>JAZGTH010000016.1:8838571-9446785 GCA_036877525.1 Chromobotia macracanthus
TTTGCCATTGCTAGCACACAGCATCTTACTATTCCCTAGCAGATAGAACCCTGGTTTACACTGATAAAGCACTGAGCCCCCAGCATAGAAGTCCTCTCCATGATACTGCCCATGCTCCAGGTCAGGTGGAGGACCACATTCCACACCTACAAATATACAGACAGAGAATATTAACCTGTACAAGGTAAAAAGGCAATGACCACAGCAGTAAATGTGTATGTGATGGAGAGCCCAAGGATCAGTCTTCCATCATGTAAGGCAGTTGGTCTAGTGATCAAGTTAATTTGCAGAACTGT
Source organism: Chromobotia macracanthus (assembly GCA_036877525.1). NCBI lineage: Eukaryota > Metazoa > Chordata > Actinopteri > Cypriniformes > Botiidae > Chromobotia > Chromobotia macracanthus. The sequence goes on from JAZGTH010000016.1 coordinate 8,838,868, forward strand.
ATTGTAAAACAATAAAACTTCTCTGGTGTTGTTTTCCAAAGATATGGTTTCATGCTTCCCTGGATGAGGTGCTGATACCCAGTACGTGACCTCAGTTTTACCTCTGCCTTCCCCCCTTCCTTCTCACTCTTTATGCTCTCATCAATGTTACTCTTTGAACATATATGCAACATACAGTGTCATGTGATTGAGTTTCCATTTATGTGGTATAATTTTAAATGTTATGGTGTGATGGGTAAAAAGGTCTATTTCTATTATTGTGGGATGTAGTGTTCCAAGGGCTTAAAAACTTAATAATCTACACTCCTGTCATGGGTGTGTCTTTTCCAGGAGACCTGGATAATGTTGTGTTAACTTGTGCCCCTACAGGTTATGAGAAGCTTACCAGACCAAATTCTGAACTGGCTGTAAATTTTATGACTCTTTGTCTTATCTGTGTATATAAGGTGGCTAGGCAAAAGACTCAGGGAAGCATTCTGTAACCAGAACTTCCCACACCATTGCAGCGTGTCTGTACTGCCAGTTGTGATTCAGACTCTGTACCTCAACTTTTGTATTCTGTTGACCCTTTATTATTTCTTGAATTTGAATTCATATTCTGTCTTTTAATACTTTTGATTGATGTTTTCACCTGCCTGGCATGATAAATTGCTATTCTTGCTATATTTAAGTTCTTAAGAAATTGTTATTACCAGTACATTGGAAGATCATACTGGGTTGACTTGTAAGTTGAAAGCAGATCAACATCAGCAGAGCACATAAACCGAGATTGTTTTCTGTAAAGAGCATCAGGTTTCTGTAAAGAGCATGGGAATTTACAAATAATCCAACCCTAAATTATGATCAACAGATAATGTGGAATCACTAGCCTAAATGTCATATAAAATTGGAGACAGATTGGATGAAAACTACAGAGTCAATGAAACTAAATTTATAAACTAAAATTTGCAATCAATTAAAGAAAGGCAATAAATAGTCTTCATTTATTGTTTGAGGTTTGCTTTCATTACATGATTTAAGCAGAAGGACTATAGCCCTCCTGGAAGTTTGCATCTGACAGGGACACAATTCATTTTAGCTATTTAAGGAAATGTAAATTATTTAAATGATTAATTTTACATACCCTGTTTATTGTATTTACTGATATTTTATCTTTTACTCTTAATAATGTATATATTGTAATGTAATTTAGACTGTTTTAAATTATAACCTATGTTTAATTTATTTTAATACTGCTTTTATTTGCACTGTTTTGCATCTCCAGACTTTTAAAAATAAAACATTACATTGAACGTTACATCTGTTTTCTGGTAGGACCTCCTTGCTACCACCTTGCCAATAAGTCTCTATATGGAGTATATGTGAGTGTATACATTTCTACGTTTCTGTCTCGGTGGTATCCAGTGTTTTGATCTGTGTTTGGATATGATTTGTTGATTTGCATTTGGTTGCATGTGGCTGTACAGTGCATGTGTCTCACGTGAACATATTGGCTCTGCATGGCTCCACTGTCCTCTGTTTAAACACTGCTGTACTGGCTCCCCCTGAAGGTAAAACCCGGGACTGCATGAGAACTGGACCTTTGAGCCTGGACTTACGGCTATACTGGATGAGCGCAGTTTAGGTACAGAATCTTCCAGCAGGGGGCAGTCTAACAAAGACCAAAGCAATGGGAAACAGATGAGACATGGCTGCCTTAATAAAGTAAAAATATAATTTTTGTTTGTAGGTTAATAATATCAAACTATGTTTATAGTTCATACTAAGATTAAAAATTTTCTTTGTTTTTTAGATGGGCCAATTGCAGTCCTTATCCCTGATTGGGCTTTTAAGCAAAAGATGCAATATTCAACAGTGTATGAAAATGTTCACAAATCTGATTTTTTTTTTTTCTTATAAAAGTTTTAAACTGTGTCTTTAAGTTGAGTGGTACATTAGTGAATGTGTTTGTATTGTTCTAATTATTAGTTGTTGGAAGTTCTACTAGTATTTTGTCTTCATATAATTTATCAGATATTTTGGAGCAAGACTGCTACTGCAAATGTGACAAATGCATTGCAAATATTGCAAAATAAATCCTTACCAGCACAAAAAATACTCTTGTTGCTGTTTTTCACCCTGCCTGTGACCCCTCCCAAAAAGTCAGGCCAGGCAAAAACATTCCCTTTCTTTAGATCAGGTGGACAACTGCTGGCAAGAGACCTGATCTGAGAACAGTGGAAATGGAATATCTATTAGGTATGACTGTTTAAGTGGGTGAGAGAAAAGACAACTTTAAAGTAAAGCTCTCGTTAATGTATAATGTAAGTGATTTTTAAAGTTACCTGCAGTGGTGTTAAAACATAGTTCCATATATTAAGCTGGCTAAGAGTGCCCACAAAAGACTCCACTGGGTTAAAGCCATTTCCCCTCTGGTCCTGATCCTGTCCTAGTACTAGAGCTCCCCCTCCTGTTCATGATGCAGCTTTAACATGTCAGTAAACATGCTCATCATAAAGCAAAACAAGCATCTTCTAGACATAAATGACAGAAAGACCTCAAATTATGTGTATCTGGTATAAAGCTTGACCTGGTATGGTAGTGCCTATGGATAGTCCTTTCCCTCCATCTGAGGGGCTTCCATCTATATAAACTCTCCAATCTCCATCCTTGCTGCGCCATGATACACCAATATGATGCCAGAGGCCATCATTCACTGCTGGACAATCAGTGATCCGTTCCTTGCCATTCACATACAGCACCCATCTGAAAGTAAATAAAAACAAGCCAGCCATAGGACAGAGACAGAAATTAGGAGTTGAACATTAGTCACATAAAACTCTTGTTTTGACTTATTTTGTCTTGATATGTAGACATCAACCTACATTAGCTAAAAATCTTAAATAATAAAAAATGTGCTCTCAAACATTAGCAAAGAAGCATTTTAAGTAAGTATAAAATGTGCAGACTTTCAAAGTAAGATCAATAAAACTCTCACCCATTATAGTCTATGAGAAGAAAGGCATTGTCATTTCCCTCAACGGCATAAGAGATGGGAGTTCCATAGTTAATTGTGTCTGATGACCTCATCCAGAATGTACATGTAATCTGTGTAAGTGACGGCATGTGACCGTCCATCATCACGTAACCATGGATACCTGACACTTCAAACTCCAGATCAAAGGAGGAGGGCATTTCTAAGTTTAAACAAATGTAAGAGAACAAAAACAGAAAATAAAACCTGATGTGTGATTATCAATAGGTCAGAACATAAATTGTTGCATTTTATTTGTTTCTTCTCAAAATCTTAAAATGATTCAAACTCAACTTAAAACGCTGAGGTGTTTGCCCCAAAAAATGTATTATATTTAAAAATAGATGTTGTTTATCCAGTACCATATCCCACCCTCTGTCTGGCACTTAAAATTAAACTTTAAAGTTAACATGAAGATTTTACTTGAATACTTCATTGATCAAACCATTTTGCATCATTGATACAAAATGAGGCAATTATATGTTATTGTATTCATTTTTCTAATGTCAGAAAGTTAGTCATTTTGGACAGAGGTTTTGAGTTCTAAAATACCATACTATTACCTCTTACCCAAAAATATCAAGAAATATTTGATTCCTCATGATATGAGCCCCTTTTAAGGTATGAGTTTTGCCAGTCTATTGAAGTATTTTAAGTGCAGCTGGAAATTTGTTCTGGGAATACGTTATCTATGAAATACAGACTGTCACTAACAGGCCTTTGTAAAACTGCTTCTCTCTTTGATGATGATTTTCCATGATGAAAACTTTCTCACTGACTCTGCTGCTATGCCATCTATACCTGTTTCACACCTGGTTCCGTTGAACCCAGGAGGGCATCTGCAGGTAAAAGTGGCCACTCCGTCCACACAGGTTGCTCCATTCAAACACAAATTCAGAATACAGTCGTCTATGTCCAGCTGGCACAGTCTGCCTCTGTATCCATTTACACACTCACACCTGATGGCATATTTGACACAAACATCTACAACATGTCTGTTACCCATAACATCATATACTTTTTTTTTATTATTATTTTATATATTTTTCATACTCAATGTATTAAGAATTTCTTCCTTAATGTATGCATGTAATGCATTTACAGTTTATACAAAGCTTCCCACCACTGACCTGAAATTGTTGACAACATCCACACATGTTCCCCCATTCAGACACGGGGCGCTGTAGCACTCATCAACATCAACATCACAGTTATCACCAGCGAAGCCCTGAGTGCAGGAGCAAGAATACCCATCCTCCAAATCTTTACAAACACCTCCATTCTGACATGGGTTGGAAGCACACTCATTTATTTCCAATTCACAACGCAGACCTAAAGATAAATGACAAACATTACAATAGCTGTGTAGGATCAATGTTTACAAAGCTTTTGATCTAAAGCTCATGTTTTTCCAAAGAAACAAAAGTAATGCAAAAGAATGACCATTGTATTATTTAAACGTCCCCCTTTTGTGTTCCATGAATAAAGACAATTTTTATTTTAGGGTGAAGTAAACCTTTAAAACTGACCATCAATCTGTATGTAACGTGAACGCATGGGTGAGGTGCTGACCTGTGAATCCATCTGGACAGCTACATGTAAAGTGATTGACCTCATCCACACACACACCTTCATTCAGACATGGAGATGAGCTGCATTCATTAACCTCTGCCTCACACAGCAAACCTTCCAGAGACAGACACATGAACAAATGTAAAAAAAACAGTCCAATTCAATTTCCCCACATCTAGGGCAGCCACATTCACTTTATCATGTCCACGTTTCAAAAAGGGACACAATGGCATGAATGGAAAAGTGTTGTAAGGTTCCCAAAATGAGGGCTTACGTTAGTTCCACTGCCAGACTTGAGACATTTACAGACATGTTGGGTTTAGAGTTTAACTGCCTTAAACATACTGATCCTAAAACTTGGGTTTTAGAATTTCATTGCAATTCCACCATGTGATATATATACACATATATATATATATATCACATGGTGGAATTGCAATGAAATTCATATATGGAATATATATGTATATATATATACATATATATATATATATATATATATATATATATAAAGCACAGCACTGACTGGAAATTATGTGAGTGGTCTTTCCCATACCTACAAACCCAGGCTGACACTGACACTGGAAATCTCCCATGCCATCTCTGCACAAGCCACCATTTTGACAGGGAGCAGAATCACATTCATCAATGTCACTCTCACACTTGGCTCCTATGGGGCAATGAATAAAGAAAACTGGAAAAGAATGACCAGTGATTCACCTAAACCAGACAAGCAAAATTTTTAAAGATGTCTCGGTTTTCTCAGCTGAGATGTCTTAATAAATATAGTAAGCACAGTAGATTGTTTGAGCAAACTGTAAGTAGAGAAACTTAAAAAGTTTAGAGAGTTGTTTTCAATAAGATAACTGAACTTAACAGCTGATTTTGCATTATTGCCTGTGAGATTATATCCCTTCGATGGAGAAAAGGCTGAACCTGTGAATCCTGGATGACAGGTGCATACGTATCCGACCCCAACTTCCTCACAAGTGCCTTGGTTTTGACAGGGATTAAGGAGGCATTCATGGAACATCTGTGAATGAGAGCATTATTCAAAATCCAAAATTATTCAACTATTTTACTTTAACCCCCAGCGGGTGCTGTAATGCCAGTTCCCTGCACATCATCTCTTGGTTACATATGTAACCTCAGTTCACTGAGCAGCATCTGGTTGGTCATCAGCATCAGCTAGGGGGAACACCTTCAGTGTGATCTGAATCTTATGTCTAAACATGCTAATGCAATTGGCAGTTCCTGATGTGCATCAGGTGACATAGACAGGCACCCGATAGCATTGAAACAAAATGCAGTGTCTCGTTCCCTTCTCAGGGAACCAAAGTTGCATACGTAACTGAGAGACGTTCCCTTTCAAGGGAACTCCAGGTGACACTACGGGGAACACAATAACGAGAGACGTTCCTTTTCAAGGGAACTCCAGTTGACACTATGGGGAACACAGTACCAACTGTGCCTGTGAGCGAATGCCACATGGTCCATGTTGAAATACAATTACCATAGGTGATTTTCAAACACCCTAGTCATGGTGTACTCAAACCCCAGTCTTTCATGGCAGTGTCGGTGCACTAACACCATGTGCCATTGGGCCAGCTGCATAAGCTGCTTGGCAATAACAGCTCACAGGATCAACACTGCCTTTAAGAGGGTCGGCTTAGTGCAAGCGACATTTGAGGGAAGCTGGTGGAATGAGGCTTCAGCCCTCAAACATCGTCCTTTTGACCAAGATCTAAAAAGAGACAAGGTCCTTCTGTAGTGAAGGTCCTAGTTGGCGCATCTCATCGCGCCCAAGTGCATCGCCCTGTTAAAAGGCACATCACACTAACACACAGGGAGGTGTTCGACGTGTGACCCAAACACCAGTCTCCTATGAGTCTCCATTGGCACGCTAATACCAAGGGAGCAGGGGACCCTCTGTATAATGAAGGTGCCAAACACTCAACCCTGAGGACTGACATTTAAGGGAAACTGGTAAATAGAGGCTTCAGCGCTCAAACATCATCCTTTTTACTGAGCTCTAAAAGAGGTAAGAACCTTCTGTAGTGAAGGTACTAGCTAGCGCATCTCAGTGCACCTAAGCGCAGAGCCCTGGTCAAAAGTACAGTATGCCAACACACAGGGAGGTGTTCGACACGGGACTGGTTCGACACGGGACTCAGCACCACCTAAACGCAGAGCCCTGCTGCATGGTGAAAACAAAAAACAAACCCCATATAGATTGCCAAGAGAACAGGAACCAGATCCCCTGAGTGCTCAGCGGCGACTGGCTTGTACAGCACCAGGGGACTCCGCCCTTGAAGTGCTCTTCCGGTCAGGAGAGCGTCCAGACTCGCTTTCAAAGGAGAACCATACAAAAACCAGTTCCAGACACTCTTAACTGCTGTCTCAACCGAAACCTAAACTCCAAATATACAATGAGATGGGCTGAATAATGCCGGCAGTAGGCACTTCCTCGAGAGGGGTAAAGGACTCAGAGATGGTTCCACCCATGATCTCATGAGGATCCAGGAAATAATTTAATTATAATTAAATTTTATTATTTTGTTTAAATATTACAATAGTACTGTTTTAAAAAATTTTTTAAATGATTTAAATGTTTTTTTTTAAAAAACTCTTTGAATTTGATTAAATGTCTATATAATATGGTACCCTTCTGATGAGACTCCCATCCATTTTGGCCAAGTTGTTGTAATAGTTTTAATAGCAGTCCACATTACCTCTATTTTGCTTGCTCAGCTAGTGTGCTAACTGAGGGTGGAATGTAACAATCAGTTTCCTTTTAAGAGCGGTTTACTCAACTTTGCGTCAGATTGTGGCTGAACTCTATCTTGGGTCAAGGTTTTCCCTGGTAAAGATTTTGCTGTTGGTGTTGCACAAAATCAAAGAAGATAGAATGCAGATGATCCTGATAGCTCCAAAATGGCTGAACGAGCCATGATTCCTAGATCTAATGGGAATGCTTATACAGTAGCAGCATGCCATTCACTCTAAAAAAGCATGTTGCAGCGATTGCACTGTTTCACAATAAAATTGATGGGCATTCAGTTTGTAGACACGATCTGGTGGTCAGGTTTCTGAGAGAAGTGAAATAGCGGAAGCTATTAGAGAGATGTCTTCTTTTAACCCATTCTTATAGCTTCTTATAGCTTTTAGCTCTTCTTATAGCTTCTGATAAACGTGGTCAATGTGCTAGTGCTTTCGGTGAACTGTAATTTCACACTGAAACCCAGGGTGGGTTATGTGCCGAAATTAAACACTGTTTAAAGCACAAGTTATACAATATAACAATTCCTACCTTTGTGACTCAGTCAGCTGCCTCTTCAGATGGCTCATCATGCAGTTTGCCCAGTGTGGCCTTTGTGTGTGTTTTTGTTGAGCACTCAGCTCAGTTTTGTCAATCTGAGCAACTTTGTGTGTGCTGTGGGGACAGTGCAAAAGGGCACTGTGTCTGTAAGCAACATCTTATAACATCTGTTAGCTCAGAACAGTTAAATGCCTTTTCATTCGAAATATTCTGAGCTCATGCCACTCCCAAGGTGCATTATATAGCTGCAGTAGCCTGCCCCTACTCGCCATCTTGAGATTAGGGATTAGAAGGGATTCCCCATAGTGTTAGCTTTTGACACAATGTCTCATTCCTGTCCCTCAGGGAACTGAGGTTACAAGAGTAACCAGAGATGTTTTGCAGAGACATACAGCAGACCCAAAACATTTAGGCCACACGTAAAATGTAGACTTCACAATATTTAAGCATGTAGTGTCTGCAAAACAAAGTGCTTGAAAAGTGTTGAAAGTAAATGACACATGGTTTGATATTTTCTTGCAATGACATTCATGTATTTAAGTGTGACCTACCTGCCAAATCACTTCTGTAGCCACTAAATGAGCACATTGCAAAGATTTCAAGTGAGAAAAAGACTCACCTGGCTACTAGCTTGATAGTCAGTTCTCACAATCACTTCTGGTGCTGTAGTAGCACTTTCCTCTTTAGGCAAGAAACTGGAGCCAAAGCCTAAGTCAGACCAAAGGAGAGAGCACAGAAAAAATAAATATTGCAATAAGGAGACAGAAATAAAAAAAAGAAACAGACAGAATAAGCACAACACATAAAACACACACACACACACACACAAAGATGTGAAAGATGAGAATTTCTGCTGTCAAAACTGGAAAACATTATCCAAAGGCATTCATCATTTTCATCTTTTCCAGACTGAGACACTTTTTCCCTGTTTGTAGAGAGAAATCTGATTCCATTACGTGTACTGCATTCTCAATGTAAATTGTTTACACACATACTGTAACCCCAAGGCACAAACCTGGGAATGACCCATATGTAACATTCTATCACTTTAAAGGTAATTTTAAATTAAAGATATTTCATCTGTAAAATACTCCTGTCTCAGTGGAGACAATTAATAAGCCATTCATAGGTTGCCTTCTCCAAAAGATAAACACTGTGGCTTGCTGTGCTTTTGAAACATTGCTGTTTGATTGTGCAGGGTCAACATGTCAGCCAGTGGTGGGGGATTGGGTGAGTGTTTCAGACTTCACAACATATAGAAATAATAAGGAAAATATGGAAAAGAAAATAGAAAAATAATCAATTCAATGAAAGGAACCATACTGGAGCACTGTTGAATATCCTTGGCTCCAGTTATTGTGGTGATACCATAAAATGGGCAGGAGAGGCAATAGGACCGACCCTCCTCAGGCTGGTAGTAATCTCTGGGACATGGGTAACATGGAACCAGACCTGTTCGAGAGAAGTGACCTGCAGAACACGGTACTGCAAAAATTAAGAGATAAAGAGATGAGGTTGAAAGAGGTAAAGAGACTGAACCAAATAAATTTTGCAGACCTATTCAATTAAGTAATTAATTGTTGTATCTCACCACCACACTCATTGACGTCCACAGCTCCTCTGTTGACAGTAGTGGTGGTGGGTGGGCAGGACAGACAGGCCTGAGAGCCAAAACCTGGCTGGTACTCCCCTAATGGACAGGACTCGCAGGTCTCCATCCCGCTTAATGATAAGCTCCCAGGCTGGCACTGCGCTGGAAATATGCATAGACATGCAAGTATACACACACACATAGACACATAGACACACATTGACTACATACATATAAACTAATGCTATGACTACATTTAATCAACAAACACACAGACAGATCATCTGAGAAGTTATCATTTGAATCAAATACACTGATTACCTTTGCATTCCTCCACACTGCGTGAATGGAGGTATGGAGTGGAGAAGCCCTCCGGGCATGACTTGCATTCCATTTGACCCTCCTCATCTTGATATGACCCCCTCCAACAGCTCTCACACTCTGCATACTCCAGGGAGAAATATGTCCCTACTGGGCATTGAACTATGGGAAAAAAACAGCAATGAGGTCAACACTGCTGCCAATTCAGCTGCCAAGAGGCTGGCGGTATTGTCTTCTCCTGAATCTACATCAGATGTGCCCTGTAGAATGTGTATTGCAAAGTTAAACTCACCACACACCCTGCCTTTCAGAATAGACCCTGGTCTGCAGTACAGAGTTGCCTTTTTACTTTCCAGAGATTTGGGGTCAGCTACAATCATCTCTGATGACACATGGAAGTTGGTAAATGGCTGCTTGCTCAGAGTCCGCTTAAGCCGATTGGTCAGTTGCTCAAGAGCCCGCAGCAATCGCTTTTGATTGACTATCTCAGCCGAGTCATTCCTCGAAAGGGGCAGTGGGATGCTTGCTGGGTGAAAGGAATGGTGTTGGAAGACGTTGCAACTAGCTTTGTATTTAAAACCAGTGGATTACATTTTCTAAGCTGTTACAATTAAAACAGCAGGTATATACTTGGTTATCTGGTAATATTTCTCTACCTGTGATGTTAAAATGGATTTGTATCTTTTGCTCTCTTGTGGGTTCAGTATTTTTGCGATGGCGTTTGGTCCTCATGTGGTAGCTTTGCTGTGATGATCCATCTTGCTGTGAGTGTTTCTCTGGAGCAAAACCAATGTCAAAATAAGCATAATCTTTACCATTCTGCGAGCCCCAATTACTGCCCCAACCCCCAACATCTGAGGAGAAGAGAAGAAAGTTGGCAAATTTAATCTCTAAGAAAATAATATAAGAATTAGACATTTAAGTATTTAAAACTATGTAAACTTATGTTAACTTATATGTACAAAAATGCTGATAAATTGAAATATTGTAGAAGTTCAAATTCAAATATAAGAAACTGACGATGCAACAAAACGATTATGTGCTGTGCACTTTTTTTGTTTTGTTATGTTGTAGCCCGATACTACAATCCAAAACTACAATTCATTTTTTCCTCATTAATCTACACTCAGTACCCCATAATGACAAAGTGAAAACAGAATTTTGGAAATGTCTTAAAATATACTTAAAAAAATGGAAATATCACATTTACAAGTATTCAGACCCGTTACTCAGTACTTAGTTGAAGCACCTTTGACAGCAATTACAGCCTTGAGTCTTTTTGGGTATGATGCAACAAGCTTTGTACACCTGGGTTGGGAGATTTTCTCTTAAAACCTCTCATGCTTGATCAGGTTGAATGGAGTCTGTCAGTGAACGGCTGTTTTCAGGTCTCTACAGAGATGTTCGATAGGGTTCAAGTCAGGGCTCTGGCTGGGCCACTCTAGGACATTCACAGAGTTGTCCCTAAGCCACTCCTGTGTTGTCTTAGCTGTAGGCTCAGGGTCATTGTCATGTTGGATGATGAACCTTCGACCCAGTCTAAGGTCCTGAGCACTGTGGAACAGGTTTTCATTGAGGATATCTCTGTACTTTGCTCCACTCAGTTTCCCCCACACTAACCAGTCTTCCCTGCTGCTGAAAAACACCCCCACAGCATGCTTCTCTGTTGAAATAGTTTGGGCAAATGATAAGCGGTGTCTGGTTTCATCCACACATAAAGCCCAGATCGGTGGAGGGCTCCAGTGATGGTTGTCCTTCTGGAACTTTGTCCCATCTTCACACAGGATCTCTGCCACTCAGTCAGAGTGACCATTGGGTTCTTGATCACCTCTCTTACAAACGCCCTTCTCTCCCAATTGCTCAGTTTGGCCAGGTGACAAGCTCTTGGAAGAGTACTGGTTGTGCCAAACTTCTTCCATTTGATAATTATGGAGACCACTGTGTTTTTGGGAACCTTTAGTGCAGGAAAATTGTTTTAGCCTTTCCCTGATCTGTGCCTTCCTGTCTCTGAGCTCTGCAGGCAGTTTCTTTGACCTCATGGTTTGCTTTTTCTCTGATATGCATTGTCGGAGGTAAGACCTTTTATAGAGAGGTGGGTGCCTTTTCAAATCATGTCCAATTAATTTAATTTATCATAGGCAGACTCCAATCAAACATTGGTCTACTACCAAAGTGAAATTTCATTTTTTAGTTTTTAAATACATTTATAGACATTTCTAAAATTCTGTGTAGATTATTGAGAAAAAAACAAATTTCAACCTATGTAGTATCAGGCTGCAACATAAGAAAACTGAAAAAGTGAAGGGGGTCTGAATACTTTCTGAATGCACTGTACATAATCTGGGTTCTGAGTAGTCAGTTTGTGTTACAATTCACTTTAGATGAACATCATTTAATAAATTACAAAAAAGCCAGTCTGAAAACAGTTAAAAACCTGAGAAAAATCACTCTATACAAGCATGCCATTGTTTACCAATAGCAAATCCATTCGGATAATCATAGTTGTACTCCAGACACTGTCCGTGTTTTGTCATTTCCAGTCTACAGATGACATCATCTCCACTGCAGATGGTAGGGACCTGTGAGATTATAGGTATTGTAAAAAGGACAAGGAGAGTTAATGAGAAATAAAGTCAATGGGTCGTATATTCGATCTATGTACATACTTAAGCATGTGTCAGATCTCACCACATCTTTAAGAATGGTTGAGAACTCCCCTGTGAAGGACTTCAGCAAATCAATATCATCACAGTGTGATGCTTTGAACAACATCTCAAAGGGCTTAAAACCATTGTTTGCAATCCTGTTCACTGAGCACAACAGATACATAGTCATAGCCATATACTTGTTAAAAACATAAACAATATTAGATAAAGATAAAGATACTAAACATAAAGATATTAGATCTGGGTAGACTTCATGTGTATGTTTCTAGCTGTGTTATGTGCATGGATGTGTGTATGTGAGTAACGCTGGATATTGTGAAAATAAAATATGATACAATTGTTTTTGTAACAGTGAAGGAACACTCACAGGAACAATCAGGTCTGTCTGGTGAGCGGGGTGGCTCCCAAATTCCATTATTGGCACAAAAGTAGCTGTGCACAGCATCCTGGGCAAGACTGTAACCCTGTCTGCAGACCAGACTGCAGTTCACACCCTCCTCCGTCTTGGCACAAGAGAAGTCTGCATTCACTGGCACAAATGGCTTCTCACATGTTGAGCCTAAAATTATAAACACCCCTCATAAGCATCAGTATACTATAGAATTGTGCTGTCTCAGTGCTGTTTTTTGTAAGAAAAAAGTCTGTTCACTTATTTGAAACATATTGGAACAATGGACTTGTATGTTTAATGAGAAAGACACTTTTTAGGCTTAACAACCAGACTGTCTAGAAAGTCTTTTCTAACATACCATGTACAGTAATAATGAGCTCGCATGTACGTTTGTTGCCGGAAGGGTCTGTGGCTATGTAGTACACTGAAGTTTCTCCAACAGGAAAGATATCACCAGATGTGTGAGTGCTGGAGATATTCAGATAGGCTCCTGAGAAAAAAGAAAATAACAATTTAAGACACATACACAATATTATAGTTTATACGCTATATGACAAAACTTATGTGGACAGCCATATGTTAAACTTTTTGTTTAAATTTCTCCTTAGGGCTTCACTCTTTCTGGAAAGACGTTCAAAGATGTTTGTTAGAATGTGGCTGCAGTTATTTTCTCCCATTCAGACACAAAACCATGAGTGAAATTGGGGTCTGGTTTTGGGTGCAGTCAGCATTCTGATTAATTTCAATAGTGTTCAATTGATTTTAGGTCTGGGCTTTGTTCAGGACAGTCAAGATCTTCACCTGACTCATTTCTTTATAGACATCACTTTGTGTTCAGGGTCATTGTTATGCTGTAGCAGAAAAGGGCCCCTCAAACTGTTGTTAAAAAGTGGAGCTACACAATTGTCACTGCATGGTTTGGTTTGGGCACCAAATCAGACATAAGGAGAATGCAATAGGCTGTTAAGACAGCTGAGAGAATAACTGGTGTGCCCCTGCCAAGCCACCAGTACATCTCCAGAGTGAAGAAACAGGCGGGTAACATCAAAGACACCTCTCACCAGGCCACAACCTATTTGAACTTCTGCCCTCAGGCAGATGCTACAGATCCCTGTGCACTAAAACATCCATCCACAAAAACTGTTTTTTTCACAGGCCATCTCCACCTTAAACATCTAGGACACCCACTACTGTCCACAGTTTTTATAGTGCAATATTTTACAGTGCAATATACTACACTAGGGTTTATTCATAACTATGTAAATACATATTTATTTGTATTTTTACAGTTGGATATATACAGTACATACTCTCCCATCTTTATGTATATTACGTTCTTCTTTCTTTTCTTTATTTTTAATTCCACATATTTATTTTTTTCTATTTCTTGTGTCATGTATATACTGTATGTAAGTACTCAGAGCTCCTGTAAACCACAACAAATTTCTTGTGTGTGTGCACACTTGGCAAACAAAGCTCATTCTGATTCTGATCTGATGGGGTGTCCACATAATTTTGGTCATGTAGTGTATATGTGCCTGCATCTGTTTGCAATATTGCAAACAGATCACTGTAGCTATGCAATCTGGCATTAGCCAATAATATAACAAGTACAAAGAAGACATTACCACAGGGAGCAATGTGGAGCTCCACAAGGAATCACTCTGGTCAACCACAAAGCTCTCTGAAAGGGAGACGCTCTACTGTACTGTTCTTCATAAAGCCTGGGAATAACAAGCCTTGGTGCCAGAGGTTTGCTAGATTGTTTAATGACACAGAACTAAGGGTGCTACACTGCAGTCAATAGAAATCTTTCAAGGATCACACATACTAAAAACCCATTCAAACACACATGCACACAAGATTGCTTGCATGCACACTCTTGAACGTGTTCAGTACCCACAACAGCCATTAAACCCCCATACATATATCCAACCAAAATAGCATTTCGCAACCACACTAAGGCCACTTGTTGACGTCACACCATGTTGCCTCAACGTCAGCATGTTTTGTTTTTCTATGCACACACCCTGACGCCGAGTTATATTTAGTACAGACAAATCTTTATCCAAAACCCACCAGATCCAGACATTTGTCAGACAGTTTGGAACAGTCCTGGAATTTCTTTCTGGAAAATTGTGTGTGTGTAAGTGTGTACATGTCTGTGGTCTAAACTGGTTAAGAGCTGAACAAGTTCTTTGAATTTGTAGTGCATTATTTGCAGAATGCATTGGTGTGAATTTCACCCACCCTTTCTGACAACTTTTTCTGTTTACTGTTTCCTCTTACTTTGATTTATCTCTATTTAGCAAATGTAGTAAAATTTATTTCTACATTGTTCACTTCATGTGCTTTGTTTAATGGATTTGCACCAAAATAATAAAAGCATGGTTGTTAAGCATGGAATGATATTCCAATCATTATCACAACTTATGAAGCCCATTTAAGAAATATTCTCTGCTGGAAAACATTTCCTTCCCCAAATTCCTACAATGTATATAAATCAAATGATTTCCAGTTTTTGAAGTTACTGTAAAAGTTAAACACATTTAACCTCCAACTGCTGATGTAAGTTGAATCTCTGCAGATTCATTTTTTTAGGCACTCAAACTTAGGAACCAGGTCTTTCCAGAAAAGGGCCAGTTTTTTTCCCTTGATCTATTTAAAGTTTCCTCTGAAGACAAAAAGGAAATTATAAACATGATAAATGTGGTTTAACTACTTTATATTGTTTCTCTTTGCTGTCTTGATTCTTCTATATACCATTTATAAACTAATTTTTAACTGTTTAATAATTCTGAATTTGTATTTACCAGAGTTGTCTGAAAACTGAGGGTCCTCCCAGTACACAGCAGTTTTTGTTCCTGTGGCTTTAACAGTGGGTGGAGATCGACACCTGTCAATCAAAGGGGGTTCCGTATCTAAGGAAACAAAGATGATAAAAAACTGT
This sequence comes from Chromobotia macracanthus, assembly GCA_036877525.1. Lineage (NCBI taxonomy): Eukaryota > Metazoa > Chordata > Actinopteri > Cypriniformes > Botiidae > Chromobotia > Chromobotia macracanthus. The sequence continues at coordinate 8,854,691 of JAZGTH010000016.1, forward strand.
AGAAAAACTTAACAAGTGCTGTATATTGGCTTCAGTGTTTAAGAATCTGTAAAATATTTCTTTTTAGCTATTGGTATGGAAATATCACTTATGTTTAAGTATCAATTTTGTGACAAATGAGATTGACAGAAAATTAAGAGCATCTACAGTGCATATGTACTGTGTAGAGCTAAAAATCTTTGATCTTTTGATTGCAGACTTGGCTAACCTGAGCACAGTTTAAGACATTGTAGAACTCTGAAACTCTAGAAGAGACATGAAATTACTAGGGTCTTTTTTGCAACTAATAAATACTGTGAAATAATACTACATGTAACTATAACCATACTATTCAATATTTCATGTAAATACAAATAATTAAACCTCACCAACTACAGTAACAGTGAAGGAGCAGTTTGCCTTGTTCCCTGTGCGGTCAGTCGCTGTGTATGTAATGAACTCAGTCCCTATCAGGAAAGACTGCATAGGGTTTAGAACAGGGGTCACCTGCACAACAACCTGAGGAACAAAGAACACTGTACGTTAGTAAGAGTATTTCTACAAAAAGACAGAAAGAAAAAAATAGAAAGGGCTACCTCATCTCCAGAATTGTCCCCCAGAACCGGTGCACTCAGGCTGATGTTAGCTGACTTCTGATGTTCGTCTGTCACTGTGATGACATCACCAGGGCACTGTATCCATGGAGGCTCCATATCTAACAGGAGTAAAATTATCAAATCCTTACAAGAAACAAACAAAGACAAATGAACTCTGTTACAAATTATTGATTAACCATTATGATGCACACATGAAAAATTATGTCACTCATTACCTCTGGCTATGTGAATACCTGTAATAGAGAAATAGTAGAGAAACAATATGTATATATTGTTTCTCTACTAATGTAGTGTATTAAAAGTTCTCAGATTGGTTTTTAGTGACATTCCCAAGTGAGGCTTTTGACCTCAGACCAGGCTGTGAAAAATCATTTTAAATGTACAGTCTTTCAAATGTACTTTTTTCATATCTTCTTAGTGCATATTAACACATCTTGAAGCTTTAGAATACAGTGCATGGACTTGTTGTGTGGATTATTTATATTTCATTTAATGCATGCTTTACAGCAGCTGAAACAGCTGTTTTCATTGTATGGAGAAGAGCAGCACTGACATTCTTTATGCTAGAGTCACATCAAAAGTTGTTGCTGCATTGTTACATGCTATTTACCCAGCTGTCTATCATAATCACATCCAGTTTAGAGCAGTACGTATTAATCACATAGGTTGTGCTCTGTCTCTCCAACCAAACAAATAGAGCAATAGGCCCAAGAAATAACCTGGATCAGATGCCATTAATTACTCTGCCTGATTTTTATCTGGTTTAAAGGTTTCCCCAAAAATGAAAAAGACAATCCTGTAATCGATTACTCACTCTCATGCTGTTCCAAACCTGCATGATCTGACGTTTTTGTATGAAAGAAAAAGGAGGTGTTGACAGCTCCAGTCACCATTCATGTTCATGAAAATGGCCTAATCAACTTTTTTCCTCATGTTTCATGAAAGAAAGTCATATGGGTTTGAAATGACACAAAGGTGTAAATAATGTCTTTTTTTTAGGTGAACTGTGCCTTTAATCTCCACAGAGACTGATGGTTCCCATACTTACAAAAACAAACAAACATAATCTCTTCTTTTTAAAGTAAATCATAAAGGTACATGGGTAAATGCCAAAGCTAATTGATTCTCATCGTTGTTGAGGTCCAGCCTGGAGGCGCAGCTTTAAATTTTATCTTAAACCTCAAGCAATGAGGTTTAAGATAAATTTCTCACAGCAATAAATCTAAAGCACCTGTTGTACTGGCAGCACATCAAGTCACATCAAGTAGTGTTCCTTCTGCATACAGAGATGCAGTACATACATGTACAGGCTAAAGTTATGCATGTGTAAATAATAGTTTACCTGCACATGTTGCTTTATGTAAATTATCACTCCATTGCCCAGAGGGCAGACATCTGACTTCAGGGTCACCAAGGAGATGATAACCATGGGGACAGGTTACCTGACATGATGCACCGGTTCTGACCGTGTCCTCCCCACAGCCAGGGGGCGACAGATGGATATGCTTCAGGGTAACAAGTGAAGGACAGCGTACCTCTTAGAGAGAAAGAGTGGAAAGAGAGAATATAAGAAGAGTAACCACACATTTTCTGAACATACATAAACCATAAGAACAAAAGAGAGAGAGAGACAGAGAGAGAGAGAGAGAGAGAGAGAGAGAGAGAGAGAGAGAGAGAGAGAGAGAAAAATCATCCTTAGACAGGTAAATGTAAAAGCAGTTGTTGACCACACTGCTGTTTCCAAATTCTTGGAAGCAGCTGCAACACTTACATAGACACAAATAAATGATTTTGACTTGTGAAAGCTCTTGTGAAAAGAAAGATAACCACAGACAGAAATATACTGAAATAATTATAAAACATGAAGACAAGTCATAGAGCTCACACGGGCAAAACCCATCAGTTAAAAAAAGGATCCACACACAGAAGATAAACCAAGTAGACCAACGCAATGCTCCCTGACAGTCCATAGAGGACAGACAGACCAAAAAATAAACACGTCACTCAAGATGGAGAACAATAAAATATTTAAAGGGTCATTTTGGCTGACGATGCTCACAGATGTCTCCTGCTGTTATATCGGAGCCCCAGCATGAAGCAGTTGGAGGTCTGTGATTAAAAACAGCCATTATGATTCTTTACACTGTGTGTGTGTGTATGTGTTTGAGACATGGACAGACACATATAGAAAGATGTGTATGATGAGACATACAGTTACATCACACAGGTCTGTCACTTTCTCATAGACATCATCATGGGGACATGTACTTTATTTTATTAAATGGAGCTTTTTATATTTACTGCATCCCTGATCCTATACCTTACAGACAGCCATATATCTGTGTTTCCGAGCTTTTATTGTCTTTATTGTCTTGTTTCATTGTCAAAACAAAACAAAAATTTACAGATCAGAAAACAAACTGACTTGTGGTGATTAGAGGCATTGTTTTAAGATGTAGCATTTTTTGTTTTTACTAAACAAAAATACATAAAACCCAAACAGCTGTTATCTTACCGACACATCGGGGCTGTGGTCCACTCCACTGGGAATTGGCCAGGCAGGTAAGTTTGGCTCTGCCTTGTAACCTGTATCCCATCTCACAAAGCACAGAACACTCCAACCTGTAGGGGGCGCCCCTTTCACTGCAGTTCATCTGCCCGTTATGTGGAGGTGAGAGAGCTGGGCAAGAGCGAGCTATAGGAAAATAGCAAATACACCAGACTTTGGTTAAGACATCGTTTGGTGCTATGTTATTAAAACTTTGCTGTATTGGACAAACTTTAAATTAGTTAATGGAACAACACCAAGCTGAAATGAAGAGACGAGGAGAAACAAATGGAAAAGATGGAGAGACTAGAATAAAAGAGAGATTTTAAGAGCAAATTAAGGGAAAGAGAAAAGGAGAAAAAACAAGAAAGAGAAGAGGGTGGCTGGTTGCTAAGTTTGTGGGTAAGACTTTGAGACCTGTAATTTATTTCCAAACAAAGAAAAACCAAAACGGTCATTTCAAGGCTGAGGTGGAATACTAAACAGGTCAGCTTTCACATATTTGTACATATGTGTGTGATTGGTGTGTGTGTCTTTGTATACAAGTGAACACTTTTACACATACCGTGCATTCAGTATTCAGACAGCATTCAGACTCCCTTCACTTTTTTTTAATTTTGTTATGTTGCAGCCTGATACTACAATTGTTTAAATTATTTTTTCGCTCATTAATCTACACTCAGTACCCCATAATGACAAAGTGAAAACAGAAACTTAGAAATGTCTGTAAATGTATTAAAAATAAAAAGCTGAAGTATCACATTTACATAAGTATTCAAACTCTTTACTAAGTATTTAGTTGAAGCAACTTTGGCAGTAATTACAGCCTTGAGTCTTTTTGGGTATGACGCAACAAGCTTTGTACACCTGGATTGGGGATTTTCTGCCGTTCTTCTTTGCAAATCCCTAAGCCTCTTCTGTGTTGTCTTGGCTGGTCATTGTCATGCTGGAAGGTGACCTTCGGCCCAGCCTGAGGTCATGACCACTATGGACCTGGTTTTCATTGAGGATATCTCTATACTTTGCTCCATTCAGCTTTTCCTCAACCCTGACCAGGCTTCTAAAAATATCCCCACAGCATGATGCTGTCACCACCATGCTTCACTGTTGGGACGGTTATGGGCAGGTGATGAGTGGTGCCTGGTTTATTCCAGACATAACATTTAGAATTGAGGCCAAACAGTTCAATCTTGGTTTCATCAGACCAGAGAATCTTGTTCCTCAAAGTCTGAGAGTCCTTCAGGTGTTTTTTTTTTTGCAAACTCCAATTCATAAGTTTTTATAAGTTTTGCACTGAGGAGAGGCTTCCATCTAGCCACTGGTTGTGCAGTGATGATTGTCCTTCTCTCATCTCCACACAGGATCTCTGGTGCTTAGTCAGAGTGATCATTGGGTTCTTGGTAACCTCTCTTACTAAGGCTCTTGTCTCCCAATTGCTCAGTTTGGCAAGCTCTTGGAAGAGTCCTGGTTGTGCCAAATGTCTTCCATTTTAGAATTATGGAGGCCACTGTGCTCTTGGGAACCTTAAGTGCAGCAGAAATATTTTTGTAGCCTTCCCCAGATCTGTGCCTTGTAACAGCCATGCCTCTGAGCTCTGCAGGCAGTTTCTTTGACCTCATGGCTTGGTTTTTGTTCTGATACATTGTCAGCTGTAAGGCCTTTTATAGAGAGCTGTGTGCCTTTCCAAATCATATCCATTCAGTTAAATTTACCACAGGTAGACTCCAATCAAGGTGCAGAAACATTTCAGCAACGATCAAGACAAGTGGCACGCATCTGGGCTAAATTTCAAGTGTTGTTGTTGCAAAGGGTCTGAATACTTACGCCAATACTTACTTCAATATTTATTTTTAACACATTTAAAGACATTACTATTATTATTAGTTCTGTTTTTTATAAATTTGTCATTATGGGGTACTGAGTGTAGATAAATGAGGGAAAAATGAGTTTAAACAATTGTAGTATCAGGATTTCACCATGAAATCAAAATGGACTGTTCTTTTTCATAGAATATTGCAATGTTTATTATAAATGTTTTATCTGTGCATGTCGTTTTGCATGCCCTGTAATCTTTAATCAAAAACATTAACCTTCCCTCCCCATTGTAACAGCATTTCTTCTCTTGATGACATGTCTATGTCTAAGGGACTACATTGACTGTCTAATGGCCAGGCAGTGTCTACCCCTCCAACGATCCAATCAATTTATAAAGTCTGGCTCTACATTTTTTCTCCTTCCAGAAGCTATAGTTTCACAATATATGTCACAATAGGGATGAAAAGGCCATCCCACTCTGTCCCATGCCAAATCCATTTAAACATCCACAAGTGTCCACTCCCACCTCACCCTTTGATCTATTACCCCAGTCTCTTTGTCTCTTACCTATGCAGCTTGGTTGAACTCCTGACCAGGTCCCGTCTGGCTGACAAAGCCTGATTTTATCTCCCTGCAGGTCAAAGCCTGGCAGACAGCGAACCCCACAAGCAGAGTTAAACTGATTATTACACACATTTTGGATGAAGAAGCCATTCTCTGGGGGAGTAAAAACTGGACAAACTACCACTGCAGAAGAAAAAACAGAACAGTGTAAGACAGTGAGAAAAACCTGTGCACCCATAAACATAAACATTATCGGACATATGTTTAGAGAGCTATAGCAGATAGATCAGTACCTTGGCATGTGTTGTTGTGTGGTCTGTAGCCCTCTGTACACACGCAGTCTGAAGCCTCTGTACTCCCAGGTCTGGATGTGTGATGAGGGTCTGGGCAGGGCAGACAGGTACCCACACCTCCAGAAACTGCCTCAGGTTTATATGTGCCAGATGGACAAGCTAAGAAAAGAGGGACAGAGAGAGAGATTTTGTTAATCTCATTATTATAAATATACATTATTTCTAATACATTTATTATTGTATTCTAAAGTAAAGGTGTCTCTACACTGCCTAGCTGAGGTGCTTTCAGGGCAGGTTTGGATTAATATCCAATTATATGTAAAGATAATTACATATACAATTACATGAAGTACATAAAATTACATAAATGCAATATTTTTAGCATAACAGTAATATATATCCTTCTGTGAGGTACAAGTTGTAATAGCTGATCATTTGGGCTGATCTAATGCTAATTCCATCTTGTGCTGCATTACTATAAAGTCTGTGTACATGTACCTTTTTTGTGAAAAGACAGTTTAATTAAATTAAATTAGCCCAATGAATTGACAAATTAGCCCAAAATGACAAATACTAGACAGAAACACTTGTGTTAAGACTCTGGGTCAGATAACTCTTCATTGCCTAAATGACGCATATAGTACATTTTGAAGGTTAACACAGGATTCATGACATTCCAAAAGTATTTTTCAGACCTGACTGATGTGTTATTTACTGGAACAACTCTGGCTAAAATACCAAGAACATTCCCACATAAGCTCCTGCAAAAATATCATAAAACAATCCAGACAGTCTTTATCAACAGCTTGCCAGCCAGACATCTCAAGTAAGTCAAAGTGAGGAAAACTTTGTTTGGATCTGATGTCTCGGAATACAAGGACAGTTAGAGATTAAATTAAGATAATATAATTCCTATGGGCCCTGCAATCTGAGCTTGGTCTGAGCTTTGGTCAAAAGCATTACTATTTCTAACAGTTCAAAAGACTTTTACCCTACTCACTCACTCACTCACCCACTTGCTCACTCGCACACTCATTCACTCACTTACTAGGATTCTCTTTACCAGATTCTTCTTCTATTAAACACATTTGGGGCAGCTTGACCACAAAACACATATTTAACAGTTACAGGTGCCTGCCTTTAACAGAAGTTGTTTCTGATTGGCTACTGACCATCATGAGGTTGATGAGATAGACTGGCTAGTGAGACAACCACTATCTTTTGTATCACGTTACTACATAAAGTGCTAAATACGAGAGTTGTGTAAATTATGTTTCATTGTAGCTTTCCATGCAGACTCCCTGGCATCGACTCCCTGGCATCATCCCTGGCAACTGCTTCTGAAACAGTGACAGCCAAGTTCTGACTTCTGATGGGGTTCAGAAGTTGCTGCTGATGGGCAGCCACTGCCTCTGATACACTGGGCCCACAGAGACAGAAAAAAAGCAGACAGAAAGAGAAGTGAACAACAGACAAGTAGAGGGCAGAATTTATTTAAGAAAAACAGAAATAAACAAAGAAAGAGAGACTGAGAAAGAGAAACTGAGACAGGAACAGAGACTTAAACAAACACATGGAAGAAAAGAATGCAAGACAGGAAGTCAACCAAAGAGAAAGACAACTGTGCCTCAAGTGAGAGAAACAGACATACAGATGGAGAGATGGAATAAATAAGAGGGATGAACTGGAGAGTAGGGGGATGATTGGTTTCCTTTCTCAAAAGAAAAAATGTTAGGTAACTAGTTATTACATTTCCATACCTTTACACAAATGTACATTTTTACTGTGTCTGCTGAAGACAGTTTTCCGCTCGTCCAGTTGTCTAATGACTGGAATTCCCCAGCATTTAACAGCTGATGAAGTCATTAAGATGGGTGGTGAAACATCTTTATTGCAAAGCCAAATAGCTTGTAAATACAATGAATTGGTTAAATGAAAATGTTCACAAATATGATGGTTATGTTAGAAAAAGTAACATATGTTGTATGTTGCCAGATGCAATACACTTTGGCACCTAGAGCACATTCCATTGTCTATTAAAGAGACAGTTCACTCAAATGAAAATTTACTTGAATAACTTAACTAACTTAACCTTATGTCATTCCAAACCTGTATGACTTTGTATGACCAAACCTGTATGTGGAACACAAAAGGAGATATTAGGCAGATGACTGCTAGCTTATGTCCCCATTTACTACTTTTATGGAAAACAGAATTAACATTCCTCAGAATTTTTTCTCTAGTATTCTGCAGAAGTACGTAAGTAATTTGGGTTTGGAATGACATGAAGGTGAACATTTTTTTAATTACTTGTTCCTTTGAATTGCATCAATTAAAGTATCTTGTAGCTGAGAAACTGTTAGCACAATTGTACTATTATTATAGACTTTATCACTGTTTATTTTCTATTTTATTTTTATAAATACTAATGTACATTGCAAATTCTGCATGTGTATTATAATTCTCTCATTTCTGTCTCATTTTTCCCATATAATTTACTCTTTCTTTTATGTATAATTTTACTTTTTCATCTCACATAAACTTGAAAGACTTGTTTGGTTTAATCTTATATGTGTAATTTATCATGTTTATTATGTTATTCATAAACCCATCATAATTTTAGTATTGTTAATTATTATTACTAACATATGTTTTACGGGAAAAAAAAATCAATTCCATGTATTATCATGTATGTATGTCAATTTTTCCTTTCTGCACTATTTTTAATACTTTTTCATATGTACAGCTTCTTTGCAACAACGCAACATTGTGGAAGTGCTATTTTAAATTTAATTTGTACTGTTTCAAGCCATTGCAATACAATTACCCTAACCCTCTGATCAATGATAAAGCAGCTGAGTGTGTCAAAACTGTGTGTGATATATGAGAATGTACCTTTCTGTAATGGCTATGACAGCCTCTTTTTAAAATATGCTTCTTAAAAAAGCCAGTTTGAGACCATTAGTTGTGTTTAATGGTGAATGTTTAGCTAGTGGAGTTCTGTTATATGTCAGGTTATACATGTGTTAGGATAAGCTTGTCTTTGATAATTGTGGTAGACTCTGTATGTTGTTGCTGTTCTGGGACCTTTTTTACAGCAATGTTTTTACAGTGCTTAAAATGGACACTTCACAAATTCAGAGACTGCATCAGTGTTAGTTGCTGTGGATTGCTGTTTGATCGCTGTGGTAAAACCCTCATCTTTACAGAATCTACAATAAAAAAGGGAGGAAAAATAGGATGAGAAACAAAACATTGAACCTATAGTCGACAGAAAAGTGTATAAGGATGCCAAAAAAGTGTGAACTAGAAAATGGGCTTAGAATGTTAATGTACAGTTAAGGTACAGTTGTAAAAGACAAATCCAATCTGCCTCCTTCATAACCATTGCATCTTTCACACCAGCATTAGCCAAATTTTAGTCATGTGCAGACAGACCTTCAGACTGATGACAGAAAGCCTGGACCACAGCAACATTCATTGGTCAAGGACTGCCCAAGAGGCCATCACATCTAGAGCAACCAATCACAGTTTGCTTTGTTTAGCATCATGTTTCCAGGCGGACTGGTAAAGAACATGACACACACGTCTTCCTGAAATCCTACAGAATTCAACCAATCATATGGGTGACTTTCTCAAAATTCCTAAAGTATTGCAGACGCTCAGCCAAAAGTGCTTGGGCATGACGTTTGAGACTGAGACTAGCCAAATTTAAATTAAAATACTGATAAATTGAAATATTAATACTTTTCATCTCTTTAGGAAAAACTGGGCTAAATTGAAAACTCATGGTATATACAAATTTTTGTCCAATAAAAGAAATGAACAAATAATTGCATGGGGTCATTCTAGAATTAAGATTAACATACATAAACTATAATAACACTGGATGGAAGTTTTTCAAAATCAAAGTGAAATGTGGACATGGGGTAATTCCAGATTTAAACCACATTTCTGACTCACTAGAATTAGAACAATTTCAATCCTGTCCCTTTTTAGTGGCACAAAGAAAAGAAAAAAAAACAATTATGCTATGTGGGGATTCTTCAAAAAATCTTCAAAACATACAGTCACTGTATTCCAAAACCAGAACTACATGTCAGAAAATGGAATGAAGATACATTTCAGATGTGAAAGAAAAAACAAAACAAAATAAGCAAATGCTTATACTAAAACAAAAAACATATTGTAGATGACGACAGTGCCTTCAGTTGATTGTGTGTGTATTAAGTTAGATTATGGTAAGAAGTCATATTCAACCTCTGAAGAGCTCTTAAGGTGGAAACCACAGGGTCTAACAGATGAACCTTATAAACTGTTATAAAGAACTGTTTTCTAAATGACACATTCTCAAAGGACAGCAGAAATTCATGCTGCCATCAGTTCACCACAATCTCCTGTTTGAAGCCACAAATATGTCACTTTGAATGTTTATATGGATGTCACACTTTTCCTGTTCTTCTGAATTTGAAATGTGGTCAACCTTAAATGCATTGTTAAAAAGAAAAGCCTCTTCAAATATTATGTAGGGCAACTGGTAAGCTATGTGTCATTGTGGCAGAAGATTGCCTGCAAAGCCATAACCCACTGACAGTTACTGTCACAGATGGAGAAACAAAGCTCTTGTCTTCCGTGAGACAAAACAAAGTGCCCCAGTAAATTCAGAAATACTCTAAATGAGTATTTGTCTTTAGGTTTCAGTCATCAGCTGAGTAGGTCAGAGCTCTGAATTCTGCCAAGTCACAATCTTCATAATGTGCTTGTTGACATATATCTAGTCTAGACCACTGTGATTGAGAACCAGTTAATTTTTGGTTCTAGATGTTTGTAAATCATCACTTTTAAAACCTTTTAAAACTTTCATTTTTTTACTGTCAAGCAAAATGCTCATGGAAAAGATCACCCACAAATCAATCACGTCTTAATTTACTCACCCTCACGTGATATGTTTTTTTTTTGTGGAACACAAAAGGAATATTTCTGGCCTAATATTTACACAAAAATTCATGTCTAGCATGAAATTGCATATTGCATTCAGTAATTACCCAGACAATAATCTAGATACTGATGTGGGCTAGACACAGGATTTTGCAGATGAGAAGATTAAGTAAATAACAACTTGTATTTGGGCTGTTCCTCACACAAAACATTGCATGGCTTTAGAAAATATGGAATAGAGCTTCATATTTGGTTAAACTGACTCTTTTATGCCTGCAACTGACATTACATTGCCTGTTTGATACACTTAAAACAGCCATGTAAACAGGCACTTTACCAACTTACTCTGTTACTTAGGACAATGCAGAAAAGTAAAGTCTGTGTGTGTACAAATCATTAAGGTATGGCAAAGAGTGCCAGGTTTAGTAGCAAAGACCCCTGTCTGAGCGAGTGATAGTGGAATCATTATAACAGTGGGTTCAGAGAGGGGACTTCTAGCTGATGGACAGAGATTAAGGGGACTTATTCACTCATTCTCTTTCTCTCACAAACACAAGCAAAGGCAATTTGTTCACACTAAAAGCCACTCCAGAGAGGCAGGAAATAAGGACATGACTGAGGTGACACACATCAAAGTAATAGGAAATAAAGAGGGTAAAAATCAGGGTTGTACCTTCATAGTAAAACCAAGGCAGGAATAATAAATAATTTCTACTGGGATTTTTAACACAGAAAAGCTGCTGATGTGTAAAAGAGAATCACAATTTGCTTTGTAATTGGCAAGTGACTGGGGGAAAGATATGTAAAGCATAGAAAGCAAAGAAATGGGGAAGGAACGTTTGAAGGTTCGTGGAGTTCAGCCTCTGACATGCATCTCTCAACACCACCTGCTGGTGGCTCTAAGGGTTGCCGGTTCACACTTAACACACACACTATTCCTAACAAGCAAATTTTTCGTCATGCGTACTCTTATTGTTTGCATGAGTGTCTAGTTGAGTGTCTTCTAATTAAAGTAACAGTTTACAAGATCACACAGTTTCTACCACCTATAAACTTGCCTCAGTTTTCCAAAGACATTAATCAGCACAGTTTACCACTAAGTGGCAGGCTGTGGAATTCATAATACGTGTGTCACTGGGGCATTAAAACTGATTTAGACAGAATCCTCTCAAACCGATCTCACTGATCTCAAACCATCAGTCACTTCCAATACCACAGTATTATACCTCAGTATAACGCCATAGTGTACGTGTAAAACTGATGTGAGGTCAGAGTAAAAATGCAATGTTTCAAAAACCAAGAGGCCTTTAAGAATCTTCACATTGGTTTTCTTCCTGTTAAAACAACACAGGAAAAACAGAAATCTTCACTTTATTATGATCTAGTTTAAATAATGTTAACCTTATTGACTCTGGACCTTTGTGTCCCTTGATATTTAAAGGCTTCTGCTCGTTTTGGCCAACACATCCTGGAGAAGAACACACTTCACTTGAACAGGAAATGCAAAGAAACTGTCTGGGCTCAAATAATTTTTTGATGGTCTTGACTATACAGGAAACTAATCATTTAGCAGCTAATGTGAAACCTATTTCTATAAAACAATTGTACTATACTTCAGGGTAATAACATTGTAAGAATAAAGCAATACTAGTAGACTTGTAACTTGTGGTGCTTGCAGAACTTGTGGTAATAGGCTGTGTCACTATTACCTTTGTTCTTAAGTATGAACTTAAACATTTAACTTTGGCACAAAACTCATCCTGCACCATTTGTGCTTTAAACATGAATGATATATCAAATTGTGTTGAGGATAGGTTTGCTATTACCTACATGGATCAGACTTACAATTTTGCCCTGGCAGATGCTAAAAGCAATAAAAAAATGGGTTTAGAATGACATGAGGGTGAGTATATGATGACAGAATTTTTAATTGTTTGGTGTGGTATTCCTTCAAAAAAACAAAAACTATGACAGAAATGGATATGCCTGACCAACATACTTAATATAAATAACATAATAAACCCAAGGAATAAACACCCAAGAGCTAAAGAAGTGCTTGAGGTTTAGTACAAAGTCATTCATTTCACACTCTATTGAACATAGAGTACTTGGAATGATAAATCTACACTAAAACCTTTTTCCAGATTGTTTGCTGAAGCCCAGGTTGGCTCTGCACTGAAGCAAAAATAAATGGTCCCTGTAGCCAAACATGCATTACACTGTCTGACTTCATCCCTGGCTCTAAGTTATTGAGGCAGGTAGGAAACCACAGGGAATTTTATTGTAAAAGGAAGGTGGAAAATATGAGAAAAAGAGATGAGATGAAAGTAAAAAAGAGAGAAAGAGCCATGTGGCATGGAATTTTGGATAATGAAAGAGTGATGAATAATGAGTAAAAAGGAGGAAAAGAAAGATGAGGCCTGGAAGAGCTCTGAAACTTTCACCATGTTTTTCAAAGACTGGATGTTCACCTTTTATCTGATTTGTGTGTGTGAGATACAAGAGTCAAAAGAAGAAGATACAGTATAAAAAGAGAGATTTATTGGCCAGATCTATTGGCTAACATTTTCTAAAAGCTCTCTTAAAGTTATCAAAAAATGAAGAAGAACTAAGAACTTTTAAGAACTTTTACCAACAACGTTATTCTTATGTAGTTAGTTTTAAAAATGTTACAAAGTTAAAAATGTCTGAATAATGTTCTTATAACCAAGCAATAACGTTAATATAACATCTAAAAACTGGATGTTTTGAACATTCCTATAGCTTTCAAAACAACGCTTTTAATGTTTTTGTTACTTAATGGAAACATTAGGGAAACATTCTCACCACCTCAAATTGTAAGCTGGGACGAGTGTTCACGTCCCTTGCTTCTGCATGTCAATTTACATTGAAACTGTGCTACTCAAAGTGAACTGCACACTGAACCCATTAGACACTGTTGAATAAATGCATGAACTGATGCAGTGCAGATCAATTTGGGCATCACTGTGCTGTCTGGCATGGTATATTTATATAAACACAGTAGGTTTAAATACAGTATGTCTGAAATTAATGTTAACAGATGACAAAAAAAACATCTTTGGGCAGTTGTGGCCTACTGGTTAGTGAGTCAGGCTTGTAATTTGAAGGTTGCTTGTTTCGATTCCAGCGCTGGAAGGTAGCAACTGAAGTGCCCTTGAGCAAGGCAACTAAACCCTAATTTCTCCCCGGTGTGCTGCCCACTGCTCCGGGTGTGTGTGTATTCACGACTTGCAGTGTGTGTTCACTCCTCACCAGTGATGGGTTAAATGCAGAGGTCACATTTCGAGTATGGGTTACCATATCTGACAAATACATCACTTTTCACTTTCAGGATCTCTGCATTAGGCACTGCAGTGTACAGTAAGTGCTGCCGAAGTGTCTGGATATGTGCTTGGGCTTTGACAAGAACAAGTATACTGATTATACTGAATTTATATTAACATTAAAACAGTGATAAATCAATACATTTACATGGCCATAAATATGATCTTTTTTGAATGGTAATATGACTCGAGTAAGAAGATTTAATTAAGAAGATACTGTCTACAACTTGAGAGGAATAAACTAGAATAAGAGGTAGATCTGTAATCTGGAAGCTTCGTGCTATCAATAATCTAGACTTAAGAGCTGGAGACCTATCTGAGTTAGGCAGGTATTATACTGTAGAGCTGTTTACTGCAAGTCTGCATGTCATTATTTCTGACAAACGTCTTCCTCCTCAGTGCATTCTACCATTATTTACATCTATCAGTAACTCTTTGTTTAGAAGCAAATGTTTGTTATTGCAAGAAGGAGTGCAGGTGTCATACATGCACAAAGCACACACAATTCTATACATACACTACCAGTCAAAAGTTTGGAAACACTTACTTTTTTTTGTTAATTTTTTTTAAACTTATAAATAATAGTAAACTTACCAAAACTATCAAAAAACACAAATGTAACTATAGGAATTATCTTGTAAAGAAAATTAAAAATAAGGTAAAACAGGATATATTCTAGCGTATTCAATATAGTCACCCTTCGTCTAGAATTTATAAAAAATTTCCATCACCCAGTTTCTTGAAGAATCATCAGGGAGTTCCCCTCTATCCTGCGCTCTTATTAAATCATCTAAATTATCTATTTCAAAAACATTTTTTATTGTAGTTTTCTAATAACAAAAATTAAATTAAAATTAATATGTTGACACAATTATATTTTTATTTTTACATTTTTAACGTCTAATCAAATGTCTTCAGATTAAAAGATTTCTAAGATAAGAAACATTTCAGTCAAGTGTTTCCAAACTTTTGACTGATAGTGTATATACACACAAGAACAACACATCGCTTTTTAGAAACTAAATTTACTGTGAGCACATTCCTATTGACTCTAGAGAACATACTGTACAGGGGGTGTTGTTGGTCACAAGGTTCCTAGAGAGGTGAGATGAGGGAGAGAGACAGATACAGGGAGCAAAAGGAGGTCAAACTGAAAAAAACATGATTGAACAGTTTCTTACTCTATACTTTGCCAACATTTTCCAAATTCCTTCTACTTTCCTTTTTTGTGGATGATTTTTCCTTTATAATTTATGTTTGTCTGGGGACTTGCGTGTGGAATCTGGGGTGTTGGGCTGAAGGTAAATATTTACGATCCATGATTTGAGGAAATCTATTCCTCAACTATCCTTGACTTGACCTCTGACAATCAGACCCTTTCACACACCAGCAGAGATGCATTATGGAGTCTTTGGTGATCTATGGTGATTTGTCACTTTGGCTAGGTTAACTGTGCCAAATTAAATGTGGCAATGTGTAAATATGTCAGGTCATTATAATGCCACTGGAATGCTAAAATTAAACAAGACACACAGCTTCACAAATGGTGTCATTAATGTGTGTCTCAATGTTTTTCTTTGAGGAAATAGTTGAAAGAGGTCAGTTCAGATGAAATGGCCTTAAGTCTTGTTATTAAGCACAGTTATTAAGTTATTAAGCAGGCTTGTCACTGTTTACACATCCACGTCGCACATTTACAGGCTTTCCTGTAAGAACTAATGACTCTGAGAGTGCCTTCTTTTTAAACTCCCTAAAGATCAACAAAAGATAAAACTTAACCTGTGGAAGAAAATTTGATCCAGGCTATAACTTTTCTCTGCACAGAGGCAAAACAGTTTGTCCAGGAAAAAAACTGCAAATATCTGAAACCTTAAAATCAACATCAGCTCCCTAAGGAACCGGAACAGGATTAGCTTATTGGCTTTATGAAATGAAATATGGCATTCATTATTAAAATTGCCCAAGGTCAGACACAAACCCTGGCCTTCATGTTGTTTTTCCGTTTGGCTTGAGTGAGCCAATCTTCCTCTAGTCTGCTCTGTTAGTTGTTTGTACGTTGTCTTTATTTAAAACATTTTGCTAATTAACAGTCAGGCCAACATTAATTGTGGGGAATGATACTGCCCTAACCACATCTGATTGCAATTTATAATTGTGTATAGCCTTATCAGCAGAGTAAAGAAGAAACAATGAAACAAAGAGCAAGGCAGAGAGACAGAAACATAAAATCTACTCCCCTGTAACCTTGCCTTTTCACACCAAAACTAACAACAAATCAGATACTGACCTGTCAATTATGACCTTTGTGCATCATGGTGTCTATGTCAGCTCATTCATTGCCAACCTATGTATCTGAATTACAACCCCAGAAACCTCAATGCCTCTAATTCATAGATTAAAAGTTTAAAATGTTATGAAGTGCACTTTTTTAGTTTGGGAGTGACACAAATAAATTAATAAAGACATTTGTTAGTAAGCATTCTCACTAAACATTATAACAGACTTCAAAGTGTTCAATAGTGAGTTGTCATATGGGAATTGTATGTTTGTGCTGAGAACGAGAAAAAAATTCAACTACACAGTGAGAAAGTCTGAAAGCCAGAGATAATAACATCTGTCCGTAGGTTAGCTCTCCATTACAAAACTCTTGAATTTGACTCTGAACACACCCTGTTTGTACATCTAACCCTTTTCTACCACCTCATTATTTAGATTAATTAGACAGCCTGGTTATTTTAGTACTGTCTCAATATGAGCTCAATAATACCCCACCATGAAATATATATTTAATGGGACTGCACCTTACATATGTAACGAAAATAAATCCTAATTTTACTGAATTATTGCTTTTCCTTAAGCAGTTTTATGGAATGGGCAAAATGTTTGGTTGCCAGATAAGGATCAAGTTAAATAAACCACCAAAATGTGTTGATATAACATTATGTGGTATACTGCAGTACACAAAGAGATGATTTTGTTTTAAATCATTATTATGAGTTTGTTTTGAGAGCTTAAGCACCACTCTGGCATCATCCTTCTTTATTCCATGTATTTGTATAATGTTTTCTCTGTCACTATGGATATTTGGTGGAAGCATTCCTTCAGCTTAATTTCAGGAGAGGATCTGGCATTCAATGCTTATTTTAGCCTTTCACATCCCTAAATAAATGTAGTGGTAGTAAACTGGCCCTGTCTCTATGAATTCCATCTATCTTTTTCAAATATTTTGAACTGAAATGGAAAACCCAAACTTTCATGGTCATCTTGTCCAGTCTGTGGAGCTGTGACCCTTACCTGTGCACTCATGTTGTAGCCCTTTTCCATAGTATCCTCTTTCACATACACAGTCATATTGCCCTGTGTTTGTACCACATTTACAGCTGGCCATTATGTCACAACAGTCCCTCCCCTCTTCACACAGTGATGAACACTGGGCCAGATCCTCCTGAATATAATTTCCAGTAGGCAGATCTGTAAGTTGGAAGAGAGAAACAGAGATCAAGAGAGAAGAGCATTGACACCATTAGACATAGCACGTCCCTCTCTTGCTGAACAAAATCCTTTATTAGCATAAAATTGTTTTTGACATTATAATTAATCTATTACTACCAGTTCAGTTAGACATTAAAGGTTCTCTAGAAAAGTGAGTGTGTGTGTGTTTCAGTACTGGCATCTGCTGCATTACTAACTATAAAAACCTTCACTTTGGCAGAAGCATTTTGTCTCCCTAAATACAAACAAATGCATTGCTCCAGATGTTAGTTTACACAGACATGCCAAGCAGCCTGAAGGAGCCTACACAATCTTGAACAAACTATGCCAAAGACATGATATCACAAGAGGAGGTGAGAATAAATCATGCCACAGCTGTAGTTAGGCCAATCTGAACATTCTATCATCCAAAGTGATTGGTCTGTTTGTATCCAGAGAGATTTATTATTGGTATCGTTCTATGTTTACTGTAGTTTGGTGATGTCATTGTGAAGAGGTCATCTGAGTTTACAAAGCTGAGTTGGGCTCTGATAAGAGAAATCTGGTACAGCAAGAAAGCCAAAGGAAATAACACTGATTTATTTTTATACCAGTTTTATTTTACACTGGGATTCAAAAAGGCCTAATATTTGTCAGGCTCTGAAGAAAAATGAATGCATTGGTCTGCACACCTAGTTTTAATTTTCCTTTATAAAAATTCTCCATAGTTTCCATCAAAATATAATGGCTACATCGATTTCTGTTATTACAATTAAACCATTGTAACTTTGTAGGAGTCATCAAAACAAAGTTTCTTACACTGCTTAAACATGATTCCACTTTTATTTTCTTGTTATTTTTTCATGGTTTGTAATTGTATCATGGCATTTTGATGGAAACTACAACAGTGTTAGAGAGTATACAAAATAAACTACTATATTTTAAAACAAACAAACAAACAAACAAACAAATAAACAATTCTCTCAGTATACTGTACTTTAAGGCCTATGTTGTAAATTCACACCTTCGTGAAGGGCACGTCGAGCCAGTGCTTCAAACTCAGCAAAGTTGTGCACTAAATAGCAGTGCTGATCTTTAGGGTGTGAGGCCATATCGTGCAGCTCTCTGATGTTCCCCTGCCAGATGCCCAGTGTGAAGATCTCCACACCTCTCCCTCGTAGCGCTGCCGCCACTGGCCGTGGGTCTCCGCCATTAGAGTAGCCATCAGTAATGAGGAAGATCACCCTTGTAGCATTCTCCCGTGAGTGCCGCAAGATTTGCTGCGAGATAAAGATGATATGTTAAAGGAGTTAAACAGCAAAATGTCAATCCATATAGACATTTTGTATTTTATATGAATACGTGTATGCATATATATATATATATATATATATATATATATATATATATATATATATAGAGAGAGAGAGAGAGAGAGAGAGAGAGAGAGAGAGAGAGAGTGAGAGAGAATGTGAAGCTGTTGCCATGGCGTGTTGAATTCTGAGTAAATGTTTTGTTTCTACGCCACATTAGGATGATCACGCTGTTAGTGAGTTTAGGGCAGTAAACTCACTGGTTCAATGAAAAAGCTGACTAAATTGATCAAAATATTCTTTTTCAAAACAATTTAAGCAATCCATTCATATAAATATGTTTGCCCTAATTAAAGCCAATTTACCTTAATATGGGGCGTATTTTAGGACCCAGAATGTTTCTAATGTTTCTTTATGCCCTGTTTGTGTATTTATTTACTACTTACACTATTATTTTAATGATTTTTGGGGGCATCGCTCAGATGGGTGCTCCAAGTTAACTGTACTTAAAAATTTAAGTGAATTCAGTGAAAAGACCACATTAAGTCAACTCAGTCAAATTGAGTTGTCAATTTCCCCATTACTCAAATGAACTGAGATAATCACTTGCCTCAAATAATTATCATTAGGGTTCATAGTGTACTGCACCCACAGATATGATATAGAATGTACTGTTTAATGATAGTGAATCTGTTTCTCACTCAGAAGCTTATTAGTTGACCTGGTACTGCAAGTGATTATCACCATTGATGTGCCAGGTTTCAGGTTTCAAAAACAATAACTATAATGATTATTAGACTATATATATTATACTATATAATAATTATTATTATACTATAATAACTAAAATGATATTTATATTAGTATCACATCAAATCTTTCAAAGAGGAGAGCTGGGAGAAGCCATAAATAGAAAGTTGTCATCTTTTAAAGACAAATTTTATTTATACTTCCATATGAGTCTAATGTCGTCTGCCATTTTCAATGCGCAAGCTGTTCAAATGGATTTTGATTGGCTGTCAATGTTTTATTGTTCATCTGCTAAAAAAATCACTTGGAAAGTGATCCCAGCGATATTGTTCCCCTGTATCATAGTTATTGTGTGGAATCCGCTTTTCTCCTTAATGTAGAACATTTTAAAACTCATCTTTATAGTTATTGTTACCATCCTTGGTGTGAACGGGCCTTTACACATGCAGTGCATAACTTTAATTAAAAACTGCTAAATGGAGTTAAATTAAGTGGAATTAAAAGCTTTAATGCCAAAATGTGCACTATAAATAAAAACTTGACAATCACAAGGTAAGCGCAAGTGTCCAAAAAGTCCCAAAAGAAATACAGTTACCATCACAGCTACTAAAACACCAGAACATAGTTGTCTCATTGGCAAGCACAGCTATGTTTTACACTCGTACACAGTTTGTTTATATGACTAGACATATGTAGGGTAATTAGGAGGCTTGGTTGAAGAACAGAGTGAAAATCTATTTAAAAGGGTGCTCTTAATGGAACAGTTTACTTATTCAACAGAAAGAGAGAGAGTCGAGAAAGTGTTTGGAAGTAAATGGCCATTGCCAAGTAAGGACTGGATAAAAGGAGAGCAGCTGTAGACTTTATTGTCTAATTGGCTGCAATTCAAGCATCTCAGACAGGAACAATTATTACAAAGCCTGGAGCCTACACACATCTAATTACACACAGAAAGATGCATGCACCTCAGTGTGGTGCAGTGTAGCCCCATCAATGCTGTTCACACAACACACAGATTCAGACACAAATATACAGATATTCTGGTTGTCACCACAGTGATGTCACTGAGGTTGGGCCCCATGGGAGTTGGCTTATGGGCTAAAAGAGGGTGTGATTGTGGCCATTTATGGGGCGGCAGCTCAAAGACACTGTGGGTATAAGGGAGTTTAGATTTGAGTCAGAGGTAGTGATGGGACTCAAACATGTCAGAGATCACAGAAATAGAAGAAAGAAAACAGCTACTGACGCAGTGAGATGTGTAATTTAACACGCTTATTAGCAGCCACACATTCTGTGTTTGCACCCACAGAATTACACACTACTTTGGTTACTCCTAACTCAATATAAACCCACTACATGTTTATGTACAAAGACACACACATCAAAACAGTAGTGGTTAATCTCTCACATTAGTGCCTAATCTAATTAGCTTGTCTAAATGTAAGTTTGCAACAACAAAAGTTTACATGTAATTCAAGCAATCACAATAGTGTGGGTATATAAACAGCTGTTTGCTTTACAGCTAGTGACAAATTTTCCATTCTCTCTTCAATCCTTACAACTCCTTTACTTTTCCAATAGACATTCATCAGGGGAGATGCCATATTTAATTTGACAAGGCTGTAAAGGGGATACAGTATGAAAACTTTGTGTACAACATATATCTCTCACAGCCTTGTTTTCATTCATCTTAAATATGGCATCTGTAACACTCAAGTCATCATTTTATAAAAACATATATTTTTTTTTAAATAAAATGGGTTAACATGACTAATTATTTGAATAACAAAGGGATATAATGACAGTTTAAACAAACATACAATAATAAGAACATTGTAATTTAAATATAAAAAGCAAACCCCAAGTAAATTATTATAAAATAGTTACAATAAAAAAACACCAATTCTACACCAACCTAACTTCACAAACGCATTCACATCTACAACCCTTCCAGATCCCTATGGTCAGCGAAAGAACGTTGCCTGGTAATACCCTCTTCAAAGGGCATGCAATCACTTGCTCGCAGGTTCATCTTCACTATCCCTTGCTGGTGATATAATCTCCCAAACTCTGTTCGGTCTGCTACATCTCTCACTACATTCAAAAAGCAGCTAAAAACCTGCCTCTTCCATAAATACCTGACATGAGTATGAAAAAAGAAAACAAAAACTACTAATCTTTAAGCACTGTAATGTGTACGGCTGATGTTATTGCCTCCCTATGATTTATCGCTTTGTTGTTTTCCACACTTTGTAAGTTGCTTTGGGTAATGCCTAAATGTAAATGCAATGTTCCATATTATACATCTATCTAACTTAAACTATTTCAGAAAATTTCATTTACTCTTTACTGTATAGTAGCTGGGCAGGGGCAGTAGACCGTGATCATCACACCAGTGTATTCTGTTTCACCTACAGTACTGTGCAAAAGTCTTAGCCACATTAGTATTTTCACACCCAAAAATGGTTTTAAGCAAGTTACTTATATCTTTTGTCATAGTGTTAGTAGGAATTATAAGTTTACATTTCCAAACATTCTTTTTGCCATTAATTGTAATAATCCAGTGAGATTTTTGAATGCACAAGGAGACAATAGCCAGTGCTCCACAGAGAGCTCTGATCTCATAATCATTGCGTCTGTCTGTGATTACATTATGAACCAACAGAAAAAACTGAGACAGACTAAATCCAGAAGAACTGTGGCAGCATCTCCAAGACACCTGAAGAAACCTGTCAAAAAGAATGTTTGGAAATTTTATAATTTTTTTAAATTTATAATTCCTACTGTCCGACACTACGACAAAAGATACAAGTAACTTGCTTAAAACCATTTTTGGGTGTGACAATACTAATGTGGATAAGACTTTTGCACAGTACTGTACATCTCAAGAAAACTCCCATTTAAACAGATTAGTGTTGTTTACCTAAATAGCTAAAACCTTCAAACAATGTCATAAAGCTTATATGTCTCTAGACCACAGTATTCTTGACTAAACATTGTGATGTTTCTGTCAGCTGTGAGATGTATAGATTGATTGCTGAGGAATATATATCAATCAATCAACCTATATATATGTAGAATATATAGATTTCTGAGGTCAGTGGAATGCAGCACAAAAAATGTATAAATTCATAAATTGAGTTTAGCTTTCAGTGGAATTATTGACGAGATATCACCTCCTGAAGCATTCCAGAGTGGAGTAATCATGTGAAATGATACCATTTATTTGCTTGGTTGGAGGTCTTGTTTTGACATATCATGGTTTCAAAGGCAAAGAACAGCAGTATGAACATGAACAGCAAAAACAAGCATTAAACTAGCTGGACCCAGCCATTTAAAAGCCATATTCCTGCACTGGGGCTTCAAAAGGGCTTATTGAACAATTAACATTTAAAGAATGCTGTTTATATTATTTTTCTTCGACAACAAACTTCAAATAACATTTCATGGGAAACATTTAGTTCTGCAAGTTCTGCTGTTAAAACCTTAGATATAAACCATTGTTTATTTTGCACATGGGAGACTCCCCCTTGCATGCCTGACATTTATATCGCTTTCACTGTGCACTAGTATGTTGTCATTTACATTTATCCATTTGGCAGACGCTTAAAGCAACTTACAGTACATTCAAGCTATACACTTTCTCAGTACATGTGCTCCCTGGGAACCAAACCCACAACATTTTGCGCTGCTAACAATGCTCTACCACTGAGCTACAGGAGTCATTGAGTTCTTGGTGAG
Organism: Chromobotia macracanthus; assembly: GCA_036877525.1. Classification (NCBI taxonomy): domain Eukaryota; kingdom Metazoa; phylum Chordata; class Actinopteri; order Cypriniformes; family Botiidae; genus Chromobotia; species Chromobotia macracanthus. The sequence continues at coordinate 8,878,064 of JAZGTH010000016.1, forward strand.
TAACTACAATTCAATTAATTTTCCCAATATATCAGACACAGCCAGCTACACCTCATTTAGACAGACAGGCACAAAGACAGTAAATCTGATGGATGGGTTATACATCTATTAACGATTGAAAGTCCCAAGATCCCTATTACTCTTTCTCTGTCAATTGAGGAGCATGTACACATGTGTGGATGGATAGAGTTTGTATAAAGAGAGTGTAATTGATCTGTGATAAAACACCAAAGCATGGTTAGTTGGTTCCTGTCAAAACACCATTTATCAAGCTAAGGAGAGTAAGACAGCAGAGCAAATCATTTTTAAAAGAGTAATTTTTCATGTACACAATGGCAAATTTGGTCTCTTGGGTCCTCTGGTGTTGCTGGCCTTTTACTAGAAGCTCAATACAAGAAAATATTACGCAAGAACAAAATCTGGATTTGTTCTGTTAAATTATATCTTTGTTATTCTGGATGCCCATGCCAGAGCAGAAAGTAAAAAATGGTGGAATGCTTTTTGTGAAATGTATTGTGAAAAACCCTGTAATTAAAAGCAAATATGAATGATAGCAGCAAAAGCAAGTGAAACCAAACAAACCTCATCAATGTAACCAGGCTCTTGGCCTGTTAGATGAAAAGAGGTAAACAAGAAACAAAACCACAAGCCACTAAAAGATTTTTGAAGGAGAGCAAACAACTGTAAAGAAAATTCAAATAGGATTAAAAGAATTCAAGAAGATCCAGAAATTGTTTTGTTGCAACATAGGAGTTGTGGCCTAAATATTGTGGTCAAAATACCCTAAATAATTAATTTAGCCATGTTTATTTACAATCAAACCACAGTGTTGCAGAATGACTTTTTTTCAAAGCAAATGAAAGAGTTGAAATTTATAGGAAAAAAGCTACGACTTTGCTGTGGTGTATCAGACAGTAGCATAATATATTTTTATCAGTATTTATAGACTTTATTAGACCTCTACTATATTGCATTATGAATATGAAATATGTTACTTTGTCATGAACCAGCTGGTTTCAGTTTTGAATGTCAAGTTATGAGCCTCATTGCCTAACATTTACACTTCAAACGCCCTCAAAACTCCACTTTTCAAGAAGCATAGAAGGTTTATGACAAGGATAAGATTTAGACCCTCATGTGCAAAGCACAGCGGATTAACAATCTATTAGCCAGACCTCTTGACCACCTTGTCAACTTGAATTCCCTCAAGCTTTTTTTGGTCAAACAAACACCAGATCTTCCCTCAAATTTCTTTGAACCCACATCCTATCTTTGCTTTACTACTCTTCCAAAACAGAGCTGTGGTCAGCTTCACAGCTTCTCTGCCCTGCGGCTGATCATTAGAATTCCCTGACAGTTAAACTTTGATAGTTTCTCTGGGCTTCCCCCATGTTCAGTTGGACATCAGAATGATTCTCTAGGGCTCAGAGCAAGAGAGTGCCAGTGCACCTCAATCCACCCCAGCTTGACCTGATTAAAAACACCTGGATGAGGAGTGATGTCACTGATCTCGACTGAGAAGAAAGTCTACTTTTTTATGTGTAGTGGGTTATAGGTGAGGGAAATAGATGTTGTATTCTGGTATATACATAACAAAGAGAAATGTGTTTACAAAAAAACCATTTAAACCATTCAGCTTTTCATTTTTTCATAATTGTATAATTCATAAGTTTTTTATTTAATTCCATTTTTATTTTGTTTTTGTTTTCATACTTAATTTTTATGCTTTTTTAACTACTGAGATCAAACCAGGAAACTGTCAAACAAATTGCACTTCTCAGTAATCAGAATGAATTAATCAAACCGTAACGTTTAACAACGCTTCTGTGCCAAATATAATTTTACATAGTTTCAACCAATGCCAAATACAACACACATTAGTATTAGTAAAGCATTCTAAAACCATTAGTCCTGGATCTCATCTTGAGATGAAAGCAGTCACTGAAATATCTAGAAATTCACAGGGCATTTAGGTAAGAAAACAATGACTCATAAGATGTGTAGATGTTTTCCAGACTGCTGTCTATGAAGCACACAGGTCACTAATGTAAGGCAGTAATACCACAGAGAGTGAAGAATCTATTTTCAGGCCATGTGTTAACTGGCGACAGGCACTTCTGTAATTTCTACTCTGTACTATATGCTACCCTTCCCCCCAACATACATGTACAGTACAAGCATATACATGCCTGTCCAGAACAATACATCAAACACAAGTGATTTTTATACAGTTAAGTACCACTTAGAGCTGAAAACCTGAGGTAAAACCTGACTGTTTTTTCCTTTGAACTCTAAAGGCCGGAACTGTGGCTTTAACTGTGAGGTATTTTAAGTGACACTCCTGGAAAGCCCGTACAGGGCTGCCAATTACTTAGTATCACAGTGTGGTCACAGGCACAGATTAGGCATCTTTGCACAAAGCCTTTATACAGAGGTTCTGCCTTCTGAACTTGACAGTGTTTTAAATAGTTTTAAAACTTTTTATAACTTTTTGAACTACAGTTTTTTAGCAATGTTATGGGTAAAATGATGCTGTTTCCACAATAACAAAGGCAAACAGTTTTAGAAGCAAAAAAGAGTATTTGCAATACAAGTAACTAATTGCCTGGGTTTCGCCATTTTCAATCACAAAGAGCAGATTTTAGAGCAGATTTTACTTTTCACATAAGGTAAATGACATTTGTAAAATGTCAGTCTTATTTTACAAAAAAAGGAATACTTTTTAAATAGCTTTGAAGCATTGTACCTATCCCTGAGACTGTACAACAGAGTTTATTAACACAAATGCACACACACATACACACTTGGTAACAATGAGATTTGCACACATTACATACAAGAACCTCTTTAAAACTCAGGTTAAAATATAAAGAACCCAAAAAAACCAACAAAGCAAAAAGCGATCCTCGCTAACCCTGTCACTGGAACCAATTTTATGTGGTATAAAAGCAAAATTCCTGAGCCTGCATCCTTAATTTGAAACATGGTCAGACATCGCTGTTGCCATTTATGAATCCCACAGCCACACATGGTCCCTCAAAACAAAAATAACATCTGTGAATTCCAGGTGATTCTTAGGATAATAAATTGAACCTTCACACATTATGCTTCCCTGGTGGTACATGTATGAAGCTGGTGGCAATTTTATATGCTTCTGAGCAAAAATGTGATTGCCCATGACCTTTTGCAATTTCTGAAGGAAACAATGAAAACAATTACTAGTGCTAAAGTAAACAGCAACTTTACCCTTCATTTCTCTCAATAGTAATATGCATCTGTTGGCAGTGAATTGCCCTGATGTTTGATGGTGCAATTGGGCTAAGAACACCCCCACTACTCTAAATGTGACTCGCTCCAGGCAGCGTCCAGTTACCACTAATCACTTTGTCGAAACATTTTGCAGTGTATAAATGTTCCAAAGTGAGTGTTTGTGTGTGTAGATCTCTGAAAGCTCTGGTTAAAAGCAGGAAAAATCTCAGTTCAGACTAAAGGTTTGGCTCATGGTGTATCCTGGAGGGTGACAGGCCAGCCATAACTATGTAGAAATGCTGCCTACCTGACTATAACTATACTCACTTTCTGCGTTTCTGTGGCTAAAGACTGTTTAGAGTCATTTGTTATTTGTTAAGTGGTTTTTATTAAGTGATGACATGATTGATGTCAATTTAGCTACTGTAGACAAAGAAATAGTAAAAACATGAAATGGATTTTCTGTACTTCTGTTTCTGGCGAAAATCATTCAAGGTTGGACAACTGATTAATGAAGAACAGATGATTTCCTTCTTACTATTATGTTGCATTTGTTCCATTTGGCCCTCACATGTATCCCATACAATAAAGCTACTTGTATTGTTTCTCTCTCTGCCTCTTTCATTTTATCTTTGTTGGGCCTTCAAAATTCACTAATTTGCACCTGCCATTGGCACATGAATTGAGAAAATGTTCAGCCCATAGCTGTTTACTGCCCATGACACTGCATTGTGCGTTTTTCTTATTTTAAAACCATGTTGTATTATTACAATGGAAAATATGGGTGTTTATCCATATCAGTGCATATCAGTGATTAACATAGCACAGGTCATTGACTCATTCACATCATACATGAGCTAATATTTCAACACTGCACATCACAAAACACTTACATGATTTTATTCATCATATTTTAGTTTTACGGTAGCAGCATAATGCAGGGAATATTATACATTTGTGTTGCTACATGGAGTTCAAAAAAATCAATTTAATGTGGACTGCACTTTTTTGTGCACTGTCTTTTGTGTGGTTTGATCAAAGGGTACTATGGCCCAATTTCTGGCTAACATACGCCTAAAGCAGACAATACAAGACTACTATAAACAATCTGTTCCTCCAACACATCTCATCCTAATGCAACAGGCATGTCACAGATGTCATTCAGCTCTTAATCAGGACTGGCTGGTTTATTGCAGACCATGTTGCCTTTTCAGGCAGTTAAAGACCGAAGAGCCCTTATCTGCCTGTCTGCAGACATATCTGTAGCTTTCAGGCTGGTTTAAGGGAATTCCTGTCTGTCTTATCAGGGTTTGTGGAGTACAGCCTGTCTCTAATTAGGATCTCCCTAATCAGTCTTAATTAATAACACAAATACAGCCTCAGGATATGCCAGAGTTGCATTGTGGAAACTAAATTCTCCTTTTGTCAGTGCAGACAGGGCCAAAGTGAGGCGGTGCAAGCAGCCATTTTTGTTACAGATTGCTATGATTCTTCTTTTCTCAGACTTTTCCATTTAGCTTTTCCTTCATTTCCTCTTTAAAGAACTGGCTTTGTCCAAGCAGTCATGCTTACCCAACTTCACTTTACATTAATAAATAAAATATTTAGCCCTCTGATATACACCTGTAATGCATTTGTGGTGAATTACCAGCTATTTGTCACAAGCAGTCACTTTCACGTTAAAAAAAATGTCTGTTTGTGTTTTTGACATCTGTCTTAGGTCTTTCATTATGTGTCTTTGCTTTTATGTCTCTGTGTTTTTACACAGCACATTCTGAGGGAGGGGCCCTGCTAACAGATGTTTTCACAGAGACAATATATGAGACATTTGGACACATTGATCTGTCTAGACCCGATGACAGTAAAGTTCCTACTGTCTGTGGTTCAAAAACCCTTTAAGGTGTCAATGGCACTTTAGAGGAACATTTCCAGGAATTTCTTACGGGGGAATGTTGGAGGTAGGGTCGTGTATGCAGAAATGAAGCAGATGAGAGGGAGAATGTGTGCAATTTAATAAAAAATAAGTCTTCTTCTTACCATAATACCCGCATGAAATAAATTGTGTTTTCAAATGGACATGTACAGAATTCCTTTAGACTTTCCTGTTTAAAATCATAGCTGGGAAATGGCAAAATCCTGCTTGGGACAGGCTTTAATTTTTAAATAGGAAATTTCAAGTGCATTTTAAATCCATTTGGTCAAGGCCTTTAATGCAATGACTCCCTATGGAGGTTAATCAGAAAAGCAGGCAAAGAATTTAGAAAGCACTTGGAGTCATACATTAACTTTAAAAAGGGGAGCAGAAAGAGAATGGAGAGTGCTCTGGTTTGGCAAATAAAAGAAAGCAGGGTGAGGGATCTGGCAACCCAGAATACACACTTAGTGCAGGCAAACGCTGAGTTTGGAGGGAAAATCAGCTGGAGAGAGAGGTGAATCTGACTGGCTCAGAGACATTACACAACAGAATGGCTGCACAAACAATTCCATGTGTCCGGAAAAAGGAGCCAGTACTGCAACATGTTAGGTTTATGGGACTTGAAAAACAGTTTTATTAATCTATTATTAAGTGCAGAAAATTGGAATGTAGTTAAAACTAACAAAACATTTAATTCTTCAAAAACACTAAAGGTGGACATTTCTGCAAATCTAATGTTGAATGTTGGATGTGGTCTAACTAACATCTGTTTCTCCCTTAGAACTGAGGATGTACCTTCAACCTCTGCAGTTTTGAAAGATTGAAAATGTGTCTAGTAAAAGATTCCAGACCTCTGCGCCATTTAGACTGAATGAAAGGAGCCAAAAGTCATGAAATATTACAGTTTGACTGCAATGCCAATTAATTGCATATGAACAAAAGGACATTCCGGCTGTGATTCCTTAACAGTTTAATACATTTGCAGATCTGGGTTAGTGAAGCCATTTTTCAAACCACAAATGTCATTCAGGATGAAAAAAATAACAAAAAAGGGGGACGTCATAATCATTTGTAATGGATAAAAGGGACCAGATGATGCAAGAGGTGATAACCTCATTTTCCATTACTTTCTTGCACTGCAAGTGAGGCTGCAGTAGTCACAGGAAAGTTCATTTGCAAGATACGAGTAGCCACATCTGATATCATTTCCATTTTACTAGATTCTTAAATAATGAAGTGCTTAAAACCTGCCACCATCAGCAGGTCCTACCTCCTGTCTTTCCCTAGCTAAAAGTCTTCAAGGGCAGTATACACATTATAACTCACTTGGGTGAATATGTATTTATTCACTGTATATACATGCTTGTATTTTAAAAGTGTACCCTACTCTTCCACCTTGCTGAAAAGATTAGCACTGCAGCTTGCCGTTTTTTTTGCATGGTGACAGTCCCACACAGTTTCTTCTGTTAAGATGAGCGTACAGGAAACCATGAGGAGTTAACTTAGAAATGACATCTGGATAGGTAACAATTGCTGATTTAGTTCCCAGTTACTGTCCATTCATTTGTTGCAGTACATACAAGTGCAGTGGAAGAATATGGGATATAATCAGCATAAATCAAAGTATGAACATTCCTATCACTAGATAGGATAACACTAGACAGTAGTCTGATTGTTAATATCCGTCAACACTCTCATTTCCTTACAACACTTTTCTTATTCTTCTTATTTATTCTACCTCTCAATGTCAGTGTTTCTCTTCTTCCTCAAATTCCTTCTCACACACTTTCACTTGAACACACAAACATGATTACACAGCTGCCCTTACCGCTGCACGCTGAAAGGCACCCTTGGTGTAGGTGCCGCCTCCTCTGTAGGCAATGGAAGGGATCTCTTTACTGAAGAGAGAGCACTTATGCTGGTGGGCTTTCGGTGTGGACACATAGTCCACTCTTGTAACCACATGGTTCTTGGAACTAAATGTCACAAGCGCTACACGTGTTGCCTCAGGAGCCACCGGAAAATCGGACAGCAGCTTCCGTACGAATCGCAGCTCACTTCCAAAGTTAGAAGCTCCTACACTGGAAGACTCATCCACAAGAAAGACCAAATCCAGACAACCACCCCTCTCCCGAAGAAGACGCACATTCTGTCTGAAAACCTTGCCCAGATGAGCCACTTTGCTTTCTGCGCTCTCAGACAGGTTTTCCTGGGTTTGGGCTGCTTGACGCAGTGCCTGTAGGGACAGCTGCTGAGCTTGGGTTGACCAACCACTAAACCAGAACAGGAACCAGAACATTAAGGAGAACCTAAAAGTCATTGTCAATCTTAGTGGCATCATGATGACACCACTAATAAAGAAGTCCATTGATCACTGCAAACGACTGAGGAAACAGTAATATTATTCTCAATACTGATAAGTAGAAGTTTGATTCCCCCTTCTAATCAGAAGTCCTCTTCCTGGTTCTCCTTTCTTGTCTTCTCTATTACTTTTCCAGGCAGGGTAAGGCTCCTATCTCTCCGCTGGTCTCCTATCTCTCTGCTCTGTAGGTAAGGCTCCTATCTCTCCACTCTGTAGAGCTCCTGCATCTCAAAAACCACTCAAATGTTTTTTCCTCTTGCTCTCAAAATCATTTAAAACAACAGCGAAGCAGTGAAGAAAGTTCATGGGAGGTAGAGAGAGGGAGAGAGCGAGAGGGTGTGCATGCTGGTGCAAGACTAAGAGAGGGAATGAGAATTAAGAGTGAAAGAGCAGCAGCAAAGGGAAAAAGGGGGCAGTTAGAGTTGTCTCTCTTTTTCCTTTCTTTTCATCCTATTCTCAACATGTTCCCGACCCCCTCTTTTACTTTTTCTTCTGCCTGTCCTGAAGTGCTTGAGAAAGATTGTGTGTCATTGGAACACTCTAGACTGCATGCCGACCAATTGCTTTGTGAGAAAATTAGTGTGTATGTGTGTGTGAGTAAGAGACGTTTATCTCTGAGCCTGTCAGCATGCCCAAAAAAACCATCAGCACAGGACTTGTTGATTAATTCCATATGTCTGGCATTCATCAACTCTCAGACGAACACTCTCACCATCAGACAGATACCAAGAGAGCCATCTGCTAATGGGAGAGGGGGGTAGATAAGGGAAAGGTGGAGAGATGTAGACAAAACAAGCATTAAAAAAAAGATACAAAAAACAGAGGTCATTGGACAACCAGATAGGTTTAAATCTAAACAGGTTTAAATTGAGTTTAAATTGTTACACTAACTTATCACAAAAGTGTTTTGTAAGATCAGCACTGCCTGCGGTCTTTATTACTTCCTCTTGTTTTCTCTGGGGGGTCTTGTGGGGATGGAAATCTGAGGGAGGATCTGAACCCCTCTATGTTTCTTCTCTCTCTCTTTTGTTCTTTCCCTATTTTCTTTTTTGATTTTATCTGAAACCAAAACAAGTCTCAATGCTTTAAAGAGTTTTAGGTAGGCCAGTCAAACTGTGGTTTATAACAGAAATCATTTGGAGTCAGGCTAAAACTGGAATTAATACAAATGGACACCAAATATGAATGAACAATCTCAGCGGTCACAGTTTTGATAGGACTATAGGGATAATGATTTCCGGTGCAGACAGCTACTGACTTTTGACTAAATCTCGTGTTTCTAACATATACGACTATACAATATTTTGATCAAAGTCTCAGTGGTTTTGTGTCCATACAATGTAAGTCAATTGATGCCAATGTTGTTTGGTTACCAAAATACTTAAAAATATCTTTGAAGTATATAATATATGAAGTATATAATAGTGTATATATAAGAAAAACTAAAGCTTTCTGCCCACAAATCCTCCCATTCAACATCAAGAAACCAATCAATGTATATTGCTTACATTATTTAGTAATCATTTATTAATGTTCATTCACACAGTTAGAAATGCTATCTTAAATTCTTTTTTATTAAATACTCTCCATGCACCCCCTTGAGGAAAACCTTGGTTTTGCTTAAACATCATTATATATTAAGATTATATGAACATGTTTATGTGTGATCACTTGGCATTTATGGAAATGGTAACTTAGCCATAGCAAAGATACATGTACAATTGTGGCAAATTTAGCACATCCTTTATGCTGGTGACATTTATCCAAATAAGAGCTGTTTGGCAGAGCAAAATGTAAACTTAAAATCTGTAGAACAGTGCCCTCATCAGGAGGTTTTCCGCTACTGTTTTTTCTAAGGGTTCTCCTGTCGCCTTTGAATAGAATAGAATAGAACAGAATAGAATAGAATAGAATAGAATAGAATAGAATAGAATAGAATAGAATAGAAAGAGCTTTACTGCCAGGAAGGAATTTATCTTGGTGACAGGAGCTGAAAAAAGTGCAGAAAAAAACAGTTATAATACAATAATTTATTGTATTAGTATTAGTACACACACTACTACACACTACTACAAGGACACATTCAGTACAAGGACACAAATGTGTATAATGACATGTGAATATAGAGTCCTTGTAAATGTAAATGTATATGTATGTAGTCTATATGAGTGTCATTTTTATATGAATATGTTTTATCCAACATATACGTGTGTGTGTGTGTGTGTGTGTGTGGATCTTAACGGGCTAGACGCAAAGTAAAAGGAGTCCTTGTCCCAGTGGCATAGTACTAAAAAAGTGGTTTGCTATTACTCTCCTGCTTTTATTGTCCAACTGACCAAAGTCAGTTGGTCTTTGATGACCAACTGACCTTCAAAGAACACATTGCTAAGACGGCTCGGTCATGCAGATTTGCATTACATAACATCAGGAAAATCAGGCCTTTTCTAACAGAATATGCAACACAACTTCTCGTCCAGGCTCTGGTCATTTCTAGGCTTGATTACTGCAATGCTCTTCTGGCAGGACTGCCATCATGCACAATCAAGCCTCTACAAATGATTCAGAACGCTGCAGCGCATCTCGCCTTCAACGAGCCCAAAAGAGCCCATGTCACCCCTCTCCTCATCTCTCTGCATTGGCTACCGCTCAGTGCTCACATCAAGTTCAAGGCCTTGACGCTTGCTTACAGATCTATCACTAGGTCAGCACCCTCCTACTTTCACTCATTCTTACGAGTCTATGCTCCCACCAGAAGCCTGCGATCACAGAAGGAACGAAGGCTTGTAGCACCATCACAGAGAGGCACAAAATCACTCTCCAGATCATTTTCGTTCACTTCTCCATGCTGGTGGAATGATCTTCCTGCCTTCATCCGTAATGCAGACTCCCTGGCAATATTCAAAAAACAGCTGAAAACACATCTCTTTCGTGAGCACTTAACCTCATCATAAAATAAAAATCCTTTCCCTTCATTTCCTATCCATCTTCCCTTTAAATCTCTCCGTTGTTGTAGCATATGATACTCTGAGCAATGTCTGAAACTTGTATTGTGAGCACTTATTGTGTCTAGTTGCCTCTTCAGGCTGACTCGCTTGTTGTATTCCGCACTTGTAAGTCGCTTTGGATAAAAGCGTCTGCTAAATGAATAAATGTAATGTAAATGTAAAATAAAAAAAGGACATTCAACAGCTCACCAGCATCATTAATATGGTATTAATATAAAATTAGGGAGTGTTATGTAATTCCTTGTGGGTGCAATTCAGAGCGTTTATTTTTGTGATTAGGATTACTGTTACCTTTTGCTGACTTTTTCTTTTTTGTGATTTGGACTTGCCTTGGTTGGACTGTTTCCACTGGTTCTGAGCACTGCCTGGTTTGCACCCTATTTTCTGCCCACCTCATCATTAAAAGCTCTCAGCACATGGATCCACTCAAGTCCCTGAGCCTTCATCATTACAAATAACAAAAAAATGAATAAATAATATAACAAATACAGTGAATGTGTATTTTATAAGCTTACTGCTAGTTATGAGTTTTAAAAACATGCTACATTTTCAGTTAGAGAAAACAATTGTTAGCATGCTTTGTCTGAAATACAAAACTGTGCTGTAACTTCAGTGCAGACATAGATTCTAAACATAAAAAACCAGCTGAAGGCTGACAGGTCAACAGCAAACATTTGATAACACAGGACAACTTGTCCTCACATAGACTTTTGTTCCAAAACAGACTGGCCTTCCTTTGTTCCTTATCCCACAATTTCTAGATAAGAAGAGGAAGACTTAGATCCATATAACGCATCTTCATGCTACTTACATGGTCAACACAATCTGGCTGTGAGACTGTGTTGACTAACCATCTCACCTAACTAAGTATCAGTAGCTTGAATAAGATGCCCACTAACATTGACAAACTAAAAACAATTATGCTACAATCTCTGTGCTTGAAGAGGAAAGAATTAGGTGCCAATACTCCTCTTGTTTACTTTGTTTAAGTACTTACTTACTTACATATTATGACTGGGTACCTCTCATATGTAAATCATGATATGTTCTAAGACATTATTTTCAGATATTACATAATGACATTAATTTTGAATTAAATGATCTGCTTTTTAAGACACTAGTCAATAGTTTATAGACTTTGTGAGTTATATTAAATGTGTTAATGGACGTCCTATAGCAGAGTTCTCTGAGGTTCACAGAACTGCAGTGTTTAGCTCCAACCCTAACAAAGTACACTTAAACCAGCTATTCAAGGTTTTGGGACTGCTATAAACATCCAGGCAGGTGTGTTGGAGCCAAGTTAGTTTGTTAGTGTTAGTTTTAGCGCCATCTGTTGGTAAAATGATGCATGGGCTATTGACAATTCGTAATTTCTAATGTTTAATTGACGCCTAGGTTTTTTTGTGAGCCATCAAGAATTATGTATGGCCAACAACACAAAATCATAAGCCCCCAGCACTAGCTCTAACGTACCTAAAGTGTTTTTTTTTATTTTGGTTTTGTGGAGGAAAATCTTGGTTGAAAACTTTGCTTGTTTATTGGCTAGCTGTCTGGTAAAAAAAAAAAAAAAGTGTTCAGCCCCCTAGGTACATATTAACATATCTGTATTATGAGTAATATCTTAATCGTGCATTAAAAAAATCATATACACTCTATATACAACAGAGACGTATTGTGACATCATAAACAATACGATTGCCTGTGGGGTTTCAGACAACTGATGTAGACAACTACACCTGTATTTGAAAACAAGTAAATCTGCTTATAAACTGTTAAACAAAAAGAAACCACTTATTCTTTTTTAGAGAAAAGAATGTAGGCTGCTAAGACACAAACTACACTGGTTTTGTAAGATGAAAGAAAGGTGATGGGTTTAATCAGAATTAAAGAAAAGAAATGATTAGCTACATTCAATGTCTGTTATTCTGGTGTTTACTGGCACACCTTGATAGACATCCTCACACAGTCCCTAAACACTCACACTTTCACCTCTAGAAAATTTGCAGAAAACTCAAAACACTGTCTTGTTGAAACTGAGAAAGAAGAATTCCAGTATACCAAACATATAACAGAAACACATAATTTAATCCATGATTTGGGCTAAGCAATTTGATTTTATATATATTTATTGTTATCTTGATGATGATTGATCATGTGGAACTATACTGTACAGTTGTATTAAAAATTATGATCTGACAGGCATATTATCACATGATGAAAGAGGTTGATTAATTTGGTTGTATAATTAACACTCTGTTATTGTGTTGATGATGAAAACAATAATCACAAAACACCCTGACTGATCACTAATTTCCACCTTTGATTAAAAAAGAATGCCTTTCACTCCATGATAAATGTAAATACACTGTTTATCATAAATATAGGAACAAAAGGAATGCCACACAAAAGCAACAGTTAAAACACAAATATTCTATATGTATTTATGTCACAACATTAACAACAACCCAATAAGAGGGACAGATTCACTGACACCAGCTGAACACACAGACACTAAAGAACACTAAAGAACTGAATGTGACAAACACATTCTTATACATAAATCTAGTTTTATTTTGTTGAATATGTATTCAGTTATTGGGTAAATATCAACTTTCCTGGACATATTTTTCTTGGAGCACATGTTCTCTGTGTATGGTAAACAGACGTATCAAATTGCATTTCCTAGAATCACACACAGCCCCCTGGTGTCTCTAGTTCACCCTTCTTCATCTCTTTCTGTTACTCACACACTTTTATTTTTTTATTTCTTTCACTATAAATAAAAACATCTAAGAACATCATTTATTATAAATAATAATTTTTAAAAATAAGAAATGTATTTTTAACTGAATAAACAAAACTCCATAAATATTTACACATTATATTAATCCTTAGCACTCACACACAAACACATGACAACTGCACATCTAACATGTGCAGATACATACACTTTCAAATATACTCACAAAACTGCAGGCCCACATGCACACACATGCAGGTTCAAACATGTTGTTTTAAAGTACAGAACGTCTGGATTGTTTCTGATTTCCTTTATTCGCTCACTCCATCCTTCCTGTTCCACACCTCCTGTAGGACCTTCATCCACATTCTGAAATACTCTAGTTGTTTCTTTTGTGTTGTGGTAAATAAGACATCCATGCAACCTTCTCAAATCTGGTCATGTGGTAGAGGATAACACAACAGCACAGGCACTGTGTCCATGAGGTCAACAGCATATTCTGTAGTGCTAAACATCTGCAGTGCTATCTGTTAAGGGTCAGAAACAAAACACATGAAGGGCCAGCTATTAATCATATCCGGCCTACTAAAAAGACAATATTCAGTTATAAAAGACTATTCAGTTATAATCCCTCTGCACTTCACATTTATGCTGCTAAGGGTGCTGCGCAGTGATACACAGAATCATTGGGTGAAGCGGTCATCAATGAGACAGTGGGCAGATAAAGATGTCAAACCCAGTAAGTGAGTGGCTGCTTCATAGGGCCTTAGCAAATATACAGGAAGCAGACAGCTTATAAATTAACAGAATTTATAAGGTGTGAAGGGAGGGGAAGGCATAGAAGAAATAGAGATTATGTGGCCAGTAATGTTTCTGTTTTGCTTATTTCATCAATCATTTCATTGACTGAAACTTGCATACTGATTTCAAAGTGTTACTGAAAACAAGTGACTGAGAACAAGACAAAAAACATTTAGCTGAAAGGTATTTTGAGAATCTAGTGACCCAAAGCTGTGTTTTATTGTGAATAAAGCACAGCTATTGATAACAATCTTTAAATTATAATCATCTTTGAATTATAAAGTATCCTTTGAGGTTAGAATGAGGCTTATTTGTTTCACTGAGCCTGATTTAGCTCTGGCTTTTAGGTTAATATTGTTATTGCAAAGATTTTTTCCAGCCACTGGGCAATAAGCGGAGCTAAAAGCTCTGGGTATTAATTAACCTCATATCTCTGCAAATCTCAATGCTTTCTACTGCTCTCTTATCACCAAGAAAGAAGAGTGCTTGTGTGCCGTATGAGAAGAGGCAGCGCAAGAGACAAAGGGTAACAGAGGCCATATCAATGTAAGCAGCTCATTTATCAATGTATTGAAGGCTAAATATTGCTGACTTTTGACAATCTACTGGAGTTTAAACTCAAGGCTCTGTCCTTACTTCAGCCCTGATCTTCCTTTTTCCCTTTTTGCATAACCTGGTCTCCCCTTTGGGTCACTACATTCTCAAAATACCTTTCAGCTAAATGTTTTTTGTCTTGTTCTCAGTCACTTGTTTTCAGTAACACTTTGAAATCAGTATGCAAGTTTCAGTCAATGAAATGATTGATGAAATAAGCAAAACAGAAACATTACTGGCCACATAATCTCTATTTCTTCTATGCCTTCCCCTCCCTTTACACCTTATAAATTCTGTTAATTTATAAGCTGTCTGCTTCCTGTGTACTTCCTAAGGCCCTATGAAGCAGCCACTCACTTACTGGGTTTGACATCTTTATCTGCCCACTGTCTCATTGATTAAAAGAATGAAATTGGGTCAGTCTAGACAAGATTAGTGCACTTAAACACACAGTTATGTATACATCTTTCACAAACACATTTACACTTACTATTGTGTGAAAGGCAACATTAACAGTTGTAAAAGGATTTGTAAAAGGTGTTGACCTTTCTCTGGTTACGTAACATGTACTTCTTCGGCACATTAAATATGTTTGGGCGCACAAGCAGACACTTATCATTAAGGACAAAATGTTATCATAGAAAAATATATTATGATTGTGAAATAATAATTAAAACTTAAATCATAATATGACACTAATTATTCACTAGTAAGATTATATGAATAATTCATTAAAAAACTGTCTATATTAAACTTGAGTGAGTGCTGATATCAGATCAATTTAATCTTATATCAGACAAAATTACATCATATTGACCTATGAGATCCCCTTTGGCCCTTTTGCTTTTACTAAGTCAGTTATAAAGAAGAGAAACCATCATACGGACATGTATCTGTATGCCTGTGTCTGTGGAGGTGTGCAGAAATGTGTGTTTGTATATATGCAAGTATGAGTTTGTGCATCTTTGTGTGTGTCTGTGTGCATAAGAGAGCTATTAAGATATCAAACAATGTCTTTATCTATGACAGCACAGCTGTGCCAACAGAAACCTATGTGTACTTTTATCCCCACAATAATGTATGATGTGTGATACAGTGATGAATGTGTCACATTTACTTTAACTGCTCTCTGTATGTTGTGAGAACGGTCTTTGCTTTCCTGGCAATAGATAATGCTATGGCCACTGTTTCTCTCAGAGAAATGCCCTCTGCCAAAATAAGACATGTAATATATGCAATGTTATTTTTATGACTGCTGTAAATATTGTCTTCAACAGTGATAGATGTAACATGACAGCAGTCCTTTCACTGAACCATACAACTAATAATGCAAAGGAAATGAGAGAGTTGTGTAGTATTTCATCATTCATTATCATTCATAACACACAAGTAGAAAGCACAAGGTCACGACTGCATGACAAATGTGAGGGGTTATAAAAGTGCATTGTTTTCCCCCTCTTGTTTTCACAATTTATTTTACAGCTCATATGCTTTTTTGGAATTTTGGAATTTGGTTTAATGTCACACAACCAGAACTGAGACCATGGGAGAGTCAGCATAGATTTTGCCCTACACAACATGACTCAGACCTTTAAAACAACTGTTAGGAAACATTAAAATTGTATACTGATGGTAGGCAGGTTCAGGTAGGTTACACTTTTTGTGCTGCTGAACAGTTAGGCATGGATTTGTGGGGGAGGTGTGTAGACCACAGTAACAAGAGCTGTGACGTGAGGGAGGAGAGGAGGCGCAACCGTGCTTATGAAGGTGGATGGGGCGGAGATTAACATATGGACTAGATACTCCAGACTGTAGGCGCTGGGAACATTGTGCTTCTTAGGATATCTCTTGGAGATTCAACTGTTTACAACTGTAGGCGCGCACACTGATCTGGTCAAGGCGTTTGGCAAGATACTTTGTCAATAGATTGCGTGTGCGTTCAGAGAACAAGGAAGCCACCCGGATTAATGGTTTTTTCATCGGTACAGGAAGAAAAGAAGAAAATAGTAAATTGTTTAATTGTCCTCTCTGGCGTGTTTTGGTTTAAACGGAAGATTAAAACCTAGATAATCTTCTTCCCCGACTGCAGCAAACGGACATTTAAATTCCACCTTGAATATTTTTGTAGCTCGTTACATTTTACCCTAAACATTAGTGCTTGTTTTTTAATGCTCTATAAATACATTATTACAAATATAAATATACATACAAATACAAACATTTAGTGACATTGACAGCGCATTGTTTTGAATGTTACAGCTGTCCTTTCACGGCAATCGCCCATCTTGCGCATTGTTGCTAATCTTTCCGTTAGCAACTACACACAAATTATAATACAAACTGACACGTGTTTGAAAGCAGCTTCACGTAGATAAGAAATATAAGCGAAGGTGCTTTATTCCCGAAAGAAACTATTTAGGCTATTTATGTATACATTTAAATTGTTATCTGAGATCTAACCAGCTGTGTCCATCAAGCGCGTCTCTATCAGACGGCCGAGCACCACTGTGCAATATTTGGTCGCCGGAGCGAGGACTGAACATCTCAATTAGCAACATGACGGATGGACCGAGACAAAGAGGGAGCGCAGCGCCGAGCATCAGCGGGGATGGAGGGGCAGACTCGGGGACGGCTGCAGGACAGTCGTCGGTGGCGTTGAAAAAGGAGATCGGTCTCGTCAGTGCTTGTGGTATCATTGTTGGTAAGTGCCAAATTATTTGTTGTCATATGAATGGACAGTGTTTAAAAGTGATGCGTGGTCGGCAATCGTAATAAGTCCGGGAGAAGGGGTGATACATGTATAAATTAAGAGGCAAAGCCGCCATTTACATTTAGAAAGACTAAGATAGCCCAGTTGAACATTTTATTTTCCAGCTCTGTATTATCCCTGTGATTCTATAGACATCTAAAAGATGTAGATATGTGCATGAATTTATGTGCAATAAACTCCTAAGATAAACAATAATCAAAAATGCCCTGCATTGCCCTTGAAAAATGGTGTACACGGCTCTGGTGTCATCTGCTGGAACGCACTACAAGTGTAGTACACTCTCTCCCTTTATCACAATGAAAGGTTTTGAGATGAAGTTTTAGCGATGGATCTAACTAGGAAGTGCTTTCACACTAGATTTAATAATAACATAAACTAAATTAAGAACCGTGACCAACCCCTGTCTTGCATGCAGATTATATAGGACCCTTTTTATTTATTAAGCTATAAACGTTTATGTTGATGTGATAAGATTTAATAGAAATGAACACAGATAACACTAACCCACCCAAGATAATCTCAACCCATGTTTTAACTGCAGTAATGATAATCCCCTTGAGCAACCTTGATCTGGTCACACATTCACATGCTCTCAGGCGGCCCCACGTGAACAACATTATCAGGTGATTGTCACTTCGGTTTACTCAAAGTTTTTTTTCTGGTCTTTGTTCTTGGTGTGCTTCATTACATTTCTCTGAGTTTTTTATAACTACTGCCATTCTTGTCCTTACAACCTTTGAATCCTGAACCCTTAGCTGGGTCTGAAACATGGGCCTGAAAGTGAACTTGGTGGTTTTTAACTGGCTTAGCCCCATTTTTTTATCTCAGTTTTTATGGATTCTTCCTGGTCAGTAGGGGTTGTTAGAATGAAGATTTGCAAACAGAGCCTTGATACAGTACCATCTAACAGATCTTATAGGTGCTTTGGCACATTGGTGCTTTTGTACATTAAGATGAAAATAGACTAAGATCAAACTGGCCTACTAAGGGATACTGATGGATTGATTGAACAATGTCCAAACATCAAGGTGTTTTAACCCAGCACAATGTTGAAGGATTGCAAAACTTGAGCTAGGCCAAACTAGAAATATTCAGTCAACACCATACTATATATTTTATGGCATGTACTCCTATTTCTCTAGATCTTGATCTAATACTGACAGTCACAGTATCAAAGGTCAGTGATTCATACAAAACACCATTAGTTAAGATTTTTGCAAGCAGATTAAAAATGGAATAAACACTGAACATAATTTGATTGAATGCTTTATTATAAAAACAATTCTTTCTTGGGTTCAGCTTTATGGAACCGAAACCTGCACATTCAGTGTCTAGAAGTGAATTGTGACAGACACAGCAGAGTAAAGAGTGACAAAGCCATTGCTTGTTGTTAGTACCATGTTTATATACAAAAAAGATTGTGTTCAGCATTTACCGTAGTGTTAGTATGCAGTTGCTTTTGACAGACAGTGTGTAGGCCACAGGGCTGCATATTATACAACAAGGCACACTTCATCAAATTAGAGGAAGCTTGAAGGGACAGTTACTGTTCTGTGTTTGTGGCTTTCTTCATTAAACTAATCTCTCATTTTTCAAGTGAGAATTTGCAAAGGGAAGCATTTGGTTATGATGGCTACAGACATTGATCAATCACTGGAACAGTCAGATCAATGGAGGCAGGAATAAAAATCAATGAAACGGTTGAGAATGATTCACCTCAGCAAGCATAGAGTAATAAAACAGGAGCACTACAAAATGCAACATTACTACACAATAAATGACCCATGTTCTGCACAACAGACTTTCTATAGTCCTTGTTCTGATATAAAATGACATTAAAGTTGCATTTGTCAGATGGGATTTAAATGATTCAAAGGATAAAGATTGCTTTAAAACAAAAAAGAAATCGAAGAAATGTATCCTTGAGCACAAGTTTTTCCACCAGTCCTGTTCGCCGGGGTCTTAAGCAGTTGCTCTCACGTTGTGTGAGCTTATATCCATTGCTCTCAAACATCTGAAAAAGTCCTTAATATTAGTGTGATCCCTTTAAACCTCCCGCTTGTGTACCTGTTACTAGGACAACCAGAGCTCTGGTTCATAGGAAAAGGCAGGCAACACACAGCGACATACAAAGTCGCTGGTAGTGTCAATGCAGCTTAATAATTGGTTGTTACTGTAGACCAAGGCAAATAATGCACAATAATGTGTGTAAATGCTGGAGGTATAAAACATGGCCCAATCATTGCCTGTGCTACTGAATCCAAATGCTTAGATGTGTTTAACAGGGTTTAGCAAAATATGATTAGATCAGTTCTGAAAGTAGTTAACTCCAGAAAACATGTTAGCTGGCTAAAACCAGAACAATCCCCTACTGCTTGAATCATGCTTTGAAAACAGTAAGGAACAAAAGTTGTGTGCCTTGTACTTTGATTTCATACGGCATGCTGAAGTTTGAGATAATCCTATTCTGACTGACCTATTTAAGAGCAGAGAATAAAAGAGAACCAACGACAGACCTTGAATGATCTGGTGTAGTCATAAAGGTTTATGAAAGCTATATGGGATTATTGTGCAGATGCATCATGTAGCCTGCAGTGGTTGCAGAGAAAACATGTGATTACTTGTTTACAACAGTGTCTATGTTTAGCAGGACACTTGTGTGCAAAATGATTTACAGAACATTAATCTCAGTGACGATCCCCCAGGAGAAACATTGAGTAGTTGCCTAACAGAGGAAATGGGGCAGCAGTTTCTGGCTCATGCATCACCCTTTACTGAATTTCCACCAGCAGCTTAGACAAGTAGCCCAATCAGAGAAGATGCAAATACATTCAAAAGACTTCAAGACATCGCTCTCTTTGAAGATCCCAGCACAAAACCTGTAGATTTCAGAATTTCCTGCTGGTTTCCCTATAGTCAGTTCACACTAAAACTCCAGAAAACACAGTTCAGTGCAGAGCCAATAGTGACTCCACAAACTGGCTCTCACTTCCATGGTAAGATGTGGCATCAAATACTAGATTAGCATTTTCTGCTTCAGACAATTTTGTCCTGTCTACACATGAAAATATTCTTTCATGTAGAAGGCTTGATTCAGCTTGTTCTGATTTTTTTTACCTTTGCCCTTGAGGTTTGTGAGCTCTTAACAGGGCTTTAGTAGAAATCTTTTTACAGTGATGTGTGCTCAGTTTGTCTTTACATTGCTTTAGTTAATTTGGAAAACAAACCAAGTTCTAGATTTTCTTCTACTCAGTTCTTCCCAGAGGGAAGACAGGAGGTAAATGAAGGTTTGCAGGCTCAAATGTGCTCCCCCTCCCCCTCATGTACTCATTGTGTGTACTCATTACTCAACCTGAGTACTGACTCGACAAATTGCAGTCTGCTGTCTCTGAGTCACTCACCATCTGCTTCTTTCCTTTCTCATGGTTCCCTCCTTCCTCATCTCTCTGATCAGTCACATCTTCATTTGCTTTTGATTCATATGGTGTGTCCTGTTTCTTTCCAGTGCTTTTGTAATATCAGTCCATTTTTCATTGTCGCTGTGAGCTTTCACTGATCTCTATATCTTGAGCATAACAGTAGAATGTGTTATGCCACCATCTGCTTTAAGCTCATCATGCTTTCCTGTGCATTCCTGATAAATCTAAAATCTCTTTAAATCCTTTACTTTGCAAAATGTTGTTTCATGCAAACTGCTGTTAAATTTCAGCACTTAAGTAGATTGATCCAGAACATAGGTCTGTTATACACAACCAGAGATGTGATCTCAGTGATGGAGGTCATAGTGAGGATTGAAGGCTTATCATGACATCAGAGCTGCACTTTATTTGTTCCATCTCCTAGCGGGAAGCTTCTAACAGCCAGAGACCCCAGGGCCCTGTACCCTTTCAACCTGTTTGTCATCTTTTCTTATTTTACTGTAATACGTAAACTCTGTGATCTCTCTTTTGCAGGTAACATCATTGGCTCTGGAATCTTTGTCAGTCCAAAGGGAGTGTTGGAAAATGCCAGTTCAGTGGGCCTGGCTCTCATCGTATGGATCATTACAGGTGTTATCACAGCAATTGGAGCGCTCTGCTACGCTGAACTGGGTGTCACTATTCCTAAGTCTGGAGGTGACTATTCTTATGTCAAGGACATCTTCGGAGGGCTGGCAGGGTGAGATTTTCACATCAGTATTCACTTCTTGACTTCTTAGAAAATGGACTCTGGAAAGAAACAGTCTACTGCTATTCAGGTGCCATAGTCCATGAGTGTTATTGCTTGAGGCTATAAACGTACTTTTAATTTTAAAGCAAGTGATTTGAGTAATAATAATTTAGATTTGTGTTGAATAATATAGAATTAGTGTGTATGGTCATTTTGACATGGTAATGTCTTGGTGAGCAGGATCTTAGTGACGTTCAATGCTCAGACAGAGAATTGTTTACAATAATATACTGTAAGAATGGCTTCAGCAGGTTAATGTATTGAAGATGCCAGTATTAGAGTAAGCAAATCAGATCTACTGGAAAGCTGAACAATTCTGCCCTTAATAGAAATGTTCTTACAAACAAAAATTGTTATGAAAAAATCAAAAATTGATATGTATATCTCTTCTTGTAAATAAGTAAATACCATTACCCCTTATTTGATGGTAATTGGCATGTTAACAATGTTAGCATTGCTGCTTCCAGACTGCTCTCTGGTGAGGTAGACCATTGTTCATATGCCAACAACCATTGCTTATCGCAGTTCTCCAAAAAGCAAGGATGCTTGTGGTCAGTCATTATCTGGTCACGCAACAACAAAAAACTCACTACTCCAATGTGTGTGCACTAACTGGATGCGTTAATTGCATCTGGTCTGAGTATGGGTCACCATACTTGGCCTGCACTTCACTTGCAATCTTTGCTCTGCAGGTTTTTACGGTTGTGGATTGCTGTGTTGGTGATCTACCCCACTAATCAGGCTGTCATCGCTCTTACGTTTTCCAACTACGTTCTGCAGCCTCTGTTCCCCACCTGCTTTCCCCCCGAGAATGGACTGCGGCTACTCGCTGCCCTCTGCCTGTGTGAGTAATAGAGTGAAATACAAAAAAAATTCAATACTTTATTCTTTTGACTTTATATTTGTAGATTTTCGCTATGTACCATTTAAAAGAATGTTTAGATTACCACTGGTATTGCTATAGGTCTCTCTTTGACCAGCCAATGGCAGGTGGAGGGAGAGTTGTTTGGAAACAGTATTTCTGTTTCAGGCTGCTAATGATGCAGAAACACACCTAACCTTTAACATTTAAAAATCACACACTTCACCTTTAACATAAAAAATTACACACTTACATGTAAATTTACATCATAAAGGCATTAAATGAAAGTAGAAGTATCTGTCTGTGGATTAACTTCCAGCTAACCCATTTTTCATCTTGAGAACTCCTCAGTGGAAGTTATAACTAAATTCTCTCAAACCCACACCTTATATGCTACCATTCAGCAGTTTAGGGTCATATGATTGAAATGTTTCTTATGATCTTAAAAGCATATTGTTCTGACGGTGTATGTGTAAATGTTTAAATTTTGTTCTGTAGACAAAAATATCATTGTGCCAACATTTTCATTTTTTCATTAAACAATTTAATTTAATTTAAAAAAATGTTTTTGAAATGGGTGGAACTTTGACAAAATAATGAAGCCAATAAAAGCCCAGAATAGATGGGAACTGCTTGGTTTTAAAAGCATCCTAGGGTGATGCCTCAAGAAGCTGGTTGATAAAATGCCAAGAATATATTTTTGTAAGTTTTAAGCAAAGGGTGGTTACTTTAAAGATACTAAATTATAACAATTTAGATTTTTTTTTCATTTTGATTTTCTTAGTTACAGCATAATTCCCATAGTTCCATTTGTGTTATTTGATAGATTTGATGAGTTTATTGTTATTCTAAAATGTGGAAAAAATACTAATAAAGAAGTGACCCTAACTTTGACCAGTGTACCTGAGATCCAACAAGTTAAAGTTAAATTCTATTCTATAGAATTCTATTCAACATCAACTTACACAACTGCTGCCTGTAATTTCCCCATTGTCAGCATTTGTATACTTGAGACATACACATGCTGTTGCTGGGAAAATGTTCTTCTTTGCTGCATTACTTTGTTGAAAAGTCTCTAATGTTTGGCTATGGGGTCAGATCACATTGAAGTGAGAGAATGAATAAAGGAGCACTGAAGGACAGGGATAGACAGGCTGATAGAAATTGTGTGGATTGGTGTGTGAATGAGAATAAAGGCGCACACATGAAGACAGGACAGAAGGTTTGTGGGAAAGTGTGTGGAAATGGGATGAGAGAATGGAGAAGGATGGTTCTTCATGGCGTCAACAAGCCTGGAGTGTGGGCTTTCTACAAACTTCACACTGGAGCTACAAATTCTACAAGCTGTGTGTAGACAGACAAACAGATAGAGAAATAATGAGGTCAAATAATTAGGTGATCTTGAGTATCTGAACTGTATTTAGTGTAGCTTGTAAAACAGTGCTTCACCCTGTCTAGTTCAAAGGGTAACAGGAGACTAGACTGCAGTAAACATTTGTTCAGAATAGTTTAGCCAGCAATCATCAGTGCTTCTTAACATTGTCCCCCCTTCTTAACAAGGAAGTGGGACTGTATTGAAAGTATTCTCATTCACTAGAACTTTCTACTCTGATTGAGTAGAAAGTACTTGTAGTGCTAAAATGTAGTTAATGGGCCAGAGGTTTCTCTTTTTTGGCTTCATCTTTAGCTTTGCTTTTGTTTTGTTTGGAGAACGGCAGGAAGTTAGTAAAAGGGCAAAAGTGGACACTATAGCACAGTTTTACAGGATGTTCTTTTTACTTGACTCCTTTGTACCTACGGTTCCAGACACAGTACTACAATTCTAAGAAAAGTGTATGTAGTTTAGAGTGTTCATGGCTCTGTTCCAAAACCCAGTTGGATGTCTATGTAGGGAGCATTTTAAATGATAATAGGCATACTCCTGACATGAAAGCTGTTTCTAAAACAAAAACAAAGCTGCGATCTAAAACAAACTATTTGGGCCAAATTCAGCGTTGCACATATCCTTCCAGGGAAAGGCAGTTCCATAAGCCATTGTGGCAAACTCAGACAAAAAGACAACAATTCATTCAATACTTTATTTACAATTTAAGGTATAAATAGTTTGAGTCTGCTGTGTGCTTCAGAACATTATTTTGTATGATGCACAGAGCGCTGTTTACAGTGTTCCACATCTGAGGCTCAGGTTAGTTACTCAGAAAGGCTGTTAGATTTAAGAAGAGAGCTGTGTGTGTGTGTGTTATGTGTTGAATGTGTTGAAATATTAAACACATGATTCTCATTTGGGGATAAACATGGAATGTTAAATAACAGTGACCTGTGCATGTAGTTGGGTTTGAATATATGGTTTACAATGACACAAATTTGTATAATGGCATGTGTATAATATGTGTATAACAACATAAACATGGTTTATGGGAACACTTCATGCGACCTCATAAACTAAAGTGCTTAAAAATGTAATAAATGTAGTTTTTTGTTAATTATAGAAAGTTTAATCACAGTTTAAAAATCACAGTTTAACAGTCATTATGTCTATTGAAAGTCCCCACAAAGGATAGAAACGTGTGTGTGTGTGTGTGTGTGTCAGCAAAACCTGATAAACCTGAGCAAAACTTCTTTTGGGGACATCCTCATTTGTACAAATGCTATAAAAATATAGTAAATGAAGCTTTTATTAAATTATAAAAATGCAGAAAGTTTTCTGTTTGGGATAGGTTATGTTGGTTATATCTAGCTGTGTCTAAAAACAACAGAAGTGTATGGAATGTCCCCATTTAGAGAAATAAGTAAACGTGTTTGTGTGTGTGTGACCTCCCGTGTAAGCAGCTTATTGAAGCAAGATTCCTGTTGTCACAGATTGTAAGTTTTTCTGTATGCTTGTGTTAGTAGACTGTGCTTCTAAGAACATGTGTTTGGTGTGGCTTTGAATTAGGATAGTGTCAGTTAATAATGTCAGATTGTTTGGGCCCCTTAGTCATAACCATAATTATTAAAGTGATTTCATGTAACAAAATATGCCACCCAACTCATTCACTCGCCTTTCATTGTAATATCAGTGACTCTGTTGTAAATAGACACAACTCCTGCTGTTTCCAGGTGTAAGCAGTTTTATGCTGACTGAGAGCCAAGAGTCCTTGCTGTGCCTTTGTTGCTTGTTGACAAGAGGTTTATTAAATATAAAATAGGACAAAGCTGAATCCTGCCAGTGCAATTTATAAAGCAACCATTTTGCATATTCTGCAAGTTCTTGAGCACCCAGGGTTCAAAGTTTAGTCTCATGGTACAGTGAATTGTCAGCTTTCTTGTGCTCTTATTTTATAACCAAATATGTCTGTCACATGCCACCAAAATGTGTGTTTTTGTGTGCATGTGACCATGAAAGTTTTTGTTTGTGCTGGTAGTTGACATTGAAACATTGAGTTTAATTTTATTAAATTATTGTATTATTGTAAATAATTGTAAGAAAAAAGTGCATATTTTAGGTGCTTTACCTGGTCACCATTCATGATGTCACTGCTCAAAATGTCCTGTAGCTCATTGTATACCTCATGCCATGGTCACGGGTTTGATTGTCAGGGAGTACACACATGCTGATAAAATACAGATAAACATATCTGTCAAGTAAATAAATAACAATCTAACCTGTCACCTACCTGTGCATGTTTATACAGTATCTGCCATTACTTTATCTGTCTGTCTCTCTCAGATAATTTTTTAAGCACATTTAAGTTTTACCTGAATGCTTTATATTATCTTGTGATGTTTGTGCTTAATCTGGGGTCACAATGCTTTAGAATGTTAAGAAATTTTCCTAATAGTAAAACCGTTGGCATTGCAGACTGCTCAAACTCCAGGAGTTTTTTAATCCTGCCAATAGTTTATAACTGTGTGTGAGTGTAATCAGAATTGTAACTTGTATGTATTTGTTGCAGTGCTCCTGACATGGGTAAATTGTGCTAGCGTGCGCTGGGCGACACGAGTACAGGATGTCTTCACTGCAGGGAAACTCCTGGCCCTCATTCTCATCATCATCATGGGCATCGTACAAGTCTGCAAGGGTAAGAACCAACTGTCTATATGTGATGACACATTTTCAATACATGCATGATATATTAATACCTACTAGCTATGTTATTGGCTGAAGAATAAAGTCATAAAATATGAGTAAGTCTGTTTGGGTATGTGCTTGTACGTGAGTTTGTGAAGTTACTTGTGTGTGTGTGTGTGGGGGGGTGAGTGTGTATATGTAGACATACACAAGCCTGACTCCCCATCACATTGCTTCATCTCACTGAAAAATCCAGAAAAATTGATAGCACAGCACTTCCCCTCTTGGCCTTGTTGTCTCAGCAGATGTTACTGGGTTCAAATCCTCTAATACAGAATAACACTGATTATGCAGCTTTTACAGCTGGTGTGTCAGACAGGATTCAATAATGATCACACTGTTGACAGCCTGTTAGCTCAGACACTGTTCTGATAATGTCAGGGTGACAGGTGTTATTCCATGTCGAAGCTCTAAAGAAAACTAGATTGGGTTAGTTGATATTGGCTTGTTTCTCATGTGGGGTCTTCTGGGTCACGTACAAGGGAACACTCAGAAAATATTCAGAAAGTAAACGTGAAGACCTGAGCCTAGAAATGTGGTATTAGTCCAGTGGCTTAGGGAACAAAAATATGACAGGCTCAGTCTGAGGTAAGGAGCAACCCTGCTGGAAAATCCAGTTAAAGCCAGTTTAGGGTAGTAGGCTGGTGGGAACCTGACTAAACAGACAGATCATCTTGGTCAAAGACTACCCTGTTGGTTAATCAGGTCATATCGGCTTAAAAAGATCATGCTGGATGTTAGAACATTTTGACATTCTAACATCGAACATTTTGGATGTTATATGTTAAAACATTTTTCAGTTTGTTGATGGTCCAATATGGTCTATCAGCACAACCAGGTTTAAACCTCCTGGCATTCCTGTTGAATCCAGTTTGGACCAGACTGAAACCAGGTACCACGTTCCAAAATGCTTTTAGGTAGCATGTTCCCAAACAGCTTTTTTTTCTGGTTACAGGTGGATTTTCATGAATGTACTGAAAGCTGTTCGGGTGAAATTACTTAATGAAGGCTGACTAAATAACCAATAAATAAGAAGGCTGTTCTACCAAGCATTAAGTTTTGATGCTTGAACATTAATGTTTCTTCTCTCCCTTCTTCCTTCCCCAGGCGAGTATTACTGGTTGGAACCCGTCAATGCTTTTGAGCCATTCCAAGACTATGATGTTGGTCTGATTGCTCTGGCATTTCTACAGGGCTCATTCGCCTATGGTGGCTGGAACTTTCTTAATTATGTCACAGAGGAACTGGTTGACCCATATGTGTAAGCCAACTCTAGTCTAGTAAAGCCCTCACAGTCATTTAGTGCTCAGTTGTCAGTATTTCATTAGCATTAACAGGAAATAACATTTTAATATATTCTGAAAAGTCAGCCGACACTTCAGTAAGCCATGTAAAGAATCTACATGCTCAAAAGTTTTTAAAACTGAGCTAATAATATTGTTACAATGAGCCACCAGAATCACTGTAGAATTTTATACAGTGAAAGTGATATCATTGTGTGATATCATTCTGACCAAGCTCTTTTTGGTTTATTATTTCTCTTTTATCTTTCCATACAGAAACCTCCCCCGTGCTATCTTCATCTCCATTCCCCTCGTGACATTTGTGTACGTTTTTGCTAACATTGCTTACGTCACAGCTATGAGCCCTCAGGAGCTGTTGGCTTCCAATGCTGTTGCTGTGGTGAGTAAACTCTGTTTTTACTATAATAAGGCAAAATACCAGACAGACATTACAAAAAATACCAGAATCTCACAAAATAAAAGATTAGACTTGAATTATATTACAGATTTATGTTTTATGCATCAATGACTAGTTTTAGCTTGCATTTTATTTTGCTTTATGCAGGAGATTCTTTGACATATCTACCCAAGTATCAAAACTTTAAGTTTTATTTCTACTGATACTTGGTATAAGCGCTAATGCCAACCAATATCATTCAAACAGATATATCAGACTCCAGAATCTTCTGCATTCTGTTCCAGTGACTTTCATTGATCCTCTTGTTAATGAAGTGGTA
Source organism: Chromobotia macracanthus (assembly GCA_036877525.1). NCBI lineage: Eukaryota > Metazoa > Chordata > Actinopteri > Cypriniformes > Botiidae > Chromobotia > Chromobotia macracanthus. The sequence continues at coordinate 8,906,702 of JAZGTH010000016.1, forward strand.
CAGAGTTAATGGACATGATAATGCATGTATTCAACAGACGTCAGGTATTCCTCTGCTTGTCTCTCTTTTGTTCACCACTCTGTTGCTCTCTCCCAGACGTTTGGTGAGAAGCTGTTGGGAGTGATGTCATGGATCATGCCCATCTCTGTGGCCTTGTCCACATTTGGGGGGGTCAACGGCTCCCTCTTCACTTCCTCTCGGTCAGTCCCTCCATCCATCCATCCATCCATCCATTCATCCTTCCATTCTTCCATTCTTCCATCTATCCTTCCCTCCATCCATTATTTACACATACAAAAATGTCATGATTATAATTTTTTACTTCCCTTAATCTTTAGTCTTTCCATAGAACATGGACAACAGTCTATCTTGTACAACAGTGTTCTGTTATCTGTCTGTCTGTCTGTCTGTCTGTCTGTCTGTCTGTCCATCTTCATGTTTCCCTCAATTGAAGTAATAGCACCCTAAATACCAGTATGTGTGGACTGTGCTCATTTTGCTCAGGTTATTCTTTGCGGGGGCCCGTGAAGGCCATCTTCCCAGTCTACTTGCTATGATTCATGTAAAGCGCTGCACACCTATTCCAGCCCTGCTCTTTACAGTGAGTAACATACAGTATATTCCTCATATATCATACTATACATCCTTATACCTCCTATATGGCTTCTGTATATCTTTTCTCCCCACAATATTTAATTCCGCTTGACAGCATTGCTGACTTTGTAGACTTTCTCATCACATTAAGTTATTTGTTTTAATGTTCTGCAGTTTCCCTTATTATAATAACTCTTCATATTGATATGATTTTGGTAGTTTTTTAATACAGAAGGAAGTATGGATATATACTGTAAGGACGGTTTCCTTAAAGATAATCTAAAAACAGTTGTTTTTTCTGTCTCTTGCAGTGCCTCTCCACACTTTTGATGCTGTGCACCAGTGACATGTACACTCTTATAAACTATGTGGGCTTTATCAACTACCTCTTCTATGGTGTCACTGTTGCCGGGCAGATTGTGCTGCGAATTAAACAACCAAACATGCACCGACCAATTAAAGTATGTCCTATGCTGGAAAACAGTGAATAATTAAACACTCAGTATTAAATATGTTATGTTGAAAAGATAACACATTCTTAATGCCTCTCTCAATTCTTAATGTGAATTTTAATCATTACTGCATAAAAAACATTATTCAACAGATCATGGTAAAACTCAGTGTTGGAAAAGTGTTAACCCAGTGACATCAGTAGTTATTAACTTGTTACTGATAACTGGCCACCTAATAGCCAGAAAAATGGGTTTAACAAATGTATATCTACTGCTATATGCTTTCCATGAACCAGAATTATTATTTATTAATGGATAGGCATGATGATATGATTGTCCAGCTCTATATACAATATATATACCTTCTATAGAAGTATGAATGTTGACCTTGTGTTTGAATCATTAGAATAATATTTTCTTTCTAACTACTAATCTAGTCTTATCTGCTCCTCACAGATCAGTCTGGTGTGGCCTGTGATCTACCTGCTGTTCTGGGCCTTCCTGCTGATTTTCTCCCTGTACTCCGAGCCTGTGGTCTGTGGCATTGGCTTGGCCATCATGCTTACCGGTGTCCCTGTGTATTTCTTGGGGGTGTACTGGGACAACAAGCCCCAGTGTTTTGATACATTTGTTGGTAAGCGAATTACAGCTCACAGTTATGTGGTACAGAATAGTGACCATTATTTATAAGTCTGTTATAGTACGTTGGATGCTGGTGGAGCTTAATTAAAAGCACTTTGGTTGACCAGCTAAGTTTTGGTGGTGAACAGCTTGTCCACCAGCTAGACCAACACCAAACCCGCACAAACCACCGTGGAACAGCGTATACATTTATTCTGGTTTAAACTTGTCTTTTAAGTGGGTGGCTGTCAGGCATGAGTTGTAGTCAGTGGTTTGGTCTGGTCTGTGACAAAAATTACATTAATATATCTGAAGAATAGACTGTGTCTGTTGTATAAAAATATTTTACATTTACATAAAAAAATATATATTTATTTTAAACAGCGCAGACACACATGTTGAGATTCTCTCTGTTTTGTCTCTCAGATAAGATGACATACCTGGGTCAGAAGTTCTGTGTAGTGGTTTACCCAGCAGAAGACAAAAAGAATGAGGAGTGTGAGGAAGAAATGGAGCTAAAGGAACAATCAGATCCACTTTCAGAAAAGGATGAGAAAACAGAGAACTCAGCTGACTGCTGAACAGACAGATAGACACAATCATTCAATTACATACAGGCTGCCAGTCTTATTGACACTGGAAATCAAACTCACATTTTTCACATACCTCTAAGTTAGTTGGTTTAGGCCTTTCTATGTTTGCCTTGTAATAAAGAGGGGGTTGCACTGGAGGGGGCGCAGTGGCAAAGCTCAGGAGAGTAATGAACAGACTAACTAATCCACAACCATGTGCTTCTGCTGTAGCAGAACTAGTCAAATGGTATGTTCTCTCTATTTGCTTGTATCTTAACTGCTTTCTTCTTCATTGGCTATGCAACAGAATTACAACATTACAATGTCTGATATGTCTGAAATACAGCTCTAAAGCAATGGAATGTATCTAAACACTGTTTTGGAAAGGTGTGTATTTTAAAATGGATTTCAAATTTCTGAACTATTCTGTTTTAGGAAAAACATTGGGATGGTTATCTAGGAATTCTAGAATTCCTATTTTATTCTAGTATTGCAGTTTATTGTAAAATGGCAAACAAAATCGTTGCTTCACCTGAAATGACAGGGTTTATTTATTTTTTTTACTATGAAGTACATTCTAATGTTCTAATTCTTACCCCTCGCACCTCCCTCTTTATTTCAGGACTCTAATCTTACAAACATTGGTATAAGCCAAAACTGTATTTTAATTTGACGTTTAATTTTTTCACACCAAAACACTTTTGCTACAATATGATTTTTATATTTTGATTGTCTATTCATATATTTTTCTGCTATTGTAATGTTGTTCTTTCTCATCACTGCTAGCTCTGGGATGTCTTTTTTAAATCATATATTTTAGGCATATAAAAGCCAGTTGTGGTTCAGGGTAGTTTTTAACCAGTTTACTCTGGTACTAATACAATTCAGACTATTTTATTTGCCTTAAAACTTCACATATAACTATGACGTTATTGTCAATGTTATTATTACTGTAAAAGAATGTTTTGCTTTTTTGATTTTTTTTTAAGATAAATTGTTCAAAAACAGCCTAAAGAGGCCATTGTGAAGAGTGTTGTGATAGTAAATTCATTTTGTGTGGACAGAGCTGTGTTTAGCAACCACAGTCCTAACCCCTAGTTCACTTTATGTATTTCGGTGCATATACCTAAATGTAGATTCACTATTGCAGAGTTGTGTGGAATAATGGATAATATGTGGAAAAAAGAAAACATGGCAGAGCTAATGTCTTTAATATTGATGTATTACATGGAAGCCTGTATGAATGTTATAGTTAAATTTTGTCCATATCATTTATTTCAATGCGAAAGAAAAAAATTAAATGTTAATTAAGTTGGGTGATTGTGTAGATGGACTATAGATGTTGATATAGATGCAATACAAATAACTAGATTGAACTTTTTAAGATAACAAATCTGTGATTATATTCCAAAATCTGGATTATTACATTAACATACTTATCAAACTGCACACCAAAATGCAAAAGCCCTGAAAACATTTTCAATTTGTAAAAATTCTCAAAAATACCCAAGTACATAATACATGCCTCAGGCTCACAGAGTTTTTAGTGTTTTGATGTCACACCTTTACCCATCTAGTACTTGTGAAAATTAGGGAAAAGTGCCAATTGTTTTTAGTGTTTGTTGCTTATTTTTTCAAATATGTAACGTGTAGTTTCTGTATAAAAGCAATACAGTGATAACAGTGTAATTCACAGCATACATTTTGCATGAGCTTGTTTCCCCAACGTTCCTGAGATACTACATTAAATAACATCTATAATCTTCCCCCACACAATGAATTGCCTTTTAGTTCTTCTCTGCTATTCAGGTGATAAGAAGAGTGACTGCATAGACTTTGATCATTGTGTGTATCATCAATGGTATGGAGCATCTTTGGTTTCTGTAATGTTGCTCCTGAGCTGTGCCTCAGTATCCAGCACTGCCTACTGTTTTGTAAACACAAACACAATAATTTATATAGAAGACGTGACTGCATTTGAAGGCTTTCATATCCACAGTCCTAATGGGTTTGAACTTTTTGTGCCCACAAACACTTTTGAAAAGAGGGCACTGAAAGTCATGCAAAATGTGATCTCTGAAAAATGATGCATACAATTGTTACCATCAGTAGCAAATGATTGATGTTAATGTTTTGAATGTCCTGGTCACAATGAGATATATCTGTAATTAAACTATTTTTTAAATAATTCATATCCAAATATGTACATTCTAAAATTATTAAGATATCATAAGATCAAAATACCACTTAAACATGGCTGGAGGGAACAGTTTCTACCAGAAATGTTTCTTATTTGTTTCAAATGTATATATTAACAAATAAATATATATGCTGAACTTAAAAGAAAAATGTGTTTATTCTCTTCAGTAATACCATTAAAAAACGTACTACAGCGCCCCCTTCTGTAGAAATCAACGATTAAACAAGAGGACAGGAGATAACGCATCTGTTTCAGAATGCTAAATAAGGTTTTTAACCTCGGTTTGCAGGGGTACTTTTTTATAGCATGACGTTAAATTAAATCTTGTGAATGATTAAATAACTAGCAACAAGCTTTTAGCAACATGCTTTTAGAATCACTTTTTGAAAGCATCACATTTTATTGACAAACTGGTACATCCATTTTGTTTAACACACTTTATAAGCTTAACAAAAGGAGAACATATGCTTCATAACTAGGAGAACCACCATACAAATGGTTTCTTGTGGCATCTGTGAGTACACTGATATCTGGATATCTATGGTGGCCAAGGCAGACCTGGTGATTAGAGGCTGCTGGGATGCTGGTGCATCTGCCCACCCCTTAATGCAAGAACTAGATGCAACACTGAGCCACCCTGGATCTTGTAGTCTGCTGCCGTTTTCTCATCGTTCCTGAGTGAAAAAGACGTGTTTGAAATAGCACTGTTGCATTTAAAAAAAGCAAGAATGTGTGTTTGTTGTGCCTTACATCTGTTTTCCACTGTAGATAAGTCTCTGTTGCTGGGGTGGTATTCCCTCCTTCTCTTCCACCCTCTCCTTTATTCTCTCCACCTGATGACACACAAGAGTGAAGCACATTTCTAAACCAGTAAACAAATCAAAAAACTTTTTACTGTGAACCATGTAATCCACGAATTACTGCTAAAGGTCTGTAATAGGGCTGCACAATATATTGAAAAAAATCGCACTTTGCAATGCTTTGCAATAACGTTGCAATAAAATTCTGTATTTTAATACTTTATAAAGTTATGAACAGTCAGTTTAGGTGCAGATATGCAGAAGCAGATAGCAGAGACTATTGTCAGGATTTGTAATTAAGTTTAATTTTCCAAAAAGGAAAATCATGAATAATGTTGGTTATATCATTTCCGGATTTAAAATAAAGATTTAAAAATGTCAATAAAATTTAAATAGATTTTACAAATTTAAAGCATTATCGTATGGCAAATTGCATATCGCAGTTTTCTTTAACATCGAGCAGCCATAGTCTGTAAATTAATACACTCTTACGATTTCAAAGATTTTAACATTTGTTGTATAAATCATTATGTTGTTATACCTTGTCTGTGGGCTCGATGTCAATCTCTATTTCTTTGCCCGTGAGTGTCTTGAAAAACAGTGCAAACACTGATTAATCATGTAGACATGAAACAGCATCTGATGGGTCCATCATCATTTATAAATTACTTTGTTCAAAACCGCTCAAAATATTATCAATTAAAATATTAAGACAGACTTCTGGTCTGCAGTGCAATTGCTGTTAAATTATTTTACGAGATGATTTAACTCGAGAAATTATTTAACTCGCAGCCTGAACAAGAACTGTCTATGCTGAAGGAAGTAGCTGCTTTTGCTCACTTCTTACCTTGACTTTAATTAGCATGGTGATTTTCTTCTGTTCTACAAACACATGTAGTGAAACGGTCTATAAATATAATAAATTGCTGGCAGGAGAAATTCAGTCACCTATATTCATTTATTCTCACAATTTCCAAACCGCCCTCGAAGTTCCTGCGTCACTGAAAAATAATTCCTGCCATTCTTGTGTCTACACAAAAGGTTCCGATTGGTAGGCGGAAAATAACAACCTTCGTTGCCAAAAGAATATGTAGGATTTAATTATTAAATTACGTTTATATTTAATTATTGCTTTACTAAATAATATACACATACTAAATACATTTTTTCAGTTGTAGCAAAAAATCACTAAAATTTTATATTTGCGACAGTTATTGCGACAGTGAGCTATATCAATGTTTGTAATGTTTTTTGTCGTTTTTATTAGACGCTAGAACCTGATTTTAAACTCTGTAGTGATAGGACTGCATCCGCTGACATCGTAAAGATCCGCCCTCCAAAAATGACCACCTCCAACCCCGGAAACCTGCTTTATACTGCTTTACTCAACCCCAGAAAGAGTTGGACGGCTTCAGCTGAAGGTAGGATAATTATGTATTTAGTGACAAATACACAGGACACATATATAGGGTTTTTGTAATGGGCAACAAATCCATTTTGTGTCAAGGCACAATTTTGTGCAAACACTAGCAGCTGTAGTTCTATGCCCTAGATTAACTGACATCCAGTACATGTGCAGAACACTTAAAACCAGATGTGAGACATGTATAGGTTTATGGGTTATTTATCAATGATAATTTGTATCCCATTCTGCCTGAAATTGCAAAAGCATTTATACACTATTAATATTGTTGTTTTTTTTCAATATTATGCATATTGAAAAAATTGTCAAACTAATTTAAGGCAGTTTCCTTCCACACTATATAATACCCACCCTCCAGCACCCATAATTGGATTAGTGGGAATGATGTTTCTCTTTCTTTTGTCTTGTTTTCACAAATAGTAAGAAACAGTTGGCGTGCCAAGGCCATCCTCTTCAGCAGTCATGCCACGTATTGAAAATGACCTTAAACTTGATTTCAAGGATGTGCTGCTTCGTCCCAAACGTAGCACCCTCAAATCCCGCAGTGAGGTTTGTCAGCCTATATCTTTACACATAGTCCTCATTTGAGATTAAATTGACCCACACGTGACCACATGTATCACATGCTCCTCTCTCTCAGGTGGACCTCATACGCAGTTTCACGTTCAGAAATTCAAAGAGCAGTTACCGTGGGATTCCCATCATAGCTGCCAATATGGACACAGTGGGGACTTTTGAAATGGCTGTAGCTTTACATCAGGTGTGACAGATAAAAATAAAAATTAAATAAATGTTTAAATTAAGAGTACCCAAAGTGCATTTACAATTAGTAAAGTATTTTATAATGTTATGATTTACATGAAGTATTGAAGAGTTTATGGTTAGAATTTATTTCTGTATTGGTTCTTGGACCAATCAGTTTTCTGTCTATATGTAATAGATTCACACTATGTACTTGATACTAATTATTGTCAGTGTTTTGTTTTTGTTTTAGTTCAGTCTCTTTACGGCCATTCATAAGCATTACTGTGTGGATGACTGGAAGGAATTTGCAGCAAAGCACCCAGAATGCGTACAGGTGAGCAAATTCTTTTCTGTTTTCCTAAAGGCCTTACTCAGGCTCACATTTTCATTTTTCAAATATCTTTCTCTTTCTTTCTGTCTCTAGAGTGTGGCTGTCAGCACAGGGACGAATGATGGTGATTTTGAAAAACTGGGCACCATTCTGGCTGCTGTACCACAGCTTCATTACATTTGTGTTGATGTAGCCAATGGCTACTCTGAACACTTTGTCCACTTTGTGAAAGACGTGAGGCAAAAGTTCCCTACACACACTATCATGGTCAGTTAACAATCAAGATCATTTTAACATAAACATTTTAATTGCATTATCTCATTAAGAATTACCTTGATATTTGGGAAATTCATTTATGTTTCGTAGGCTGGCAATGTGGTCACAGGAGAGATGGTGGAAGAACTAATTCTTGCTGGTGCTGACATCATCAAAGTGGGCATCGGACCAGGTGATGTCGTCCTACTAGTTCTACATGTAAACTGCATATTATATAATTTTTCACAGATTAGTTGTGTTATACTTTGTGGGATTTACTTCTGTGCATGTGTAGGGTCTGTGTGCACCACTCGTAAAAAGACAGGTGTGGGTTATCCTCAGCTGAGTGCAGTCATCGAGTGTGCTGATGCTGCACATGGTCTGGGCGGACACATTATATCTGTGAGACTTTCTGTCTGCTTGTGTTTGCTCTTGTCATACATGAGAGCCAGGTTCTTCCATTTGAAATAAATAGTTCAAGAACTCTTATGCTACATGCAAGCTTATTGTGGCACTCTTCTGTTGTGTAGGATGGAGGATGTACGTGTCCAGGTGATGTCTCCAAGGCATTTGGTGAGTCTTGGTAGTCTTTTTTTATAATTATGCCATAAGACAAGAATTTCATAAACTCCATTAGGGAAGATGCTAGGTCATAGGTGATTTACTTAAATGGCATACACTGAGTATGTTTAAAGCAATACACTAGGGTTACCAGTACACTGATGCTACAATGGATGAAAAACGTGTGTGCATCAAATTCAAGCCAATATACAGTCACACCTTAAATAAACTGACAGAATGCTGATCATGCAAAGCAAATGCATTTAAATTTAAAGCAAATCTTTATATTGATTGAGTTTTGCTTAAACCATTAATGATCTTTCCTTATTAAAAGAACACAATCTGAGATCTTTACATAACCTTACAATGTGAACTTACAATACTAAACTTATAATGTAAACCTCTGAGCACAAAACTGTGCATAGATGCATGAACTGTAACTTAGGCTTTCATTTGATTGACTAATCTGTGTGATTGACAGGTGCGGGAGCTGACTTTGTGATGCTGGGAGGAATGCTGGCAGGTCATTCTGAGAGTGGTGGTGACATCATAGAGAAGAACAGTAAAAAGTACAAGCTGTTCTACGGCATGAGCTCAGACACGGCTATGAAGAGGCACGCCGGAGGTGTAGCAGAGTACAGGTAAACATGCACAGCTGGAGCTCATACATTATTTATCCAGCAGTTTGTAATTACAGTATATGAGATTAAAAAGCAGAATTTGCAAGAATATCAGCTTTGATGGCCTGTTTGATTTACAGTGGCTCTCAATGCCAAGAATTACAGTGTTTTCTGGCCTACAAACACATTTTCAGACAGTTAACACAATGTTTCATTATTATTGTGTTGATTAACATTGGGAATTGACTGTCATTTTTGTGTTCAGGGCATCTGAGGGTAAGACAGTTGAAGTGCCCTACAAAGGGCCTGTGGAGGTGACTATAAAAGACGTGCTGGGTGGAGTTCGCTCCACCTGTACATACGTGGGTGCTGCTAAACTGAAAGAATTGAGTCGTCGTACCACCTTCATTAGAGTGACCCAACAACTCAACAATGTGTTTGGATAATTAGACCAGGCCAGTTCTGTGGTCTAACTGGGTCCATACTGGGCCAGACTATGCCAAATACATGCAATGGTCATTTGTTTCTGTCGGTTACCTGAAGGCAGTTCGCACACCTCACATATATCATTTGTATTATTGGTTCTCACAGCTATTATACAGTATGCTATAGATTTCCATTATTATGTACTACTGTACCATACTGTTGTATAGCATATATTTAAAGACTAAAGCCATGGTATTTTATGCTTTCTCATGCATTGCAATCTTACTCTTAAAAATAGTAATTTACATTCCTGTCATAATATTAGTATAGTTTTATTAATTTACTCTCAGTTTTTTATTAAACATACTGCAACTTGCACAGTTCATCTTTATGGTTCATTTATCAAATTATGCCTGATTGTAATTAAAGTGGGCGTTTGTGCAGATATTAATAAAATGTTTAACTTGATTTAACTTGACTTAATTTTAAGAAATTAAACCCTAATTTAACTTGATCTGCATTGTTTTGCATATATTCCATGTTTTTAAATCTTTTAAATATTATTCCATACATTTCACTTGAAATAATACTTCACTTTCCCTTAACGTTATTTTGGATGTTTGTCAAGTTGATGTGAAAATAAATTAATCACACAACAGTGTAGTTTGTCTTGTGTCCTTTAAATTGCAGATAGACAATGCCTAATATTTAATATTAATAAGATTTTTTAATCTTATTAATATTAACAAGTTGTTTTTTGTCAGAACTGTTTGTTTTCAGCCATTTCTCAGTTATAATATACCTTAACCTTATTAATCTTATACCTGTGCTTTACACTTAATAAAATGTAGCTTCTTTTACAGTCTTTTTTCACTTTACACTTCTTTTACATACAATCTAGTGGCAAGTTTTTGTACATATTGTGTACATAAAGATTATTAGTACCATTCTACTTTGTAAACTTTGTAATTCGAGATCATTAGTTCCTACCACATACAAATGTCCTATACTGTAATTTCGTATTTACATTTGCACATTTGGCAATCACTTATCCAAAGCAACTTACAGTGCATTCAAGCTATATATCTGAAGAATATGTGTGTTCTCTGGGAATCGAACCCACAACCTTTTGTGTTGCTGACGCAATGCTCTACCAGTTGAGCTACAGGAACACCTATACTGCTGTTCTAATTGTGGGTTTTTAAATACTGGAATGCGTTACCTGCAGATTCCTAGCCAATTTGAGACCTCCTGTGGAATTGCATGATTTGCTCATTTAGTTTAACAGTTGTTAATTGGAATTATGTTTAAAATGTAATATTATGGAGTAGGTAAAAGTAAGGCAGAACACAACATAAAACCATTTCAAAGTTTTCACATAACGTCTCTAATCAGTTTGCGTCTTAAGGAAATCATTTTGCATACATTATTGGTTGTGATTTAACTAATGCTGGAAGATTCACTAATTCACATATTTTAGTGAATGTATATTACTTAACAATAAATACAATAAAAATGGTTATAACATAATTATAACATAACATACAACAAAACATCCAGTAAAATAAGTAATATACAACAACCAAGAGGAACAGGTAAATAACCTGTATACTAACTTTTACTCTGTAGCACAACACTAGCAGGCAACACAAATACACAGGTGAAGGAAATAAACCTAATTTGTTAGTAAAATGTATTCTCTCGGCTGGTTTGACAGGTGTATTGCTGTTGTGTTCCTGAGGGAGTGTTTTCTTTAACTGAAAGAATGATCATGCAGTCTTTTTGAATGAATTTAAAAGAGACTGTCAGTCTTCATTATTTTTTAATTGTAATCATTTGTTGTATGTCAGATCGGTGTGCAGTATTTTGCATCCAAAACAAAACTGGTTTGACAGGTTAAGTTGTATAAGAGGGCAGGACAGAGACCTATAAATTGTTTGTACAGTATTTCTTTCTCGTATTAGTGATGGCTTCTTTGATCAGTTCCCTGTGTGTAGATCAATTACTTTGTTCGATCTGTCAGAATGTCTTCAATGACCCAGCAACGATTCCGTGTGGGCACAACTTCTGCATGGAGTGCATCATTCACCATTGGAACAGTGTTGGGAATTTATGTCCGCTGTGTAAGAAAGACTTTCACTTGAGACCAGATCTTGGTATCAACAGAGAGCTCAGAGAGATCATTGAAAAACTGAAGAGCATGGAAAGTCCTGTAGAACCTGAAGAAATTCTATGTGATGCCTGCGTAAAAATAAAGAGAGGCGCTGTAAAGTCGTGTGTGCAATGCGGAGGTAGTTTTTGCAAAATACATCTGGAGCCTCATAACACTGTACCAAAACTGAAGACACATAAACTGATTGATCCTGTGGAGAATATAAAGGATTATATATGCCAAAAGCATGACAGACCACTGGAGTTGTTCTGCAGATATGATCAAGTGTGTGTGTGTCTGTCCTGCCCTGACGGAGATCACAAGACTCACAACACTGTTCCTGTAGAGGAGGAGAGTGCCGAGAGAAAGGTAAAACATCAGTATCTATCCTGAGCAGTATCTATCCAACAATACCAGTTTTATCAACACATAGCATTACCTTGAAAACAAAGAGAGATTCATCTCTATCCACAGACTCAGCTGGGGAGGAAGCAGGCAGATGTTCATGTGATGATTCAGCGCAGAACAGAGAAAACTGAGGAGATCAAAAATTCGGTACAGCTCAGCAGGGTCAGTCTTTAGTTCCTTAAGGATGTTTTAACTTCTCTACAATGTATTAATATGGTATTTAGTATGTCTCTATTGTGGTTAATCTAATCATTTAAAAACATTAATCATTTATCATTTAGGAAAAAATAGAGAAAGAGAAAGCTGACTGTGTTGAGTTCTTCAACTCTCTGATCAGCTCTATTAAGAGATGTCAGTTTGAGCTGCTTGATTTAATGGAGGAGCAACAGAAAGCAGCAGAGGATCAGGCTGAAGATCTAATTAAAGAGCTGGAGAAGGAAATCACTGAGTTAAGGAGGAGAAACACTGAGCTGGAGCAGCTCTTACACACTGAGGATCATCTCCACCTCCTGCAGGTCAGTGTTCCACTCTCTGCTCAAATTACAGGACAACAGTCATGCTGACCATTCTTCTCTTTCACCCTGTAGATGTGGCCCTTCCTGTGCAGCTCTTTGAACAGCAGGAACTGGTCTGAGATCAGTATTACCACTTATCAGAATGTGAACATTATGCGAAAAGCTCTGGAAAAGCATCAAGACTTTCTCAATAATGTAGTTTTGAAGGTTACTGAAGTTGGTGAGTTTCTCCTTGATATGATCTGTAGAAAAAATTTTTATGTTTACATTTTTAATGTAAACATACTCCACATATGTTAAGTAATAACATGTAGCATTAGCATTACACATTTATTTTGAAATTACCAAAATTAAGATAGAATGCTATCTTCTCAATTTCATTTCATTTTTCAAATCACCTTCAAAAATGTAATTTATTATATTAAACTACTTAAATTATTTATTTCATTTTTAGGCAATTCTGTTTTTGTACAGGCAGAGTTCTACAAATGGTTTACATAATTACAGAAAAAATAAAACACAAATTGTATGAATTGTTTCCACAGAGTTAAAAAGAATTAAAGAGAAGTTTACAGGTACAAGTCTGTCCTCTTTACACTTTATAACAGTCAACATTATTTACACACAAATTTACATAGACACATAAAATTTATATTTGGGGATCTACTAGTGTTTTGAATTGTTGTTTATCCCAGACAATATATGTGTGTCAAACCCATTATTTTTAATCTCTTTCTCAGTGGATGTGACTCTGGATCCTGAAACAGCTCATCCTAAACTGCTCCTGTCTGAGAATGACAAACAAGCTCGATATGGAGAGTCACGACAGGATGTCCCAGACACTCCCTGGAGGTTTGATATTTGCCCCAGTGTCCTGGGAAAGGAGGGATTCTCTTCTGGGAGATTTTATTTTGAGGTTCAAGTAAAAGGGAAAACTGAGTGGGATATGGGTGTGGCCAGAGTGTCTGTTAACAGGAAGGGAATAATCACTTTGAGTCCGAGAAAAGGATTCTGGACTCTGTGGTTAAGGAATGGATGTGAATATAAGGCCTGCAACACTCACTCTGTTCCTCTCTCTCTGAGAGTGAAGCCCCAAAAGGTGGGTGTGTATGTGGATTATGATGAGGGTCTGGTCTCCTTTTATGATGTGGAATCCAGATCTCATATCTACTCTTTCACTGGTCAGTCTTTTACTGAGAATCTCTATCCATATCTTAGCCCAGGTTTTAATAATGGAGATATAAATTCGCCTTCACCTCCACTAATGATCTCGTCTGTCAGCACTTTGACAGAAACTGTGTAGTAATGGAAGAATTGTCACTATAATTAATTAAAAGTATATTTTTGGTAGAATAGAATTAATTGTACGCTTTATTTTACAGTCCTGTTCTACATGTACATACTATGTTCTTACTGCGTAACTGAGGAATTACTATGTATATAAATCTAAACCTAACCCTAAATCCAACCCTAACCCATATAAATTACATGTAGTTACCAATAATTTTTTAAGTACACTGTTAGTGCAAATACGGTAAAATAAGTACAACCAAAAATATGTAAATGCAACAATCTCCTGTACCATCTACTACTTGACATACTGCGTATTTTAGAAGAAACTTTGCAATTGTTCTACCATCATAACTAGAAGCAGGGGCGTGTCTAAAAGCGTGGCAAAGGGTGGCACCGGCTCCCCCAAAATATGCTTGCCCCCCGCAAGCATATTTCGATAACCCCATATATATGGGGTTATCGCCCCCCCGCGATAACCCCAAATAGCACAGACTGATTGGAGTATAACATCAAAGTACTGCAAAAGTAATTTGAGTGCCTTTAAAATCTCTAAGATCAGCGTATGTATGCGGAATAGACAGCTTCCATGTGTTATGTGCTTACATGTGTTATTCAGCCGCAGTGCACCACTTGAAATAGAAATAGTTACATTATTGTTACATTTCTTCCCACTGTTTTAAAGATTAAAGGCACAATCACTTTCCCAATACTTCTATTCTAAGACAGAGCATACATACACACAGGAATGTTTGTCTGGACAATAAAAGAAGTTGAAAACAAATATTGTCTGCTCAGTGGGGGTTTTTTTTGGTCTTCCAAATACAATGCCTATTCAATACAAAATGTTTTCCAGGCTCTTGTGCAGTGCCATTGTGCATGGCTTCTCCCATGGCCCTCCCCTGAGTGCTTTTTGGTCCCCCCATGCCACCCCATTAAACAAAAGTTTAGAATCACCCCTGACTAGAAGAACATACAGGCTTTAACAGAACCATTGAGCCAAAACCTCTAACTCCATGTAGACATTTCTAATACCTAAAGGATTATATAGGATTAATATAATACAGTAGAATAGAATACAATTGAATTTACAGTTTAAGAAACAAAATTGTCTACTCCATTAAAAGTTAACTGAGTTAGACTGATATCTCTGAAAATGATGATTTAAAAATTCATAATTAAATTCAAACTTTAAAATGTTTGAATGTATGTCATTGTATTACATAAAATATTACACCAAGGTATTATCTGAACATGAGGAGAACTAACATTTGTAAAAATGGTCAAAGGTTTATTTGCTGCCTTCTGATCAAGTTCTTTAAGAGACAGGAAGTGTTCAAGACTTCTTTAAATGGTGGGTAAAAATCTTTTTACTTGATTTAACCTGAAAAATATTTACCTAAATGTATTTTATGACCAGTAAATTTTGCACAGATTAGTACCCGTTTAATAATCATTTACATTGCCTAGACATTTTTATGAAAGTGTAATGATTTTAGGAATAGTCAAAGGTTAGTTCTCCCAAGTTCTATATCTTTCAAACATAAAATTTCATTTTTAAATAAAGGTCTAAATGCATGTGATTAATTCAGGTGACATAGACAATAGAGATAATTTGAGTAGCTGCCTGTGTAAAAGAAGGCTGACAAATTGTGACAGGTGGAGAGAGATGCAAACTGACCACCTTCACCTAAAACACACCAGCAACTGTAAGAGATTGAAAGTAACATATTTTTCAGGTATGTTATTCCATACCTGAAATGTGACATCTTCATTTAACCCATCACTGGTGAGGAGTGAACACACACCCAGAACAGTGGGCAGCCTTACTCAAGGGCACTTCAGTTGCTTCCTGCCAAACCAGCAACCTTCTGATTACAAGCCTAACTCATTAACCAGTAGGCCATAACTTCTCCTAAACCCTTGGACTCCAGCCTCAACAAATTTATATTTACCTTAAACTACTTGAACTTGTAACTAACATAAGCAAACAAGAAAACAAAAGAGAAAACAAAAGAAACAACCTAACCTCATCTCTGAACTTTTTGTGATTTGATGATTCTGGACTCAGCCGAGAATGTCTTACCTTTTCCCCACACCAGATTGACCAGTCTGTATCCTAAAGAGCAGAGAGTGTGAGAGGATCATTCCGAACCAGCTTTATTGGTGACAGCTTCACCAATAAAGCTGTCATGATGGAACCCTGCAGCACACAAGCCTCCCAGTGTGATGAGGAGCTCATCAGAACCAGCATCCTTAAAATATGCAAGAGTTAAAACAACAGGGAGTATCTGTTACTTTGTTAGGGTTTGGATAAAAGTATTTTTGGTGGGGGTTACCACGCCCTAAGAAACAATTCAGGGGATCCATTATCACCATATTTAACTTAATGAATTGTTGTAGTTTAAAAATGTAGTTTATTAATTATATTAAACCTTTTTTAGGAAAACCAATGGACATGCAGATGATGTTGAGACTTTTGCAAATGGCAAACAACTTAAAAAACAAACACATTGAACATTCAAGCAAACAGAAAAAAACATCACACCAGAGAAATTTAAAAGTGCAAATCACTTTAATCTTTGTGAATTTTCAGCATATATATGTATATATATACACATACATACACATTGAAATTCATTTTACTACCATCTGTGCATCTATAATAATTCCCTCCCACCCTTCTATCGCAATGACCATTCAGCAGATGGGAGTTTAACATCTTAGCATTAAAAACATGTAAAAACAACAATTAATAAGGTAACAGGAGTAGTGAAGTGAGAGATCATAACAGCAGCAGAATCGTGTGACTAAAAATATGGCACTACAACTGGTCATCCAGAAATTTAAAATTGAAACTTGAAAATATGAAATCTGTATTTTTTTATTTGGAAAAACTTAAGTTATTGTGATGCCATTCAGGTGAGTGGTGCACATAAAGGTGAGAGTGAAACCTCAGGCACCAGAGATAGTCTCAACTGAGTGGATAATCACTTGCAGCTACTTCATGCTCTCTCACATACACAAACAACACACACACACACACACATACTCTAAGTTATTGCCACAGCTGCCATGCACTACCATATACATAGGGAAGGTGAGTTCTACATCTATGTGTAAATACTGGAACAAATGTGTTTGGCCCTATGTGCAAGCACATATGCAGTCACATACTGTCTAGTGATATACAGGAAGATATACTGATATATTCAATCAAAGGCACTTTTTAGGAACACACACAAAAAGATATGTGGCCTGTAGCAATATGAGGTACACTCATATGTATATGGAATACACAGCCATATTAACTGAAGACAGTAGAAATAAAAAGGTGTTAACAATAAATGCTAACATGTTTTCAGATCAGTAATGGGTTTCATGAAAAAGGACTAAAACAAAATATTTCCAAGCCAGCTAGGAGAAGCTTCTTTGTGCAAATGCTTCTTCTACTATATATAGCACTCATTGTAAGTGCACAACCAACACACAGACGCACACACAGGTTTGTTTCACAACATTAGTGAGTACATCTCATACCTGGCTAATAATATTTTCTATCCTAATATCCTAACCTTCACACACACCTGCTGAAACTAGACGTGCTGATGATTTTTTTTTATTTTTACAAGTAAGGATCATCAAAAATGCATGCGCGCACACACACCTGTCAAATATTTGGTCACATTAACTCAATACTTTACATCAGGAAAACAGATGAATACAAGATAAGGCACCAAGCCAGCATAAGAAGCAAACATGGTGAAGTTCATGTGCTTAAAGGCAAGGGGAGAATGAAAACGTGTAATGAAAGACTGAACCACAAAGACAGAGGGGAAAAGTGAATGGTTTCTTAAAGAGTATTTCATCATGTCAGCATGGGCACATCATCTTCAGAGACTGTTTCATCAGAGAGAGGGATCAACAGCACTTCATCTTCTGAGGAAGAAGAGGAAAAAGAGGGGGATACTGATAATGGAAGAGAGGTAGGGGATGAGGACCGTCTAAAACGGGAGATACTGCACCCAAGAGTGTGGAATAGTGATGCCAGAGAGGGGCTACTAGGGGGGGAAGTTGTAGGTGGTGACGGTTGTGTTTCATGGGTATTGACTGGCTGGACAAGGGGAGAAGGTGGGGTGGAAGAAGGAGCCTCTGCTTGTTGCTGTGGCATCTCTGTCTGCTGAGATAAACACAGTTTTTGAGGCAAGGGCTGTCTTGCAGCTTCTGTAGGTGCAGAGGGAACTTCAGTGCTTGAATGATTGGGCTCAGAGCCAGAAGTAGCAGAATTTGTCTGTTGAGAAGCTGTGGTTTGTGTTGACCTGGGGGTGGGACGGGGAATTAAGCCCCACCTTCGCAAACGACGAACAGCTCTGCGAACAAACCGGGGCCTGCGTCTTCGCCGTGGAGAGGCAGCATTGTCTTGCCTGAGAAGCTGTATTAATCTTCTCAGAGAGAGTGACGCAGCCTATAGAAAGATAACAACTGTGATAAATAGATGCATATAACAGCAAATTGACAGCCCAAACATTAATGGCCACAAACAAATATTTTAGTTAAAAATTTATTTAACTAATAGTTATAAATTTATATTTTCAAGGACAATTATTTACACTATACAAGGTATTTCTTAGCTTTGAACTGACTATGGTCTACACTAATTTCTGCAAATTTCATTAATGTTTCCTGTACAGTTAGGCAATAAGTGCTCCTGTGCAGTTGTTTCCATACATTTCATATGTAATTAATATTTTATTGTTAGGTATTTCTGAGAATAAATAATGAAATATTTAAAAACGTGATGAATTGCATGATATTTTAAACTTTACCCATTACAAACAGTAATGTTTCCTTATAAAATGCACTTAGAAAAGCTGTTTAATAATATCTTATTGGTAGGAGGCTGGCAATGAGAGCTCCTACCTCATTTGGGTTTTCAGTAGGAAAGTCTTCCACAGGTGGAATAATGCCCTGAGCGATCAGCTGACCATAAGAGGGCGGGGCCTGCTGCTGAATCAGTTCTGCTTCCTGTCGCGTAATTGATGCAAACAAGCTAAAGGAACAACATACATATAAATGCAATGAATAAGTTAAAAATGTTATGTTACAACTTTTAACTAAAAAAAACTGATGTTATGTATAATGGCATGCAGCTGCATTGGTTTACCTGTACTCTCGAGTGCGTAGTGAGTACAGTTTGCAGGTGCAACCCATTGCAATGACTAGCAGAAGTCCACAAACTAAGCTTCCAACTGTAGCTGCAGTTATGACCTTTCGGGGCAGAGTCACAGTGCAGTTAAGTTCATCCGTGCCGTCCTTACAGTCCACCTGCCCATCACAGCGCCAGCTCTCAAACACACACCTGTACAAACAATTTAAGATTAACATGTTTAAACACAACCAATCTTATAGCCGACAGAACCCTAATCCATGCTGATGACTGACCATTGCTTTTATAATGAACACCTTGATGTATATATGCATACAAACTTGTCACTGTCACAGTGAAATGTCCCATGTTGACAGATGGTACATTCTCTTTCATCACTTCCATCTGCACAGTTGAGCTGGTAATTGCAGCGCTCGTGGATGGAGAAGCAGGCTGGTCGGCTCAGCTGGTGGCCTGATTTCTGCATCCCGCCCACCCCACAGAGATAATGACCAGCTGGGCAGCCACCACACCCCTCCTCATCTAGGCCTGTGTCAGGACAGTCCCAGTGCCCATCACAACGCTGCCTCTGGGTGTAACAGCCTCCCATTGATCCCCCACACAGCCCCTCCCATGGTAAGCAATAATCTGTGATGCGATACGTTGCATTAAAGCCCTGCCCCTCTGATGCAGGCAGTGTATGGTAGACCAGGGAAAGCAAGCCTGTGCGTGATTCCACCTCTACTGCTTTGCTATTGGACATATAGTTGATCTGTAATAGCCGATTAAGAAAGGGATTACAACTGCCCATACTGTCAAAAGTTATATTGCACTACTCGCACACATACACATATTTACAAATAGTACAACTCACCATTTTAATAATGTTGCCGGTGCCATGTGGCTGGTCTGTGATTACAATCGTATCTCCAGGACCGAGTTCCAGTTGCTGAATCTCTAATTTAAGTGGTCGGGAATCCTCAGGGTCAATTGTCCACACACACTCCAACGGGCGTCCCGTTAGTAGAGGGGGAATAAATGACCCATAAAATGCATCCAAGTACCCCCCACATGGCCCTCCTTGGGGCAACAAGGGAAAGTCTGCCTCTTTAGGTAGTGGCACGTCTGTGTTAAAAATTGGCATGGTGGTGGAATCAGTAGAAGGAAGGTTATTTACATAGTCTTTGTGAGGTTCATGGCTGATGTCATCGCATCCATCCTCATCAGAGCCAAGTTCATCCCCTACGCCAAGGCATTCAACCCGTCCATTACAACGCCATGATGACGGAAGACAACGTTCACTGTAACATTCAAACTCGCCTGGAAAACAAGGACCTGAGTCTGGAGAAATAAGAAAACAGAAATAAACATCTCATCTCAACTTACATCTCAGCTAAACTTACAATTTAAACATTTAAAATATATTTACAAATGTGCCATGCAAGAAAATACTGTCATAAAACAGTCATAATGTCAGCAACAGAGCAAGAACCGTGACTGTTCCCTTGTACCTTTAATATATGAAAGGTAGAATGCTGATATTGGGTAAAAATGAGAGAAGAAGTGGTGCGTCACTGTTATGTTTCCTCCTGTCATCTCAAATGGTGCTGGCAGCTGGGAACCACAGAGTTTAATGGGCCTGCCAGTAAGGGGAGCCAGAGACACCCACTCCCGCCCACAGTTCATGGTAAACTGGGAGAAACTTTAAAAAGAGGGAGGCAAAGGAAATGGCAGGTAACTTAAAAAACGTTATTTACAGTGTAAGGATCAAAGCTAACTCTCACCCTGTTAACAGCAAAAGGCATTTGCTACAATTTTTCACAACTACACACACAATACCTTTTTACAAACTTAAGCTTCACATCTTACAAGTACAAATTGTAAATACCTATAAAGCATCATGTAACGCATACAAATAATTTACAGTGTGTTAAAATATTTTGCTGTATCAAAAATAATAAAAATCCACCAACGAAAGACAAGACTTTTGGTACCTGATGATGACACGTTCCCCAACTGGTGAGGTTATTAGCCAACTGCAATTAAGTGGGCGGGATGACCAGGTATGATCGGCAGAGTTCTGAATCTCTCCTTGTCTGGTTTGTAGTATTTTGGGTGTATGATTACAATGACCTGAAACATACCTCAGTCATACTTTTTGGCATAATGATTTAATCCTTCATCTACTAGAGCCCTTCAAAAACTTCCCTCAAAAGGCATAAATGTACGTGAAACAGCCTTATAATTAACTGTAGTATAAATAAATACTGACATTTTTAAAACAACATCATGACATTTTTCAGAGAAAAACATGCAAAGAAATTGATTTCTAAAAAAAACAGACTAAGTAAAAAAAACAGGGACAATATAATAATAAAATGGGTATATATTGTTGAGCTCTCTTACCAGAACTGAAGGCCAGCTCCATAGTGCTGGGAACTGTGGGAGAAAAAATAAGAGATCAAGTATTCTAAATCAGATTTATTTTCAAACATCACAGTTTATGACTATATGACTGATAGGAATGGCAATAGTTAGTTCCTGGTCAACCTCAATTAACCTAAGCTGTGTTATCTTGGTTGAACGTTAGCCTTTGGTAACATTTAATTTAAGCAAGTTAATATTTTAATCTAAAGGATCACAACATGACATCTCACCTGATAAAACCAAAACACCAAGGACGCAAAGGCTGTGGGAGACAGACATTCTAACAAGCCAATGACTGTCGCTGTCTCATAAAAACACAAACTAAAATACAATTCATTAAAAAATATATGGCCGGCAGATCCATCAGCTCGCCACAGTTATAGCCGTCATCGTCACTGACGTGTCCTGTTTAGCTGTAAAGGCAAAAGAAACAACGTGAACCAATATTTTAGACAAAGAAAACAGTGACAGACAACAGTGCAATTTAGTGTGGTCTGTCTTTTGATGTAAAAAACTGATGAAATCAGAAACTTGACGGCATGTACTCAAGTCGACGAATTCGATTTTAAAATAGTCAATTAAGTAGAAGAAATCATTGAAATTTCCAGAGATGAACGTCTCGAGCGAAGACCATCTTTAACAGCTTCCTGTCTCGCTCTTTTCCCAGCAGTGACGCAACTCGGTGTTTGGCTGAGCTGCAGTTCACAGCACCGTTTACTTGCGGTAATCAAACTATTCAGCGACATTTCACAGTTTTACGTGGAAAATACATTTATAGATATATTTTAAGATAACTGCCCTACTCGGGGACCTTGGAAGTTACCAACAGGCCCGTTCAGAAAGTTTCCTTTCCGACTTGACTAACCAGTCATCAGTCAGGCAGTCTCGCTGGCTGAGTTTCTTTACTTTATGATAGGACGCATTGTCGTCAAATAAACTACTCATACTCAGATTGTTTCGTTTTTACCCCACATTATGTATCGATTTACCATACCTTTTCTCTGTCTTTCTTGTTGACGTGCGTTCCTATCCACTTCCTTGGAGTCTGTTTCGTAAGTGGAAGACAAGGCGCCACCCACGTGCGTTTCAGTGACGCAATGCGCACCGCCTTCTGCTTGTAATGTGTATGGGGTGTGATAGCTGAACTTCTGTGTGATGTCTTAGCTAACTGAGCGGGGAACTGACGTGTATACACTCGCATGACGTCTGCCCAAAATCCTATAGTATATAGCGTCAGACGAATGATAGGAGATGTCTGACGTCACGGTCACGTGTTGGAGACGAGCTCGTGTGCGAGGCGGCGTGAGGGTGACGCAGTTTCAGTCATACAAGACCAAATCATAGTTACTTAAATAAGGGAGAACAGATATATTTTACATCGATGGCTGATATTACAATTAAGCAATATATTTCCTGCTTTTCCTGGTCGGTTCAGCTGCTGCGCATGTGCAAAGGTGTATAGAGCTTGAGAAACATTATGTTGTTTGATTTAAACGTATTATTATGTTGGCTTGAAAAACATATGTTATGCTGATTGCATGATTATACAATTACAATTAAAATTATTTATTTATTTGTAATTCTGTTTATTAATGAGGTATTACCTCAGAATTATTGCATTTGACCAATAAATGACATTTCAAGATCATTTCCACTAGAGGGCATTTACGATCTGTAAAGATCAAATTAACTCAGACAATGGCAGTAAAACTTTAACTGGAAGTCAAATTGCTTTTAAGTGTTTGAGATGTGTGCTTAGAAGTTTAAGATCTGTTATGTGAAGTATACAGTATTGTTTGTATGTGTATAACATCTGGCAGATGTGGCAGAAGGAGAAGACAGGGAAGAGGCTTCATTTGGCCCCAGATACCACACTATATGATCCAAGAAACATATATAGGCTACAACAGCTATGCAGGGCAATCTACAATGCTGTATTTGATGTAATCTGTACATTTTTACACCTCTTCCAAAAACATAGAACTATTTTCTTTTTTTGTGGTCTTTCCCACAAAAGATTTCTGAACCTTAATTAGACATCTAGTCATTTGTCTGTTTTGCTGAAATGCAGTATCTGTTACAAAAGTCTACAAATAAATGACAATCATGATTTCAATTGAGTACAACGTGATAGTTCACTTGTAAATATATGTAAATTTCTGTCATCTCTCATTAAGTATTGTTAGTGTGTACTGCAATTGTGGTGTATGTGTAAAATCTCTGTATAAGATTCTTTTAAGTCTCTCTCCAGTGTAACAATTTGCATGTCGAAAATGTGCACAATTTGCATAGCAAAGAGGCTAGAAACAAAAGGAATTTTCAAAAGGATATGTAATCCAAATGGTCTACCATTTCCAGAACTAATACAGTCATGTGTTGAATAAGTGTACTCAATCTGGTAAAAAAAAACAGCCACACAAGGTGCTGCTGTAATTAGCATTTATTACAACCCCAAATCAGAAAAAGTTAGGACAGTATGGAAAACACAAATAAAAAAAGAAAGTAGTGATTTCTAAATTTACTTTGACTTGTATTTCATTGTAGACAATACAACAGCACATTATTTAATGTGTTCCTCGTGATTTTTATTGTTTTTTCTTCAAAAAAACAAAATTCCTATTTTGGTTCTTGCAACACATTTCAAAAAAAGTTGGAACAGGAGCAATTTTGGGCTAGTAATCAGATAAATTGGTTAAATAATGATGTGATTTGAAACAGGTGATGTCAACAGGTGATTGTAATTATGATTTGGTACAAAAGCAGCATCCAAGAAAGGTCTAGTCCTTTAGGAGCAAAGATGGGCCGAGGATTCCCAGTTTGCAAACAAATACGTGAGAAAATTATTGAAATGTTTAAAAACAATGTTCCTCAAAGAAAGATAGGAAGACATTTGCTTATTTCACCTTCAACAGTGCATAACATACTTAAAAGATTCAAGGAATGTGGAGGAATTTCAGTGCGTAAAAGACAAGAGCGCAAGCCTAAGCTGAACAACCGTGCTCTCCGACCCTCAGGCGGCACTGCATCAAGAATCGTCATTCATCTATAAGCAATATCACCACATGGGCTCAGGACTACTTTGGCAAACCTTTGTCAAGTACCACAATACGTAGTTACATCCACAAATGCCAGTTAAAACTGTACTGTGCCAAAAGGAAGCCCTATGTTAACAGTGTCCAGAAGCGCCATCGACTTCTCTGGGCTCGGAGGCATCTGGGATGGACCATCACACAGTGGAAACATGTACTGTGGTCAGATGAATCAGTATTTCAGGTATTTTTTGGGAGAAATGGACGCCGTGTGCTCCGGACCAAAGAAGAAAAGGATCATTCAGACTGTTACCAGCAACAAGTCCAAAAGCCAGGGTCTGTCATGGTATGGGGTTGTGTCAGTGCCCTTCATAAAGGTAACTTGCACTTCTGTGATGGCACCATCAATGCTAAAAAGTACATAGAGATTTTGGAGCACAATATGCTGCCTTCAAGAAGACATCTTTCCCAGGGATGTCCATGCATATTTCAACAAGATAATGCAAAACCACATTCTGCACACATTACAAAGTCCTGGCTGTGGAGGAAGAGGATACAGGTACTTGACTGGCCTGCCTGCAGTCCCGACCGGTCTCCAATAGAGAATGTGTGGCGCATTTTGAAGTGCAAAATGCAACAACGAAGACCCCGTACTGTTGCCCACCTTAAGACTTGTTTGCAGCAAGAATGGGACAAAATTACACCTGAAACACTTCTTCACTTGGTGTCTTCAGTCCCTAAACGTTTTTTAAGTGTTGTGAAAAGGAATGGCAACATTACAAAGTGGTAAATGCTTTACTGTTCCAACTTTTTTTGAAATGTGTTGCAAGAACCAAAATAGGAATTGTTTTTTTGAAGAAAAAACAATAAAAATCATGAGGAACACATTAAATAATGTGCTGTTGTATTGTCTGCAATGAAATACAAGTCAAAGTAAATTTAGAAATCACTACTTTCCTTTTTTTATTTGTGTTTTCCATACTGTCCCAACTTTTTCTGATTTGGAGTTGTATAATATTATACAAGTATTATATTTATTCACTTTATGCTGCCGTTTTGTATGTTCTGCCATTTTGTATATACATTGTGTGTGCACTTTAATTGGAGAGTAAAAATTCCATTGTATAGCTATACAATGACAATTACATTACATTTAGTCATTAAGCAGACGCTTTTATCCAAAGCGACTTACAAAAGGACGAGAGCATTGAACATTTTGTCTTGATAAAGGTATTATTATTACAATAATTGTATTGTAATATTTATTATTATTTATTATTATTATGTTATTAATGTTATATTATATTATTAATATTATATTATTATTAATTATTATTACAATAAAGGTATTATATTCTATTTAGTCTGGAAATAGGCTTAAACCTGTGAATATAAACAAAAATCATGTAAGAGGTGTAATCACAATGTGCTGATATAGGCCTGGTTTCTCAGACAGGGCTTAAGTCTAGTTCCAGAATAAAATGCATGTTTGAGCTGTCTTAACTGAAAGCAACATGCACTAACCTGTTTTAAAAAATATCAGTGCCATTGTTTTGTCTCAGGATGCACACTAGTTTTTTTTTTCTAAGGCACATTTATAAAAGCTACTTAAAATTCCTAATGTACCTCAGGTCTAGATCTGGCTTAATCTAAACCCTGTCTGTAAAATCGGGCCATAGAGTCTAACAGCACACTTATGAATGTGATATTGCTTTCATAAAAAATGTACACTTCATTCAGTACATCACTGATTCACACACAAATACTGTAACACTAACATGCAACTCTATTCATACACTTATATTCATTGCAGCCTGTCTGTATTAATGCAAACACCACTCTTGTAACATTTTGCATTGTTTTCTTCATGTTTTGTCTTTTGCGGCCCATCTTGACCACAACTCCCTGGTAGAGGACATACTGTATCTCATACTGTACCAGATTATATAAATTAAAAAAAAATATTCCATTGTTACAAGTATGCAATCAAATGACCATTGTTACAGCACTGAGAAGCCAAATGAAAGAAAGCCTGTAAGTACAGTACATCTTTAATGACAGTATATTTTGTGTTTTATTTGGTCCTGTGTGACTACTTACCATTTTAAAATTCTGTTTAAAGGTTAAAACAAATGTCATTAAATATTTGAGGAAAGAGCCTTCATTATTGTAGGAGGCAGTGGAGCAATAACGCTGTTCACCAGCTGTACACACTTTCAATTATGTCCCATTTTGGACAATGAGCATCTTATTGCATGTGTGTTTGTTTGTATGTGCCCTCAGCTTATGAAGCAGTTTATACTTACAATTACATTTAACTGGTTTCTTTTTGTATCTTTGTTCATGTATTTACTCTATATTTTTGTTCATTTGTAAATCAAAGCAATTGAAGATAAATTAAAACAATTGCAAGCAATAAACTGAACAATGTTTGCAATTTCAAATTAAATGTAAATGTCTTGTCAGTGCCATAAAGTTGCGTATTATTTATCTACATGGCTGTAATAATGTCAACTTATTGACAGTTGCAATGTGTTGCAGTCGATTTTTCCCCATTTTTCGTCAACATATGAGGAAAATATATCTGCGATCGGGAGATGCTAACTAAAATGACAGTATTTTGAAGCACGCTTACCACTGGCACGGTGTACAAAATCACATATCGATAAGTGCTCCTCAAAAAATGTCAATGCACCCATAAAGCTTTATGTAACCACATCAGGTTAGAACAGTCATGGGTTAATTTGTGATAACAATATAAGTTACTGCAGACGTCACGTAGCTTCGAGGCGACGAGAGTCACGACTCTTATCCACGTCATTTAGTCACGACAAAGTAAGCGACGATCGACACGATTGGCTGCTTAGTTAGCAAAGTAGGTGCAGATAACACACCCCATAAATATGTGCATCCCAACACTAGATTTCCTCATGAGGCACTTTATTCTCTGACACACCCAGTCATTTTCCAGGCTTCTTATTACTGTTTTTCAAATTTTACAATAAAACGATAAAATTATAAAACAACACAAGTACGTAAATTATGTAGAGGCAAACATTTAAATTCTAGCATATTTTCTTTTCAAGCTTCATGAGGTGTCTCTTTTGAAGCTTCTGAAGTTTTTGAAGCTTTTTAAGTTCTATGTATACTGGACACTTGTTGGGTTTTCTTCACTGTTGGGTCCAATTTATCAAATAAATAAAAAATCCAATTCACAAAAAGTTATTTTGTACCTAAGGAGGATTTGTAAATCGTAAATTAAAATAACCATTAACATTAGGAAATGTGGGGCATCTCGGATGTGTACATTTCTTGCGCTGAACACAAGAAAGTCTTTGTTAACATTACAGTATTCTGGATCGTCGTGTTATACACTTTAATTTGTTGGTTTAAAGTGTTGGGTGCACATCTGTAGGGTCGATCCTCCTTTAACTCCTCCCACAGTCAGATGCTCTGTAGTGCACACAGGGGACGTAAGAAAAAACCACGTCTACAATCTGACACTGAAAACCGCTTGTGGAAAGATCAGAGAACAAAAGAGAAAAGCTAATGCGAGATGAGAAACAATTGAATATAGCGCAGATCTAAGCGAAGAATATTCCACTTTGTCAAGATATCTCTCTAAGATTGCTATTCCTGTCTTAGTCTAAAACGTTTATGTTTTGTTTTTAAGGAAAGTTTTTTTTTAAATATTAATTATACTGTATAGTTAAGACATTTTGTTGTTTTTAATTCTTTGGCACCTCGGGGTCAGAATTCTAAGGAATTCTTTTTCATCCATCGAAACGGTTTGACTCAGAATCATATACCGTGAAAAACTTAGAGGAGAAAAGTTTTGGGTTGGTTGAGCGTGTTTTCGGGTCTGTTATTTCGCGCATTTAGGAATGTTACCGAGACTCCAGACGTTGCCGCGGCTACTGACGCTCGCCCTTGCAAGCGTATTTCTGGTACAAAGTGGGACAAGCGACAAAAACGTCAGACCAGAGGTAAAGACCGACACTGTTCTGTTAACATTGTGTGCGTCTGCCTGTCTAACTGGACACACTCTACGTGTCCTGATTTTCTTAAAAAATTGTATTTACGCGCCTTATCAGGAGAAATACAGATACTGATGAAATGTCAGATCAAAATGTAAAGAGCTGTTTCTCTATGAAACAAAATGTCCAGGTTTCAAATATTTATTTGGCCAGAGATTGTTAGTTATGTTAATTATTGTTAGTATGTGTGATAAACCTAATTATGAGTGCGCAGCATCTCAAGTATTACAAATGTCACCATCACTGATTGACATTTTTATGCACTGTGTTTGGTCCTTTTACTAAACAAAGGTGGGTAATAGCTACATATTTACATTATCCAAAATTTGTTTATACTGTCAACCCTAGACTATGTTTGTTTCAGAAATAGGCCTACATGTGGTAGACACATAACTGAGGGGGAGTGAACCAGTGACTATTTTTCAGAATGTTTTAGATTTTCTGTCACAAACTTAAAACAGGAAACCTTAAAAGCGTTAAATAAAGAAAACAAGATCAGAGGGGATTTAAGGACTTCTGAATAACTGTCTCATTTTATATCTTCATTGCATTCTTCCACTCTCCTTCACATTTCATAGATGGATGAGAGACCAAGGCCTGTGTGGAAAGATTCAGTTATGCAGATTCCAACAAAGATTTTCAAAAACAATTTTAAGACTACATTCACTAACATTCTTTACCTGAACTCTTGTTTGAGTCATGGGTTATGTGTCATAAGAAAGGAAGTTTCATACAAAAGGTTAAATCACAGATGCTCAACACATAGTGGTAACACTCTTACTTCTGGTTGATGAAGTATTCGATAATATGCTTTTTATGTTATTTGTTTATTATTTGTTGAAATAATGACCTTACTGACAGTCGGTATACCACCAGTACAGACAAATCTAAGTTTTAACTTAGAAGCTACACGCACAGGAATAGTTTTTCTGTGTTTTTCTTTCAGGTTCGTTATGAACCAAATATATTTCTTTCATTATGAATTCTCCAGGAATCACCAAGCTTAACAACCTTTCACATGACAGCTCTGCACCTTTATACTTTTTACAGTTGCTATTGTTTAAATAATGTTCTTCAAAGACGCAACCAAAAATAAAGCAATCTGACCTTATAGAAAACAGCTGGGTATTGCACCACAACCCCCAAGACTTCAGATGAGAAATTATGTATTTGTTTAAGTAGCATTACAGATGTTATATCCGAGCATAAATGCTAAAACTCTGCCAAGTCTTTTAGAACTTTCAAATCTCATAATCTTTCATGTTTTTGTGAAAGGTTATGAAAGACTCTGAAAGCAAAATTTGTGTTTCTGATGTTTGCTGTTTGTTTTATTTCTACAAAAATGTTCTGGAAATTATACTTCTGGAACATATACATTATATATAGATGATCATGTAATTCATCTGTAACTGCTGGAATTAGACCATCAACTTCTGATGATTGCAAGTGAACTTTGCAGTGTACTAAAATGAATAAAATAAGTTTGTGTGATGGTTGACGGGGGTTATTTGATGCTCGGTGAAGTTGTTATCCTGCTGTTAGTTCTGGTGTTCAGCTAAATGGGTCAGTGATCTGAATCTACACATGCAGATGCTCAGACTCAGGCACTAATGTCTAAAACTTTCAGGTTTTTCCATTGGCACAGACCAGAGGGAACAACTGACTCAGTCCTTTTGTCATGCACAAACTCACCTCTGCCCTCCTTTTTCTACTCCTTTCTTTTTTCCTACCCTTTGTTGTACTATTCGTAAAGTTTTAACTTTTTAGAATTCTCACTTAAGCTTTTGTTTTCCCTTTGTTTAACATTTTCTTTTTTTCTCCCCTCATTAGGTATAGTCTTTTTTTATAATACCTTAGGAGGAGCAGATCAGCTGTAAAAATCATAAATTCTGTTTTTTCTTAGCCTGGAAAGTTTGACACCAATCGTTTCTGCAGAGGAACTATTAGAAGTTTAGAACAGTGGAGAGCTGTGTACAGTTTTAACTGTGTAGTGTTTTAACTGTGCATAGCTTTCCAGCAAATCAACATATTCCCTATCCTGATGTGGAATGTTCTTTTAATCTTGCAACACTAAAAAACCAATGACATTACATTTTTTATAGCAATGGCCATCTCAGGAAGTAGCCTGCTGTAAAATATCTTAAGCTTAGAATCAGAGTTTTGAAAGGCTAAATATAGTGTTTCTGTTGGTGCTAATCTTCCTGACATCT
Source organism: Chromobotia macracanthus (assembly GCA_036877525.1). NCBI lineage: Eukaryota > Metazoa > Chordata > Actinopteri > Cypriniformes > Botiidae > Chromobotia > Chromobotia macracanthus. The sequence continues at coordinate 8,937,515 of JAZGTH010000016.1, forward strand.
GTGGCAGTAAGGTCATAGCTTGTGCCTACATTTAATTTTATAGGTTTAGAACCTGTGCCGTTCACAGGCCAATCAGTATCCCAGAGTTAAAAGTTAGTAATGAAGATTACAGGAAAGAAAACTGTTCCCAGACCTGTTTATAATGGCAGCTTCAGTCTTGATTTCTACACAGCTTTCCCAGACAGGCTGAGACTCAGTAAACTTATTAAAGGCTACCTGTCTGTGCATGGTAAAAGCTGACGCATGGCCAAACAGTCACTCGCTCTTCCTTAGTTAGGTGAACTGCTGAAGGGTTCTAAATAGAACCTTTGACGCCCACCGCTGGGAGTTCCAGGCCAGTGGAGCATGCTGGGGTTGCTGGCAGTATTATGAGAAGACCTGAGGCTTTTAGGGAGAGAGAAGAGTCGTCTTCAGAGAGAAAGAGAGACAGAGTGCAAGAGAGAGAAAGAGAGAAGCGTTTTCACCCTCATAAGAGAGTATTTTTACAAAAATGGGGCCACAGTGGGGCCACCATACACAGAGGGCACTTTTAAAGGAGGAATTAAAAGATTGAGAGAATGAAAAATGGAGCAGGGGTGACCAGGTTAACACTACACTAAAGTACATTGTGTATATTTATACTTCCTCAACCGGTATGGTCGCTGCAGACCACTCCTTCTGGAAAATCTACAGTGTGAATGGCACAGTGTGATGCACCCCATGATTTATTGTATATTGACCCATGAAATTGGCCTCTTGGTTGGATTTCATGAGCAGTGAAGTGATGCTGGACTAATAAAGCAACAGAAAGGTTAGTTACAATGTTTTCTCCCATTGTATGGAGTATAATGTATAGATGATTGCAGGTAGAACCATGTTGCTCTATAAACATAAAGGGACTTTATTTTCAGCCACTGTAAATCTGAAGCACCTCTCTGCTGCATTTTGTGTGCTTTCTCTCATTTCTTCCTGTAGCAGGGTCTACATTCAGGTACTGCTTAATTAATTCTGAAGGTTTCAAAAGAGTGAGAGAAAGACAGGGAAAAAAAACAGTCTGAGGTCATATGAATTACTGAAAAACTGCTTGTAATTTTTGCTGACAGTCTTTGTGGTTGGAATGGAGACACTGGCTGTCTGATCCTCAAAATGAGGCATTTACTCAGTTCAGCCCATAGTGACTCTGAACCTATAAACCCTTGTGTTCAGCCATTAGGATACACCCACCTGCACAGCTCTAACATGCTCTCATAATGTGCTGTAACTCTACTACACTTAACATCACTTCAACATGGTGATTTGCTAAGAGCTAATGACAGTCATCCCAATTCTCCAGAAACTTATATGACACCCACAATGATGGCAGATACTTTGAAAACTTCACCCATACAGCAGTGAAGCCTTAGAAGAACTAAAACCACAGGTGTTTTCTTTAAATTCATAAATGTGTATATGGGGTAATTTCAGAAAAAAAGACAACAAAAATCCAATTAAAAAGCACATAGGCCGCTATAACTAAACCTCTATTTGAGTGTGTCTGTCTGTGTGAAATTATTGGAGGCATTAACTGCTCTCAGCATTTATGAACAGCTGATCTGCTCCTCCTAAGGTATTAAAAATGATACAGATGATACCTATAGATGGAGAAAAAGATGTTAAACTAGGGAAAACAAGACCCTGAGTTTTACACAACAACTAGAGAACTTTATGAAAATGAAACCTTTGAAGATACATTACACTGCCATTATCATGTTTATATATATTTTATTAGTTTCATACTTTGTTTCATACTCTTTCTCCTCTGTCCTTTCATGTTGCTTGGATTTTTGTTTGTAAGAGAGAGAGCAGAGAATCTGTTTTAATTCAGAATCAGTCTGGTCTGTCTTTATCCAAGTGCTTAGGCCTCCCACACACCTTTCAGACCAGTGATGATGTCACACATATCTGCGACTGAGCCTAGACCACAACATAAACAAATTACTACACACTAATCCTAATTCTGCAACTAAAAGAAAGCTTGTCATTATAAACATTTTGATTACAATTTTTAAAAGCATTGTTTATTTATTATTTTTAATTTTTTAGGACATACGTTAAGGGATTGTCCAATTTTGTGTCCAAAATATAACTGGGTAAACATAAAGGAATGCAATTTATGAATACTAAGATTATTATTAATATTGTATTTATTATATGCATTTTACATGTTAGTATTTCAGGATAAAAATTGTTTTTATAAAATACTTCTTTTAAGACAAAACCAGGTTTGTCAGATTTGGCAAATTTCTTTCATTTCTCATAATCACACATACACACATTTTTTGTTTACACTGCGGTTTGGTGCTAATGTATGTTGATTCTGGCAGTTTTGTGTTAAATTCGATTTTTATAAACTCAGACAGCATGTCATGAGGATTTGATGCTGTGCTGAGACATTTGGATGGATTGTAAATGTAAAAAAATTCAGCATGACCTTCATTTCACTAAAGTCACCAAAGCACCAATCACAGCAAATCAAATCTATGGTGTTTCGTGCTTTGACAGAAGCAATGCTCTTTTCCAGTGTGTCTGTCCACACTACAACATTCATTCTTATATCTGATTTCATTATAATGCTGAAAAGGAATCATGGGGCTCAACAGTATGTGTTAATGTGGCACTCATTCTCCCTCAGGCATGGCTTCAGCAGTATGGCTATCTCCCTCCTGGTGATGTTCGGGCTCAGGCAATCCGCTCTCCTAAATCCATCAGTACTGCAATATCTGCCATGCAGAAGTTCTATGGCCTCACTGTTACTGGATCCATGGACCAGGCTACACTCACGTACACTCATTTACTCTGCTCTGAACTCATCTTTGATTTCTGACATGTTCATTTTTATCATTTAAAATAACTGCATGCTATAATGACTGAAACTGATAAAACAGGACTTGATAGAGAATTCAACATGTGATTTGGTATTAGAAGTTGATTAGATGTCCATGTCACATGGATGTGATGTTGTCAGGGCGATGCAGCGACCAAGGTGTGGTGTTCCGGATAAGTTCGGCTCTGAACTGAAGAGCAACCTGAGAAAGAAACGTTATGTCATCCAGGGCCTTAAATGGGACAAAAAAGAGGTCACCTTTAGGTATGGATCTCAGACTATTAAAGGATTTTAGTTAGAATGTTTATGTAACATACAATGCATTTAAAATGACACACATTGTATTGAATTGTATGAAGAAAATGTTAAAAGAAGAGAATGCAATTAATTTATTCATTTGTAAATGAATTTACAAATATGTAAACTTCTTTGGAACATAAAAAGTAGGAAATGGAATGACTATGCTTGCTACTTCTTTTTCAGAAATGGAAGGAATGACCAGATGTTTCATTGTATTTTAAAAATTTTATTTGAACATTTTCTTCCTGACAGGTGCTAATAAGCAGATTAAGTTAAGCTAATAAGCAGATAATGGATATCTCTGCATATTTTCTCTTTTAGTATTCAGAACTTCACACCTAAAGTTGGTGAACAGGCCACACATGAGGCCATCAGGAAGGCGTTTAAAGTCTGGGAGGCTGTGACGCCCCTTAAATTCCGTGAAATTCCATACAGTCAAATTAAAGGCAAAGTGGACAAGTTTGCAGATATCATGCTCGTTTTCGCTGAAGGCTTTCATGGAGACAGCACCCCATTTGACGGAGAGGGGGGCTTCCTGGCCCACGCTTACTTCCCAGGTAACGGCATCGGAGGTGATACCCATTTTGACGCAGCAGAGCCATGGACAACAGGCAACGTTGATCAGGGAGGTAAGCAAAGAGGGAATTTAGAAATGAGTTCATTGACTGAAAATACGGGTGTAATTTTAATGTGTGCCTGAAATTTTGTGACACTTTATATGTCGGTGATTTCATTATTGTGTCACTTCCTTTCATTTAGGAAATGATGTGTTCTTGGTGGCAGTGCATGAGTTGGGTCATGCTCTTGGTTTGGAACACTCAGGAGACCCTTCTGCAATCATGGCTCCGTTTTACCAGTGGATGGACACTGAGAACTTTGTTCTACCTGATGATGACAGACGGGGGATCCAGCAAATATATGGTAGTAAAAAAAATAATCTTACTATAACTATATCATACACATGTAGAAAAACTCACCTGTGCCTCTTTTGGCAGGTGCTGGCTCTGGTGAAGCCCCTCAACCCCCAGAACCCCGTCCCCCCACTCGCAGACCAGACCGCCCTTCATTTGGCCCTGACATATGTGAGGGGCACTTCGACACCATTGCTTTTCTGAGGGGAGAGATGTTCATTTTTAAGGTGTGCCATTAGTGAAAGCAGAATAAGTGTCTCCTATTGTCTATTGTTTTTAATATATATGCCCCTGAACCCCCCCTCCCCCCCACAGGAGAAATGGTTCTGGAGACTGCGTGATGGTAAACCTCAGCAGGGGTATCCCATGCCCATTGGACATTTCTGGAAGGGACTGCCTCCATCTATTAATGCTGCCTATGAACGTTCTGATGGAAAATTTGTTTTCTTCAAGGGTGCGTCGATCTTCTGCATTTCCACTTTATAAGTATTGAAGACAAAGCAGTAATGTTTATTTTTCTGACCTCTGTCCTAGGAGATAAGTACTGGGTATTCAGTGAGGCCAAAATGGATGAAGGTTATCCAAAAACCTTCACGGAGCTTGGCACAGGCCTCCCTAGAGACAAGCTGGATGCAGCTGTTTACTACACGCCCACTGGCAACACATACTTCTTCAGAGGAACCAAGTAAGTGTTCCTGTAGCTCATTTGGTAGCACATTGCATTAGCAGCACAAAAGGTTGTGGGTTAAATTCCCAGGGAGCACATATTGACTGTAAGCTGCTTTGGATAAAGGGTTTGCATCATATGGTATATAAATGCTTCTTTGGTTTTTGTTAATGTCTGTTCCTTTTTTATCATCTTCATCTCCCACTCATCACTCTACCTGAATCTTAGGTATTACCGTTTCAATGAGATAAGCAGATCAGTAGATCCAGACTATCCCAAACCCATCAGCGTGTGGAAAGGAGTACCAGATAATATCAAAGGGGCCATCATGAGTGAGGATGGAGGTACAGGAGTATTGTGACAGTGTGTGTGTGTATACAAGTGTATTGAATTTAGCCATGGCTAACACAGCAATAAGGCCTTTTTGATTTTACATATCCAACATATTTGATCATACATACATTTTAAGGAATTTCAAATGTTATTATAAATGTTATATAATCCCATTAAAATGTTCTTTTAATACACAAATCACAAAAGTTTCACCCTTCCACTAAAAGATATAATCATATTTTAACATATATTGTAACATATTTTTACATATTTTAAGAACATTTTATTAATTTGAGAGATTGCTGAGAGTCAAATGTATTATAGTAAAATTTATTTTACCAAATCAGCTTCTTGTTCTTTGTCCCAATTCTTCAGCCTACACTTATTTCTACAAAGCCAATAAGTACTGGAAGTTTAACAATCAACAGCTGAAAGTGGAGCCGGGCTACCCAAAATCAGTTCTCACTGATTGGATGAGCTGCGAAGGGGAGGAGCCTAAGAATAGAAGTGGAACCGATGAAGAAGTGATAATCATTGAAGTGGATGAGTCAAAGGGCGGGGCCACGGGAAGGGTTGCAACTATTGTAATCCCTCTTTTTCTTTTGGCCTGTGTGCTTGTCACTTTAGGAGCTCTGCTTTTCTTCCATCACCATGGCACCCCTCGACGCCTTCTGTACTTTCACCGCTCTCTGCTTGATAAGGTTTAAAGATAAACAAAGGCACAGACAGGAAGAGAAAGAGGGGTGGGGGAGGAATACAAAGGATACAAGTATATGACATTGGGAGAGGTGTTGAATGGGAGACAATGTTAGAGTGGAGTGAATATGAATGCCAGACCATCTGATCATTTTACAGGTCCACAGGGGAAGAGAAGGAAAAAGTGAAAGGATGTGTATTGTATGTTTTTCTATTTACATGTACTTCTCTGTCTTTAATAAATGAACAAAACATGGAGAGGGAGGTACAACAGATCAGGATGTGCCCCCCTACCCAATATCATACATCAAAGTTTAACAATTGCTGAGTGAAATGCACTTTTATTTTAGTCTTAGTCTTTCAATATATAGGCCCTCCTTCATATTCTTTGCAAATCTCCCTCTCCAAAACCAAACGTGACTCCAGCCTGACATATACACAGTGATCTTCATCTCAATTTGATTTACTTTGTGAACTCTTAAACATCCTTTTCACATTGCTGATCCAATGAAAACCTTCTGTTCCCCTAAACTGCCCCATTGTCATTAAGTTACTGGACTTTTTACCCACTTCAGTGTATGCACAAAGTATGGCTCAACTTTAGAGACCTGCTGTAAAAGGCCAAGAGTTCAGGGAGAGAAGTCGGCTCGGCTCCAAGAGTAGGCCAGTTTTTGTTTACACCTATAGAGCAGAGCAACTCAAAATGCTATTGTTTTAAAGAATTTTAAAGTATTTTGCTATGGTTAATAATATTTCATCAATGATCTGCATTGCTATTATAACTATGGTTATCGTTATTATTGTTCTTCATGTGTAGACTTTTTTGTAAATTGTCATTTCAAGTCCTGCTGGACACAGGCAAAATGTGACATTTCAAATTTGCTTCCAATTCTTTACTGTCAGGTTTATAAAAATCAGGTGTCTGTAATAGCTGTGAGATTGTCTTTATAAGACATTTTCTTGCTCTCCAACTCGTTAAGAGGAGAAAAAATCAGAAGGAAATAAAGAATTAATTATGAGCAGTAATGGTGCTATGGGTTTTCTGTAATCAAGCTTCATACATCAGTATTGGACATATCGGAATAAGTTTCAACAATGATAATGGCAATAATATTTATAATGATAATGATATTATGTAAATGTAAAGAAAGGAGACTTTTGCCTGTTTTTGTTCTTTAAAAATTAAAATGAAATAAAATTTCATTTTAACTTGATTCATTTTCTTGTATGTTAAAAATGATCTCTGTTCTTTGTTATGAGTCTCCCATATACACACATACGTACATATACCTTTTCTGAGTGTGTTTAAAAGTTACATTTATGTAAATGTCTTCCCCTAAGTACAACTCACTATGCAAAATTGTTGATATATCTGGAGGTACAGTCTATTGTGTTTTTATTATTTTATGGCTTATAAACCAACATTGTTACATTGTACTTAGATATATTAGTAACTAAGTTTCAATTTATTGTAACACAGGATAGTATGTCTGTATTTATATATGAACAACAGACATAAGAGACATATTACTGTACTTTTGAGTTAAGGAGGGAGCATTCCTGTTTTTTTCAAAGTGTCTTAAAACTGTTCCAGCTGAGAGAGACAGAAGAACAGGCCTCTGCCTTTTTGCTTCCCCTCCCCTTCTCCCTTGCCCAATTTCTCCACACAGCAAAATTCACTTTTATGAGGCCTTTAAATGACACCCCCACCACAAACATCTCTGTGCTGTTTTCCTGCCCCCTTTCTTTCAAATCCCTATTTTCCCCTCCATCATAAAGTGGCATAGTGTTACCAGAATGCACTATGGTGAATGTGCATTTCTCAGATGAAAATGAATGCCAGTTCATCATATCAAAAAATGACATGATGGAGCTTATCTAATTACTCATGATTACACTTCAATTTCTTTCATTTGTTTACTGACACTATTATAGTCTGATTAAATGCTTGTGGTGTCTAAAGTATCAAATTTTGATCTTGCAGAAATTGTCAGCTCTAATTAGCATGTTCAGGCAGCAGATTTCTAAAACATTCATATAATCTGAATGTGTATGTTCTTTAATGTATTAAAGAATATGTAACATTTTATAATGCATTATTTTAGGAACATTTAATCTCTAATGGATTCATTCTGTGTTCCATTACTCTGTGGCAGATGAGTTAGTAGGACAGGAAGTGTGCTTCTGGCCAAGGTGGTGTGGGAGAGCTTTGGCAGTCATGTTTAGTGTGCTTGGTTCTCATCTGGTGAGGTGGCCAGGAGAAAAAACACACATATGCCCACACACACATAAACACACTGAGTTGGCAAAAAGGACATGGCCTGGACAGCTGCTAGCAATTGAGACTGAGTGTATGTGTTTTGTGTAACCTTCATTACTATAGTATTCCATACCACACATTGCTACAGTCTTTCTGCTGTGAAAAGCAGGGGTAATATGGCAGGAGAGAAGCAGAGAAGCAGACGGCTAAGTTAAAGAAGACCGTTGCAAGCCCACATTCACACAAATGGAACAACTGTCTGGAAATCTTGAAAATTCATGTAATGACCACTGAAATGTTTTTTTGACTGTTGTCCCTGGCAACCAGTCTCCTGGTCTGTGTTAGTTTATTGGCACCAGTCTTTGATATTACTCCATGCTCAATTTTTCTCACGTAACAAACTATTAAAATTCAGTTCAATTTAACATATCTACTTATTTACCAACTTGGTAAGTAGCTATTTAATGGGACAATGTACAGTCAGGCACAAAATCACAAAACAAACCCTCTATATTATTTTCTACTTAGCTGATATCAAATTGTTGTATATTATATTATAAATTATATAACATTAAATTAAGCATAAACATTTATGCTGATTCAAAACTTTAGCTATTGAGTGGTCTCTTATATGGATCGGTTCTCATAAACAGAGTTGACACATTCTCATTCTCTTGCCCTTTGTCTGTAGCATACACATGAAGCATGAAGTGTACTGCTGAATTCAAAATCCCAGTCCAAGCCCAAACACTAACATACTGTAAACTTTGTCATTCTGTTAGGATCTTCCCAACACACACACCTTTAGCCCCCTAATTTACCATCCTCACACATTTCCACTTTAAATACATTTCCACTTTAAATACTTTTAACTCTTCACCTTCTTCTGTTTTCTTTTCGTATATGTATGTTAAAGGGCTAAACAGCCACCTCATCATTCTCCCCATAAACCTTTCTGGCATATGCTCTGTCTCTGTCTCTCTCTCTCATTGCTCTTCAAGCAACATCTGGATCTCATTCTGTGAAACACCAAAACAACACAAAAGAGGGGCAGAGTGGGAGAGTGAGAGAGCTATAGAATTGGACGAAGGAAAACATCATTTGGTGAAAATCAAACTTGGAACAGTAATGATTTGATGATTAGCGTCACCATGCTTTGAACAATAGTATAAATTACTATTTTTATAAAACTAAATTACACAGACCTGGATACAGACATATTCATAGGTTTATTAGGATATAATATTAAAATTGTTACAATATGCACAATGCAGTAAATGGTGACTATAGACAATAACCTTAAATAACAGATAAGTACATGATTTAATAAAAATTTGAAGGATAATGAAGAGTTCATTTGAATGTCCTAATAGGTGCAGGAGGTCGTGGATTGAATGATTACATTTTCATTTCATTTATGAGTTTGGCAGGCGTTGTAATCCAAAGTGACTTCCAGTGCATTCAGGTTATATATTTTATCAGTATTTGTGTTTGCTGGGATGACACTGGATGGCAGATGGATTGGATGGCAGCACACACCTAGCAGAGAGTACGGAGAGTGGTAAGTGATGTATCCACAGGAGACACAACAAATTACAGAGCAAATCTTTACAGGAGTAATCACTGGAGCGTAAGCATAAAGGTATGCAGTCCTTTTCATGAAACGAGACCAGTCAATGAGGGCAGGCTAGGTGCTTATATACGTGAGCAGATAAGGTAGCAGGAGTGACTGATTTGTATTCTGATGAAGGAGTGTGTTTTGATTGGCTGAGATGAGGCTTCACAGATCTGTGTGCTGTGATTAAGTGGTGTTGGAGCCTGGCAGAGCTGTGACAATAATGCCTATATGCAATTATAATAAAACTGAGAAAAAGGTCTTCAGTGGTGTGAGAGACATTTAAGGCATGTGGAAGGTTTTCTGTTGTGTTAGTCAGCCTCTAACATCTTTAACAAAACAGTCTTATAGTGCTGACAAAAAATGTTCAGTCCAGTTCAGCGTCCAGTAAAACACCAGAGGAAAAAATCTGGTGCTTCAGCAACTAGAGCCATAATTATGGAGAATGGCTGCTGAAATCAGCAGGAAGACCTGTGTGTATGTCTCTCTGAGAAAGAGAGAGACACACCCACTATACAAAAGCAGAGACAAATTTGATCCCAATAACTACCAAGGCATTTGTGTGAACAGTAATCTGGGGAAGATTTTCTGCTGTATCCTGAACACCAGGAATCAGGCCATCCTTACCAAACACTTAAAAACCACCTGACTTTTACTTGAGTAAAAGTAAGATTGGTTTTCTAGCAAACCACCGCAGCACATTTATACACTACAGACACTAGTCAATCAGCACGTATATAAGCAAAGACAAAATGTATGTATGTTTTGTTGACTTTTAAAAAGCATTCGACAAAATGACATAACAGGCTATTTTGTAAAATTCTACAATTCAGCCTAGGAGGAAAAATGTTTGACATAATTAAAACCATGTATGTTAAAATTGTTAACAAAAGAACAACATTTTTCTCTCAAGGACCTGGGGTCAGGCAGGGATGCAGTCCAACTCTGTTCAATTTATATATTAACGAGTTAGCAGTGCTACAATCTGCCACACCCGTTCTCACTTTAAACAGCTGAGGTCAACAGCAGCACCTGGATGTGCTGGAGAACTGCTGTCAAAACTGGGCCCTGACAATAAATAAAAAAACAAACAAAATAAAATCATGATCTTCCAGAACAAAGCCAAATTACAGATACACTTACAGATACCAGATACACTTTGTGAAACACTGCAAAAGAACACACACTACCTTGGTCTAAAAATCAGCACCTCAGGAGTCTTTGATCTGGCTGTGAAAGCACTAAAAGAGAAAGCTAGACAGGCATTCTATGCCATTGATGGCGAATTTACCATTCCTTTAACATTCCTGCCACAGTTCAGAGTGCAAAATCGACAGTGTTATTATGCCCACTCTATATGGATGCAAGGTTTTTTATTTAGGATTACTTCAAATGCTCCAAGCCCAAACACTAACATACTGTAAACTTTGTCATTCTGTCAGGATCTCCTCCAAATAGGACAAACACCATATAGAACCCCTGCATGCTGACTACTGCAGAAACATATTAAAAGTTCAGAGAATAACACCTACTAATGTGTTATTCTCTGCCTAATACCGCCTAATCATGCACATTCAAAAATGTTTCCACAAATTCTGGATGCACCTTAACTTATGTTTCCCAAACACACTACAACATGAAGCCCTTAAAACCCAAGAGCTGAGGCCTGAGTCCCCTGGTTTTAGACCAACAATACTGAACATACCCAAACCAGAATAAACCAAATCATAAAAGAAAGTAAAAAATCTTATTTGGACCATTGGGAAAATGAAAGTAAAAAACAAAGTAAACTGGATTGCTATCTGGCCCTAAATGGAAAGTACAATCTGGCAGAATATCTTTACACCGTTACAGATGCAAAGCAGAGGCGAATCCTTACCAAATACAGACTCAGTGATCACAGTCTGGCAATAGAAAAAGCAAATATGACACAGACAAACAGTCTGTGCCCACTGTGACACTGGTGAGGTGGAGACAGACTTTCTCCTTTACTGGGGTAAATATAAAGAGGTGGGAGAGAAACACTTTGAGAAAATCTCCAACCTCAGACCACAGTCCTGCAGCTCTTCAGAAGAGGATCAAATACAGATGTTACTGCTAAATTCATTGTTCAGCTGCCAAGTAGTCCACTGCCTTGATCTAGGACAGTCCATATACACATGCAACATGTATTTGTTTATTTATTGTCTTCCCTGGCTGTTGTCCATAATTTCATGATAAAAGCCCACCTTTATATTCATACATTTTAGCATTTTTTAATTGTATCCTTTAACTAGCATCTTATCTTAAAACCACACTGTTTGTTGCTTTATTAAAACTGTACATTTCTTATTAATACTTGTTTTTTTATGTATAATGCTATGGCAATATTGTATGTAAACACAATTATGCCAATAAAGTACTTTTAAAATTGCATAAACAAAAGAGAAAGAGAGAGAGACTTTGTGAACATTGTATGAGAGAAATCAACTCAGACAGTTACAGACAGTGACAAATACTCATGTGAACTCCATATTTACTCTGAAGACCTAGAATAGATCAAGAATAGAAAAAGACAATGAAATGCATTTCACAAAGAAATGCATAATTTATTGTTTAAGATGAAAGCTACTGGCTGCAGAAAGATTAATATTAAATTATTGTACACTTCATGGTTTTCAATATTTAGAGGTTCTCTGGTTTTAAAAAGTAAACTGGCATTGTGTGGCTAATATAAAATAATCAGTATAGCAACACCCCTAATTACTTTCTCAGGAAAAGACAGTATGGCAAAATCTCATCTAGATGTTTGTGGACCTTGGATCCCTCTTATTACAGCATACTTTATTAAAGAAAACAATGTCCACAGAAAATGATAAAAGTAAAACAAAAAAATTAAACAATGTGTGGAGCTGAATATTGGAGCTGTCACTGTATGTGTATAAATCTTCAAACCACCTTTGGAAAATGAAGGTCAAGAACAAATGGCTGCCAGGCAAATACAAGATAAAGTTGGAGAAATACTGCAGCCTAGTGGAGTGATAGATTATGACGTGAGTATTTTATGCTATAGCAAGTTGTTTATAACTGATATATGCACATCATTTATGCATTTATAAGTATTATTATGAAGTACGTTACTATATTTTAAATGTACTACTTTTTAAAGATTAAGTCTAAAGATCATTCTTGGGCTTAAATACCAAAACCTAATTGAACCTATGGTTCAATTGTAAAATTCGTTGTCTGACCTGCGATACTAAACGTCCTCAAGGGTTCCGCCATTATGAATGATCACAATACAGAAAGTAAGTGGGGGGGAATTTAAAACCCTGCTTTGGTGTAGGGTGACTTGACTTATTCCTACCAGTAGTTGATGCTGTGATCACATTAAATACAGCACAGGCTTGCTTGAATCTCTCGTTGAATAAACCTTTAGAATTAAAACTTAATTTCAAAAGACAACCCAAAATAACATGAACGTTTTTATTATTATTATTTTTGTTAGAAGGGATTACTTTAAGATTCCAAATAATTTAGATTTTTGTAAACTACCCATGTTTTTGTATGCATAGTTTTATGTTCATTATTTTCAACCCCTTCATTTTGGGCTGTCTTTTATTTTTATAATTGTTATAGGCTGATGGATAAGACGGATAAGAGGGTATTGTTTTCATTAACTTCGTAGGCACAGTTTAACAAAACATTTAGTCAAAAAATCCGACACGGAGGCGCCTCTGAAGAACTGCTTCGACGCCTCCCCCCTAATGGTCCTTCACCACCGCAGATCCCCTTCATTCCTCCTGTGTATTAGCGCGAGCACTGCTGAGTAAGCGCCCAAACATTCCCGCGTGCGCTCCCAGGCAAGTCCCCACACGCCAGAGAGCGCGCGCCTCCGTGCGCGCACCCACGAAACCGCAGGAAAAGCTGTAGACAAGACAAAAAGGGAGGAGGGAGCTCCGGGGTAGGGAAAAAACGAGGTTTTACACAAAAGAACAGCACTGGGTCTTTTTAAGGTCTTTGTGAGGTTGAATACAGTAACCATACGACAGCAGGTCAGTTGTCACTGGAATTTATGCCACTTGGTAACTATGGAGCGATTAGAGGCATTTTCCGAGAGGGAAGAAAAGAGAAACAGTTACATTGTTGCGCTCGCGAAAAGCACACATGCAGCCGACTCACGCTGTCCCTGGGAACTTTAGAGATATCCATCCGCACATTCCATAGACGAGAGGCACGACCAATTAGGCCTTAGGGTTAGAAAAATGCCACAGAAAATATGCACAGTGTGGGAACAGCGTGAGTGTTGTTTATTTAAACACAATTTTAAGTCGAATGAATGACACTACTCGGTTTTTCGTCAAGCATTGCCACATAAGTAATGCAACTATCCTACGATTTCATAAACAAAAAAGGAACAATTCGATTTATGTCTGCATTTGGCGGTTGAAATGGCTTTTTATTCTCATATGTGAGCTTTACATTTTTCATATTAATAATTTAAACTACTCCATTTTGCTTCCTTAGCCTAAACTGCTTTTGTTATTTTATGGTATTTGATCATTTAAAACGTTTGCTTTACTTTGTTAAGGTTGTTTGTATAAGTTGCTCCAAACACTGGGCTGAACCAATGGGCACAGTTTGTTTAAGAAGTTGGGCTGTGTGACGAAATAGTGGGATGCTATTCATGCGCGGTGCCTGGGGGAAAGGTGTTCCGGTCGGGAAAAAGCCACAGAGGAAAAAGAAAGGGGAAGGTAGGAAAAGATTGGGAAAGAGAAAGAAAGCGTACGTTATTTTGCTGCAGTTTTCCGGTGCAGTGTTCACAACGCGTGTTTGTCTATGCGAAAATGTTCGGGTAAGTGATCCGCGTACTTAAACCCAGTTTGTTTTTTGCGAGCTTTGGACAGACTTACACAAATGTTGGGAATAATGAGGAATAATTTTGGGAATTTATCTTCAGACTGGACTTAAATTGTAATTGTTGTGGGAATACGCTACGCTTTGATCTGCCACGTACTTCTTTTATAAGAACAATGCTTTGAGTTCACAGAAGCAAACTACTCAACAGCGACTATCAGCACAGAAAAACGTTTTCAACTTTTTTTAAAGCCGCTAGTTGCGACAAAAAGGGGCCGTGGTATATCTATACCACCATAACCTGTGTTAACTTCAACACGATCAAAGGAAACGTGGACCACGTCGGACTTTACTCAGTACTCAAACTTTGTACAAACAGTACTTTATTAAACAACGAGCAACGCAGTTTTGATAAATCCACTGAAACAAAGACGCAAGCGATACTCGAAAGACTCGCTAGTGAATCCAAACAGTGGCCGTGGATCTGTTTTAGGAATGAGATTGGCAGACTTAATGTTTGAATGTAGTTTTCCAGAACGAGAATTAAAGGATCTTTGAAACCTGGCTGTTTCAATTTCCACACATATAATATATTCGCTGCTACATACAAGGCCACGATTACGTGCTGAAAGGATCGCAAACAAATGGATGAACATGCTCCTCTTCACACATATGTCCAGGGGATTCTTCGCATGCAAACAGTTTGGGGAGCAATTGCTTCTTTTCAAGTCTGACCAGTACGACATGTAGCCTGCAGAAAATGTCATAGTGTTTTATTTATCTTCAAAGTCAAATATTTATTTTTTTGTAGTTCAGCACAACGTATTCGTTTTTAACAGGTAGCTTTTTCTGTTTTTGTTGTTGCTTTGTTTGGATGTAAAATTCATTTATCTTCTGGTTTCTTATCTCGTCTGCTGTTAAAACACTTGAATTACGTTTGTGTCCACACTGTATTTCACTGTATTTATGGAGTATGCTATATAAACTGTAGTCATTTTTAGGTGGCATTTAAGAGATTCGATTTGTATTTTATTTTATATTGTAGTTGAACTTACATTAAAGCACAATGGATCGACTTAGCATCAAACTGAAACAAAAGCTAAAACTGACTGACTCTGCAAGTGTTAAATTAAACAAAAAGAAAAATGAGATGGCTAATACAAACAGCAACATTAATAGTGCCAGTAATGGAACTGTGACACAGATCAACCCAATTGCCAACCCCCCGGTGAGCATGTCTCAGTTCTCCCTCTCGTGCTCCACCTCTGGAGAAGTTTGTGGACAGTCAGGTGGAAGACCTGGCAAGGTGGGCACTTCTCAGAGAATCACACCATCAAATACCACCTCAGCCACTGTACCTGAGGAATATGGGCCTGGGACTGAACATCACCCCTCTACTCTTGCCCCTCTGAGGCACCGGTCACCCCAGCAACGAGTATCATGCTACCTGCCTGACACAGTGGAGGGGCGAGGTGAAACACCCAGAGGTGAAGGTGAACCACAGGGAGCATACAGCCCAAATTCTCGCGTAGCCTTGAACCAGCGGCGCTACTCTCTAGAGCTCCAGCAGCTTGTTCGCCGTCAACAGCTTCTTGCTCAGCCTCCTCCATTGTCATCTGTACCACCTCCATACCCTACACACAGCTCAGCTGCCCGTTCAGCTGCCACAGAACCCAGCTTCCTCCCTGAGCTAGAGCGTCATAAGCGCTTGTCTCTGCAGGAAGCTCTGTTCTACAAGCGCCTGAGCTCTGGTGGTGAACCCTGGGACAGTGGTCGACCAGCTTCTCTCTCTCATCCTCCACAGAGAACCTATGATAGCGGAGTAGGGGGTTTCTTTTTCCCACCTGCACCAGCATTGAGCCCCTGCTCCTCTTTCAGCTTACAGGAATCTGTGTTGGCAAGCCCTCGTTCAAGTTTTGCTAGCAGTACTGCTAGCGGAGGAGGTGGAAATGGTGGGAGCCCAATGGGAAGTCGCTGCAGCAGTAACCGGACAAGTGGCATCAGCCTTGGCTATGATACCCGCCATACTCCTGGGCCTGCCCAGCAGCTCTCCTCTAGCCAACTTGGTGCCACACCATCAGGTCAGGTGTACTCTGTATTACCATCTGGTAAAACAGGAGTGCCCCCTATGGAGGTGTGGAGGGACTATCTTGAAGGGGTGTCAGGGTTTGGAGGAAGTGCACATGACACTCGTCACTCCTATCCACCTGCACTGAGCACACATACTGCAACCTATTACCATACAGAAGCCGAATGGGGGGGAACTGACCAGCGAGGATCAGGAGGTGATGACGTGAGGGAGAGGGCACGACACTCTGACCTGCCGGGAACCCGCTATCAGCAGGAGGTTACCCGCCTGCTATTGAGAGATGCTGTCTTGGAAGGAGAAGGGTTACTTGGAGGTCTGACTTTAAAAGAACAGCCAGTATCCACCACCAGCCTACTCAACTCTACATCTGCTCCAGCCCCTGCTGGAGTGCCAGGGAAATCCCTGGAGGAACAGATAGCTGGGAGGGAGTCATCAATATCTCTGGAACGACAAGAGTACTTTGGTGAGATCACTAACTCCAATTTTGCTATTTCTAGATTGGTTATGACTAATAATGCATCTCTGGCAATAGCTGAATATGTGTGTGATGTGGTGAGATGAAAACTGCTTTAGACCTGCTAAAACTTGTAGAAGCTTCCTCTCTGAAACAAAAAGCAGTTAAGAGATCCTTCCATCATCAATACATAAAATACAGCCAATCAGATAAGTTCCAGTTCTTCAGAAACATACTACATGCTACATACTACCCATTTCCCTGACTAACCATAATAACTAACTTGCATGTTACTGGGCAAGTATATATACATATATACCCCTCCACCCAGAGCTACATGGGTTTCTGAACAGACTGCACAGACAAAAATATCTAGCTAGAGCAGGCATAGTGATTATGCATGACCTGAAATTACAGGCTTTGTGTTACTGGTCATACCAAAGAGCTGTGAGTAATACAGTAAGACAGAGGCTTGGTTGAGAGGAGGGTTCTTAGTGTGTGTGCTCCTGGCTTTTGGGCAGGCGCAGTTTGAGGGTGTGTTCATGTGTGTTAGCGTGCACAAGCGTGTGCTGGCGTGTGCTTGTTTAGCTCAGGTATTTGAGTCCTAAGGGAAGGCTCTCTCACACTCAATTGAGAGGGTTGGGTGTGTGTTTGGGCCTTCTGTGTGTGCAGCGCTTTTTTGTTGCGACAAGGAAAACTCCCTGTTGTTTGAAAAGCACCTGTGTAAAGTTTAAGACATTACCTCATTCTGACACATTACTATATCTAAGTCCTGTATCTATTTAGCTAATTTTTTTCAGATAATGAAGGGGTTGTTGGGCTCAGATCAGATTTATTTTAATGTTTACTGTTGCTACAAGAAACAAACCCAGTGGCTGTTATTCTCAGGAAAGAATGCACAAGTCATATTGCATAGACATGTATTTGAGTCCAGACAGATCTGCTGCCATATTTTGTGTAATTTGTGTGATTAGATAATGACTTTAGTGTCCCAGATATCCATTTGAGGTGTGTGTGGGAAGAATGCCTCAGAAAAGCGCAATGCTGTCTTGTCTTTGATGTATTTGTTTAAAGTATATTCAAACTGTGTGTTGTATGCTTGCTTTCAGGTACATGTGTGAAGTGTAGCAAAGGTGTATATGGGGCAGATAATGCCTGCCAGGCTCTGGACAGCCTGTATCACACCCGCTGCTTCATATGCGTTTCTTGTGGTGAGTTATTAGTGCCCACTAATCAATAAACACAACACAAATTACATAACCACAGCCTATATTTATCTGAGTAGTACATGCTCTCATTTTATCTGAATACCTTTATTCCTGCTTTTACTTTTAGGCCGAACTCTGAGAAACAGGGACTTTTACAATGTCAATGGCTCAGTTTACTGTAAAGAGGACTACATGGTAAGTTTGACCTCCTGCTCAAAAGTTTCTTTTTGACTCTATGTGGTCATCTGGCCACATTGAAAAGTCATGATAGATTTTTCCTGTTCATGTATTGTTACATTTCCACTGTAAGCAAATAATCTGTAATTGTGGTTTCTATTTATTATACAAATAGCTTGAACACCAAACATGCTTGGACATTTAAGCCACATTTAGAAATGTATAAATATTATTGTATTAAATATTGTTAAATGTTAAAAAAACACAAACAAAGTGGGATTTATTTGATAAAGATAGCATACTTTTTTCAAACCATTTCACAATTATCTTTTGCATTTTTAAAAAAGTAAAATTTAAGACACTTTGTGGTTGTCAAACTTGAAAACATTCATAGTTGTACATCATGCAGTACACCTGTGGTTACAATGCAGACTACTGTGTAGCCTTAAGGGGAACTGACTTCATACACTGACTAAAATGAGTTTGAGAACAGTTGGTTAAATGTGACTGCAATAAAAAAAAGTTAGTTTTTTTTAAATCTATGCAAGAAATTTAATTTTTAAGTGTGCCTTTGTCCCTTTTACAGTTCTCAGGCTTCCAGGAGGCAGCTGAGAAGTGCAGTGTTTGTGGTCACCTCATCCTGGAGCAGGTATGTCTCTGTAAATTTCACTATTGAAATGCAAAATCAGCATTTGTTGACACTGCACTGTTTACTGTGTAACTCAGATTCTACAGGCTTTAGGGAACTCGTATCACCCAGGATGTTTCCGTTGTACAGTCTGTTCAAAGGCTTTGGATGGAGTGCCATTCACAGTGGACTACCTCAACAATGTCTACTGCGTCTCTGATTATAACAGGTCTGTTAGGTTTAACAAAGCTGTAAATAATGTGGACACATTGGAATTTATATTAAATTAAGAACTGCTCTGAAAGTCTTAAAAAAGGTCTTGGAAAAAGGTCTCTAAAAATGGGATGTTAGCTTTTGCATTTTCAGCTGTTAATGTGAACTACATTTTTGTATTTCTTGTTCTCAGGACCTTTGCTCCCAAGTGTGCTGCCTGTTTACAGCCTATATTACCTGCTGAGGTAAGTGTTCTCTAGTTATTGTGGAACAATGCTTTAGTAATTTCAAAGAATATTCTAAAGCAATTTTGATCATGTTGTGTGTGTGTTACAGGGCAGTGAGGAGATACTCAGGGTGGTGTCTATGAACAAAGATTATCACTTTGAGTGTTATCACTGTGAGGTAGGTATTTGGGCATGTGGTTTGGATAAACAGATGGAAATTGTTTTGGGAACTTGGTTGTCCATTTTGGGTTTTTTAAAACCATATCTGCATGTTCCAGTTGGAAAAAATGAATACGTTATCACATAGGCTCGTAATCTTTGTTATCCTCCCTTCCTTCTTTTAGGAGTGTGGAAAGCAACTCTCTGACGAGCCTGGATCTCAGTGCTTCCCTCTAGAGTCCCACCTCCTCTGCCACTCTTGTCATATGACCAGGGTGTGTGCCCCACATAACCTTCCCCCTCACAATACACACTGAACTAATGTGCCTGACCAACATAAACTACTTTGTACTGTCATATGCACACTAGTCACCACTGTAAAATTGTCTTTCTGTTGTCTCTCTCTTCTGTGACGGCTTCATTTTTAAAATAGTGAGAAAGGGAAAAAGATTTTATAAAATCTTTAGTTTTGAGACGTTTTACATTTCTAGTGCAGATACCACCACTAAAACATTATCACCCTCTAGTGGCTGGGAAGTGCACCAACTGAATCCTGCTGAATCAGTTATTTCTGTACGAGTTTAAAATTATTGCCTGCATACATTACTAGGGGAGACAGAACACTACGGTTGTACTCCCAGATCTACTGTTTGCTGTAGGGAAAAACAAGGGACTTTTTGCTTAACATTTTTCTATATTTAATATCACTAGCAAAGATTTTGCACTTAAACATGTTTACTTAAGAGATTTTTTTAAGTGACTGCAAAAGATTAAAAACATTCCTGTATCCGTTTTAATAAAGTATCTGTTTTCTATGTTTGATTTATTTTACAAAATTCAAATGTGATGCCACAACATTTTCATATTTAATACTAAAAGACTAATAGATAAGTCTTTTTATACAACTGCACACAACAGGCTGTTAAATTACTGCGCTTTAGCAATTTATAATGCAACATTCATTCCATTCTCTGCCAGTTCTCACATCAAATATTAACACAAATATTAAAACACAAAAACAAAGTTTCCTGAAGCATTTTAATTTATTGTACATTCTGCACAAAAAAAATCTTTCAAAACTAAAACATTAACATTTAAAATATTAAAAGGCCGCTTGCTATTTCTCTATAAAGGTTAAATTTGTCTTGTCTGAGTTCAGATGAACAGTAAACAACTTTGTCCTCTTTTTCCCTGGGGTTATATAGTGGTACATTGATGAGAAACTTTCTACACGAATCCTCTACAAGTGTGGCTCCATTAATAGACATCAGTAATCATTTTAATAAATTCAGAAATGTCAAAAAATGTCAATGAATGTGAATGTCAGAATGTCAAAAAATAGTGAAATCAGTGTCGACAGCAGCTGGCTCTGTTAAGAGTTATTGGACTTGAAGTTATTAGGCTATGGCAGTTTATATATATATATATAAATTTAACTGTTATAGCCTATTAACTTCAAGTCCAATAATTATACACTGCAACAACAACCAGACAAAAGTGGCACTAATTAAACTATAAATAAAACAAGGACTCTAGGTGGACAATTGTCATACCTAATTACAAATCATCTATTCTCCTTGGCTTTGGAGTTTCTGAATGTTGTGCTGTGCACAGATCCCAATATAAATGTGTTGCTTTGAAAACAAGTCACCAAGCCCATCTTTAGATTTGATCTGTGACATTGCCATTTTTGATTAAGTACTTTGACTTTTTCTTAAAACAGCACTGCTGTTCAGCAGATGAAATTAATGGGTTAAATTTAGCCAGAAGTTAAAATTCTGTCATTTACTCATGCTCATGTCATCACAAAACACGATGAAAAATTGAATTCATTCATCACAATACATTTTTCATTTTTGGGTAAAATATACCCTGTGTGACATAACTGACACTGCTGTAAAGTGAGCTGATGCAGACATTGGTGAAAGGCTGAAAATATTAAAAAATAATGTATGTTAATATGTCAGTAGGACTGGCATATCATACTTAGAGCTGTCGCTGTGCTGCCGAATTTGATCCCTCTCACACACTTGCACTCCCTCATACAACATACTCATACACTCAGCGGCGTCTGTCTCTAGATGTGTTGCTACGGCTCTGTGAGCGTTTGCTGCCCCCTGTAGTTTTGGAGTCACTACATCTGTGCGCTCTCTGGGAGTCTCTCATCTTTTCTCCCTCCCTACCCCTGTCTCTCTCGCCTTCTTTACCCCTGTCTCTCTCGCCTTCTTTACCCCTGTCTCTCTCGCCTTCTTTACCCCTGTCTCTCTCGCCTTCTTTACCCCTGTCTCTCTCGCCTTCTTTACCCCTGTCTCTCTCGCCTTCTTTACCCCTGTCTCTCTCGCCTTCTTTACCCCTGTCTCTCTCGCCTTCTTTACCCCTGTCTCTCTCGCCTTCTTTACCCCTGTCTCTCTCGCCTTCTTTACCCCTGTCTCTCTCTCCCTCACGTCCTACAACACCATCACCTCCTCCACCCCCCATGGCCCCACCCTCTCTGTCACGGCCTTTTGCTCTTTCTCTCCGTTCTTCTCGTTTTTTGTCCTCCTCCTCCTGTAATTCCTTCCTCCTTTTTTCCCGTTCCTTTATTCTCTCAGCTCGCTCTAGTGCTCTCTGTGTCACCTGGAAAAAAATGGAAAAGAATAAAAAAAAAATTTCAGAGGGAATTTTCAAAAAATTGTAAAGAATTCTGGTATTATGTATGAGTGTAATGACCTGCTCTTCTGTGAGGGGTAACCAGTATATACAAGGAGCTGTTTTAGTTTTACAGAACAGATCATCAAGAAGTTTTGCAGGAGGCTCCTCTGGTTTTTCTGGGGAGTGAGGAGGGGTGCAATAAGAAACCATCAAATCAAGACAATGGAAAGGGCAACATATAGAAAATAACACATTACATATTTTGCCTCTCACCTTTCTTCTCAGTTTTTTTCTCTTTGCTCTGCCCTCTCTCTCTGCGTCTTCGGTCCCGTGATCGCGACCTTTTCGTTCTGTCTCTGTCCTCTCTCCCAAAATCTCTCACCTTATCCCGATCCCATTCCCGCTCAGAACGAGTCCTCTCTCTTCTCTCCATTGCTTTTTCTCTCTCTGCCCACAAGTCTCTCACAGCTGAATCACCTCCATCTCTGTCTTTTTCCCATTCCTTCTCTTTTGCACGGTGGGTGGGAATAAGTGGGGGAGGGGCAACAGGGTGGCTTGAGGTTCCTGAGGCTTGAGGGTCATGACCTTCACCTGCACGGTCACTGGACAAGAGACCTTTATGGAAGTCCAGCTAAAGAGCAAACAAAATAAGGAGAGTGGGAAGTTTTCATAATTTCATGAGTAAAAATAAATGACAGGCAAAAAAGTACTTGGCAGATTCAGACATTGTTCACCTCCTCCTGCTCACAGAAATCCACACGTAGTACTTTGGGGTTACTGGCAGGCCATTTTACACCATGCAGTGCTTCTCGAGTGGTCACCGTTTCCTCTGTAGTGGAATACTGAGAGAACACAACAGAGAGAAGATTAAAACAGACATGTAAATATTAATTAAGAACTATTAAAGAAAACTTTGGAGTGAATTAACAAAAAGGAATCTCACTGTGACATAGCAGTGGGATTTGATCTTGTCAATCCAGAAACCCTCCTCCACCAATGTCCCCGTCCGGTTTAACAACTCCTTCAGCTGACCTAAGGTAAAAGGTCTCACCTATAGAAACAGTTTGAAGATCAGGGTTCATAATATTTGTAAAATCTCTAGTGATGACACCATACAGACAACAAACTGGACCTTAGTTACATTGCTATGGAAAGAAAGAGTAAACATTGCCTTTTAAATTTTAACTTCAATGTGAGAAAACATCATTCTATCATTTGAAGAAATTCCAGGCTGTTTATTGAACCTCCAAGCAGTTAACTCATTACAAAAAGGCTGTCCTGTCTCTAGCTATAACCACAACACAGCAGACATTACAACAGAGATGCGTAATACTAGTATTGTTTTTACACTCTTTCCCTAAATCAAAATCTTCATAGCTATTGCACAGCCCAAGTGCAACGTTCAATGGGTAAACATTGGCAGGCAAAATATGGGTATTTACACTGTTTAAAGATCAGCAAACATTGGTATTTAGATTAAAAACTGGTTGGTATTGGTGCTTTCCAATATTACAATTAACATAGAGCAGCAAAATGAGCATGATCCTAAACATGCTTACCAGGTTGCAGATGTGTAAGATGTTAGAAGTTTTCCCACGAGGAGGAGACAGTTCTCGACCTGTTCGTATGGGGTCATCAATTGTTATGGACACGCCTGATTTCTGCCGACTGATAGAGCGCCGCACCAAAGAATCATTAGGAGTGACTGAAAGAGACAGAAAAAGCACACTATTGTAAAGAGCAAACAAGTGACATTTTAAACTGTTCAAATGACAATACTATCAGGGATAGTCACCTTTTATGCCATCTCCCTCTTGTGTTTCCATAGTAGCATCAAATGTGCGCTCCCTTTTCCTAGGTTTTTCATTCTCTCCTCCTGTCCATTTTGTTTTTTCTTCATCATCCTCCTCTATTTTTTTCTCCCCATTTTCATGCCCATCAGATGGAACAATCTGAACCACAGTAACAAGATAAAGTCACTGAATGACAATGGAGGAAAGAACAGTAAATGACAAATCCTAAGGTTAAAAGTTGAAAGATTTAGTAAGGAATTTAAGTTGGTATGAAATATCTGCAGAATTTTTGTGCAACTGTTTCTAGAATGTAAAGCCTAAACTTAATGCTTGTTATTTCTGCTACCAGTCCCCGTAGTTGTCACAAGAACCATTTTCATCCTAACCTGTGTCACTGTGCGTCTGATCCTCAGGCCCTGATCTTCCTCTGGTTCATCATGGTCATGAAGATCAGTTGAGTCTTCCTCACCAGTGAGACGGCCCTCGTCTGGGTGCAGTTCAACCACAGCCTCCTGGAGGGGCTTGATTTTGGGAATTAGTGTCTGGAAAGAGACAACTGTAGCTGCCTTATCATTGTATATACTGTATATATACTGTATTGTATATATAACATACTTTATCAATTACTTCATTGCATTTTTTTGGGAAAGCTAAGTTGTTCAAAACTGGTTATGACTCAAAACATTACTACATTAATGTAGGAGTAGGTCTGGATGATTTACCTTCAGTGATTCAGTGGTAATGCTGACTGATGGCTTCTTGGCAGTGACTGTTGTACTAGAACCCCACCTCCTCTTTCTGCTGGCTCCGCCCACAAACTCTGACTCAGATGAAGCATTCTCGGTTTTACCTGGAGTAAAAATAATCAAAACATTGTTAAAGCAGGCTCACACCAGCTATAACAATGATGTAGTAAAAGATACAGTAACATTGTTGACCATATAGCTCCTAGTTCTCCACACAAAACAGGTTCCATTCCCCTGCCAAGCACCAGCTCTGACACAGGAGCCACACCTCTCTCAAAACCAACCAGCATTTCCATTTACATAACATTCCATCAATGACATAACTTGCAATATACAAAATAACTAGCCCACAAATAAACATCACTGTGAGTTCATAAGTCTTACTACAAACAATATGTTCAATGTAGTTTACCAAAATGCTGAATGTTTAGTATGTGTTAGTGGGTTGTGTTAGTGCAGTTATTTGATCTATCTTTTTACATAACTGATTTTTAATTTTAACTATATTATTTAAATGCATGCATTTATAGTGCGTTTTATATTTTTAAACTATTATTTTTGCTTTTCAGTTTCCACTTTTAGAAATCCATAGAATCCACTGTTAAAAAGTTTTATTTAAAAATTCAATTACAAGTAGATAATCATGTTGACTAATCATGCTCTCAATACTAGCCAAACTAATCGTGATTGTGATGTGTCATAATTGAGCAGCCTTAAATCATAGCAATCAATTCCAATCCAGAACTACCTTCTCTGCAGTGTAAACTGCTGGCTACATGAAGCCAGAGTGGCTAGCAGCTTCAAAAACCTGTCACTGCACAAGGGGTAACAAAGATTTAAATAAAAATATATATATACTTACTGCTTAGGGAGATCTTGCGCGCAGCAAATAATTTTGCAGCAGAGCTCTGAAATAAGAGGAAAAACAAGATCCCAGTGGATGTGTGGAGGAAGAGACAGAGACAGACACAACAAAAAAGAAAAAAGTCATTGGGGAAAGAAGGGGAATGTGAAAAAGGGAGGGGGAGAACAGATGCACAGTTATCAGTTAAAACAATAATGTAAAGTTGCTTTGACAGAGGCTCTCAGAGTACCACCATTATTATACACTGCTTCTGGAATTCACTATTGCTTTATTTTTTTTTTTTAAAAATCTGGCTAACATGCTTGACAACTTCACCATAAAAGCTTTAAAATACAGGATTACTAAACCTCCTCAACCGAACTTAAATCAATTTGACACTAACAATTAACTAAAAAAACTGAAATACTCTGAAACCCAAATTTTAACAAAGCAAAAAAAGCTTTGCACGTTAAGTTACTCAAAAACTAATACATCTTGGGAAAAAGGGTTTTCCTGGTACCATTGACACCTGATTCCTCCCTGGTTTGGCTATGGCCCAACCGTACTGCAGTGTGCACTGTATCTAGGAAACAAAGGTCCAATCAGAGGATGCTGAGCAGTGAGGGTGAGATACGATCACAAATGAGTGTACTGATTGGCCGGCTGACAGGAACTGCTCTTTTTTGCTGCATGTTTCAGTGGCTGGTTCATGGCATTTGGATATTATAAGTTTTGAGTCTTTGAGGTGTTTGTTGAGTCTTTAGCACAAGACAGATGACATGAGTTCATAATACTTTGGTGTCCACCCTTGCTGTGATGGCAGCAAAACTATACACGCAAGAATCCAGTTTCATTTTGATGCCCGACAAGTCAAAATTCTGGTTACAATCTTGTCACCCTTCAATATCTTCAGAAACTGAATAAGCCCTTTGCACACATTGCAGTACTGTGCATGCACTGCAAACTGTGCTCCAAAAAATGTACTTATGACATTAGCAGGTCATGTAGACAGTTTCCACAAGTTCATGTGAAAATTTGGGTTGATGACAGCAGTAGTAAGAAGGTTGTATTGAATAAACTGAAGTTCTTTGAAATGTTCGCGAAAGTCCATTTGGATTTGAGAGGCGGCATTAAGATAAGGCACTGCATGCTACTGATAACTGCTGACAAATTTAAGCCCCCAAAATGTCAAGAAAATGAATAGTAAAATCCAGTGGTTAGTCCATAGTCCTTGCTTATCTGCTGAGACTGACTCACTCTTTGGTAAAGGCATTAGTTCAGTCCATGCATGTGAGAAACAGCAGATGGCTGTGTAATGAGTCTGTTTAGATATCAGTTCATTCAAGTCCTGAAGTGTGGGCAAAAATAGCATAAGGCGTCAAGACACTTAAACAGCTGCGTGCACACCATGTTGACAGGAGAAGTCCATCTTGTGCTAGTGTCTGGCTAGCATAAATGCTTTGAAAACTGCCTTTGTTTTTTGAGCCATAGTGGGGGATGTGTAGTTTTCTGCCTTTTGCACAATTTAACTGATGCCTCCCACATCTCACCAGCACTTTTGGAAACTCTTTAGCAGTCCAATCAGGAGGCCACATCAGTTTTCTAGGATGAGAGGCAGTGGCCAATGATCCGGCAGGTTCCATCAGGCTAAGTGTGCAGTGATGACTCTGGGGGCCCTAGCTCAGGTACAGCCGAGACACTTGGGCATAGCGGGGCAGGTGATGGAGGTGGAAGAGGAGAAGAGGTGGTGGCAGTTTGCAGGTACCAGTATGAGCAATGGAAGAGGGGAGGGCACCTTCACAAAAGCAATGGGATTTTAAACCACAAAACAGTCATACTACCAGATCCACCGATAAAGAAAAAAAAGTGAGAAAGTGGGAGAAAGAGATAAAGCAGGAAAAACAAAGGGAGGAACAAAGAGAATCTAGAACCTAAAGCTCTAGCTAAATTTGGTCAGGGGCTATTACACATTTTGCAAACTTACTCTAACATATGCTCTGTCTGAAATCAGTAACTCAACCGGTTTGATATGGTAAAGCCCAAAGTCATTTTAGCTCAAAAGGACACTGAAGATCCTTTTGAGGTGATTGTGATTAGAAATGTGCAAACTACATCTTTTTATTACTGACTAATCATTAAGCCAGGCATACACAGTGCGGTTTTCACCCTAATTTGAGACGATTTCCAAGTCAGGCCGAATTCCATTCCTCTCATGCACTGTACCAGGTGAAATGAGAGGTGAATAACCTCTCCCAACTGGTAACTGGATTGTTGGATGAATTTCTGACATGTCTGAAATTCTGGTCGCCCCTCAGTTAAGTTGCAGCTTGATAGTTGAACCGTATAGTGTTAGTGAATAAATCCTGAGCTTTTGGCGTTACATCGTAAGCAATTTACTTGTACAGCGAGAGCTGGTATTTAACAAAGACCTTATAGACATCACAGTGTATGCCCAGTTTTAGGCTGATTTAGGGTCTTGTTCGATCTTATGGGCCATTTACACAGGACATATTCTATCACTTGAAAACTGTATTGACACAATCAATTAAATAGGCTAAACACCTAAAACATTCTATTGAACGAAATTATATAGTACCAGACAGAGACCTCCAGAATACACAAGTGTAACACAGCTTACAGAAGCCAATGTAAATTATCTTAAAAGTAGCTAAAGGTCATAGCTGTAGTGAGCAGCGGTTCTCACTAACTTACTTTTCATCTACCATCTTAACTTGTCATCTACCACCCTGGTGAGATCTTTTTGTTACAAAGGATTTGTGTTAGAACCAAGAAAATAAATGCATGAATGTCAATACGCACTAATTAATCTCCTCTCACACACAATGACCACAACAATACCTACATGCACATATTAGCCATCCACATCCCTCAAATACTGTTACAACTGTCGCTATTGACTGAGAGGTGGGTAGGAAAAAATAGACAAATAAAGTAACAGAGTGGAGAGAGAGCAATACTATAATACCCAATTCTGAACCTAATGTAATAGGATTGTAAGACAATTTAAGATTACTTAGATTTGCTAAGAGGTTCAGCTAAACCTGTCTCCCAAACTTTATGTATTCCTTTCCCCTTCTCACTGTTTTTGTTTTACTGATCTCCATCTTTATGCCTTCTTACCTCCTCTTGATGAGAGTCACTTGAATCTGCCCCCTGGTGATCAGACTGTCGCACAGCACTCTCTGAGTCTGAGCGACCCTCCAGCTCCATGGCAACTTGGCCTGCAGGCTCAGAGAGAGCTTCCTGCTTTATTTCCCTAGAGAGAGAATCACGAGAAAGAGAGACAAGGAGAGAGAGTGAGGGATAACGTGGCTGAGCCTTGTTGATGTGGGTCACTTTACCTATAAATAACTACCCAGCTAAATTATCCCACTGCCATTCTGCCATAGACAAACCATATGACATCCTATCCCGCAAACACTAAAAGCGAAAACAAGTACAACACATCCATACTGTCAGTAACCAAGGCCAAATTTCACTCTTGTACAAGATCAAACCAGATTTTGTGGCCTTTTCATGGATTCTTCCATGATTCTTCCAACCATAACCTTATCATCAGCTCTCACATTAGCCATTAACAACAGTAATAAGTGTCATGCACCACACTCCTTACACCTTTTAGTGTTAAGAGTTTAGTGCAGAACCTTTGAAGTCACAAATGTAGATATCTGCAAATATACCACTGGCAGGGAATAATTCACTCAGCCCATGATATCCATGTAACCATAGGGAATTCAATTTAATCCAACCTCTCTCTCACACAAGCATACACCTGTGCACTGTAGTCTCCTGAGGCACAATAGTCCTGATGGTTGTTGCTGTGAGGAGGGCAGACTGCCTCTAAGTTCTGTGAGTACAAGGCTTCCCCTTTGTATTAAAGCAGTCAACACATGCTGAGGAAAGGGGCAGGTAGCCAGATCCCCCCTCCCCCAAACAAAAAGCCAAGCTAAGAATAATTAACATTTACACATGAATGCAAAGCTGACATCCACCAAGAGGAAGCCTAAAAGACCACCTCAAACAGAACTACAGGGACATCAAAGTTCATTATCAGTGCATTAAGACAGATATAATTAACAATTAATGAAACGCACCCTGACTTTACAAAAAAGGCATATGCATTTTCAACTCCCAACAGTCAGCGTTGGTGGTAGTAAGTTTAATAAATCTATAAAAATATTTGTGGTTTTTCCCATCACTGACGTCATAACTCATTGAGGTTAATTCCCCTTTCCACTTATTTTGCAGTCAAGCAAAGAAATAAAATCACCCTTTAGCTATTGGGGTGTATAGCAGTACTCAAATGCAGGTATCAATTTCATGATCATTACATTTTTGATTTAAACATAAGTTATGCAACGTAGCAGTCCATTTCTTGATAATCAAATGAGCAGTTCTTTGTCCCACTATGCATAAAGCAACAAGTAACAGTTGACACAAATTGTAACGTAGGCGAAATGCAAGCTGTCAACATTGTTTTATTCATAAGGGTACATATGTACGTTTTTTAAATATAAGCCATCATGGGCACGGATATCTCTATTACTAATTTGTCGCTACATGTCTTTAGTAATTGAAAATGTCAGCGAATCACGCATATCCCTTAATGAATCCAAATGCCTGTACAACATCCCCTTCCCCCAACACCATGTTCTGCATTTCCATGGTGGAAAAACATGCGTTTTAAAACCTAGCGAGATACCCACCTAGACAATATTTTTATACATTAATCGATCAAATTCTGACACCATGCTACCAAAACTGCTGAACAGAGACAGTCCACTGGGTTTTAATACAGTCAAGCCGAATTTGCGAATTCAACACTGAACATAAGCAGTCAACCCCGGCATTTACGATTTGTCACTTGCCATAAATGAAATGTATTACACAAAGCATCTTGCAAACATAACCGTTTTCTCGTTAAGACGGCGAGATAAACGTCTATACCAACAATAACCCAACGCCGGGGGGTATTTCTAGAAACCCGCTTTCTTTCAATGCTTACCCGTTTTTGTTGCCGTCCGACAGCATAATATTAAGCTTTAACCGGGTCCGCGACGGCCGATTCTATACCGGTTCTGCCGGTCACGGGTGCGTAGGAAGAAATGTGATAAGTGGGCGCGCTGTACGGCTGTTTTTTTTCTCTTGTGCAATGCGTCGGTATAGTCACGGCGGCGCTCACAGAGCAGCCATATTGAGCAGCGCTGGGGGAAGTGGGGGAAGTGTGAGCAGTGGAAGCAGGACCCCTCCTCCAAGGCCACGCCGGTTAAGAGGCTGTCATATAGAACGCCTGATTAAAAATACAACCGCCCTCGTATTTCTCCACCGGATCATTGAACTCGTCTCCAATCAAACTGGAGATTGTTTGATTTCGAATATTGGTATCTTTTCTCCTAACCACAGTGAGTATGGTGAATATTTAAGGAGAAAAATACCCATGGACCCTTGTTCTCATTAATGCTTTTTCTTTGAAATTAAAGATTATATTAATTCAGAACCACAGTGGCCATCATTATATGCACAATTAAAAACTAACATTCAATTTGACTAAGAACTCTTATGTGGAGATTTACAACCGATATGCAACGTTGCATGCAACATGACCCAATGTACAGATAACTAAGTATATAAAACATTATGTTTACATAATGTTTAATTTAATGTTTACATTATGGGTAAAGTGAAACCAGTACCAGTAATTTTTGCAAAAGCTAAAATTAGCACCCTGCTATGCTATGCAAATTTTACACTGGCACAAACAGGTCAGGACTTCATCATGAGGGCAAATGGATAATTTCACTAAACTACGCATGGCAACAGAGTGTCAGCTCATACATTCGTCACAAGCAGTAGATGGTCCACCTCAGGACTGCATTTAGACAAGTTTGATTCCAGAGAGGACAATAGATGTACAATACAAAAGATTATGCAAACCAAATAAGTGGGCGATATATTAATAAATACTAAAAAAAACAACAAAAAAAACCTAAAAACACTTGAATATACTGTGGTAAAAAATACAGACATTATATTATTATTTTAAATGATATAACTAGCACAACAGTTTCAAACAAGTGTTTGAGAATACAAATATAAATTTAATTTTATTTTGCTTACAGCTCAAATAAGCTAAATTGCTATACCAATATATGTTAAAATAATCTTTGTGGTTTTGTTCATAAGTTATGTAATTATGTATGAAATATGCTGCTGACCTGGGAGATTGAGCCTTCTTTTCTTCAATATGTGATCCTCTGTTCTCTTTCTCCTTATCCTGGTTTGTGTAAGAAAAATAAATTAGATTATGCTACAAAATTCATCAAGGTCATATTTATAGTTTACATATCCCAAAATGTTTATATGAATACAATACTCCCATGGTTTTTCTCAGATCATACTAGGAGTGTAAGAAGTTTTGCTAAACTCATTTACCCTCAGAGACAAAGCCAAATTGGTGCATCAGTATTAGCATGGCAGGCTCATCATAAGAAAATTCAAAGGCAGAAGAAACCAATAGAATTTAAAGAGTGGAGGATGGACATGTGGATAAGCCATTTACACACCTCTTTGCTGTGTGGCCTGGATTTATGCTGTGAAGTAGAGCTTGACAAACGAGAGGATAATGATTCGGAATCAGAGTCAGAAGATGATGATGACTGTGGTTCATGAGTGTTTTCTCTCAATAAATGGTCTTTTGCTTCTATTTCTCCTTCAGATGAAGGGTGTGAAAATGGGGGCTTTGTATTCTCCTGTGTTGCTCTAGGTGACCGTAAATGTGCCTGTTTCTCCAGAGCTTTAATTTCTTTGTCCGCCTCACTGTGTTTTGATCCAGGCATTGTTGTGGAGTTCTCTGTCTCCATAGCAACATTTTCAGTGCACTTAGGCCCTGTGGTGACAACTGACACCTGCTCTGGTTTTGAGAGTAACTTTAGTGACTCAGGTGGGGGGACCTTGGAGAACATTCGTGGCCTCTTAAGTGGAACAGTTATGGGTGATGTCCTAAGGAATGGTGCAGAAGTCTCATCCACATTCTCATTTTCTTTCTCCTCACCTCTTTTTGGCTCGTCACTCTTTTCCTGAGGTCCTCTCCTATTCTCCAAATCAAAGTCTGGAGCTTCTAGCTGAGTAGCAGGCATTGTGGGTAATGACACCGACACCTGTGGCCTGAGAGGTTGCTGAGCTAAGTTTTGCTGTTCAGTATGAACAATTGATTCCTTTGACAAAATAAGCACTCCAGGTGCTTCTGCTGGTTTGCTATTCTCCTGCTCTTCAATTTCCATTTCTCCTTCCTCTATTCCTACCTTCTGCCCACCATCAAACACACCCTCAGACTCCATTTTGCGGACCAGCAGGCTCAGAGGACCAGGTCTGCGTGTGGAAGGAGGTTCTGGGCTACTGGATCTGGAACTAGAGCTGGAATCCTGTCTCTTGAGGGGTGGAGAAGAGGGCATGGTGCCTGGCTGTGGAGCAGCACCCTCTCCTAGGCCTACTGGTTCATCTTGGTCATGGGGGCTCTGTTTGGGAGTGTCAGGCAGAGGAAAGGAAAGCTCTGGTGGTGGGGATGGGGGAGGAGTAGGCTGGCGGAGCTGTAGAGGAGGCTGATGGACTGGTTGAGGCTGGGGAGGGATATGCTGTGGGGGCTGAAGCTTTCTGCGGGATCTTTGTGGGGCTGCTGCAGGTGGTGGTTGTACAGGTGTTGTCTGGACACTCTTTTTTGAGTGCGAGGAAGGGCCCCATTCAACATTGTCATCACTGTCATCATCATCTTCTTCCTCATCATCACTATTAACCTGAACACAAGCTGCGGCTCTGGCAGAACGACTGAGCTGCAACACTGAAAGGGCAGCAGATGCTTCAATTGGGGCTGTTCCTTCTTTCTCCTGGGGACGAGGCATCATAAGTGGTAGACCCTGACGCTCAGGTTGTCCAACTACTCGTACAGACAAGGAGGCAACTGCCCGTGGAGGAGAAGATGTAGCAACTTCCTCATGGCTGGGAAGAAAAGAATGATGCATGATCCTCCCAGCTTTAGTGTCCAGTGATTCCTGAGCCATAGCAGCAGAGCCCATATCTAACCTGTGTGATACCATTAAACCGGGGTTCTGTGGCAACCCTCCTCCATGATCCACACCTCCTCCCTCCTCCTGGGTTACAGACAGATGAGTGTGCACAATGTGATGCTGGAAAACAAAGAATGCCAAAGTGAGAAAAGTGCCACTTATCCAAACATTTGAACTTTTTAAAAAAGAGAAACTGGCGCAATTTTACCCACTTACAGTCAACCAAAAACCAGCCAAAAAAAACAAAAGGGATCCAGCAACACTTGTGGTAAAAATGCTGGTTATTAAAATTGTGGGGGGGGTTTTAACACAAATGAACGATCTGATTCTTAAAACTCCAAGATCAATCATTTAACCTTTGCTTTTTTTGCTATTAACAGGTATGTGATCAATTTCATTAAACATTATTTGTGTAACACCTCCTTTAAACATTATTTGTGTAACACACCACATAAATGGCAAATCCTCACAGACCACTCTCCTAATATAATGATATAATACAAATTTATTTATTTATCCAGAACATTGACATGAATTTATTTTAAATCTAGAGACACTGTAATCTCCTGTATGTCAGTGCATTATATTAGCTTTGTTAACCTGTAATGAACTGCCAAACATGTTTAAACAAGCAAATGTGAAAACAAAACCTGGAGCATATTGCGTTAAAATTAAAAGTTAAATTCAATTATGTGATCTAGTCATAATGCAGTAATTGAAACCGGTATGTTGGCATCAACTAAAATACTCCTAAATTAAGCAATATCAAATCAGAATCAAATTAAGAGCTTCTGAATTGGAACTGAGTCCACACACGACACTCCAACAAAAATTGTGTATTTGCTAATCAAATAAATCTGATAGCAGGCACACTAAAAATAGATTTACTTTGTGCAAACACTTAGGTTTTAACAAAGACTGTGTGTACACCTTGTCTGGCAGACAGGACGTGCTTTCCTTGGTCAGTGTGTGGTCATCCTCTTCAGGTCCAGCAGGACTCTGCGTCTCTGAAAGTGACATCATGAATGTCAGCACTCAAATTTAGACATTTCGTCTGCAAAAAACTGTCTACAACCTTAAGACAAACATTATTTTTTACATTTGAAACTCTAATGAGGCAGTTTTCATAAACCTTTACTAAAGTCAAACTGAAGCACTTTTCAAGCACTTACAGGGTGCATTTTTAAGCTTTTCCAGCACCTTACAGCTGTGGAAAATTACATATTTACATACATATATATACTTCATCATCACATTAAATCAGATGTTACTGGTCTATAAAAAACCTGAATTGTTTTGTGATGGCATTCAACAGAAATGAAATCATTCCATGGTTCAAAACCTGTCTGTAAGTAGACTTGGCATCCTACATAACCTGTATGACTCAGTATAAAACAATCACTAAAACAATTTGACAAAAAGTGTGAAATGTAACTCACCTAATATTAACTTTTTATTAAACTGTCAACAAAAACTTCCTGAATCTCTTACTATAATGTGTAACAGTTTGGGTTGTAATTGGTTTGGACTGATATGGTAATAAATCATGGACTACAGTTACAGACAGCTCACTGGAGCAGGAATCAGAAGAAACAGGCACAAACACTTTGTACACAACCACAGAACATAGCATAGCAAAAACTCTATTGTGACAGTGTAACTCCTGGATACATGAACAAACATCTACGGATGAAATAAAGCTTGAGTCAGGGATCAGGGATAGGCATTTTAGTTAATTTTTCATTTTGATTAACTGAGGGGTGAGAAAACAAGTACTCGGGGGTTGGGCCTGTGCAGTGGAGGGGCCTGTGCATCATAGCGATAATGAAAAGATTTTAATTAAAACACAGTTACAAAAACGCATGTTAACAAAACTATGGAGGGAAACCACAGCTAAATTACTAATAATGGATTATTAATGTTTTTAAAAAAGAAACATCTAAAACGACTGTGAGGTTAAACCCTAGAGTGAATGAACAGCGGTAAACTGCTTTCTATATTACACAGTCTATATGAGATTAATCTGATGTCCTAGATACACAGTATAAATGTAATATTACGTTTGCATCTATCTGCACAAAATTCAAGTGAACTTGTTATGTGCTAGTTAGAAAGTATTAGTCCTGTTGTGGATGCACAGCATGCACCCTCCCCATATTCTCTCAGTATTCACCATCTTCTGCTTATGTTAAACTATTCTTTGCATCTCAAACTCAGGCAGAATTTAACAGAACTTAGAAACAGAATTTACTAGCCACTGGCTAATTATAAACATTTTTAGTCACACAGCGTGAAATTTAGTTTCAAATTTACTTGAATTTTGGTAGAATGAAAAAACAGCACCTGCACACTAAATTACTTTTATCATAAGCCATTAGTAGTGTTGATGCATGACCTTAATGTTGATGAGTAACCAAATAACTTTGCCAGGTTTTGGTGCCAGGTAACTGGCCATGCGTCCTTTTTGCAAACATTACAGTTCAGAAGCACAAGAAAACAGACAGGCAGCTCACACTTTAAGCACAGTCCATTTTATACCACAGCCACAAGCAATTCTAATGTTTTTAGACTTATTTTATGTAAAAAAGGTAAGCATTTAGTCACATTTTAAATTATTGGGAAAACAATTATAAATTTGTGCTGTTTTAATTTTTTTAAATTAGAAACAACTACATTAAAAATCAAGTATTTTCAAGAATTTTAAGCACCTATATAAATGAATGAGAACACAAGAGCATTAAGTTGAGGAAAAAGTCAAGGACCCAACCAAATATACAGTGAATAAAATGAACAGGTTAAGAAATGCAACCTAATGACTGAAGGAGCAGCATTTGTTTGACAGTGGCTGAATGTCTAGTATTTCCTCAAAGCACAATGGAAGTGTGAGAAGTTCTGGGTCTAAATGAGTTCAACTGAGAGACATAGTCAGACAGGTGCATCATTATTAGCATGGCAGGCTCATCACTGGAAAAACTAAATGGAAACTGTGAACCTTACATGTCACTGTATGTTCAGAATAGCTGCATATGTCAAGACAGATGGTGTAGTCAAGTCAGTGTTATAACCTGTGTGTATGTGTACTTGTAGATATGCTTACCATCTGCCTCCGTGGCCTCCCGGGCTTCTCTCTCCAGTCTTTGTCGGAGAAGCTCCTGCTGTTTGGCCAGGTACTGCTTTATAAAGCTGTTCTGACTCATCTCTTCTCCAATCTGAGATACACACAGAGAGAACACACTTAAGATAAACTCATCTCTGAGACCACCTCACCTATGTCCCCTAGAGCCAATAAACTTACAAACTTACCAATAGATGTTCAGAAGCTCTAGGTGCTTTATTAATGTGACTTAAGAGGCTTTTTACTTACAACAGATCTATATGGTTTACCATAACACTCAATTATTTTTGATAACACTCTTGCTGATTTAATCACACAATGCAATGCATTACTTCCAGACAGTACTTAAAAGTAGCACAACATATTTCCTCAGGACAGTCAAAGAGACAATTCCTTTGTTTTATTGTTGTTACTGCATCCATAAATGGTGCAAAGAGAGGGTAAAAATCCTCTTACTTGAGAGTTGGGTTGAAGACCAATGTGATGGGTGGATGTTCGCTGGAGATTCTCCAACATCAGAGCCTTCACAAACACAACAAACAAGCACATTTAAAATTAATTCTTTTAAAGTTACTTTTAGACCACCGTGGCAGCACAGGAGTTGTCCAGATTTTTATTGCTCACTAATGCCTAAATCTGATCAAGCATGTTTCCCTGAAGCGCAACTGTTAGTGCACTGCTTTAGCAGCACAAAGGTTGTGGGTTCGAATGTAATGTAGAAATGTAAAATAGATATGATCCGAGATGCAAGCCTATTATACATCAACAAAATTCTCACTTACCCAATCAGCAAAACATGACCCCTTGTTACAGGGTAAAGGCCGACAGTGTGACTGAACGCTGAATACAGTGTTTATAACAGAAGTGGGAGTGGATAACACACACTTAACAGATTCCTATGTTAATTGGACAGTAAACCGATCTTTATGCTAAGTACCCAAGGAAATCAACTACAATAAAATATGTAAATTTGGAAAGTCGAAAAAAGGAAAAATGGAGTGTGAAAGATTTTCACCTCACGGTATTTATAACCAAAAATGACATAAATTGTCAAACCGGATTGCGGGATTGCGTTTATTGTTGACTCGGTAAGACTGTCAAATCCATCACGAGGCTGACATGCGCGCGCGCCCCCACTACAAACATACGAAGCGCGGCCACGATATCAACTCTGAGACCTCGGGCTTGTCATGACCAACAGACTGTTGAGAAAACGGCACCATTTAAACTATGCGTTATAACAACCTGAAATATAGAGAAACAGTTGCGTATACTAATAAACGGCAAACATGCTGTACTGTCCACCTGTTCTGCAAAAACAGTCCCGCTCTCGATACTTGGCCTGCCAGTCGGGTCTCCTCTCCGGCTCAACTTGACAGCAAGCGCGCGCGGTTTTAACACTTCGTCCCTCGACCAAACTCACCCCTTTCAGTCGTTTAATGAGTGCATTTTTCTGTCCACTTTTGGCGAGACCTCTTTGCTCCAGTGCAGCTTTTAAATCCGCCACACGAAGCGAATGGAGCGGTTTACCGTCTAACGTAACATCCTCGAGTTCCGCCATTTTGCTTCGCTCAGGCACTCGAACTTCAGGGGCAGTGCACTAGCCCGCTGCGCGTCACCGCCCGGAGGTCTCAGGAAGAGCGAGAGGCGAGCATAAAAACAGACACAAGCGTCTGGTGTAAATGAAGCGTTCAGTTAGTATACATTAAAGCGCCACCCAACAAAATGAATTCACTGTAAATGTACAAGAGTTTAACATTACAAACCCGCAACATCATTTAATGATGTGACCTCAGTGTTCTTCATGACAATAAAACGTGTTTTCACTGCAGTTCAATCAAGCAAAAAGGACACAAGAGCTGGGAAAAACACAACTAATTGCCTGTGTTCAGTAACAAAAATGTATTTAATTTAAGTAATTTAACAAGTACCAAAGACTCCTTATAGGAACCTAAGAATTTACCAAGTAATGTCAAAATTAACATAAATGTAGTGTTAAACATTACATAAAATGGATCACACATATACATTCTAAAAAATGGCATTCTTAAAGCAAACTTTGAATTATTAATGCAACGATGCACAAAAACATCCCTGGTTATTTGTGCTTATATCGTTTCATTACACGAGCTTTAAACCATGCAGACATTTGATTAACAAAATCAAATATAAATATAACTATATAGGACCATCAAATCTATGCTTGACTATAAGCACTCGATTTAAGAACTTAAACAGGTTAGGTGAGCATTTTAAAAAAGAAAAGTTGAATAACTGTAATGTTTGTATACATAAATATTTGTTTTTGTACAGATGGACAAAGTTCCTTTTAAAGGTCAAATGAAGTATGTTCTAAAGTACCTGTTGAGGCCCCCTTACTCATCAAAGTTGGTTGTGTAGTAATACTGATAAAGCCCACCAGATGGCACCTTGAGGCAACGACACCATCAGGACTAGAATAAACTAATAATCTTAGATTATTTAGATAAGACTGACCATTTTTTAATAAAAAAACAAAAAGGCCACATTAAAAAAGTACATAGCTAATAAAGAGAAGGTTACTTTATATTTCAACTGTTTTTATGGCTGACTTGCTACAGTTTTCTTTCCTCATGACAATCACTGAAGACACAATAAACCATATTATGAGAAAGGTTGCAAATGCACATAAACAGACTACTATCTCTGGTAAGAGGGCTAGAGAGCAATTCTTTCTCGTCTGTGTGGTTTGACTTTCCTTTCTAGCCTATCACAAAACCAACACATCTACTTTTAAATGAAACAGCCAAACAGTGAGATATATTTATATATATTGCTGTTTCAGAAATGCTGCATAGCCTTTATAAAAATAAAAACAGAGCAATTAATTGTGCACAAATTGTTGCCCAGACTGCTTCACCTTTAAGCTGCCTTTGTGAGTGTGAGCAGAAACTTGGCAGAATCTGATGAAGGGAGCAAAAGAATTACAGGAAAGAAAACAATAAGGAAAACCAAAGTGCAAACACAAAAAGGTGAGTGGACCAGACAGACAGATTTATCTCTGAATCAGCATTGTGGAAAAAAACCCTATCCAATACCTATCCATAAGATAAACTGCCCTTCTGAAACTGCCCTAATATGGTAGATTGACCTAACTGCACAAAAGGCCCTGTTGTTTTGGTTACATTTGTAGCAAAACTGCAACCTTCTAGCCACTTCATTAATCTCATTACCAAAAAGGCCACTTCACATTTACAAACAAATAGAATAGTTAGGCAATCAGTGTGCTAGTGGACCCTAAAATGAAGACTTTTTA
The DNA here is from genome assembly GCA_036877525.1 of Chromobotia macracanthus. Classification (NCBI taxonomy): domain Eukaryota; kingdom Metazoa; phylum Chordata; class Actinopteri; order Cypriniformes; family Botiidae; genus Chromobotia; species Chromobotia macracanthus. The sequence goes on from JAZGTH010000016.1 coordinate 8,977,635, forward strand.
ATAAAAAGCACTGTTATGTGACATGCGGTGAGGTCTCAAGATAAGGGGACAACATAAAGCTATTAGAAAATGTGCCTGAGATCTCCAAACAAAACATCCATCAATAAGTTATTACAATGTTTAAGTGTGCTTGGCACCACAAAAAATAAGAAAAAAACACACCAGTCTAGTGTCAAAACCTACAAAGGCACACCGACACTCCAAAACACAGTCACTGACCAGTTTGGTCAATGAATCTCCATTATATCACTGCTGAATCAATACAAGCAGTGACACACTTTCAATACCTTCTCAAAAACAATCAATAAACAAATGCATATAAAAAAGCAAAAATGATAAGTCATTCCACTGTAAAAATAAAGCTTAAAAACCACCAATAACATCAAGATATTTCAGCTAATCGCTGCAAAAGCCCGGAGAATCCAGCTGCATGCTGGGATAGATCGGCTACTCTGTCCACCATTTCTTGTGTAGCAGGAACTGAAGGATAATTCTGGGCTGCCCCCTTGGTTGCCACAACAACCGCCTTTAGAGCCTGACAGAGGCGTCCGCTGGAGGTGGTGACCTGTAGAGACAAACAGTGGTTTGTTTTTAAATAAAGTCACCTGTTTACTACTGCATTGCTGGAAAGTGACAAGTCAACATGTTTACCAGCTTGTTGACTTCATTGACTGTTCATGTTGTGTGTTGTTCTTGCCCTTGGGTTTATCAGCAATCACAATTCTCATTCACAAGCACATTTTAGGTGTGTCTAATCAAATCTTGTTGTGGCATGAATCATTGATTACATATATCAGATCCATATGCACTTTAACTTGTTGCAATTATAAATAAACACTGTATTACATGGGTAAAAAACAACTCTGATGAAAGTGCCTATGAGCTGACCTTTGCCCTGAGATCTGAAGAGCTGAGAAGGCGTGCAAGTGTATCCCCAATAAAGACAAGTTTGTGTGCAGTTACAATAAGACTCTTCCCTCTAGAAACAAAGACTCGAGGTGGCTGGTTCCCCTGAACACTTGTGAACAGAGAGTCGATGGCATCAGCCAGGCAAGAAAGATGAGAGAGACTCTGGGATGAATAGAATGAAAGCAGCTCTGAATCCTCCAGAGACAGAGAGACAGGGGGAGAGGGACTCAACTGTAAACAAACAGAGAAGGAGATTGTTTATTATATGCCCACAGTGTAAATATACACTTCAGCAGATAGACAACAAACTCTAGAGGACATTTACACAGGTAATGTTCTTGCTCTAAATGCTGATCTTTAATAGTCTGAAACCCTGAAAAATGAGACGTGACACAATACTCAAGGATGTCAGTCATGTGCATGTGTACATAGACTAATTATTATGCAAAACATTGTTCAGACAGAATGCTAGAATCCTGTTTGAACGGCCATTCGTGTGTGTTTAAAGAGCATAACAGCTAATCAGAGGCTTACTTTATTATCAGTTGTGGTGATAAGCTGCGAGGAACTGTGATCTGTGTGGCTGTCTGGTGGAGGCTCAGGCTTCCCCTAATTTATAAAAAACAAATCATATAAACATCTATAAAAGAGAACTGAAGACCAAAGGTTACAAAAAACCTTAGATACCAAAGTATAAAAGAAGTAAATATAAAAAAGAGCGGCTGACCAAATTAACAAAACAGAAAATAAAATCAGTGGGAAAATGTAATGACTACATTATTACAGTCAATGTCAGCACACTAATATTATTGTTTCCAAATTTTAAGTACAGTGCTTCAACCCTATGCCTGATGATAAACTCATAAATAAAGTATAAAAATTAAATTTGAAGCAATAACAGTGTCTGGATTACTCTTTCTTTCAGTTTGCTGCATTGTGTCCCGCATGTACACACTTCTATAATCACTTCTATAATTTCTCCATAAAATGGGTGTCTAACCTGCAGTTTGACATATCCCACACTATCACCTACAGGATATAAAGATGGTGGTATAGGAGTTAAGCCAATTCCTGCATATTCATTTCCTTGTTCCTCATCCTCCACCCCTCCAATGGTAGAGGTTAAAGAGACTGTTGCTGAGGGCAATGAGAATGCTGCTTGTGGTGGAGGAGGAAGTGGTCGTTCCTGGATCCAGCTACCTTTCCTTGACCCCATCTCCCCTGCAATCGGTTTGACCTCTGCCACTGGTAAAGCAGGTAGAGGTCTCCGAGAAAGAGACTCCTGGGAAGGTAGGCGGGGCCGTGACTGACTTTGCAAAAGAGAGCCGGAGTCTTCCAGAGCACAGCGGACCATAGTGAGTAGACCATCAGCTGGAGGAGCAGTGCCACAAACTGAGAGGGCAGGAAGAAGGTCTGAAAGACGGGACCAAACCTGCTGGAGAACTGGTGGAATATCACCGACCTGACCTGCCTTCCAAACAGAAAGGATCTCGGCCAATGCAGCAGCCAGATCTTTCGATGGGGTGGTGGTGAGAGAGGCGTAAGTCACTGCAGACTGGACAAGAGCAGAGAGAGAGGCTTTCCACTGCATGTCTCCAGAGCCGGTACTTGATATAGACAAACGGCGTTTTGGGATTTCAAGACTGAGGGCAGGCATGTCATAGATGCCTCCATCAAGTTCTGAAACATCTTCACAGGCTAACTCTTGCTTTTTAGGAGTGGACATGCAATAACTCTGTCCGTTTCCCAGAGTTTCTGCAGCTAATGCCGGCAACTCGCTTGCCTCCAAGGGTAAACCAGGTAGACTGGGAACACTGTAGACATCTTCATCCTCTGCATCAACAGTCACAGCAGCAGCCAGTCCTGTAATATTGTAAGTTTGCTGCTGATGGTCCGAAGAGGAATTAAAGGCCAGAGTGGGGACATCATAAATCTGCATGTGACAGAGAAAGAGGGAGTTACTCATAGTTCACAATGTTGTTTAATATTCTGGATCTCAGATTTAGTTTTATAATGATGTCATCACAAAAACCCACTCTACAACTCCTGAAGGTGGCATAAGTTAAACAGTCTGTGCAATAAGCCAGAATTGTCCTTGATTTCTTTATCTGTTGTGTGGGAAAACAAAACCTGGTTACTGTTCAACTTAGTTTGTGCCCTTCAATGGTGCGTAGTTCAGATGACCTTGTGAAGGTATTTTATGTGTGGTCACATCATTATGTAAGCAGTGCATCAGTAAGACTAAAGAAAAATAACAAAATAACATGTTCTACTCTTTTAACTGACTGACTAATGAAACAGTACAGTATAGATGCATTAAGAGCAAAAACGCTTTAAAAACAAAGTAATTGTAGGGCTATTGCATTTATTTATTGTGTAGGCTATTTTATCTGTAGTTCTGTGTAGGATTAACAGACATCAACATGAGAGATGAAAGGGGAGGCAAGTGTGGGTTGGGGGCTTAAGAATCCAGGACACTGCATTTAGGTCTGGCTAAACTACAGGCAAGTGTGACTTGTGTGAACAGAAGAGAAGTGTTGGGTGGTATTGGCTCACCTGTTATCATTTACTCACTTTTAAGTTGGCTGACTTTCACTTGAAAATCATTCCCTGTGCTAATATTGTATGCAAATCTCACTTTAGTTAGTGTTAAATTTAAATATGCTGCATAAAGACGCATTGTGTCAGGTCTGATGTCAATTTGCCAATCTGAATATGCAGAAAAGACTTGAGACCTCCAGAGTGCAAGGTTTATGAATAATGAAATAGCTCACAAGTTCTTGCTTATACACTTTCATTCTATAGAAAAGAGCGCCATCAACACTCTGCATCACCTTTTGAGTATAAATTATCCTAACTTAATGCTAAGAACACTTAATGCTTCTCAATGTAGACAACATTTTCCATTCTCTGTGAATTATTCCTTTACAACATGGATGACATTTTTGATATTTTACCTCAGAGGCCTGGTCTGTGTTTATGGGTACAGCACGAGGGGTGTTATAGATCCCATCATCCTCCTCAGAAGGCACTGCAGGAACTGGATGTTGCCACCTATTAGTGGAAGGTGTATCATATACCTAAAGAACACAAGGCTAAGTATTATAAATCTTACTGTAAATCAGCAAAACAAAGTTTTTCAGAATTTTCCTCTTTCCTATTATGTTGTAATCCATCTTACTTCATCGCTGAGTTTTTCCTCTTTCTTGGTCAGTGTTTCAGAGTTCTTTTTAATCTCATCGACTTGTACATTTCCATTTTTCTTTCCTTGTCTCTCCTCCTCCAGTGTCTGTGTCTGTGGGGATGCAAGGTTTGACTGGGGAACAGGTTTATTGGCTGAAATTAGGCTAGACTGAAGTGAATCCTTCCTGGTTACACTTCTAACTGGTGGTGCTGGCGGAGGGGGTTTGCGGCCAAAGTTTGGGGACCCTGGTACTCCGGACTTCCCTGTCCTGGCCAGCAAAGGGGACTCTCTCATTCCAGATAGTTTTCCTCTACCAACAGGAGGAGTTGTACCCTGAGGTTTCTGAGATCCTCGGGCAGAAGGAGGTGTCTGCTTAACATTCTGCCCTACAGTTCCAGAGAGATGTTTGCGTTCAGACTGAGGGGTCCTTGATATTGCCCCTCCAGGTGGAGTTGGGGTTTGGTACATGCCTGGGGCATCTTGGCCAGTCTTACTTTGAGAAAAATTAATGGAGGAAGATGGGCTGCTTTTGGGTGCAATCCCATCTGTAAGTCCTGATGTCATTCCTTGTGCACACTGTTCTGCTACTGGTGCACTGCTTGTAGGAGTCTGATATAAATTCTCATTGGTCAATGCAGTTACAGCTGGTCTAGGCACCAAGTAGCACCCATCAGAATGCCCTGCATCTTTTGGGGTCAAATACCTTGCCTCAACTCCTGTTTCTGCTGCAGACCTTGGAACAGCACTTGGAGTCAGGTATACTGAATCTGATGCCATTGCACACTGCAATCTGTGTTGTGCTGCCATCGGGGCAGGTGAAATTGGTGTCTGGTATAGGGTCCCTGACTCACCACCTCGTCCTCTAAGAGAGGGTGAGCGTGGTCGCCCTGCCACAGCCATATCCCCCCAGTCTGAACGTGGCCTGGTTCCAGAACTAGAGTGTGATCGTGGCCTTCCTCCATCAGGGTGACGTAGCTCGTCAGACCTGAGTGGAGCAGGTGCGGCCCCAGGGCTCTGGTACACCCCTTCTGTTAAGCTGGGTGGTGAGAGATACACACCATCTGAATCATCAGTGCTTAGTCCATTTACACGGCCCTGCTGGCTAGGTGGTACATGGACTGAATCCACACTTGGAGTCCGTCGGGTTTCTGTGTTTGTGTTTAAACTAGGAGTTTGAGAAGTTTGGAGGAGGCGTAGTCGGTTGGCAGGGGCAATGCCTTGACGACCATGAAGGGAGCAAAGCCACCAGCCAGGTCCACCTTCCTGCTCTTGGTCCAAAACCATCAGGATATCCCCTTTACGAAATGCCAACTCCTCTGGGCTTTCAGCAGCATTGTCAAACAGTGCCTTCGCAAGCACAGTCTAGATGACAGTAAACGAAAAAACACACAAATCTCACAATAAATCCCCAATTTTTTTTTACAAATTATAGAGAAGAGTGTGACTTTTATAGAGAAAAGTGAAAGTGTGATTTTTATGGGAAGGGTGAAGAAAATGGAAGGCTGTGAGGTGGAGGAACCAAAGAAAATGCTTTAAATAATACTTATCAAGACCAATGTGACAAAATAGGGACCCATACATGCATATAAAAATCTACATAAATTTGCATAAGTATTTTAGACAGAAAGGAGACAGACTAGAAAGAGCAATAATGATATAAATGCCGTAACAGAGTCTGTTGAAGGGAATGTGGAGTATTAGCAGTGGTGCAGATCCCAGTCTGCCAGAAATGCTAGATTTCATTACAGTGCAAAATCCAGTTGTTGTTTAAATCAAATGTCCTCAGTTAAAAGTCTTATCTGACTTATCTGAACTTATCTGAATCCTCAACTGATGCTTTTAGCTGGATTTCAGAAGTCAGGGGAAAAAGGAATTAAAAATTAAATCAATTTGTTTTCATGTTCTCTTGAACAGAATGAACAGACTAATTAGAATAATTATCTTCAATAGAAAGCAATACAATCACTGACCTATTTTCCTGACACATAAACTCTAAAGGAGATCAGTTTTTTAACATCTTTAACAAAGGTATAGGAGCTATGAGAATAATATGTTATGGATGTCGTGTTGGTCTTTTTACATTCTGAAGCTCACACTACTGCCTTCATGGTTAAATCAATATTGATAGACAGAATGCATAAGTAAGGGCAGAGGTCTGTAATTATGGAAGAGGGAGAAATAGTGATTAAGGGAAAGAGCTGCTGAGTTAATGATAATGAGAAAGACTAGTGGGGGAGGGGCTCAACATCTGTCCCCTGGTTTTAGGTCCTTTTGTCATCCTCCCTTTTCCTCTAAATTTCCCTCTCATTCTCTCATTCACCCCAGGGGACGAATGTGCTCTGGGGCAAGCTGAGCCCCAGTCCCCCACCCCACCCCTTGGTAGCAGTGATTTTTAATATTATCAGATTGCACAGCTGAGGATTTTTTACAGTGCTGACTTGAATACCAAAACTGATATGTGAAACCTTTACAATTCCAGTAACTGCAATTTACATGCAAACATACATACTTACCGATAGGGACATGATTGAAGCCTTTTCTCTATGGTTTTTGTTAATTCCGCATGGGCTCTCCACTGAACTTGTACCCCATTCACATGCAAACTGTGTGAGTCATCTGCATGTTTCATAGATCTGTTTTTCCATGAACATGAACTGTACAGTTGAGGTAACTATGATGGTCTTTAAATCCAGAAAAATCAGCTTCACAAAAGCATGATTAGACCTCTTTGCAATTAGTGACTTTCTTCATGTCTGACAGTTGTCACACAATTTTAACCTGGTGGATAAAAAATATACATATTTTATTAATAAATCTCATCATCTGCGACTTGTGTAATAAAATCTGTACTGTTTCACATATACAGACTTAACGTTGCTAAAAGCTTTACAGACAGACAGTGGTTAAACTAGTCAGACCAGCCATGAGGCTCCAGTAGTGGAATTAAAAACATAATTTAATGGAATGTGGTAATGTACCAAACCTTTTCGGTACATCTTTAAGCGGGTGTTTAAATTTGCCAGTCATGATTGGCCAGCACATTAAGTGACTATATGGCATCATAACTTAGTAATTATGGGTTAACAGAGGTGGAGACTTCGTTGCCTATCCACTGTTTTTGTTAAAGCTTGAATATTTATTATTGCCATAATATGACACTTAATTTTAAGTGCATTATACAAAAAAATTTAATCACTTTAAAATATGAACATAACAGCTGTGGCATAATAACCTACTGAAGACAAGGACACTGGCCTTTTAGAGACAGAATAAAAATACATATATATGAAAATACTAAATAAATTTACAATACTAAATTAAAGCATATTTTCAATTCATTTGGCGTAGATTGCAGTAGGCTGTATGACAAAAAATCACGTAACAGTTGGAGCCACGTTTCGTTTTCCATCCAAGAAACCTCAAGCTTTCCTTTATGCAGCATAAACAGAATGAAACCATCGGGACTAAAAGAACGGTGAAACAGATGAGCAAAAGCCCTCATGTCCTCAAAAAACAATAGCAAAGGTAACAGCTACATAAATACCAGTCTTACATTTTTCATAAAATAGGATGCATTTCATTTAAGTCATAAAGAGGCAAACAAACGGCGACAGCCCAATGTAAATGTAAACTAAATAAGCACTGCACATCTTACCATGCACGTCTGGAAATATCACCTTCAAATACAGAAGCACAGTCAAACCTGACAACTCATATTTTCTTAGAAGATTGCAATGCACGGCGATTGTTTTTCTTTCTTTCTCTGGGAATACGCGTCTCGCTCCGTCAGGCTTCGCCCTACCCTGGCCTTCTTGGTTTTGAATTACAGTTGAGCGCATATGGTCGCTCCCCCCATTGTGCCCGACACGATTCTGAACAGTACATTACGCCCTCTAGTGGAAAATCTATCTATCTATCTATCTATCTATCTATCTATCTATCTATCTATCTATCTATCTATCTATCTATCTATTTTAGTGCAACACAGTATTCTGAAATATCAACCTCAATTATTAGTGGTGCTTGCGAAGCAAAGCATCACTATTATTCTCCTGCATACTACTACTACTGCTTTTTCTGGACAAAACGTCGGTACGTAACTCGTCCCGCTCTGTTTGTCGTAGACTCATGAATGAGGTGTCAAATCGAGCGGCTTATTAAAGAGAGGTGTGCTATCACACAAAAATGGGCCAAAAATGGGCCAACATTCCATAGACTTAAGATTGGGCTGAATTTTGTGACGTTTTGCTCCGCATCAGAACGTCGTAGAGACTTGGGGGTGGGCTCATATTGTTCGGCTTAGTAAGCAGCAACACATGATGACGTTTCAACTTCATAGCCACGCCCTAGCAACCAGTTACAGTAACCTAGCAAGTAATGGTGTTCTACGATGTTCTTGTTCTATATGGCGACAGTCTGAGGCATGTATCAACAACACAGTTACTTTGTTGATGTATGTGAACATAAAACATTTACCGAAAGATCCTAACACTGTGCCACAGCGCACATTACATTACAGGGACTGTCTGACAATTTCACAAGCTATGTTGTTAAATCGTAAGTGTCAACGTTGTCTGTATAAATAAAACGACTTACAATGTACAAAGACATTAAAAACACTCTAACATTATAACGTCTGTAGCAGGCTCACAAAGAGATGCCTGGGTTAGCATATGTGGTATTTTGCCAGATACACTACTGTTGGCCAGAAACTATACTGTTAAAAGAATTAATTTTTGATCTTGAAAAATATTACTGTAATTTATCTGAATGGTTTTTTTTTTTTTTTTTGCAAAGGCTGTAGTAGGTTGCTATTGGCCAGACAGAGGCAATACAGGTGAGATTTTGCCAATATTGCCTTTCTATGAATACAATACTTTATTTTACAATATTTTAGAAAAAAGTTAATAATTGATTGAATGTTTTTTTTGCACTTTCCAAATGTTATAGTAGGTTGTAGGCTGTAGTCCTAGTGGCCAGACAGAGGTACTACAGGTAAGGCTGCTGGTGCTGGTTTATCAATTTAAAAAAAGGAGACGAGTCCAAGCGTCAATTCCACCGACTCCAAAACTGTGAGTTGCGAGTCAGAGTCAACTCCAAAAACCCGGAATCAAACACGTCTAATTGACACAGAAAAACTTGGATTAGGGATCCATTTTTTTCTAAGAAAAAACTCACATATTAAATGAAGCATGCTACAACTTTTATTAACTTTAATTCTCATGAGAAGAAAATTACATTGTGGAGAAGCTGCTTACTGAAAAACAATCTACTACAACGGGTGATAAACTGCAAAGATTTGACTGCAACAGTTGAATGATGAACTAACCTTGTTTTTGTGAGATTTTTTGGTACTATATTCTGATAAGTGTATCATCATTATTGTCATTATAGATATGATGGGTCCATATTGTTTAAAGACTAAAACCCCATCGAAGAACATTTGGAATTACTTTACAAGGTCAGCAGGTAGTGCTTCACCATGTTTCTAAAAAACAATCTGGTGTAGTTTAAAATACTTTCAACCAGAATGTTGTCAGTGTGGATGCTCATGTGGTCAAATGTGTTTGATCAGCCACAAGACTGCATGAGACTTCAGATCGTGATCAGATCGGACTTACAGATCATGAAGCTCATCTAAAGTTCAGTCAATAAAGGTGCTTATCTAAAAAAATAACTGAAAATTCAGCTTGAAACATCATGTTTGTGAAAAGATTAAATTGTGATTAGATTTTTATTTGCAGTTCAGGTTTCAGTAATTTAGAAAGTACTCAGACCCCTTCACTTTTTCACATTTTATTATGTTGTTATTATTAATGATCAAGGTACATTAAATATCTTATAATTACAAAGTGAGAACAGGATTTTTTTCTTAATTATTAAAAAATGGTACCAAAAACCAGAGAGGAGCATATGTAGAGCAACTCTACATATATATTTATATATATATATATATATATATATATATATATATATATATATATATATATATATATATATATATATATATATATATATATATATATATATATATATATATATATATATATATATATATATATATATATGTAGGACATGTGGACATACTGGTGTCCACCGCAGCAATAAACACATTTTGGACAAAGTATGACAGTTCTAAGATGTGATAAACTGTGAAGAGATTTGACAAATTAGCCTGTGCCCATTATAAATGTCCAATAAGTGCTTTTTAAGTTATTGTATAAATTGTATTTATTTTTTTCTCTAACTTGGATATGCAGATCAAATGACATTATCATTTGCTTTACTTCCTCAGATACTTACAATGAACGTGAAAGCTGCATTTCTGCTGACCAAATAGGTCCTGCTTAACATGGAGAAAAGAGGGTGAGTGACAAGCATGATTGTGATAGAGAATAAACAGAAGTGTTTGGAAGTGTTTAGAGGAACCTTTATACCTGAGCCTAATGTAGGACCCTTTTAATTTCAGGGTCAGTCATGTTTGTGTCTTTAGTGGCAGGCTACCAGCCAATACAAGCATGAACCAATAAGTTACCATGTATGCCCTTTAATTATGCAATAATTTGGCCATGTCAAATTATTGCTATCACAACAGAGTTATGCAGTTTGATGGTACATACTGTTCATTCAAGATGGGGAAGTGGAGTTATTGCAGTCAATTACTGTATGATCACATTGCTTTTATTTTGTATTATTTTTTCCACCCACATTTACAATTCAGTCAATTTCTTTTTAGTTTCATCAACTGTGATTGATGTCACTCTTTGCCTTTTAGGGTCTAGGTCCCTACAGAGTAAGACAGCTTTGTTTGGGTTAACCCAAACACTTGCTTGCATCAAGACGTTTCAGCTTTATGGTCAGGATTCCCTACACTTTTGCATTTCAAGCCTTAAAAAGGAATAGTTCACACAAACATGAAAATCTTTATCTATTTTAGTCATCAATTACTTACCCTTACACTGTTCCAATCTCACTTTCTGCAGAACACTGCATAAGAACGCTGCATACAGACCTGATAACATTAAATCTCATTGTGTCTAAAATTTATAATTGTAATAACATGATTTTGTAAATTTTTGCATGTTCATTTTGATCTTTGGTAGATTTTCTTGCATAATTCAGATTTCCTACACTACAGAAATGTCTATGACTGAACAGATGCTCATGATTACGATATTATGAGATAATTTTATTTCAGAATTTAGAGATTGTGAGTGCAATTTATTTCCACAGTATTTGAGTAATAAAATAACCCATAGAAACTTTTATACATATAACTAGTCATTAATCTCCATGATGTTTCCAAGCCTAGAAAACCAGATTGGTACACCATTTAGAATTTCCTTTAAAATGTACAACACATACTTGTTGAAAAAAATTCTTTATTTTGAAATATACTTAAAACATGATACAGATGCAGACATTTAAAATGACAATTATGACAATTAATGCTTACGCTAAAAGTGGGTTTGGTTTCCTCCGACAATTTCCACATTCTGTCTTTTCACTAAACTGCATGATTTTGCTATGCATAATAGCAAAAACAATGTTCAGACATATATGTTCATAAGTACATCAACATCTGTTTCCAGGAGACACAATGTCTCTGTGATAAAACGCAGGATTCCAGAACTCCTGCAGTGTGGGCACATACGTGCCCTGCTTTGTTTTACAATACTGCTGAGTGAACACCTGACAAATAGAAGAACAAAAGATCACATTTCAGGCACAGATTAAAATTAGTCCTTCACACAAATACTTAGAAATCATTTTTATAAATGAACAATAATTATTAAATTATAAATCACCCTTTGAGTACTGAATTACTTGCACTACTTTGGAATCAAAATATAGTTATAGAGACAAAACACACACACACACATGGGTGACATTCTGGTAGGGGTCTCTCTATAATTATTTACATAGAACATTCAAACACTGTTTTGTAAATAATTGCTATTTTGTAATGTCATATCTAATTATTACCAATAATCTGGGGCATGTAAGTGATAACATTCGGTAACAAAACAATAGTAACAACAGTATATAGGCCACATACACACTACAAGTTTACAAGTGAATCTTCTTTTGTTATATGTGCCTGCACAGAACACAAACCAGATTGTGAGACTGATAACCATAGCAACCCTGTAGTGTCCCACAGCTATTAAACAAGAAACATGAATGCCATCAGGTAAAATTATTGGTGTCAGCTATGTTTGACCAAACATCAGGGACTCGATGTAGTGTCATCCCGGAATTTGTAGTTATTTAAACCACCCACCGTCAGTCAGAGGATGTATTAAGTTACTGTAAAAAAAATCATGCTGTCTCTGGGCAGTAAAGGTTTGGCAACTAAAAGCAGGGTCTCACTAGCACTTTGCTTTTCGGCAATACGTTCATAAGCAGATTATGCCTAAAAAGTTTTTATCTTACATTTATTCATTTAGCAGACGCTTTGATCTGTGAGAGAACATCATGTTTCTGATTAGATTAAAATTAAAGTATAATTGGGAGAACCGATGCTTCAGTTTACTTGTGCATTAGCAACAACTTGTTCAGTTTGATTCTGTACACATTACGTGGCTAAATGAAAATTCTGCTGTCACTAGCTATGTCTCCATCCAAATTTGCAAATTCACCTTATGGCCAAAATTGGAATACTGACTAAAACGTTTGTGAATAGGCACAGGTTCCATCTAGTCGAAAAGAACAAAAATAGTAACTTTCTGAAACTGGTGTCAAATATCACTAAGAATTGTAGACTGCACATATTTCACATATTTAGGCACATTGCGGAAATTTTTTAGTAAATGCGTTTCCATCAGAGTTTATGCGCATATCTTCATAGAAGATAAACTGATTTGACTTAATTGAGTGCATACGTTTCTTATGCTCAACTGTAGAATTTATGCGCATCTTGGCATTTTCATCAGCATTTTTTATACAATATCCTAAAATGAACATAAAAATAGGGGGATAGAAACATGGCTGTGTATAAATAAATTCTGTGTACAGAACATTCAGAAGAGGAATGACAATTATTTGCAGTGTGTATGTGGCCATAGTGACTGACATTTCAAAAACACTTCTAAAACACAAACTCCACAGAACTTTAGCCTGACTCTGGTGGATTTCCACTTATCTCAGATTTTTATACAATTATCATATTTGGTTGGTACAATCTTATAGGTGTCATTACAAACCTTTCTCTTCACTTTCTCTGATCTTTCATCCTCAGAATCGACAATGATGTCATCAGTCGAATCAGTTATGGAAAACGGTGTTTCTAAAATAAACGAATACACAAAAAGTGATTAACAACAGAACTAGTTCTTTGGTATATACATCATAACCTAAATGACCCATACACAAAGAAAAAACAACTACCTGGAGTAGCCCTTGGAATACTCAGAATTGGGGGGATACACGGGGAGCAAGCCGAGGATCTTAAAGAACAAGCCATTCAGACAATTTAAAACGGTGACAAAAATCATCCAAAAAAAAAAAATTGATGTATTTGCACACTGTTGTTGAATGTTTATTTAATACATTATATTTACAGTTTATTGATTGTGTCCCCCAGGTACTTTTCTGGTGTTGGAGTCCAATCAGTACATTTCCTCTTTCGTTTCACAGAGTCACTGTGTCTCACTCTGGATGTGTCATTTGCTCTGCAGGGAGATCTTGCAGCTTCTTGCTCATCAGACACATTGTTCAGGTGGACAGGCAGACTAACACTGCTGATATTTAATCTGGGAATAACAACTCTCAACTGGCGCTTCATACAAGAAACAAGAAGAGCACTTAAGTTTGCCTCTTCCTGCGAGACACCTTGGGAATTTTTCTTAGGTGAATTGCTCATAACATCTCCTTTTTCTAAGTTTGTAATCTGTATGTTTTCTCGCTCACTATTGCTTTCTCTGTCACTTACATTACAATTCTTGCTCTCCTCTTCTACTTCACTGCCTGATGATTGACTGATGACTGTCACTAACATATTTCCAACAAAATATCCCTCATCTGGATCCTTCTCTAAAAATGTGTTTTTAGTACATGATCTCAGTTTGCTCCTGGTATTTTTTATTATGCCTGAAGCTGGTTCGATTTCTTTTCCTAAACTGGATGCTAGTTTCTTATTGGTTAAGATGGTTTTTTGGAGACTGTGATTGGAAATTGACCCAATCACAGGTGCAATCTGTGAAAGGGCCTCTTTTGCTGTTCTGCGAGTGGCTCTAGGCATTGATGGTGAGAGACTTATGGCTTGGTTAGACATGGGAGTGGATTCTGACTGGATTGTCTGCTGCACTCTACCGGAAAGAGGGAGGGAAAGGGATGATAGGATCGTGTCACCAGTGGAGGACAGAAGAGATGCTAAGAGAGGGAGAAGGAAAGTCAGGAAAAATTACAAAACAAAGACAGGCAGAAAGGAGAAAGATGTCAGCCTCTCAGTAAGATGTCAGCAAACTTGTTGATTGTTTCAGTTCCCAAACAAACCTGTGCCAAGGTGTCCAAGGCAGCTCTCATGTTGCAGCAGAGTCCTGAGGAGTTGAGGCTGTGAAGCAGTGCGAGCACACTCCTCCAGAACAGCAGGGGCAGCGCTGAGCCATGAGACTGTCTGGAAAATAAGATTTAGTATTAGCCTCTGTTGTTTTGTACCATCCTTAACTAATAGAAAAACATATCTGCAAGTGTCAACTTGACAGGACGGTATCAAACATATATAAATAGCAAGATATGGGCATTGTTTTGAATTGCATGAACTGTACCTGAGCAAGGTCTGGAACTGGTAATAACTGATCCAATCTGATTAGAAATTCCCAAAGTAGCTTCTCTAGACTAGCCACATAGTTTACTCCATAATGTTGATGAAAATCCTCCTTGAGTAAAAAAAAAAAACATACATATTATTGGTCATATGCCTGATGTGGGGTGGAGTGGGGTGGTCGATGACTTATATTATATAATACAATTTAATGAACAACTGAGATATACACATAAAGGCAGATTTATTTAAAAAAAAATTATTAATAAAAATTAACTTAAATTCAGTACATTTTAAAACAACACTGTTAATTGGTTATTGGCTAAGCAGACATGATTATCAACCAGTAATGACAATCTTAAAATGGCCAAACAGTGGTCAATTTACTGTATCCGTTACCGGTCAATATAAAGTACAATTGCCTATATGAGACAGTGAGGCTACACAACTTCTGAACAAATTTTAAAATACGAGGCAGCATCACACACTTGATGATTTTGTAAACCGCAACAAAAGAATTGGGGATTACACAACCAAACAAGTCTGCCAACTCTGACAACCCTATTTCTGCAGAATGGCAGCTAGCACCCCAAGTGCAAATCAGAGCAAAAGTTAGACTAAATTTATGGAGTGTAATCCAACCTTTAGAAAAACAGTCTGATTTTTTTACCTTGAAAAATTGTTTTCTGACAGCTGGGCTTTTTAGGAGAGAGTGTACCAGTGTGTGGAAACTGCGTTTAGCTTCCTCCACCTTCTGATCTTTCCTCTGTGATTAAGAGTCACTGCATTTACTGATATGTGTCAATACAGGCATGAATACAACTACTGTGAATTCAAACGTAAGAAAGCTGGATGAGACAAACAAAAACTAAAAGGCTTTGCATCAATATTTTGGTTGCACTCACCCTTCCACTGTCAATGGAGGAAGCTTGTAGCTTGTCAAGCTCTTGGAGGACGTGCTTAATGTCAGGAGGATCTGACTGACGAAGTTCCTCCAAGATCAACTGCAGATTAAAAAGCAGAGAAAGTTTAAACAAAAGTTTACAATATTTTAAAGCCAACAATTAAGCTTTATCTATACAATAAGAAATGACAATCACATTCAGGACAGGAGAATGCAGTGCTGCAAACTACAATGTAACAATGACAATAAAGTACTCAGTACACACAGTTAAGAATGGTATAAATGATGAAAAAATAAAACAAGGAGCTTTAAGTTTCACAAAGCTGCTTAATTTCAGAATCTTTCGCAAATGCAGTACTATCTAAAAATTAAATCTATTAATAAAATTTAGATTAGATCCAAATTTACATACACGTATGCATTATGCAATTGCTTTTATCCAAAGCGACTTACAGTACACTCAAGTTATACATTTTGTCAGATTACTCTCTAATAACATTTTCAATAATCTTACCAGTGCCCGCAAACCTATTGAAAGCCTGGCCTGGTGTCTGTATTGGAGAAGCCCAGGTACAGTTTCACATATTGATGTTACAGTTTCCTCCAGTTTCCCATAATGCACTGCATCCCGCTGCTGCATAATCTTCCACAAAGATGCAGAAACCAGACGCAAGGGTGGGGCTATAAGCTGCAGAACTGACAGGGGTAGTGATGCATCTGTTATGAAAGAAATAAAACAAATTTCTTTCACACAGTCCTAACTTGCTGAGCTAATGAAATTCCAGTATTCCAACTGGTTTTATACATAATACAATTGGGAATCATAAAGAACTACAGTCTTTGGTTTTAACCATTGTGATGGACGATTAAAGGAATTTGGCCTTTGTGTTTGGCCTCATATTTGTATTTGTAAGTATTTGTAATTGTAAGCCCAGCCATGACTTACATATTTGTAAGTCATGGCTGGACTATTTCATGTGATTTTCCCCATACATTCAAATGAAACATTACATTTTTGTAATTTTTTTAATAAAATATTATAGTAAAAGATTACTGAAAGGTAAACCAACAAAGATTTATTTTCAACCTTCTTTACTCATATTTACCAATGGGTGCCAATAATTTTTAACATGTCTGTATATATTAACGAGTACAAATAAATACTAATACTGGTTGCCTGTAAATACTGATATGTTTATTTATTTAAAGCAATAGTGCTCGGCGGTTATGTCTTGGCACACTGAGGACCATTCACTTTGAAACTGTCATACTGACACAAATATATTAATTGTATTACTTAATTTTGTTATGTCTTGTATCAAAGGACACTGTGTAGTCTAAGCAAGATTTGTATTGGTCAAAATTTGTCAAAAACAGACAAAGAAATAATCACTGAAATAGACACAGGGTCATTAAATATAAAGTATAAATATATAGTTTATATTTGTGTTAATCCTAACGAACCAACTCAACATGCTGGAACTCTCTATAAATCTTCCTTTATTGATAATTAATTAAAAGCTATTTAAGAACTACTCACCTTCAGAGCTTTTCGATGTTTTCATCGTTTTAAATGTCCAGAAAATGATCAGTTCAAGAATTTTGCAAACCGGTCTTCAACCACAATAAAACCTACTTGCCTACAATTTGTATGATACAATTTCTTTGGGCAAAGAGAACTTGTCATGTACTTCGTGATAACAATAATCTGCTGCCTGGATGTACGTGTTTACAAACCATTGACCAAGCAGTAGTAAAAACTATAGTTAATGTGTAAACACTACTGGTCGCGGCAAAAAGCCTCTTCGCGGCAAAAACTCACACGTAATACTTCACGTTTCCGGTGTGACGTTACAAAAAAATAATAATAAAATATATATATATTTATAAATACAAAACTGCGTTTTTTATTTATAATGAATGGTATTGACAGATAGATAAATACATAATATCTAAAGCAAAAGATTCCGAAAAGAACTGCAGAGTTCTTTCATTTCATTGCTTGTAGGAGTGCTTTCTGTACTATCAAAATAAAAGTCATTCATTATTCTGAAATGTCAAGTCATTAATTAGATTCCAGGGGTCTTTAAAGTGCTTTTTCATAGCATATTTGGTGCTGTTTCGATTTTAGGTTTTAAATTGGTGGTATTTATTTATTCGATTTTAATTTACTCGGGAAAAAGACCGCAAATCGAGGTCTTCTTACAAACAGTGTAACACAAGTATTCACACAGATTATTATTTATTAGTATTGATGACAAGTGATCTTAGCATTAATGACAATTATAAATGTCCTTGTAAATCTGCTAGCTACAAAACTCGTCTTGGATGTGCAGTAGTGAAACGAGGTAACGGACACTCGTAGTAGCCAGTAACTGTAACTGTAAGTCAAGCAAACACTTGAATGGTGAATCGACTTATACTGGATTGGATTTCTGATTTCCAGCGCCTCGGAATCGAAGACTCGATTATTTTTGGGGTCAACACCCAGCACACCCATCATTCACACCTTAGCTCCTACACATATACCTACAGTAATAGAAGAGACCTTACCCAATGAAACAGACTATCAGACTAATCATCCAGCGAAGTCAAAAGTCCACTTGGTCACAACAAAGGCACAAATTATTTATAAAGATATTCCACGCCTGGTGTGGTGACTCAATATCACCGGTATATTTAAACAGGTCATTTTAAGAAAGAAGGGACTGTAAACAACTGAAACTAAGGACACAGATAGTAGAAACGAACTACAGCATGTACCATGATGGAAACAACATCCTCTCTGTTAAAGCAAGTCTACACAAGTATGTATATATATATGTATATATAATATGAGTCATATATGCATTGACCAAAGGTTTACAAAATATTATGTTTCAAATAATTTTGTTTAGATGTTTTTCTCAATGTTTGATTCTCAAGATTCTCAATCTTAATACATCTTGGACTTTAGCTGGTCTTTTACAATTAATTTATTTCACTTTATCTCTTTACATAAGACTGGGTATGATTACAGCTGTATGCCATGTGCTGTATGTGGTTGATCCTTTTAAGAGTAGATCTTGAATATTAGGTGATTCTTATTTTCTACCCTGACTCTAAACAAAATCAACCATATCTTCTCTTTCTCTCTCACTTTCTCTTTTTCAGGTCAATGTCTAGGCGAGTGTGAGCTGCTTCTCAGCGTCCATTCAGAGTGCGTTACTGGAACAGAGAAATTAAAAAAGGGGTCACTGCATGGACTTTAGATGAGCTAAAAGAACAGTTAACACAGTCAAAGCTAACAGGAGGGTGTGAGGTTATCCATGTGTAAAGTGTTTATTTAAAGTTTATTTTAATTCAACTGGACATGTTTCTCAGTTGCGTAAAAAAGGTTTTTAAAAGGTTATTCACAGCAATGCCACAAAAGAACCATTTTTGGTAATCCAAAGCACCATTCAGTCAAAGGTTCTTAAAATAACCATTTCTTTCTTACCTAGTTTTCCATAACATAACATAAACGTTACAGATGTTAAAGATTATTTATTGAACGATACACCCAAAAATGATTCTTCTGTGATGTCTTCTGTGATATCTTAGTGGCTTCATTAGTTAAAATGAAACACACCAAAACATCATAGAACTTGTGTATTACTCTGGGAGTCTGTTGAAGCATCTGTCTGCCCTGTCCAGAGTCTACATCAGTGTCTTTGAAAGTGTGAGCCTTCCGTCTTTCAGACAAAGATACATTATTTACCCAGACTTCCTTCTGTTACACAAAATCTGAATGAGAAAAATGTTTTTAGACAGTCTGAAGTAACAAGGAAATGGGAAAACTTAGCAGACACATACAATCAGCAAAAGCATATATATTTTAACACAATATGTATTTGTGGGACCATTAAATACTGTGGGACATTTTTATACGGGAAATATTCTAGGTTAATGACATGGTGATGATTTTTACCTCAGGCAGCCCAGGCTCTCTTGTTCTCTGTTGTTGACTTTGGTCTGTGAGGAGGAGGATGAGACAGAGGTAGACTCAGATGAGTTTCTCATGGCTCTACCAGGGGAGACATGGAGACATCTACTTGGGGAGACATGGAAACCTCACCCTGTATGTGTTTATAGCAAATATGTGACATTTGTTGCTTGAAGACCACTTATCTGAGTGAATATCACCAGCATTTAACCTTATGACATCAAGCCAACAAGCAACTATAATTGAGTGTTTATGTATATATTATGATGTTCTTTGCTTATCTGTGTTTTAGTCTCATGTTAAGTAATAGACTCATTGAGTAATAGACTGAGCATCACATACTTGAGTATTTTTATATTAATTGTGCATATTGTACAACACTGTGTATTTTAACCAAACAAAATAATCATTATAATGATCATTAAGGCTTCCTCCTGTCCAGTATGTCTATTGTATTGTTCAGTACTGTATCTTTTCAATAATCTCTTTTATTGCACCTAGTTACATCAACGTGGTCATAACCAACTGACAACAAGCCAAGGACAGGAAGAGATATTGCTCAGGTCACCTTTGATCTTTACCGAATGAGCCCCAAAGATGTATTTGGTTCACTGAATGTGAAAGCCACATTCCAAGGGCTCTACTATGTCAGTGCTGATTTTCAATGCCTAGGACCGAAGAAACTGTTGAGGTAAGAAGGCTAAGATAACTTGTTTTCCCATTTTTTGCTGTACAGATGGAAACAAGTATTTGAGTATTTGAAAAAGTGCAGTTTAGTGTAACTTAGTGTTCTCGTAATTAGTAAAAAACAGGCTTATTTGATTATTGCTTTACAAAATAACCTGTATCAAGCCATGTTGTCACATTCTTTTTATTTTGATCTCCCTCAAACTCTCATAGGGAGGCCCTCAGAATCACGTCAAGACTCCTTCAGGCTGCTGATGTCATCTGCAAATTTGATTCACTGTATTATCCAGGGGGCAGATTTTCTTTAAGCTCAGGGGGCAAACCTGTCACACTCACAGAGTACTGGCAATAACCTGAGAGATGTAATTTAAAAGACATATATAGCTATCACTAACATATGTAATGTAACTAACATGTAGAAATGAAGAAAATGAAAATATATTTAGGACCATGGGGATATTTCCTAGACACAGATTAATGCTGGTGCTGTTCCATTTGTAGCCTGTCTCTTTGCTTATGTGGCGTTCTAATGGAAAGCTACAACAATTCCCTCCAGGAAAATGCTGGTTTCTAAGACAACAGACATTTTAGAGTCAATTTGTGTTCATTTTCAAAGCCCAGGACTACCCAGTGTTTTCAGAAATTGATTATATATGTATTTGACATGTTTCGTTTGTAAATTCATGTTACCTCAACTATATTATACTATGTTTACTATTGTATAGGATATTTACCATATGATCATGTAAATAAAAACCTTAGATGTGTTCATGAGTCAAAAATGAGAAAAAAAGTATAACAATATCAAAATGTTTTAAAATCAATTTATTAAAACCAAATTTGTACAAAAAGCTCAAGCACAAAAAGGACAGTCTCTCTAGTCAGTTCACTCAATGCATAGACTAATAAACTTGTCATTTAATACTACAAGATTTTATTTATTCATTATTTAAAAAAAAGACAAGTATGATGATTGGGAAAATAACAAAGTACATAAATTAGTATGTTATGTTGCACACAGTTTTCATTAAAAGATCCTGTTTAGAAACAACCCTGTGTAAAGCACTGTTGATCTAAACGTTTGCAGTTATGCTTATAACCTTAAATACAACTGACCTTTGTAAAAGCAAACATCTACATATTCAAGCTCTGAGTGCAACTTAAACATGAAAATGGCAAACAAACATGCACTCGCTCTGTTGAACCGCACTAAGAATCACAATGAATTGAACTTGATAAAACAAGCTACAGAACAAAATACATTTACAGTAATTCAGTGCCTTGCTGCACACAATTTTGTTTTGATTACTTTAAGGTACGTATTCTAGTACTAAATATTTTAGATTCAAGTAAGATGCTTAGTTTGGCGATACATATTGCATAACAATGTTGTGAGAGAGGTTCCTGGAACATAGCAATAATTTGAGGTTGAGATATCGAAATAGGCTAAGGGAAAATTAAAAGATTTAACTTTTTGTTTAACATCTTTGGCAGTGATGTGGAACTTAGTTTCCACCTATCTGCACAGCTACAAATGTCTTCATACTTTTCATTTTCAGGTTAAAGTTCACCCTGGGGCAGAACTGGGGTACTTCCCCTGAAGAGTTCATTCCATGCTGCTGATTCACCACTTCCACCTCCATTAATGAAAGTAGAATCCTCCGAACCCAACCTGGAGCCCATGCCCTCCATAAGGAATTTGGCCCGTGCATTCTTCCCACCCCTTTTCTGCTGTTGCGTAATGACACCTATGATGCGCTCTCTCTCCTCTGATGTCATCCAGCGCATTTGATTGTGTTTGACATGATAACGGGTGTCCCCGTACCACTGAATAATCTCTGTCCTCGTCAGGCCTGTCTTCTGCTGGAGAATCAAGTAGTCATCACTTGTGGGCCACTGACAGAGAAGAAAGCTTTGTCTCAAAATTTCCAACTGTTCTCTTGTCTTTTTACGAAGTCGCACATTTGGTTCTACCCGGCCGTGCTGGAATGATGGAGAGGGAGGAGGAGGAGAGGTGGAGCAGTCTGCAGAGTATTGTTGGACAGAACTTTTGCTGTCATCAAGCTCACCTTCATCGCTTAGTTCCTGAATGGTCTCATTTGATTGGTTGACTGCCCCCTCATCATCAACCACACCCACATCTACCTCAAACCGTGCCTCAGTGTTATTGGCCTCATTGATGCTATAGAAACTGCCACCAGGTAGAATGTCATTTTCTAGCTGACTCTGAGAGTTCTGTTGAGTTTGTTGCAATGAGCAATTATTTTGTGCAAGCTTAGCCAGCCAAGCCCGACCATTCTTGCGAAGCTGGTAGCGACTATCAGCGAACCATTTCCGAATTTCACGCCGATTAAGTCCAGTCGATCTCTGGAGACGTTGAACTTCTGTGTCAGAGGGCCAAGGCTTTCGTACAAAACTGCGGCGCAAGGCCATAAGCTGAGCTTTAGATTTTTTCCCCGGAAAACTTTGGAAAGATTGGGGGAGAGGGTGTTGTCCTGAATGGTACAGAGTTGCTGTCTGTTGGTCATTCACAGTCATGTATGGTGATCGTCCATAAGCATCAAAAACCTGCACTCCAGCATTGTGAGAAGGTAAGTTTCTACTGCCACTGTGGAATTGGGGATTCATCTGAGAAACTTGAGACATGGGTTCAGGACCGTTATTGTACACAGCATGTGAATTGAGCAACTGCTGAACACAATTGTTGGACTGGGAGGTAATATTATTCTGGTTAACATCAAAGTGATATTGGTCATTGGAGGTGTGCTGAGGAAAGGTGTGGCCGGGTTTAGGTGTGTGGTCTGTATGGGCCTGTGCCACAGGTGGCTGCTTGAAAACCTGCTGCATGTCACCTAAGCTCCTCCTTTCATGCCCTAAACCATTCTGGAGCTCAAGCTCCTCATCGTTGACCTCCTCGCATTCCTCAGCAACTGATTTCTTCTGAATGTGCCACAGCTTGCGGCGTGTTTCTTGGATGTCGTCGTCACCCCAGCTGATTCCATACCGCACCCGTTGCATCATGAACCACGCTTTAACTCGGTCTGGTGGTAATGCGCACTTTCTAGCCAGAGCACTGGCCTCCTGTGATGTGGGGTAGGGGAACGCATTAAACGCCTCCACGAGATCAGCCACCTCATCCAGCTCATGGATTTGCTCTGAGCGGACCCAAATAAGCTTCAATCCCTCTGATACCAATGGCAGACAGACCAAGTTAGGCTGGTTATGGGTCGACGTGCCAGAAGAGACAGCATGCTCCTTGTGATTTGCCTGATTAGATCCTGAAGAGCTAGCGGACTTCTCCTGAGGTAATATGGGGAATGCGTTTTGTGTGACTTTGGGAACAGACGAGACCTCCATCCTCTTTTCTTGTTCCTGGGGCTCTGTGGAGGATGAGGTCTCAGTTAAGTCATCAGTGGTCTGAAGTAAAGCAGATTTGGATCCCTCAGGGGTGAATGGCTAAAGGGAGTGAGAAACAACATGAATACAAAATGCATCAATGCAAATGCAACACATTTTCTCACTGATATTACTAAACCCAAACACATAGATACAAAACATACTATAAAAACAAAACCCTTCACTCACTTCTCAAAAGTCTTATGTTGTGCTGGGTTTGCACACTAGACGACTAAGTCAGATTAGGTGAATTTTTATTTATTTGTTTTGCAAGGTCACTGTCCTCCATGGCATCCACATGTGACTCAAATACATCATAGTTCACAGGTCATAATTTGAGTATATTTTTGTAAATCAGAATGTTTGAGTAGATTGGTCTTGGGCAAATGTTCAGTTTATGTAAGTAACTTAAAATAAAACCTTCCTGCAAAATACAGCTTGCATTCCTTGTATCTATTTAACTAGCAACCCTTGGTCTACCATTGACATATGCCAGAAGTATGATTGCATATATAAATATAATGAATTTGGCATGCTAAGCTGGTGTATTATGCATTTTCCCTTTCTGTGCATTTGACTGTTGCCTTTTGAGAATGGGTCACCTAACATTGTGAAGCTGACATTATGGGAATCCCTTCTCCTAATTCCCTAACTAAAATCTTATTGAATAACATCGGTGCAGATAAAAATCACACTGGCCAATATCGATCAAGATGGCGAGTAGAGGCGGGGTTACGGTTGCTATATAATGCACCATCCGAGTGGCATGAGCTCGGAATCATTCCCCTTTATGCAAATTTCCAGCTAGTTTATTCTCCATGAGACTGCTGTCGAGAAGATGCAAGATAACACTTTTTTCATCCTTGTTGCAGTATGTCGGCAGTATGTTCGCTGTGTTCAGGGCCCTCAGAGCCCCTGGACTCTTATACAAGCACTATGTCCTATGCCTGGGACTTGCTCACATGAAGGCAGTGCTCACAGAGGTGGGCTGCCCACACTGCAAAGAACTCCCAGTGTGGGTTCTCAAAGCCTATAAGAGCATTGTCCTTGGTGACTTCTCCCAGCAATGCCAATGAGCCGCTGATGGGCCTGCCTCTGCCAGGGGTAAAGGACAGAGTGTCACGCCAACACTTACCATCCACGACAAGGCCGTGTCTCTGGCAGCATCAGAAAAGGACTGATTGTGGTCCCTGGAGGGGAACTTTTGAAGAGGAAGGTTGGTTGGCTTTCTTCAAAAAGCTTGTTAGGATCCTTTCGACAGCTGTCCAGGACCTCACCCTGCAGTGGTATTTGCTTAGGAGCCAGTCAAGCACATTGGATTCATGGTTCATTGACTCGGGGCGCTGGGTGGCTGCTCCGAGAAAGGGAGGACCTTTCTTCCCTCGACTTTAACGAGGTGGTTACTAAAATGTGGGCTGCACCCCAGTCTGCTCATACCTACAGCTAGGGTCTGTAGATCTTTACTAAAGTAGATGGAGTGGAAGCCTGTATTATGCACTCATTGAGGATGCTGTTGCTGCCCACTGATGTTCTTTGCCATCGTCTTTGGGGTCAGGTGCAATGCTCCCATCAAGCCTTAATCGCCTGACTGCCTACATAGTGGATAAAGCCTACATTAACTCAAGGGAGGTGGTATCGGCCCACAATAGCGGTGCTGCAGGTTTTACAGGAGCACCTCCTCAAGTCAGAGGAGATTTCAAAGACAGCAACAGACTTCACTATGAGAACTACACAGAAGTAGAGGTCTTAACTTGTCCACTTGGATCCAAAAACCAGAGGTCTGACCCGAGACTCAAGCAGTTTTGGGTCCAAAACTTCAACGAGTACCTCAGATACAGGTCGGGTTTGGTATTAGTTGCCTCGGGTCTTGGGTAATTCAAAATAAGTGTGCTTTTTTCAAATGGCCCCGATCAGAGCCGATCCTTTTAACGGAGTGTCTATTTACAATAAACAATCCACCTTGTTGGCAGAGGCTTTCCCTCTGGCCTCTTTGGTGATCAATAGCAGAGCGTTCCCCCAAGACACAGATGCACTCTTGGGCTATGAGCCATTTCCTTACTCGCCAAGCATCAGGCAAGCCCTCGGAACGTCACAGATTGGCCTCTGCTTGCCACTGTCCGGCTGGATGTCTACACAGGAGCCGGAGCTGCCTGTTCATCCCAAACAGGTGTAGCAGATGGCATCCAAGAAGAGACATGCGTCGAAGAAAAGCGGGCACCCCAGCAGCAGCTCTTCTTCTAGCTCTACCGTTCTAGATGGGAGGGTTAAGAAGAGAGGTTCAGGTTCTCTCTGCTCATGCCCTTCTGTATATGTGCCCAATTCAGATCCCAAGTCAGCTGAAGTCTTGTATGCCCAGAAGAGCTTGAACTTGATGGACGATTAAGGTTGCGGTAAGTGCCTCAGGGTACTGAATCCATTACGAGACCCCGTCCTGTTTCAGCGCTGCATCCAGTTGGGACTGATCACCCAAAGGAAAGTGGTCATAATAGATGCATCAACATTGTGATGGGAGACCTCTCTGATGGCATACCGGCTTTGGGCTCCTGGATGGAGTCAGAGATGTCATGGCCCTGAGAGACAGGAATGAGACATTGCATACACTGCCATATTCACCAGCTCAGAACAGCTAAATCGCTATTCAGTCAAAAGATTCTGAGCTCATGCTGCTTAGACAGTGCATTATAGAGTTGTGAAAGTCCCACCTCTACTTGCTGTCTTCATTTGCATTGACCAGTGCAATTTTTATTTGCACTGCGGTTATTCAATAAGGCTTCAGGTAGGGATTAGGAGAAGTGATTCCCATGGCATCAGCTTCTGACTGCTTTCTGAACTAAGGTTACGAGAGTAACCGGAGACAGTTTGTGCACCTGCCTTCAGAGGTACTGACCAATTTACACATTAAATCAATGATAATTTATTTTCTACAATTTCTAGCTTTTCATTTTCTCTCCACAGGTTCATTTACTTTCTGAAGTTGTAAGCAAAAATCTGTTGGCATTATTACTATGGTAACTAATGCACATACACTAAATAACAGATGACAGAACAGGAAATACCATAAGCTGATAAACAAATGTTTTGCAACAAAGTATGTAATATTGTGAAAATCCACAAAACTCAGTACTAGAACTAGAATACCAGAACTACTGCCAGTGGCAGTGGTTGTCAATGATATAATAGGCAAAAACAAACCAGTGCGGCATACAACTTACAGTCATTCATACAAGTACTGCCATTCACTCAAAACTTACCTTTTCCTTAACAGGACTCAGTCGTGAGCTCAGCTCACCATTTAAGTAGGGTGTCTTCCCATCACCCGCACCTCCTCCACGCTCCACCTCTTGTAGGTCACATCTTTCGCTCCTCAGCGAACCAGACTCACGAAAGCTGGTAACTGGGTGAGCTGCGTGAAGATGCTGACTGAGACGTTTAACGTCTAGCGCTTTATAACCACATATCCGACATTCGTAAACATCTTTAGCTGCCTCTCCGGTTGTCGCTGGGTCTGGAGTTGAAGCGGGCGTGCGAGCGCTCTCGAGCTGCGGAGGTGCGCATCGCTCCATCGCAAAATGTGCACGACTGAGCCAAGACGCAATTCATATAAGCGCAACAATCAACTAAAATTTCACAGCAAGATTTAAATCAAGCCTGCACCGGTTTAAAAGATGCAACGGGTTTCATCTGAATGAGCTGTTATATACAACGTTAGCATGCATGAGGTTAAACCCTAAATGATGGTCATACTGGTCTGAATATGGAACAAAGGATGACTAGCAAGCGAGCTAACCCAAGAGCTTGTCGTGTTAGCGTTGCACAGTCGCATGAAAAGTAAAATAGCCAGCACGAATGCAAACGAGTTTATTTTCCTTTAAGAAAGTCAGAGACATGAGAAATAAGTCATTTAAAAGCGTATTTCCTTGGCAGTCGCTCTCGCCTTTGGGTCGCACGGTTGTAAGCTATCACAGGACACTGGTTTGGTTTGTCGCATCCTTGTAAAGTGAAGCTGGAGTTGATTTCGCTTCAAAATAAAAGCTCTCCCTTATAAATAATATTTCTCTCAGATTCAGGACGATTTATTACTATGATAAAATGTATTAATCCTATTACAATACGTTGCATATTTACATTAAATATTTGCTTTCTTTTCTTTTACTATATTACTGTACTTTAACATCTTTTTCATAAATTAGGCTGATGTGACTGGGCTTGTCGTTCTTACTACTTTTCTTTTTTCTGGTGATGAAATACAATAAAAGGTTAAAGAAATAGTTTAGAAGAAACTATGAATAATTTTGTTGTGCAGTAACCACACAAAAAAGAATTGTCTGAGTCTTTTCTATACTTTTCTATAAGCCAATAGGGATCAAAAATATTTAACTTAAACATTATATTGTCTTTTGTATTATGTTCTTTTTGGAGCTTGAATGTTCTGAGACCTTAGTCTCGGCCAGACTTTGAAATCAGTTTTGCTCTGAAGAAAGAGGATGAATTTATATTTTTGCAGAGGTTTACCAGTGTGCATAAAGCTTTGTGAGGTGTGCAAGAGGATTGTGTGGTGGATCTAAGACAAGGCTTAGAATATGGAATTGATTGCAATAAATTAGTTGAAGACATCAGACAGCATGGACATGTTATTGAGGAGATGGTGCTCAGACTCCAAAGTGAGTTTCTTGCGTTTTTGATCCTGAAAATCAACAAGGCTTATCTGCGTGTCCTCGTTTCCTTTTCATCACCCTGTTAGGAAGCGAGGGAAGGATTAAATGGCAATAGGTGGAGACAAAAATACACCAAAGTTTCCTTGCCCATGCCTCCCTAGGATGTTCCTCACTCCTCATTCCGTGCCTCCTCAAGGTGCAATTAGAGAAGTGAGATTTCTGAAGTCAAGATGGCTGACTTTGATCGGTTTTCAGGTCACAGGCTGGAGGACGGAGCATTGAGGAAACAAGGAAGCATCAATTTGAGTATTGAGAAGCACCCCTCAGTATGAGGCACATCCTTCCTCAAAGTTGACCCAAAGACTCTTGGAATCTTTTTGAAGACTATAGAACTGTGTTTTACTCCCCTGAAAACCAATTGACTAACCCTTCTAAAACCTTAGAGCAGACACAGAGATCAATAGCATCACAGTGTCCTAACTGTTCACTGCCTGCAAACAAATGCCACAGGTAGTCTTTGACTGGAACATTGGCGCATGTAATGAAACCACCACTAGCAGGAATTATTCTGAGGTATAAATCTGACTAAAAATAAACATTGAAACTCTCATTTTTACAAACAGTACAGACAGTAAGCACAACCATACTCCTTTGGGTCACAATGAGCTGATTAATTAAACTGAAGAACATCTGGTGCTGGATAAAGTTCATGTTTCTTATCCATGGAAGGTAGTAATCTAAAACTTCCACCCAGCCATTAACTTTTTGCAGCAGAAACAAGCAGTTTTTTTATTGCTCAAACTTAAAGTAAATTGTTTCAGTCACAGGCTTTAGGCCTTTATCACAATGGGACCTAAAACATGCAATCCACAAAACTGACCGCACCAGATGCAATTATTGAGTGAAGATGAAGAGACTGTATAGATTGTTTACATACAGTCTAAGAAATACTCTGTGCATTTAGCAATGAATTGAAAGTCATTGAGAAACTAAATTAAAACTAGTGTTTTGTATAACTTGTTACATTTGTGAAAGCACTACAACGATTATAAGACAGTTATAAAAGAGATTATACAACAAGGAGGAAATGTTTTTGTTTTTAATTGTCAAGTTGGAAATATGTCAGAAGCCTATAAAGGCATTTTATATGCCATGCATTGTGAATTGATTACAATAGAAGTAAATAGAGTCAGTTCAGAAATGTTGAAACACTGTTTCCGAAACATAATAACAAGGCATAAATGTTACATACATTGACTTGATGTTAGTGTGATAAAATAGCTTACTGGCCTTATGTGTGTAATGTTATATCCAATATCACTTTAACAGTGTTATGTTATCATGACAATGAAACTATGCTATTAAATGTAATTAATATACAAAAAGTTGTATGGGTGTGTGATTTTATTAAAATCCTAGGGGTCAGTGTGATCCTTTTCTTCCTGTTCTCAAACCACTCCCACTATCCACATAGTGTTGTGTTTTACCTGCACCTCAGAGTAAAATCCACCAGAGCTGAATCCATCCTTTCCTAAAACACTAAGGCAGTAATGATATCTCCTGGGGTTGTCTGGGACATTCTGCTTTGTGCCTTCACCTCTCACCTGTTTTCCATCATCAGACAGAATGAGTTTAGGATGAGCCGTATCAGCATCCAGAGTCACATCCACTGAGAGAGAGATGAGAGAATAACAAAGAATGACAGATATGCATTGCTTTTCATTGTAGGGCAGTAACACTCTGTGGAATATAACAAGAGGATGTTCATTAGGGTTTTGATAATCAAACAAAACTGAAAGCAGAACAATACGTGGCATCTTTTTTGTAAATATTTGCGGTAAATAGGGTATAGCAGGGGTTTCCAAACATTTTTGTCAGCTAAACAAAAGACTTGATAATGCAAACAATGAGGATGACTATGTTTCACAAATGTACTCCAGTTTCTCATACTCCAGTTCCTAAATGTACTCTTAGTTCTTAAACAACTCTAACAAAGACATGATTTAGCCACTATCATTAAAGACTGGAAAATTGTATTATTTGATAATCTCTAGTTTCTTTCCTTTCAAATAATTGTATAAAGTAAATGTGTGAGAATAATGAAAATGATTACTATTATCACCACCTGCAGTAAATTTCTCATCTAGTCTCCTGCAGCTGGATCAGAGCTTTCTTCAGACTGCCCACATTCACATGAGTGTTAATACTGATCTCAGACCAGTTTATTCTGTTTAAAGGGCTGCACAGGGATGGGTAATTCTTGAGCAGTAGAAATCTCTCAGCATGAAAAGTGTTATCCTTTGAGATGAGCAGAGAACCACTGACCTGTGGGAGGTGTAGATGATAAATAATAAAAAATATAATATAATAAAAAAGAAAAAAATAAATGTGTAAGGCAAGCCCAGACAGAATATGCAGACACTCTTTTATCTCTGCACTGTAAAATGTTGCTGTAAAAAAAGGCCAAAATGTGACAGTAATAAACTATTTTCATTAAAACATTAATAAAATGTAGAAAACAACGCATTGTGGGCAATATGTTGCATTTTAATTAACAGTTTAACTGTTGCACTTTAATTACTGTATTTATGTAAATTACAGTACCATGCAGTATTATTTTGGAAGTGTGTAAAAGTTTATTCAATGGTCATTCTTGTTTTGTCAAAGTTTTTTTAAGCATTACAAATCATTTTCAGTCAGGTACTCAGGTATGTTCACAAATATTATTTGTAAAGTACCTTTTTACCTGAAGAGGATGTTTGGAATTAATTTATCTGCATCGACCAGCAGCTGCAGTTACAAATGACACAGTAATTAAATATTTTATTCTTTTCCTTGACAGTGTTTTATTCATAAAGTCCACAAAGTAAACTGAATTGAGATGGTCTAGCTTATGAAGGATTTCCTAATTGCATGACCTGCTGCTCCTGACATGACTTTACAGAACAATTGGAGCCAGAAATTTCATTTTAGAGAATATGGCACATTGCTGTAAATTAGATAAAATTACCCAACAGTTTATCAAATTAAAATCTTTGTTGCACCACTGTTCACATATTCAGTCTTGGTATGCAGCCTACAAAGGACGCAACCTTTGAATTTGGGAAACATTTACCAAAATGAGCAAACATTTTGTACTGAAGTTCTGAGCTCTTGTTTCTTCTTAATTCTGTCTCATATAATCTGTTTCACTCCCTTTTTTATCTTTCCAAGATGAACCTGTTAACATAAATAATAAGCACTTTATACAGCAGAGGTCTCCAACGAGGTCCACAGACCTGCAGAATTTGGCTCCTAATTAAACACACCTGAACAAACTAATCTAGGTTTTTGGAACTGCTAGAAACATCAGTCTTGTGTAACGGAATCACACTGCAGAACACAGATAGTTAGATACCAAACAGGCAGTTTATTGAATACACAATAGAGGTAAGTAAGTAGGTGAGTAGTAATAGTAACAATGTCCTCTTGAGTAACTGGGAATGAATCTTTAACTTCGCTGATGTCTTTACCAGTGTGGCAGTAAGCAGAAGATGATGATTCTATCCAGGAGCTGGGAATAGAACACGGAGCAGAGTAACTGGATGTACACAAAGACGCTGGAGAACACAGGGGAAACAACGGAGACAACGGGAATTGATAGCAGGTAAGTGGCTAGTATAGGAGTTAGTCCTTATCCAAATGGAGACCAGACAATGTGCCAGATGGAAGTGTGTGCTTATATAGTGCAGGTGGTGATTGAGTGATGGTGAACAGGTAAGCGTGATCAGAATTCCGGTGAGTGGGATTGCTGACTGGGAGTGGAGCCTGGTGTTTTCGTTACAGAATTCCCCTGCTCCTGAGGGCCGATCTACTCAACGTCATGGGGGACGTCCTCGACCTATGGGGCCTTGAGCTTGGGTATGAGAGGCATGTAATTCCGCCAACAGATTGGGATCGAGTATATCATCTCTGGGGACCCAGGATCTTTATTCGGGTCCATACCCTTCCCAGTCGACCAGGTATTCTAATTTGACCCCACAACGTTGGAAGTCCAGGATCTTCTTTGCCAAGTAGACAGTTACATCTTCCAGTACCAAAGGAAGAGGGGGGTCGTCAACAGGACCAGGCTCTGTGGGAACAGGAGAAACAGGTGAGTGATAAGCTTGAGCAGAGAAACATGGAATGTGGGATGGATGCGGTACTGTGATGGGAGTTTGAGTTCGTAGGTGACCGGGTTAATCTGTTTGATGATGGAGAAGGGGCCAATGAACCTGGGACTCAGCTTCTTACAGAAGAGTCTTAGGTGGATGTCCTTGGTGGAAAGCCAAACCTTCTGTCTTGGTTGAAAAATGGGCGTAGGGGCTCTCTGAACATCTGCCTGCAGCTGATAAAGTCTGATGGCCCGTTGGAGGTGTTGATGAGCTGAGTCCCATACTCTCTCACTCTCTTGGAGTGACTGATTTGACATTTGATAGTTCTCCCAACAAGGCAAATAGAGGAGGTTGATAGCCGAGTATGCATATTCTTCGGGAATGTCTATGGATCTCTTTTCTAGGGGACTTTTGATGGAGGTGGAGCACACTGGAATGGGAGAAACAGACGAGACAGGTTTAGGGAGATTAGGGAAACATTGAGAGAAACACTTCTCACCCCACTTTAGGACTTCTCCAGTTGCCCAAGAAATGCATGGATCATGGGAAATGAGCCATGGACGCCCTAATACAATCCCAGCAATGAATTCCTCCAGAACCAGAAAGCCAATCTCTTCGACGTGGAGCTGTCCAACTTGTAGTGTGATGGAACCCATGCAGTAGCAGACTTGTCCATGGCCAGTTATTGATTGGACCTTGTATGAGATGTTGTTGAGCCTCTTTTTGAGTTGGAGTTGTTTACATAAGTCAGCGGAGATGAAGTTTCCGGCTGACCCAGAGTTGAGAAAGGCACTGACTGTAATGCAGTGGAGAGAAGTAATGAGTTGAACAACAGTGGTAAATGGACGTACATTTAAAGAAGAGGAAGAAACCACACTCACCACGGGATGTGGAGGTCGGATGGGACATGTCTGTAGAACATGCCCGTTGTTCACAGTTTAAACAGAGCCTCTGGGTCAGCCGATGCTGACGTTTGGCCAAGGACAGCCTGGTGTTATCAATCTGCATGGGCTCGGAAACTGGTCCTGGAGGACTGGAAACTCTGTCTGGCGAATGACAGGTTTTGGCACTTACTTTCCTCCATACAGACTTGTATATGGTTTGCCACCCGTATTCAGATTTGGATGAAGTGCTCTAGACCGATGTTGTCATCATAGGAGGAGAGATGCAGCTTCAAAGAAGGATCCAATCCCTGATGATAGGTAGTTAACAGGGAGTGCTCGTTCCATCCGCTGGAGGCAGCTAGTGTTCAGAAACAAAGAGCATAGCCTTGTATTATTAGTATTGATTTCTTTCCTTGTTTGAGATGGTATAATTTCTCACCGACTGAAGCATCTCCTACTGGACATCCAAAAACTTCAGAAGTGAGAGATAAAGGAGGTGAGGGATTGAGTGACCAGTCTATTCTGCTGCCACAATGATTCCGCCCACTGGACGGCTCACTGCGCTTGACCTGTTAACAACGACAGAATAAATGAGATTTTAACTTTCTCAGTCTGGAAACACTGCTGCTGCATCTTTAGAGCGAGCTAGACTTTGGAGGTGGAATCCGCTGCATTCATCCACCGAGCCAGAGTAGGGCGCTGAATTGGCCATGGGACTGGCAGCAAGGATCGGTGCAGGTGAGGAAGTGACAGGAGGGGAAATGGGTACTGGTGTAGTTGTGATTGTGACTGGAGGACTGAGGATGCGGCAAAATGAATCCACCAGCTCCTGGAATGGATCCTCACCTGTTTGGTTTATGTTAGGTCTGGTCAGACTCCAGAAGACAGATAAATGGTGGTTAGATAGTTAGATATCAAACAGGTGGTTTATTGAATACACAATAGAGGTAAATAAGTAGGTGAGTAGTAATAGTAACAATGTCCTTGAGTAACTGGGAATGAATCTTTAACATCGCTGATGTCTTTACCAGAGTGTTGTGGTAAGCAGAAGATGATGACTGTATCCAGGAGCTGGGAATAGAACATGGAGCAGAGTAACTGGATGCACACACAGACGCTGGAGAACACAGCGGAAACAACAGAGACAATGGGAATCGATAGCAGGTAGCATAGAAATAAGTCCTTATCCAAATGGAGACCAGACAATGTGCCAGACAGTGCAGGTGGTGATGGTGAACAGGTGAGTGTAATCACCTGTTTGTATTACGGTGAGTGGGATCACTAACTGGGGCAGAGCCTGGTGTTTCTGTGACATCTTGACTGTGCTCCCAGCAATCTGACAGGCAGGCCTTACAGAAGTTGTGTCTGCATAGAGAATGGTGACTGGATCAGTGAACACATCCAATGGAGCACTGGAGCTCTTCTGATAACAGACTGGTGATGGGACTCCTGCCCACTAGCCAATATATAAAAATATAGTTTGTAATTCTTATGTTAAAACAAGATGGTATTTTAATTAAAACTAGAGTTTAAGGTTCTTATGTTCTTTTAGGTTCTTGAACTTGCCTATAGTTGAACATGTCCAAGCAGTGCATTACATATCAGTTTAATACTTAATGTTCAAATTCTTAACTTATGAGAAATGTAATTATGCCTAATCAATCAATCTTTAAAATACACTTGTTGTTGTTAAATTAAATTCAGGATGAAACTAAACCATGTCATGAGAAATAATAGGAAATGCCTTAAATGTCTACTGTAAACTTATGTTAAAGAGATTTCTCCATCCTTGTCTTTACTCCTGTTCTCCTCATTGGTGATGATGGTGATGCCACAGAACCTCTTTATCAAGCCTCTTCAGGCATGCACATCTGAATATACCTGTCTGCTACGTAATGTAGCACTGTTCACTGGGTAGTCTGTATGTAAAATCACAACAAAACTGCCTTTATCATGACAGAAACATAACATAATACAAATTAAAATAAAATGTAATGTTTTGACTTAATGCAATTCCAGCATTAAGTCATTTTTTAGATCGTAGAGCAGTCTGGGCATATACTTCCTATTCGTTACACCTGTCAGATCAAATGACAGAACACACAGCATTTGACCCAGTTTCACAGTTTACATTTAAAATTAATGTAGTTTTGATATAAAGGTAGTAGTAGAATGAGATGCGTAAGTTTATAGCACAATCAGATGCATAATTAAACATATAAGCCTACCTGCCTTAAAGTGAAGCTAATGGTAAAAAAGCAGTCCTCCAAGTTCACGAAACCTGACTGCATACGTATAAAAACATAGTACATTTTTCTCCCATTTTCCGTCACCTACCTGAATGTTTAAACTGGACTCTGTTAAAATTATTAACTTTATATTTTGTTGAAAAGTAGATTGCTATTGGTTAAGTATCGCTTTCATCACATACAAAGGAATTTAATAGCCCCACCCATAATCCTAGATGATATGAAATGGTGTGCAGCATGTTTTTGCTTGTGAGAAAAGACACTAAATACATTTTTGGCAAGACACCACATGCTCCATGTAATTAAATCAGAACAAGAGAAGTGCCTTCTTGCTTTGGCTTAAGGAACATCAACAGAGTGGTTGGTTAACATGTAAATCCATTGCCTCTCACCCAGCCAGTTTACTTTATATGACCTAAAACTTTTCAGAGCTTCTGCTAAAAGTTCATTTGAAATCTATATCACAGTAGATTTTACAGGCATTGATTTAAAACATATAGCTGTGACTACTGAGCAGAGGCAAGCAATTAAATAATCAAAGATGCGCTTAATTTTTTGGAAGGCGCATTTTTAATATGTCCCCCCAGTTTCAT
Source organism: Chromobotia macracanthus (assembly GCA_036877525.1). Taxonomy (NCBI): domain Eukaryota; kingdom Metazoa; phylum Chordata; class Actinopteri; order Cypriniformes; family Botiidae; genus Chromobotia; species Chromobotia macracanthus. Next base: position 9,013,958 of record JAZGTH010000016.1, read on the forward strand.
TGCCCCTACCAGAGTCACCATGTGACAAATGCTATTGTTTTTGAAATTCACAGTTAAAACACTTTTTATTGTATATTTCATTGTTAGGGAATTAATTTCCTGTTAACAGGTCAACAGGTTGACAATCAATAGGTGAGATACATAGAGGGGCTGAATATTTATGTTTTATATTTGTACATGGGTTGAGAAATGGATAGAGTTTCTCACTGAAAGACTGACCAGTGAATGAGTAGATATGAGTTCTGGATTCCACATCATAAAAGGAGACCAGACCCTCATCATAATCCACATACACACCCACCTTCTGGGGCTTCACTTTGAGAGAGAGAGAGACAGTGGGCCCAGCACACGCACTATATTGATTCCCGTTTCTTAAGCGCACTGTCCAGTATCCATTCTCAGGACTCAGTGTGATCTTGCCCTTTCTGTTAATGGATTCTCTGGCAACTCCTAAATCCCACACTGTTTTCCCTTTCACTGTCACTTCAAAATAAAATCTTCCAGAGGAGAAACCCTCCTTTCCCAGGACATTTCCACATTTATCAAACCTCTCTGGTTTGTCTGGGACATTCTGTCTTTTTTTGCCACTTCGTACTTGTTTTTTATCTTCAGACAAGATGAGATACCGATGAGCTGTATCTGGATTCAGTGTCACATCCACTAATGGAAATAATGGCGGTTATTTCAATTTTACCATTAAGCTGAATTTGCATACATTTTATAAAATGTTTTATAAAACATGTTTATAAAATAAAATCCTTCTTACCTGCATATTTCTTTCTCTTTGTGATCTCTACAAAAGAGTGTTTATTATTGTTTTCAAAATATAATTTTCATGAATAAGATTAAAATGTTGTGAATAATAAAATGATTCATTTTAGAAGAAACACATTTACTGCTCCTCATCAATTCCAATATATTGTATAATAGCACTGATAAAGCCATGTGAATTTGTGTCTATTTTCAAGAAATATTTACTATGAATAAAATTAAAATGCTTAAGTAATATGAAAATAATTATTTAACTGTTGAACAAAATAGAAATAAAATTCACCAATTAAAAAAAACTTGATTTACTATATTTTCTTTATATATATATATATGTATATATTTTAATGAGGACATCCCAAAAATATGCTCAGATTTGTCAGGTTCTGCTAACTTTTGGGAATAAGAATATCTGATATATTGTGCTTTTGTATTTTTTGTACTTTTGAAACTAAATTAATTCCACAAGCTTTGTAAATGTAAACATTTTCTGCCTAAATTTTACCCTTGCATCATTACACATATGTAGCATATATATTTGAAGATGCTCAGATTTGTGAGGTTTTGCTGACTTTTGGGTACAAATTTGTCCCAGTATATGGTTAAGTAAACCCCTCACACACATAGTTATAGATCTGTTAAATAGTCCATGCTGAAATCTATGCAAATGGTATGAGATCAGTAAGAATGTTTTGCTTTATTATACTGTAGGTTCAATGCCTCAACATTGTAAAATAACAGATTTATTCATGGTTTAGGAATAATTAATTCATCTTAAAAACTATATGGAGGATTTGTTTATTGAAGAGATCACCAAACACCAATCACTGAAGGAGACTTACAATAGTGTTTATATGTTTATTGCAGGCAAAAGGCAAACATTATGTGCAATATTTTTCTTTCTTTGTTGAAACTGAACTTCAAAATACTCTGTACAACTCAGACTAAACAGAAAAGCAATCAAGATTTTGTACAATTTTCAGGATGACTGAACAGGCTAACATCTTATGTCAGTTATTGGTGGTTGTTCTGGGAGATTTCTTTGTGTTTGCACCTGTTAATGTTGTTGATTTTGACCAGGGGGAAAATCGTTGGGAACGAAGCCCCTGCACATATTCTCTTTCAAGAAGCAGCTGCCTATGCTGTGTCTGCAGAAGTTCCTGTTGTCTGCGAAGAGCATGATCTCTCTGGACCAGCTGTTTTAAGTACTCACACAGATGCTGGTTCTCCTCAAACACCTCCTTCATACACAATATCAGGCAGTGAGATGCCTCCTGGGGAAAGTGAAGAAAGAATGGAAAACATCTTCATCCACTGCTTCAATGGACCCAGTGATGATGTAGTAACTGTAGAATGATATTGTAAAGGAGACAGCACGACCATGCTGACTTAACAACAACAACACTCACTCACCCTGTTGGCTGAGATGGTGAGAGCTTGCACCTTATCTTCAGCCTTCTGCTCATAGATCTTCATTTCTTTAAGGAAGCCAGCTTTGAGAGCCACCAGGGACTCAGCATGATGACTTTGCATGGCAGTCAGCTCCTTCTCCAATTCAGCTATACGACACATCTGCTTTTGTTGTAGAGTCTATGACACAGATACAGGCACATAAGTGTCTTAGTACAGTATGAAAAAATACAGAGAAGAAACAAATTATGTAATCATCTGCTATTTTAAAATATTGACAGAATATACATATACATTTATAAAATATTGACAAATACATTTCCTGTATTTTCAGAACCTCACCACATTACAGTTTTGCACTCTATTCCCCACATGGTAATGTACATCATGTAAGACAGGAGGTCAGACAATTATCTGTACAAAAATAGTATACTGAAAAAATAAAAGTTCTTTATTTGGGCTACAAGGGCTATTCATTTTTTTAATAAAGAGTATCCTGGATATTTATTTTTTTCTCATTTATACTGTTTTAAATGTAAAATTAAAGTTTTAAAATACATGAATATGTTACTATACGCATGTTATTATAGCTCAGGAATTTTATACACAAGTATGAGGGGGTCCCTGCTCCATCTTGCCCTGAAAGCCGCTGTTTAGTTCTGATTTAAACTCAACTGACATTTATACCAGTACAAAAACACACAAAAGAATTAAATGTCCTGCAACCTTTAACTCCCGCAGTTCTGTAATTTCATTATTTAGTAGAGCCAGTTCATTTTCTTGTTGCATGATCTCACTTTTCAACTCTGAAAATACAAACACACAAATTTGCAGTGAATAAAGCTTACCAGGTAACTGTACTCAGAAATGATTGATTGTTCTAAAACCTGTGCATTATGTTTTTTAGTTTAATGTTCCTATATTAATTATCCTAAATTATCCTTTACATTAACATCACAAATTTAGCATTTTCCCCCAAACTTATGTTGTATACACGCACGCATGCACACTTGTCTAACCATTTGTCTGTTTCTCATGTTCATCCTGCATGTTCTGTCTTTGTCTCCTCAGCTCCTCAAGTTCTTGACGACTCTGATCACTTAGAGTCACTATTGCATTCTGTCTCTTTTCTGATCTTTTAGACAGAAATGAGATGTACTCTTTCTACAGCAAGCAAGGAAGAGGGGGGTTATACATGCATCCTATACAGTACATTTTCTGAAGGGGTGGATTAAACATAAATCTGACAATGTGTCTGTAATTCTTGGTCAAACTTACACTTTCCATACGGGTTTTATCTGTCTCCTTTTGAAGAAACTCGTTTTCTCTTCGTCTGGAGTTGGTTGTGTGTTAAACTGTCAAACACGCTTGAAATACATGACATGTTGAAACCTATTTCATGTAGTAGTCTGAGATGTAAAACGACAGCCCCTAATGTTTATTACTATAAACATTATGGGCACATCACTGTCCAATCAATCGATGTGTTTTTCAGTGCTTTGTTTTTAAACTATTACAAGTGCGCGCAAAAGGATACAGTTGCTCAATTCTTCTCTTCAACATGCTTAGGTTGTCAGTAAGAGTGTCATATCTGCGGAAGAGATCAAGCATTATCATGAGTTATTATCCAGATGGTTAAATGAACAAGCTTTTCTGTGTATCCCTACAGTAAACTTACTCCCTCTGTATCAGCATCTCTCTCTCTGATTCATCTAGTCCGGCGCTCTCAGCCGCGGTGTCAGCGTCCTGCTTGGGACTGGACTTGTTTTGTTTTTTTGATGACATCCCGAAGCCTAACAGACTAGCTGTTACTGAAGATATAACACCGTTATAACGCCCAAAATAAAACTATCATATTTATTTTTTAAAAAGCCATCAGGTTCACGCCCCGTTTTGCTCACGCAATACAAACCAGTTAGTTGTGCTGTGTAACCACGACAACCACACATAACATTTGCTATAGAAGCCAAGCAGTTTAATAATATGTTAACAAAATATTTCTAATATGTAGTTCTGTGTGGTTTGGCATGATTAAGCGAGTCATACTTAACACTTAATTAAATTAAACGTCAGATTACTTTTATTTGTCATTTTTTCTGTTGATGTAACAGATACTAACCGCTGGGTGGCGTACGCTGCTCTGGCTGTAGAGCGATCAGGCATTGAATGGGCAGGAGACAGACCTCCGCAGACATATACAGAAACGTCCACGTACGACAGTTTGCAAATGTTTGATCCTTGTGAACAATACATAACTGGCATAAACACGGTGACTGTAAATCTCCAGTTATTAATAAGATTCATGAGTGGCTGCTTCAGGGAACAAGCTCCGTGTTTGGCGGAGAAAGGGATGCTCGGCTGACGCCTTCAGTCCGAATGAAGGAAGCGCGGAGACACTGAAGCATCCGCATCTCAAGCAGCGCTCCTTAGACAATCAGCGATGATGGAGGGGCCAGAGGAATTTTTATGCGGGGTTGTTGAGGGTAAGCCGCGACACACATCATTCATATAATATGTAAAAATATGATTTATTGGTGAAATGTTTTTAACGGCAATTGGTATAGTTGTGTAGACCGTTATTTACTTAAATTATTACCGAAAAGCAAATCAGCGGCATTGGAGAACTTATAATTAGCCTTAAAATAAATCATTTTCAGATTTATGGGATAGTAGGGCAATTTATCTTATTAACAGCCGCGGAGCATCCTGGGTATTTTTTTCCATATTTATACTGAAGTGTGAAACGAAGCAGCTGGTCAGAAACCACACACACACACACACACACACACACACACACACACACACACACACACACACACACACACACTTTCTTCACAAACAAGCTTGTGGGCAAGTAATTGGTATATCTTCTGTTTGTAGCTCAGTGTCACATTATTGCCTCAGTGGGTGTTTGTCCCATCTCTTTAGTGGAAATGTCACCCTGCTGGATGCCAGTGGCTTTTTCTTACTGACCTACTTTCATCCACAGTTGCCAGCTTAGTACTTAGTCAAACACTGAAATGAGCATTGGGCTGTCAGTGGAATATATGGAACAGGGGTTTCAGGGGGTGCACATTTTATAATCTGAGACACCAAGGATAGAGATACTTGGCCAGAGGCATATTCATGTCATATTAATAATTATTAAAGCAAATGAAGCAGGCATTTGTATTTTGATTTGTTTGTAGCCAAAATGAATAATAACTTCTTAACGAATCACAATACACTTAATCTTAACTTATTCTATAATCATATGTTTACTAATAAAATAAATGAATGTTCCCTCAATATTTCTGCATTTTTATTTTACCAAAATACTGAGAAAGTGATTGCAATTTTAAGTAAATTCATTACTGTAATAATGTAATTAATACTTTTCATCCCACTAATTACCTAACTTTTATTTAAACATAAAACCAAATTTTTTAAGCAATATCTACAATTTCTCTGAATATGCCTACAGGAAACAATGCAGGATGCAGCTTGCAACCACTGATCTACAGACAGTTTTGCTATACTCATAATATTTTAAGATCGGATTTAGGTAGAAGAAATTGATTCTAGGCCAGCAGCTTAATCACAGAGCAACTGAATGCAGCAGGCAGTGAAATGAATGAGCTAATTTAAGTGAAATCTTCAGAGGATTTATTGTTCCATCATACTTGACAGTCCCTAATGCCGGCCCCATGGTGATGTCCCTGGTCATTATTATATGACAGTCCAGTGTGGTCTGGAAGCGCTTAGCCAATAATTCAGAAGCTGTCCAAATCCATTGCCTGTTTTGAGTGGGATGCAATGAAGAGGAGGTGGAAGATAGAACAGAGACACTGAAGCTTTGTGATGATTATGAAACACTTCCTTGTGCAAATAGGAAAAGAACACTTGTTTTTGTGTCAAATATGTGTGATATATATGTAAATATTCTACACTTCAGGTTTCTACGGAAGACCCTGGTCAATGGAACAAAGGAAGGTACTATTCCAATGGTGAGTAATTGATCAGTGAATACTCAAGAATTTAAGCTTACATTGCTCATTCTATACACTGGGCTTACTAATGGAACACAAAAATCCTCACAAAAATATCACATGGGAGTCTTACATTATGTAATATGGGATATTGGTTTGGATCATGTTCGTGCCAGTAGTTATGGTGGTATCAGAGCAGTACAGTAAGGCTGCCCAGGGGGCAACACAGAGCAGCTGGTGTGTGGCATAGGTGTAATGATGTGTGGGCAGAAAGGCAAATGGCTTTTTATGACTAAAGACTGAACACTGATGCCAGCATGAATCCACTGAGCCACACTTTCACAGATCTTCATACATTAGCCATTATGAAATCAAGGATCAAGAATGGCTCCATTTTTCACCATTCTTTCATTTGAAGAGAGAGAGGAAGACAGATAAATATAAATCAGACGATTATCTTGCTAATGAGAGTGATTAGAAAAGAACTGAGGTTTCTCAGAAGAAATAGAAATAAGCATATGTATTAGAAGGAGAGAGACTGGGATGTCTGTTAAAAACTTTAAACATTTATATAAATAATTATATATATAACCCATATACTATGCTATTTTTTTAAGACAAGAGAAGGGAGCATGAAATGATGAATGAACAAAATACATGGTAAATAGTAATTAATAAATTATGTATATTACTAATATATATTACATAATATATATGTATATTATGTATATGTATATACACATGTATTTTTAATATACTGCTTCTTTGATTCCTTTATTTATTCTCTGCTAGCCTTTAGGCATTAAACAGTTTCCTCTCTTTGCCGCAGTGTTAATGAGTAAGTTCACAAACATCAGCTGATCTACATTGCACGTGGGGCTGCATGGGAAATTGTAGATAAAACTGATCTATCTAGACATTTTCAACAGCCATCGCTCTGACATCACCTCCTCGAGTAATTGTTCTAAATTGTTGATTTGGTACATTAATAACACTGTTGGTCCATTATTGTTTCAGTGTTTCAAAATTGCCAAAAACTGAAGATTTCATAAAAAGTGTACCCTATATATAAAGCACAGAAAGAGATGAGGAAGGCCCAGATGAAATTAAAAATAGGATAGGTACATCTTTATTCTCTAGTTTGAGAAATAGATGCTTCACATGTTCTAAACTGACAGCTTTATTGAATTCTACCAACACCAGTTTAATGTACAGCAAACAGAAGATTTAGTCTTTATGGGAGAAAAGCCATTTTTGAAACAGAAAAACAAAAAGGAAGCAAGAACAGCTGCACATGGAAAATATTTGGATAAGTCCCGACTACACATTGTGATCAATTAAATGCCACTTTGGTAAATTAAATTACTAATGACCAATGATGTGTGTGGGAAACCATCTGCACAGGAAGAGAGGAGAGAAGCAAGAGAGCACCTTACCTACACATAAAGAAAGAGATAGAGAGCGAGAGATTAAGGAGATGGAGGCACTGGTCCAAACCAGCCCTGAAAGGATTAATAGTGCAGGAGAAAGTGATGAGAAACTTTACACGCTTCACTGAGAGTGGAGAGCTTGTGCTGATGCTGTGGGATGAGGGGATGGGGGGTGAAAAAATGATAGATTCTATCTGTGCATTAGCATTTTTTGGGGTTAGGGAGGGATAGATTGAAAATTAGCTTTGTTTGTATGTGTATGTGTTTACTTGCACACCCTCACTTGACTTTACCCTTTGGGGAAGTTCTTTAATATTTCAAACAAGCACTAACTCAGCCTTGGTATATTTAGGGCGTCTTCTTTTCTCATGAGAGGACAAACACACACATCATTAACAAGTCTAAATCACTATGACTTCACACAAAATCCATGGTATGTGAAGATGTAATGTTTGATGTTTGGTGTTAGACCAGTTTTGAACTGAGAATTTAAGATTAACTGAGATTAAGATCTCAGTTTCAGTCTCACAACCTTGCAGATCATTTGTAAAACTGAAATTAGTTTTTAGAATTAAAGTGGAATTTGTACAGACCTTATCAGTTTTAACTTTACTTGACGTTGATACTTGAGTTTACAGTGCCTCTGGTTGACTTTTATTGAATCTGTGTGTTATTGACTCTGTTGGTGTGTGTTTGGATGGTGTAAACCAGCCACATGTATACAATCAATAACCCAATTTAAAACAATACTTTGACAATAGTGCAATCTGTGCACATATCATGATCTGCCTTTATGTTTAATTAGAGGCCATTGACATAAGTATACCATAAATAGAAACTTCTTTTTCTCAGATGGGTCTTATTTATAGAGCTATGCATCTTTCACATCTTCATTCTCTCTGCAAAGAAATCGACCATCTGTTGTTGTTAAAGTCAGACTAATTCTCTGCTGGAAACATGACCCCTTATATTATTAATGGTGCATGATAGTTCAGGGATCAATGGATACCTATTTTCTCTTTTGCTTTCTCTCCCTTACACTGAGTATATTCTCAGTACATATTGGAACATTATACTGGATTCTGAAATTCTGAGTATTATTGCTTATTTTTCTCTCTTCCTGCTGCCTCAGGATGCAGAGATGGGGTCTGAACACATATCTGTATGGACCAAAAGATGATCTGAAGCACAGGCTACTGTGGAGGGAGGTTTATTCTGCAGAGGAAGAGGGTATGATGTGGGGAAAAAGATATAATACGATGAAATAAAACATAACCGTCTCATCATATTGCATCTTTATATTTTTTATATAATATATTATCAAAACACTGGTATTTTAATTAATTAATAACTTTCTAAACTTTTAATTTTTTTATAAACAATATTATCACCATTATATTTGTTTATTTTACTTAAAATAATGTTTCAGCAAAATATTCTATTTAAACCACCATTTTTAATAAATTAATTGTAAAGAACCTACAGTCATATTTGAAGCTGGGGACAACTTTGTTACATTATGAATATGAGGATGTCTAAATATTCATAAATTCATATCTAGATTGCACAAGTGCTTGTTCTTCTGTTATAGAGCACATTAAGACATGTAATATATATATATATATTATCCCCTTTTTGTATTTATAATTTTCAATGTGTTGTAATTATAAATTATATATAAAAACTATATATGTCAATATAGAGTTTAGTAGTATCTGTATTTCTGAATTCATAATGACAAAAAACTGTTTTGATTTAAAATGATTTAATTATATTGATTTATTATCAGCTCAGTTGAAAGCTCTGGTTGGTGAAGCAGAGTTAAGGGGTCTGAGGTTTGTTTACGCTCTCTCTCCGGGCCAGGACATCGTCTTCTCTAGTTCCTGTGACCTCACACTCCTTAAACGCAAACTCAGACAGGTAAGAAAACCTTTTACCTTTCTCTCTTTATCATTCTCCCATTTGGTTACAATTAATTTCTAACTGTAGCACCTACACAGTATACTATTTTGACTATTCTGTTTGTGAGGTTCTTGGGTGCTTGTTTTCATGTCACATGTGCCTTATCACTAGGTGGCAGACCTGGGCTGTCATGCTTTTGCCCTCCTATTTGATGACATTGATCACTCCATGTGCCAGGCTGATACAGAGGCCTTTTCCTCATTTGCTCATGCCCAGGTCAGAGTGGCCAATGAGATCTTCCGTTTCTTGGGGGAACCACGTGTCTTCCTTTTCTGTCCCACTGGTAGGCTGACACATTATATCAGGCTTATCATAGTTTATTACAGAACAAAAAGTATTAAAAACATTATAGAACATTTGTTAATGCAGGGTTACTATGTCAAGAATTTAATAAAATGCGCTATTCCAAAATGACTCTTCCCTTACATTTTTCTTTCCTTCTCTCCCAATATAACAGTGTTGTGGTCTTCATTCCTTTCTGTATAGAGTACTGTAGTTCGCTGTGCACTCCCAGTGTGTTGAAGTCTCCATACCTGCTGACGATTGGGGAAGGCCTGCTTTCTGGCATTTCTATCATCTGGACTGGTGAGAGACATTGACAGTGTATCAGTGTCCGTTTATGTAACAAATAACCACATAATCTATATAATCTATAATCTATATAGATAATATGGGACCTGTTTCTAGGACAATACAGGTTATGCTGTATTCTGTAAAACAGGTTGCATTAATTCTAGTACAGGTTTTGTATGCATTTCATACACATTGAGCTGTCTGAGATGCTTTCAAAGGAGCTATCAAAGATGAGCAAAACCAATGTCCATTGTATAAGCAGATTGATATTTAAATTTTTTTTTTGTATTTTTCTTCTTCTCACTGACATTTTGTTATTAAAATAGAATAAGACGCTAAAAATAGATCTTGTTTTCCTGTTTGTTCACGTGATGTTTGGCATTAAGCCAATACAGACATTGTCATGTTGACATTGCTCCACTGTAGGAAAGAAGGTGATATCACGGGAGCTGAGTGTTGATTCATTAGCAGAGGTCCAGTCTGTTCTTCGGCGGCCACCCCTTGTCTGGGACAACCTCCATGCCAATGATTATGACTCCCGACGTGTCTTCCTGGGGCCCTTTAAAGGTCGCCCCCCCAGACTCAGGGCTCATCTAAGGGGTCTGTTGCTAAATCCAAACTGCGAGTTTGAAGCCAACTTCATCCCTCTGCACACTCTGGGCAGCTGGCACAAAAATGGGAAGGAGGAGGGGAAAGGTAGTGAAGAATACAACCAGCAGATAAGACTAAGAGGCAGGTTACCATATCTAATAACTGGTTGAGATGGGCTAGAATTTGTTAAAACAGTTTCGAAATGTTCATCAGAAATGTTCTGCTAGTTGCTGACTCAGTGTGACCTCTGTAGGTGATGAAGAGGGCTACAGTGTGGAGAGAGAGCTATTAGCTGCCCTGAAGGACTGGTTAAAGGAACTCAGCCTTCCCTTGCAGCCTGGTACAGCATTCACCTGCACCCCCATACAAAACTAGTCTGTAACCTGCTTAACAACTCACCCTACCCCAAATGTATGTCATTGGTTTAGCCAGAAATTGAATAATACAGAGCGTATTGTAAAGATGTTTTGAAAGCGCAAAGGTCAGTGTTTACATTTTTGCACTTCATGGTTCACAATTACACACAAAACATTGGATCACATCAGTGTTTAATGTGTGCATTCTGAGAGGGTGCCACTTTTATTGAGCTATAAAATGGCATATAATGTATTTTTTGTTTCTTTTTAGTTGTCACCTAAATTCTGAAGTTAGTGCTGACATTAATGTGTTTTTGAGTCTAATTATTGCTCACTGGTTTCTGAAATTCTCCTTCAGGACGCCAGGTGAGGTCAGCAGACCTGAAGCCTTCAGTGTCCTCTGTTAAATCAAAATCCCCCGATAGCCTAGACAATCAACACGGAGCCCAGCCTAAAACATTCACCACCTCTTTCCAGAGCTCAGGGGCACTTGCTAGCGATGAGATCCCAGCAGACCCTGTTGTGGTGCAGGATCTAAAAGCTGGGGAGAACCAGGTCTCCAGGAGCTCCAGCCATGAAAAAACCTCTAGAAGAGGATTGTGTTCTGGAAGGGCTCCTCTAAGCGATGCTCATATCAAGTTGCTGGTTGGCTTGCATTATCTGCCACATGAACACGGTCCACCTGCTCAGAGTCTTCTGCAGGACCTCACGTGGCTCAAAGCCAACAGTCACTGTGTCAGCATCAACAGTAATGGCAAGAAGACCCCGCCTCAGAGGGTGATTATTAATTAGTTAATTGATACATGTATCATTTTCTTCAATTTTCTATGAAGTAGAAATAATTGAAATAAGTTGTAATGGCTCAACATGGATGTAGTTCTAACATTGTAAAATGTATTTAATTAAATCTGTTTGCCTGATATGGTAAAGTTTTACATTGTTTTCTGTTGTTAAGGGGATAGTTCACCAAGAAAGGAAAATTCCAATGATCATCTTACAATGGAAATTCTCATGTCATTCCACAGAATGTATAAGAAAAAAATGTGTAACTTAAATGTACTGTTGCTTTGGATAAAAGCGTCTGCCAAATGTGTAAATATTTTGATATTTTGTTGGTAACTTGACAACAGTGGAATCCAATGACTTCCATTGTATGGACACAAAATCACTGAGACATTTCTCAAAATATCTTCTTTTGTGTTTCACAGAAGAAAAAAGTCATATAAGTTTGGAATGACATGAGATTGAGTAAATGATGGAAAATTTTAATTTTGGGCAAACTATCTCTTCAGTGTCTGCTGTCGTTTGCAGGTAGAGGAATGGCGGGCCCGTGCGGGCAGGTTCCTGGCTGCATGTGATGATGTGGCATTACTGCATAGTGCTGTGGTAAACAGCATCAATAGGGCTGTTCTGTATGACCTTTACCCTTATATCTGGGATCTGAGGAACACCCTGCTGGTGGCCAAGGCTTTCGTATGCTGGCTAGGTGAGAGAGAGAGATTGTGTTGATGAATAAACTCATGTTCTTTGCTTACTCTTGAGAAAAGATGATTGGTTTGCAACATTATCTAACTAATCTAACTAATCACCAATCATTTTTGTTTATTACCAAACGAAATTCCATTAGGGATGAGGATAAGGGCTTAATTCAAAATCCTTTTTAACCAATACTTTTCCTCAGAGTTTAGTGGTAGAGGTAGGTTATGGCTGTTGTTATAATTGTTTTATAGTAATACTGTTTCCAAACCAACAATTGATGTTAATCCGGTAATCCTCTCATTTCTTTGCTCTCATCTTTTTTCTCCTCCAATCTCCCATCTTTATTTTTTACACAGAAGGTCGTATAATTAATGAAAGTTCTCCACTTGGCTCCTGGAAGAATTGCTTCCACTGTAAGATGATCACTTGTACGCTATAGCAAATTGCTCATTATATCCTGTTATAACTATATTTAAAGTAAATATTCTTAGATTTACCTCTTATTACGTTTCACTGGTTCCTGAAGTGACACTTGGGATGTCTGGGTTTTTGTTCACAGGGTGTGGAGCTTCCTCTGGGGCAGAGCTGCTTGGGGTGGAGGCAGAACCTTGGGTGTTTAAAGGGGGACTGTCAGGAGAAGTGCAGGTGGGAATTATACTGAATAATCAGCTTAATGTTTCAGTGTTTAGTGTGTAGGTAGGATTTTCATTAAATAGTGCTACATTAAAAGACATTATAAGACTAATTTATATATTTTCTTCATCCCCCAAGTCGCCATCAGTCTTTCTCATTCTTGTTTTCTTCTTTTTTCTGGTGTTGATATAAATTAGATGCTTTTGCCTCTGGGGACCAGCAGTGAGTTATTTAGTCACCCTCCCCCACTTTTTCCCACCTGTCGGCTTTATAACATACGGCCTTTTCAGCAGAAAGACAAGGTGACACATGATACTTAACCCACTCCTGACTCACTCTTCAGTACGCACATAGACACTTATGGTTGTATTTTCCTGCCTCACTAGGTGGAGCTGTACCGAATGGTGCGACAATTGTACCAGAGGAGTAGAGGGAGCCAAGATGCCATCATCTCCCATCCAGACTTTATTGGGGATAGGCAAGCACTGCTCTCTCTCTTAAGCTTATTACAGCTCCTTTAGGGTTGTCACAGTGCCAAAAACAAAGAATTAAAAGCATTGAGTGCTTTTTTCTTAACATTGTCAATATTGTTTGATTAGTATTAGTGACATCATATATTTGTTAGGCTGCATTTACACTGAAATATCCAATGCCACACAGTGTATCAGATTTTTTGTCCTGCCTGAACACAAATCAATTATGTTTAATGCCTCCGCAAGACAAGCATTGATTAATAAGCACAAAGTTCACACCTGTAGCCACAGCAGCAGGAGGCGCTAGTGCTCTTCATACAACATGTATGAAAATGCCCAAAGAGCATACAAAGTTCCAAAAAGTACCATACTGAGATGATATGGTAGAAATACTGTATTGTTAAATTTAAAAAAATAGTATTGAGCACCAAACTCTTTGTACCTTGACATGACAATGACATATAAAACTTCCAGACTTCAAACATTTCCTGTTTAAAAAAGCTTTTTCTCTAACTGAACAATACATATTCTTTCATTAAGGTATATGAGAACTGTCAGACTCTATCTGGCTTTCAGAGCACATATAGTAATGCACAGGTATCTGTGCTTATGCTTCAGGTTTCTAGGTGCGTCTCTGGCCTTGTGCCCAGAGTACAGCTTAGTGTTAGAGGATGAACTGGGTGCGTGTGGGTGTGCTGTGGGCATTCTGGATGTCCGCTCCTTCATCAAACGGTGCCAGGCCACCTGGTTGCCTGCTATGAGGGACAAATATCCTTCACGACCCCATGCAGCCAATGGACATGCTGCAACAAAGGTCAGAGTCATAGCATAACAGAGCGGAACTAAAATACTTCTACAATGGTGCAGTAGGATCTCATACTTATAATACATTGACATACCCATTCTTTACACCTCAAGGAGGCGCTGCTGTATTTCCATGAAGAACAGGATTACCCAGACTCTCTGCTCTATCATTTCCCATCACAGCTCAGACTTGAGGCTCTTCCTGAACTGGTAGACTGCAGTGTCAGTCGTAGCCTCCTCACAGCCCTTCTGACAGCTCTTAAAGCTAATGGTGAGACAGACTCACCATTCTTCTCTTTCTTACTCTCTTTCATTGTTTCTTTCTTATTGCTGTCACATTTCTCTCTTCTCCAGGTTCCCAGGGTGTATTTTGTGAGGTCCAGCCCACAGATGGATTACGTATGGAATTTTTGACAAGGCTGGGATTTTTGGAGATCCTTCGTGGAGAAGCACAACCCAGAGAAGGTGTAGTTTTGGGGAGGCTGCTGTAAATGAGAACCCAAAACTAACTACTAAGAGGAATAAAATACAAATTTAGATTAATAGTAATTATTCCCATGTATGATTCTGGAGCTGGGGTTTAGGTTATGCTTAGGGCAAGAAGCTGGTTTGAAGAATCTGCCTCAGTAAGATATTAAGGTCTCTTCGCAAGTCCAAACTGTGGTCACAATAAACATGCATGGCAAGATTTTAGCATGAAACAATGCTATCAGTCTCTGTTAATTCATTAAGACCAAGTGAAATATATCGCGATCAGCTTATTCGTCCTTTGTCTCTAAGGCTAGATTGTTTTTGTGCTTGGATGCCAAGAAATCTGGGAGTATTGTGAAAATTTGGCTTCTGACTGAGTGTGAATAAATGTTTTATACTTTTGTGTCACAGTGAATCTGGTGTGAACAGACCTTTAAGCTTCCTGAGTATACAGTGAGAAAGTCATAAAACGCAACAAGACAAAATGAAAGCGAAACAGTGATTACTTGTTTACAGTTTTATCTTCACAAATCATTCTATTTAAATCTAACTCTGTTGTTTTCTCATTGCATCTGGATCTCCTGTTGGTTCACACAAATCTTTGGCTCTACCTTTGGTGATAATACAAATGGTTTTTGACAGCTATTTTGCAGCTGTTTGAATGTAGGAGCACAATGCTTCTCTTTTGTATTCTGCACACACACACACACACACACACACACACACACACACACAATCTTTCCTCCAGCCAGTCATAAACAGGCTCAGGACACTTACAAAGCAGATATGAAGACTTTTACAGACACATGAAATAGCTCCCCCACTACATTGAATGGCCCTTGGACCTTCACGATTAATGAATCATGGTGCATCTTATAGGTTTTTTTAGCTCTTAGGTTGAATTTTCTCTCGCTCACACATACACACACAGCTCTTCTAGCAAGATAATGATTAGCTTTAGCCCTCTTTCTCCATCCAACACACACATGTACTAACTGTATGCACGTCTGTACACTCTTTCAATAATATGCCTTTTAAACTTTAACCAGTAGCCTTCTTTAATCGCCATGGCAATCAAAAAACAATAAATAAAAGCTTTCGCATTGTTAATTAGATATTGTTTAATGGAGATTTTGCTATAGTTTGTTTTTTGTACACTTATGGTAAAACAGTCTTTTTTGCATGTTAACTTATCTTGAGCCATCCATTTTTAGAGCACTTTTACTATTTCTGCGAGTGTTAATTTTGGAATCGTAATGTGTACACTGAAAGGCCTCAGCCTAGGTAGTGATATGTAATGTGCAATTTGGTTACAGTGCAATTTTTGTAGTAATGGAATGACACCTGTTTACAGCATCATTAAAAGCATTACTTGCAAACTGATTGTTTTATTTTCTGTTTCAAGCATTTACAAAATATTAATCATTGCCTTTGTAAGATTTTTTTTAATTTGGAGTAATATTACAAATAAAACAAATACAAATACCTGCTCTACTCAAAAATATTTTTTGTGTTTGACACTGATACCTTCTCAGTATTACTGTAGGATATAACAATCGCTTACATAATATATGTGTCCCTCATACATCAGACATTCAGGTTGGCCTCAGACCATTGGATGCCCGAGTAAGTTCATTTCTGGCGAGGTTACTTGTTCAGTAGGGATGCGGTATTCTCGGAGGTTTCTCCCTGTCAGCAGCAGCATCAGAGTGCCTGACACGGTGGTAGCCCACCTGCTGGCTGGAAGACCCACCTGCACAGGTCAGAGGGAAATATCCAGAGGATACAAACACTGACTGCATACAGAAAGGGCCTCAGAGACATATTGTGAGAGCATTGTGTGAGTACTCACAAAACCTAGCAGGTTGCACAGGGCAACGTCTGCGTAAGCTGAAAGAATGGCTGCAGAGAGAATAAGTCATTTAGTTGTTAAAAATAAATGAACATAAAGGAACACAACGAAAGTTTTTGTTTGTGCATTACTCACCACTTGCAACAGATAAGAAGTGTGTTCGCCAACTAAATATAAAAAGTGCCCCCACGCTCATGCAGCCCAATGCACCATTAAACCCCGCAAATCCCGAGTACAAAAAGCCCTGCTGCACTGACACAGACAGACCTGCAGGGGGAAACATAGATGCTTTGCCAATACCAACTGAAATTAAAACAGTGAATAAAGTGAGCCTTGCCATTATTAATTTTGACATCTTGTCATTAATATTGTTCTTTTCAGTTTTTTTTTAGCACCATAAAAATGTTCCCAGAACATTACAATACGTTTGTAATATGACAACATAAACCTTTATACAGAACGTTCCCTAAGGGTTAGTTTTAGGTAATTTTTTACAACCATAAACTAGGAGATATATTACGCCTACTAAACAATGTAGGCTACTTTCACTTTTATTCTTGATACTAGACAATCTTAGCATATTTGGAGCATGTATTGCAGGGGCTTGGTTTTTGTAGTTTTAATTATGACCTGAAGGTGGCAATGTACATTCATTAAAGAAGATATTAGGCTAGTCTATAGTTGCCTCTCCCAGCCTGCCTTTCCCTAGAGGTGTCTTTTATTGTATCATGTCTTCCTTTTCTCTCTCTAATGCACTCTCTCGCTATTTCTGTCTAATTTCCCAGTACCTCTCTTTTTTTATTCAATAAACTCAAACCACTCAGCTGACCGCATCCAAGGTTCATGCTTTTTTATTTTGCATTATTTGCAACAATTTTAGGAGAATGGATATAAATGCTGTACAATAAAACTGATTTGAGAGTCATTAGCTGAAAGCATTATCAGCTTAGCCAAAAATATTTTAATGTATGAAGAAACATAGGGCATGGCACGTGTCAAACCTTGTAAATGACAGGCATTCCAAGTCTGCAGAAATGTTCATTTTAGCCTGATAATGACCTATTTGATACATACATGGACACATGCTCATGTATGTACACTGACATTAGAATGCACATTGATAACATTCACATCATTCTCTCTTTGACAAAAAAACATTAAAAGTTAACCTTTAGAAAACACATTCACCTTCCCTCACCTCCCTTTACCCTGTTTTATTGGTGTAGCTGCTTTCAGAACAGAGTAGATCTCAAGAGCTCTCCCTCTCTTAAGTGACTACTGACATTTGAACCATGAACCAAGCAGCATGAAATGTCACATTTGCCATTCCTTTTTGCACACTGACATTATATAGGGGCACTAGAGTTGAACATCTGAGTGCAAGTTTCACATGACACTTTTGGAACTTTATGTTCAATGTTTTTGTGAAGTATTGTGAAGGACTCCTCAACAATATAGGATGCCAGTAAAAGAGCTCTAAAATGAAAATCCCAACAGCAGCAGGAAGGACACACCCTGAATTCTCTCTTTCTCTTCTACTGTCTCATCTATGGTGGATTAAAAGAGGCCCTGATAGTTCACGTCTTCTGTTCATCATTTCTCTTACATACTGTTTGTGTCTAAATGTATGTCTGTCTGTTAAAAACATTGTATGTGTCATATGAATCAGTGTCATATAAATCAGTTTCCAAGACTGTGCATGCTCAGACAACAAATCTGTTGACAGTTCTGTTAATTTCAAGCTTGGTAAATATCTGTAGCTAATACACTGTTGTGAAACAGATCGTAATATGTGGTGTTTATAAAATGATTAATGTAATCTTAAATACAAAGGGTATAGAAACACACACACACACACACACACACACACACACACACACACACACACACACACACACACACACACACACACACACACACACAAACAATCATCAATGCAGCAGGGTTTGCTGTCAGGGTGAGAAAGTCTTAATTTACAATGCAAATGCAGTGAATCATAAGGCAAGCAGCATTCCTATTGATGTGACCAGTCTCTCTCTTAGAGGCACAGTTGTGCAAAGCATACAATATATTGATATGAGTAATCTATGCAATTCAACATCTGTCACACAAAATGGATTTCATTACTTTTTAATAACATTGCCATGGTTACAGGCTCTTCTTTGTACATTTCTGTGTGTGTGTGTGTGTGTGTGCGCACACGCTGTATCATCAGTTGTCGGTTAAATTATTTGGTTATGAACCTGTGCTAACGTACATATATACACAGTCATATCCAGCCTGTCTACTAAACTAACACCAGATCTCATTATCAGTGATCTACACTTCATGCTGCCTAACAAGTTTAATGGTTTCTGTTTCATTTTTGTTAAATCTCTGTGCATACAAGTATATAACACCACTCCCACTGTAATCACACTTTTTTCAAAACTTAAAAACAACAAACTGATAATAAACCAGTACTTATAAAACAAGATGGTTTTATTGCAATTTCTAAACAAATGTTCATCAATCACAACACAATCATCAAGCATAAAAGCTGGCGAACCCCAGGAACCGCTGCAGCGCCTTGCGGGAGTCAGGAACAGGCCAGTCTGCGACGGCCTTAACCTTGGTGGGGTCAGACTTGACGCCCTGGGCTGAAACGATGTGACCAAGGAACGCAACAGACTCGGTGTGGAACTCGCACTTCTCCGCCTTGACGTAGAGTTGGTTGGCCAGCAAACATTCTAATACCCTATGGACGTGTTGAGTGTGGGCCTGGACAGAGGGGGAGAAGATAAGAATATCATCAAGATACACAAAGACAAACTGATTTACCATGTCCCTCAACACCTCATTAATTAGTCCCTTAACACCTCATTAAAAATGTCCCGTGGGTGTGTTAAACGCTGTCTTCCACTCATCCCCCTCCCGGATACGGATGAGATGGTAGGCATTACGGAGGTCTAATTTGGTGAAGACCCGGGCTCCCTGCAACAGCTCGAAGGTTGACGACATTAACGGCAGGGGGTACCGATTCTTGACAGTGATGTCGTTCAAGCCCCGATAGTCAATACAGGGACACAGGTAGCCGTCCTTCTTCTGGATGAAGAAGAATCCCACACCTGCTGGGGAGGAGGAGGGACGGATGAGGCTGGCCTTAAGAGAGTCCTGAATGTATTTGTCCATAGCCTCCCACTCAGGACCTGACAGGGAGTACAGGCAACCCCGGGGCGGAGATCTATGGCACAATCGTAGTGACGGTGAGGCAGGAGAGACGTAGCCTGGGACTTGCTGAAGACCAGCTGCAAATCTCAATACTCTGCTGGAACCCCGGTGAGATCTGCTGCCTCAACTTGCAAAACAGGAGAAACAGAGGCAGAAACAGGCGGAGAGGCAGGACCCAGACAAGACACCAGACAGGATGGACTCCAAGCCACTATGGACCATCTCACCCAATCAATGCGAGGGTTGTGCTGCTGCAGCCAAGGAAGGCCCAAAATTACAGGTATATTAGGGGATTCTACAAGCAGCAACACAATCTCCTCACGGTGGTTGCCGGAGACGATCAAACTCACGGGGGGGAGGAATGATTGATGGTGGCAAGGTGGCAGTCCGCCAGGGACCAGGCAGGTAGGGGCTTTGAGAGGGGGACTGAAGGAATGCCCCATCTGGTGGGAACCGGGCGTCAATGAAGTTACCCTCTGCCCCGGAGTCCAGAAGAGCCTGCGCCAGAATGGAGGAGCCCTGGAACACAACACAAATATCCAACATTAACAACTAAGATGGAGAGGTTCTGCAAGCCCCGCCCATCAGTACTCTCCGCTCTACCGATGGGCTTTGTCTTTTAAAGGACAGGAGCTGACGAAGTGGCCCGACCGGCTGCAGTAGAAGCAAAGGCCCTGAACCAGGCGTTGTTGCTTTTGCTGAGGGGAGAGCTTCATTCCCCCCAGCTGCATAGGTTCAGGGTCGGCAGCAACGACATGGCCCTCTGGAGCGGGCAGGGCGCGTTGCCCCTCCAGTATCCAGGACGGACAAGCCGCTCGTCGGCGCCAACGACTAGCCAGGCGGGCTTCGACACAGACAGCCAGGTCGGCTCGCGGATGGCGATCTCGTCCTGGATGTCCTCCTCCAGCCCGTCCAGGAAGCGAGCACGCAGCACAGCATCGTTCCAGCCACATCGTTCACCGGTGCTGAACTCGATGGCATAGTCAGTGGCGGAGTGCCCCTCCTGTGACAGCCGCACCAGTTTCGACGCCGCCTCGTCACCCCAGGCCGATTGGTCGAACAGCTCGACCATCTCCCGCTTGAACGTCGAGAAGCTCTCACAGCAAGGCGCTCTTGAGTCCCAGACGGCTTTCCTCTCTTGCACGCACGGCCAGTGAGGAGCGTGATGACATAGGCGATTCGACGACTCTCTGATGCAAACCGGCAAGGCTGGAGAGCGAAGACCACCCCGGGACGCCACATCAAACTGTGAAGAATGCTGACCCAACAGGACCCCCTGCTGGGCTAGAGCAGCACGAAGAGCATCGGGTTCTGCTGGATCCATGTTGGTCAGATCGTACTGTCAGGAACACAATAAAGATCCAATTGCGGATTATCCAATTGCGGTCTTTATTTAAACAGAGAAAGTTTAACACTGCAGGTAAGTCAACAGAAACAGAAGCAGGGCGGCTCCGGCGCAGGCGGGGAGGGGGAGAGAGCGGGGCAGCGGGAACTGGGAGGGTGACGGGCGGAGCAGGAGGGAGGGGGGGGAGAGATGGTGAGGTCGACCGGACAGCGAATCTGCAACAAAAAGCGGGGCAAACAGGGGGAGACAACAAAAACACTAGGCTTGGGTCTTAGGCAGAACAAGACAAGACAGAGGTCAGAAGCAGTATAAACTGAGACGATCTGACAAGGGACGCACAACGAGAGGGGAAATATAAAGGGAACAAAAACAACGGAAAACAGGTGAGGGACAGGGTAACAAGGAAGGCAGGGGAAGACACCGGAGCACGTGGCCCCGCCAAAACAATGCCATGCTCCCTGACAAAAAACAATGCAAACTGGGTGATCACACTGAGGTCCTGACACTTTGTGTATACTTTATATATACACAGAAGTTTGCCATTTATGATCTGTACTTTCTGTGTATTGTTTAAAAATGTTGTAAATGAATTATTTACTGCCTCTAACTGTTTTGATTAAATACAAGCTGAATTGCTATAATGTCTATTAAAGTCCCATTTTAATATGTTTTTAAATGTGTCTCTTGCACATTAAATATTCATGATAGAGACAGATGGACAGACACAAAGAGAGAGAGAGAAAGAGAGAGAGAGACAAAAACACATAAAAAGTGTATCTATCATTTTGTGTATCTATGCACCTCTCACAACTGGATCATGTTGTCTCCATAGAGACAAGGTAAAAGTATACTGTTTAGTTGTGTATAAATACATAGACTATAAATAACCCTTAATAGTTAGTTGCTGTAGTATGCCTGAAAGGGCAGATCAGCCCACTGCAGCCACTCAACAGGGTTAGTAGACCAGGGTAACGAAATAAATATCATCCAAATAATGCCAAATAATGATGGCATTAAATATCAGCACACACAAAAACACAATTCTCAACATTAACTAAGAGAGACGAGAAACAAAGGATGATAAAAATAGATGTAGGAAGGAAAAGACCATTGTGAAGGCAGATAAGAATATTAAAGAGGGAACACAGGAAGATGACAAATGAAAAAGAGCAATGAAAGGAAAGAGGCACAGAGAGACAGGATAAGATACCCTTATCAACAAGGGGCAGTCATGCCCTAATGGTTAGAGAGTTGGACTTGTAAAGGCCACAGGTTCGATTCCCACTGGCAGCAGAAAATAACTGCCCTTGAGCAAGCACTTTTTCTACCTTTACTCCAGCTCCTTGCCCACTGTTCTAGATATGTGTGTTCACGACTTGCAGTGTGTTCACTCCTCACCTGCATGTGATGCAAAGGACACATTTCAAGTATGGGTTACCATACCTAACAAATACGTCACTTTCACTTTCACAGACATGATAGATATTGTAAAAGCATGTGATTGGCAAATAATCTGCTTTCACATTTTACTTCATCATCACTCATTCCCTTCTCTCTTTCATCCCTATTATATTCTGTAGTCCTTTCCCATTTTATTCCCACACCTGTGTCACATGCAGTTGGGTGTGGTTGGTGCTCTCTGGCACCCCTTGTGACAGGACTGGATGGTTTGGAAAATAGAGGTTAGACGTGCTAGTACAGGCCAGATCAGAAGGACCTCCAGAGCAGGAGGACCATGTTAAAAGGAAAGACACTGACTGGTAAGTCCCAGTGGTTCAAAATTGGAGCCAAGCCGCTGGACAGAAATGTCCTGCAGGACAAGAAAAGGCTTTTATAGTTTGGGAGGGTCAACAATTATTTGTGTTTGTGTGTGTTCTTTTAAGTATGCCTGGTAAAAAATACCTTAAACTTAGATAGAACTTAGATAGAATTTAAATTGTGTATGTTATGCTGAGACAAAGAAAAGTATCTTTAGTTACTTTTAGTAGTTAATACGAATTTGAAACAGTGAATAAAACCATAAAGGCCACAGGAGATCTCCTCACTGCACACACGTTGACATATATGACTTATGAGGACTCTCCATAGATGGAATGGTTTCAATAGTGTAAAAACTGTATTTTTTCTATCCCCTAGCCCTACCCTATATATATATATATATATATATATATAAATAAATATATATATATATAAATATATATATATATATATATATATATAACCTATTGTCAGTTGTTAAGAGTAACAGGTGTTTGTGTATAAGTAGGCATGGACTGGTTGCTCCTAAGAATGCACCATCGAGGAAGAATAGAGAGAGCTCATAGGTGGAATCTAGACTGCGCATGTACTGGCATTTGTGGACATGGACACAATTTATTAAGATGATCAGAGAGTATAGAGGTAAGTGACGACTGGGCTGAGCGAGGATGCTGTGTGGGAGAAAGAGTGAATTCTGTGCATCTGGTGACCCTGACAACATTGGATATTCACCGTGAGTGACAACTGGACCGAGTGACAGTGATTGAAATTTGTGTTCCTGGAGGCCTGGCTGATGATTTTTGACTGTGAATCAACAAGTGCTGTTTCTTATTGTTTTACTGGGACTTATGAGCTCATTTTTAGTATTGGGACCATTTTTAGTCATTGATTGAATATTTTAAATAAGGAGAATCTGGGATCTCAGTAATTAACCCAGGAGGTGTAGTTGGCTACAAATTGGCCACGTGGGTTGTTCCCACACCACATAAACACATACACTTATGTGTGGGTTTGAATATGCGTAGACACGCATGCACACTCCCACACATGTTTGTACAGTTATCTTTGTGAAGACATTTATTGACACAATAGAATCTCTTTCTTACCCTAACATTAATCAACTGCCTTAACCCAGTTCATACCCTTAAACCAGGTATGAAAACAGCCCTTTAAAGGGGTGTCAGAAAGGGAGGACTGGCCAAAATGTCCTCAGTTTACTCTTGTTGTCCTCACTCCGATGGTTTAACTGGTCACATTGGTTCACAAAGATAGATGTACAAGTACACACACAGACAAACACACACACACGCATTCATCCGTAAGAGAAACACCTGCTACTCTTTCAGCTTTTTTAATTGTGTCCTTGGATTAGATGTGCTTTTAACACCCAGGGAAATTCTTATAACCTTCTACATTCAAAGAAAGGACTTTTGATGCCTGTTCACTTTACTTAATGAAAATGAGCTAATGCAACAGTTCTTTAGTGTTTTACAATTTACTTTCATTAAGTGCAATCCATTGAAATATTAAAATAGTTGTTTTCTTAATCCATCTGTGTGATGTGGGGTACATAAGTACATCACACAAGTAAACCTAGCTGCTTTGATTGGAAAAGTAATCAGTGCTTCTGTGGTTTGTTTTTGTAGGTGTGCATCAGTTTATTTTCATTTTTGTTTTTGTGGTTTTGAACATTCTAATAAGTGTTTTTGATTTTATTACCTATGTGCTCATCCAGTGTGTTTCTGTTTTGAACATGATTTAATGCCTGCATATATACATTAAGTCTACAGTATTCAAGCCATTTTCAGGCATCTGTGCATGTGTGGGTGTGCATTTCCTCACCAGTCCTGTCCCAGGATTACAGCTGTGAGGGTGGAAGCCAAGAGGCCGAGCATACCCAGCAGAGCCTGCCAGGGGCTCTCCAGCAGCAGTGCTGCCAAAATCAGAGCGTCACTCAGGGGGTTGTTCAGCAGAACCCGCAAAGTCCCACACAAACACCATTCATCCAACTGCAGGGGGAAGATTTGATCTGACTGAAAGATTGGAAAAGAGATGAAGGCAGAGTGATAAAGAGGAAGATTGATTACAAAATTAATGTAGCTGTGTATGAGATGCATTTTTACATGATTTTATTCTTATGTGTGAAAAAGCACAGAGATTGTCAACCTTTACATTCCCACACCCCAAACACAGGGATTAAACCAGAACCCACTAAATAAACTCTAGAACACTTAAAAATCATTTTCATTTAAGAACATTAATAACAACTATACTACCTGATACACTGCTTACATATAGTACATATAGTAAGTTTTATCTGTTTTATATATCAGACACTTAATACATTTGAACATAGTGCTCTATGTTAAACAATAAAAACAAATAAGTCCCTTAATTCAATAGATGACAATAGTGCACTTTGGAATGACTGACATTTTCAGTGTGTTTATAGAACATTATCTTTGTTTCAGATCACCCTAAACTTTACAATTTCTTTTCAAAAGCATTTAAAAAGACACATGTGATCTGAATGTTGTGTATTGCATTGTGTAGGGTTCTTACCTTGCATGTAAATGTGGAATTGTTTCATTTCTCCAATGCAGTACAGCAGTGTCCTGATGACACACTGTTTAAAGCCTCTAGGCTGCTGTGGTGAGTTTTTGTCCAAAATCCACATATTGCCAATTAAAATCAACCACTATGAAGTCAGCATATCCCAGACACAGCCTCTTCATATACACTGGTCTCTCTCTGTTTTTACTCTCTCCCCAGTCATTTTCTCCTAGTCATCCTTCTCCTGTTCTGTCTCACTGACCCTTTTTGCCTTCACATTTAAAGGTTAATATTATATCTTATTAACCTCATGTACAGGTCCCATATCTTCTCTGGTTGGGTAGAAATGGGCAAAGTCCACATGCAGCATCTGCTCTCATCCTCTCAATCATTCACATTCCTGTTATTCTTTTATTTGCTTCTCATCTATCTGCAATTATATTGCAGAATTATAATTATATTAGATATGTAATTAAATTAGCCATTTAAATGTATAAAGGATAACTATTTATATATTTACTATTGAAAATTGAATAGACCTTTAGAATTAAGGAACAGAAGCAAAACTGTTAAAGGCATTTATTTGTATTTTCTTAAATGAGTATCATTTTGTTTTGAACCCTTGTGCACCCGTGTATGTGTGTGTAATTTATTGTAATGAGCAGTCTTTGCTGAAAAAATGACAGTTCAGGCTCTTGGGCATGTCTAATACATAATGAAAGAATATTTCCAGAACAAAATAAGGTTTATTTTTAACATAAGGGAGTCCATGAGAAAAGCAGTTTGTAGTCTACGTAAGTTTGACTACAAGTGACATAAATCTGTTTCTGTTTAGAGCTCTGTGTGAAAGTCCAAGAGAGTGATAGGGAAAAATACAGACAATTTATTTTCTGTAAGATTGTAGTATCAATTTCAAATGTCACTTACATGGACTTTCCACAGTCTGTTAGCTAACTGTCTGATTAATGTACAATATTTTGCACACCACACTGTAAATTACTTTTTTAATCTAGTAAACAATATAGTTGGCTAACCTTATGCAAATTTTGCATGTAAAGGAACACGTTTTTTTAATGTTGTTACGATGGAGGCTCCTGTACCGCCTCCTCCGAACCACCAGAGGGAGCCGTCCCCTGAATATTAGTTGTCAATCAGACTACAATTCCCACAGGGCCACAGTCCGATGATTACCTTTGCACCTGTTTCCTTTTTGCATGCATTTTATAAGTCTCATGTGAGCTCATGCTCATTGCGAAGTCTTGTTTTGCCACGGCTAACATTTCTGAGTAGTCTTCCCTGTTTTCTGGATTACCCGTTTTAACCTTGGATTATGTATTCTGTTTTGATTGTTTGCTGCCTGCCTTGACCCTTGCCTGCTTACTGTTTCTGATTTGCCTTGCCCCTCTTATACCTGTTTGTTGATGCCTGACCCTGCCTGTTT
This sequence comes from Chromobotia macracanthus, assembly GCA_036877525.1. Classification (NCBI taxonomy): domain Eukaryota; kingdom Metazoa; phylum Chordata; class Actinopteri; order Cypriniformes; family Botiidae; genus Chromobotia; species Chromobotia macracanthus. The sequence goes on from JAZGTH010000016.1 coordinate 9,041,035, forward strand.
TTTTGATTCTCAATAAACTGCTGCAAATGGATCCTACCGCCTCAGTCCCTTCGTTACAAATGTAGTGCTAAAGTGGTGTAGAATGCTTACATGACAGTGAGATGGCTCTTCCAATGTAAGTAAGCAGTTCTTGGATGCCAGAATGACCAGATCTTTATTGTAGTCAAGCACACCTATTCTGATGTTGCTTAAGTGGACATTTGTAAATTACAAAAGTGGGAAAATACCTTTTACCTGTGGCCATGACAATTACAGTCTGTACAAAAAAGATCATATTTTATTCTTTTTTTTCAGTTAATTTTTCAGCAGGGATCTTAGAAGCAAACACACCCTCCACTGATTCTCATCTCTAACAGAACCTTTTAGAATCTGACTGATGGAGAGATGATTTGAATGAGATAAACCAGAAGAGATATTAAGCAGAAAAATGCACATGAAAATCAAGCAATAAATGTTAATGCGTATTGGTTTAAAGCATGTACACATTTTTCATGTACACTAATGCTGAATTTGGAGTATATGACTATATGTTATTGTGTGTATGCTTTGTATATGTGTGTGCGCATCTAGAGGTCTTTCATTCTGTGAATGACAGGAGGGTCATTGTGAGCTTGTGATCTGAGTGACATTCTCCTTGCATGGACAAAACTGGTCAATAGTTGCACACACACACACATGCACACACGCACACACACTCTAATTAAGGATGCACAGACTGTTTGGCCAGTTGTAGATGATTAGCCCTGCATGTGCTGGAGTCCGGATGGAATTAAATGGTTGTGTAGTGCAGTGCCCAGATGCTCTGAATCTCAGCTGCAATTCACCCCACCCACAGAAGTCTGATCTGGAAAAGCTGCCATGCCATGGTGGAGGGTGTGTGTGTATGTGGGGTGGTGTATGTGGTGTTGGTGTTGCGTGTACATACAGTACACTGTTGAGTTTATGAATATGCACTTAAAAGGTAACACTGACAAACCTGACAATACACTGAGAAATGTTTCTCCTTTGCGGTTATGAAAGAGTCAATCAATGCTCTTCAGAAAATCACAGTTAAAAGAAAATTGCAAAGAAAAAACAATACATTTTTATGTATCACTGTACTATTTATGACTTATTATACATTATATATACTATTGCAGGTGTTTTCACATAAAAGTACTATTATTCCAATTCTTCAGAAGTCATAAGTTCAACGAACAACACTCATTTTCATTTTTAGCATTTTTAGCAGTAATTATTTAAATTGTGTTGTATGGAAGAGAATTCTTCAAATATTTTCCTTTAGAGTTTAATTGAAGAAAGAAACTAACATGACAGTAATTAAATGATACTAAACATTAGAGAGGCTGAGACTAGCCCAGAGTTATTTGACTCCAGTCATTCAGCTATTACTAGTAACTTTACTATTACTAGCTTTACTATACTAGCTTAAACTATTAGGCTTTGTGTGCTTTTAAAAGTCAGGCTTGCTAGAAACAGCTTGCGAGCACAGGTTTTAGTTTCCCCAGAGTACAAAAAAAGGATAACAGAGAAAAGTTGTGCTGGGTGATTACATCTTAGACTGATCTACAGAGGGTATGTGATCCGATTTAGTTTTACTTTCAGTAAGAGATTACTTTCAGTAAGAGAAAGTAATGTTTGCAAGGGAAGACAGGGTAAAATACCACAATATGTGTGTATAGCTTTAAGAATGTATGCCATAGCAGCTGAGCTGGCTAATGGTTGTTCAGAGCCAGTCTTAAGATGACCACTGGGAACAGATGACTTTAGTGAGAGAGTGTGAAAAAATGACATAAAGGTATGGATATTGAGTGAGAGAGTGTGATAGGGCATAAATTGTTGAAGACAAACCGTTGAGTCTTTAGCACAGAAGAAAACTGGGAAAACTGGGTTTAAATCTTGCAGAATTTTTCTACCTCTCCCAAGGACTCTATCCCTCTCTCTTTCCTCTCTTTTTTCTTTGACAGGAACCCTCTATCATTAAAGTAGAAGATAGTCTGTGTTCACATAGTCTCAGCAGACACAGCTATAGACTGCACAGTCCAATCACTGACCATCTGATCTATATTTTACATATAAACTCCTGGAAATTGATTGGCAATTGGAAGTGAGAGTACACAGGTTTATATCAGTTCATATCAATAGTGTTAGAGTAGAACTTACGGCTGAGCTAATGGGTTCCATAAGATTGTAATTAGTGGGGGGGTTGGGTTAGACATTTATAGATTAACTAGAATTAATAAACTACATGCCAAGTATGTTTGTTGCATCAAATCTTGAGAAAATATTCAGGGTTTTCTTTGAGACACTCCACCCAGAAACAATACTCCACCCAGACACAAAAATTGGCCATTAAATTACTCAGCATCAAGGCATCCTAGGTGAATATGACTTTCTCTTGACTAGTGCCAGGACAAAACACGCAGTCATGAACTTCAAAATCTCAGGCACTGTTCAATGTCCTTTTAAAAGCTGGGAAGAGCCATGATATTGTTTAATATAACAAATTCTGTTCAACAGAAAAAAGTTATATTCACCAAGGATGCCTTGAGGGTGAGTAATTTATGGTAGGGTGAGTAATTTTCATTTTTTGGTGGAGTATTTCTTTAAGGGCTATTCATGCTGTGCTTTAACTCCAGGTTGTTCATTATGGACCTCAGAAGAGTATGTTTCACACTAGTAATTTAGAAGTGACATAATATGAGCAGTATGAAACATGAAAAAGATAAACACACCCTGTGTGTGTGTTCCAGATCAGTAAGGAACACAATCTGCCTGGACAATAGACTGTGGTCCAGAGTATGTGTGTAAGTGCAGAGAAATCAAATAATCCCTGGACGTGTCCCTCCATTTCTCTTTCTCTCACTACCTCTCTCTGTCTTTCTTCCTTATTCATTCCCTCATTTTGCTGGTGAATGATAAAGCTTTTTATTCAGAAACTTTTCTGTTTGGTATTCAAATCACATACTATCATTATCACAAGACTTATTTACCATTGCACATGTGTGGGTGTTGGGCTGTTTGTGTGTCGGTGGGCTATCCATCATGTATCCCAGTGGTTGTTTGTGGGTGCAGCAGCAATTTGTCATGTCACACTTCTGCCAGTTTGATCTTGGCCTCTCAAAACATTTTTTCCAGTCACAACCACTCCCTTGCCTTCACACTCTATCCATCCTCACTCCCTTTTTCATTCACCCTCTCCATCTCCATGACAACCAGAGTTTAGCCTTGACAGTTTGGTGGAATGGTGTCTCTTGTTCAGTAATTCATGCACACTGTCAGCATACACACAGGCAAGTGTGAACACAGAAGCTTTATTGGCCTTTATGTCCAACCAGAGGAACTTAAAACAAAATTTTAGGTAAATCAGATCATGACTTGGAGAAACATAAGAGTATGTTGGCATAAACAGCGATGTCAGGAAACAGGATCACTTATAGCAGCTTAAGCTTAAGGATAAGTGTACACTTAGCTGGTGTGTGTTCAGAGTCTTCCTTTATATTGCAAGTCTAAATAGTGAAGGAGAACAAGGGAGAACAGGCGGTAACTTGAATACGACAGATAGAAGGTGAGTATTCAACACAAGAGAGATAGCAGGTGAGTATTCAACGCAAGAGAGATAGCAGGTGAGTATTCAACGCAAGAGAGATAGCAGGTGAGTATTCAACGCAAGAGAGATAGAAGGTGAGTATTCAACGCAAGAGAGATAGAAGGTGAGTATTCAACGCAAGAGAGACAGCAGGTGAGTATTCAACGCAAGAGAGATAGCAGGTGAGTATTCAACGCATGCTCGCCAAGTAAAACGCAACAGTAAGCTGAGAGACCGGACAAAGAGGTGAGGAGTGAGCGTGGCTGTATGTGCTGGTTGATTAGCAGTGGCAAGTGTGCATGATTAAATCTTGGGTCACTGGGAGCGTGGCTGCGGGGATGTGTCCCTAACACACACACACAGCTGCTTTGTCTTATATTTACTCTGACACTCAAGCAAATTATATTAAACTGTATTATTATGCTTCCATACCACTTCTTCACACTCTACAGATGTATGTGGATCTGCTATCTTATCATGTGAACTATATGAACATTAGGCTTCTATTCTCCCTCTTAACCTACAGGTAAACTTTTTGTGTATTTTTTAAAACAAACCAAACATGTCACAAATAAACTATTATTTATTAATCATTTTTCCAACTGAGGACAACCTTGTGGGGCAATTTTGACCCTAAACCATAGTTAAATAACTTCACACACATACACAAAGCTTATGGTAGAGTATATTAGATTATGTCTACTGTGTGAAGTGTTTGATCAGTGTGCAATAAGCAGGGCTGGTTTATCGCTGAAAACTGGGTCAGTATAATTTACACTCCTCCCGCTGAGAAATGACATCTGAGTATGTGTGTGTGGGAGAGATGGAGAGAACTTTGTAATATATGGGAGTAATGTGATCTCAGTTCTTGCACTATCCACTTATTTTGCTTCCAACATCGTTTTTACATTGTTTTCTCTCTATATATCTTTTGTAATGTCTCATTCTCTCCATTACAGCTTGTTTATTTTCTTTTTAGAAAGAAACTAACACAGCATTACCAATGTGAGGAGAGTCGTGTGAGTCACATCAACAAATATCTAAACACTATATTCAGTTTTCTGTTTACATTAGTTTGTCATGCTGATGTAGATTAGACCTTTTTAGACCTGATTTAAAATATAAAGATCTTAAATCTCATTTTAGAAGTGTAACCTTTGAATCATACAGTATGAAGTAGCAGAAGTTTATTTTATACTGATGCATCTTAACAAGAGTTCTGATGTCTTAAATCCAACAAAAGCACCTATCTACATCCTAAACTGAACCTTATGGTGACATTTTTAATAGCCACTGTAACAAACTGGAACCGCTTTTGACTAGCTCAGAGTTGATTCTAACATTGGTATATGACTAAGCTAAAAGGTTCGTAAGAAGTACTACATATTTTTTTGTCTATGTAAACATTAGTTAAAATACCACATTATAATTAATTATATGTATCTATTACCTACCAATAAATATATTAAAATCAATATATTGACATATTGATCTAATAATACGTATATGATATTGGCACTATTTGCCAATTTAATTTTATTACTTTCATAATTGCGATATCCAAAAAGTTACTTAGGTATGCAACGCACAAGGTTTTGCACATAATTTTCCAGGTTTTGCATCCAGCCATTTGTCCAGGTATAAAATTCTACAATTAACTAGATATGTACATTTTCTGAAGAAAATGTGAGTGGTGCTTGCTGTGGCAAAACTCTGGAATATTTAAACGATGTTATTATATTTTAATATGTTGCTAACATGATTACACATAATGCTAACATGTTTTAACATGATGCTAGCATGATTTACCATGATAGATATACTAAAACATGGCTTCATCATGATGTTATGAGTTTGCTCGGGTGTCTAAATGGTTGCTAAGGTGTGGTCAGGAAGTTGCCAGGGCAATACCTAAAGCCCACTAACAGAGTCAAATAAGCCCACCCACATGTCTCTACAATGTTCTAATGCTGAGATATTGCTTATTCGTTGTATTACATGATTGCTGTGCTACAGTAAATTGTTGCTAGGGTGTAGCTAGACAGTTAACAGGGTAAAACCAATAGACGGATGTGTGTGTGAATCAAAAGAGCCAACTCCGACGTCTCTGTGTTGTTCTGATACTGAGATATAGCTAATTCATGTTGGTTGCTAGGGTGCTCTAAATGGTTGCTAGGGCATAGCTGGACAGTTTCCATGGTAATAATTACTACTTTCGAGTCAGATTCAAGTGGGTGACCTCTTTTGACTTAACAATGTTCTGATGCCCCTCACAAATTTGGAAATCAACAGTGTTGTTCCAAGAGGGGTCTTTACAACATGAGTTATAACATCACAAAGATCTGCCCAATGTCACGTCTGTGGGATGGGAATTCTATGGGACACAAATCATGCAATACGAGTTACATACCGAAGTTTTGTCCAGTAAAAGTAGAAGTATGCAAGAGAGTAATAGTGATGCTTTGTTTCACAAGCACCACTAATTAAATAGTTTAGGCCTCATCAACCCAACAGCTTATTTGCTGGAGGAGTCATCCAATTAATAAGTGAATGGAGGACCTTATCCAATTAAATTAATTTTTCAACAGTCTTATAAAAGGTCTCCAATTAACTTTTATTTATATATTTCTTTGAATATGTATGTGTGTGTGTTGGGAGATAAGAGAATGGGAAAGCTTTAAAATATTATGTTGTTTAATTGTCATTGTCCAGTTTCAGCTGTGTGAGACAGACTACTCCTCTAATGGCACCTGGACACATTCACCTATAATCGAGGGGAATCAGACCAAAAATGGCAAATCAGTTTCATTCATGTTTAATTCATGTTAGTGTCAGTGTTTTATTCCTCAAGCAAAGACAAAAAAATGTCTCTCTCAAAGAAGCTAAATAGAAAACTGGCAAGTATTTGTAGGTTCAACAAAATCAACACATACAACTGTATCACCAGTAAATTTCACCCCGTCTTCATAACACCTCAAAGCACTGCTGTATGTATGTATGTGTGTGTGTTCTTCAGCCCATATCACAGCTCAAGGTGTTCCTTTTCTTCTCTGTGGTTTAATCATCTGCTTTATTCATATATTTATTTATTTAATTCTTGACGATACAGTCATCAGCTGCTTTGAATATTAAGTCATAGTTCCAGCTTTAATAAGCCCTGTATTTTCTCCCTTAGTTTCCCTTCCCTCCCCAATATGTAATCTTCTCCCTCCATTAAAGGCACTGCTTGACAAATGCAATGTTCTCTCCTTTTTATCTCTTTCAAATTCTTTTCCTATCTGATGACTATCTCTCTCCCGCTTCTTCACCGTGCCCTGTTTTTTTCTCACTATCAGTCCATGCCTTTGAAACATTGAAAACATTCCTCTTCAGCTGCATTTTGTATCCACCCACCAATTTCTTTCTTGTTTTCTCTCGCTTCTTATTTTTACTTTTTTCAAAGTCCCTCGCTCCCCAGTGCAATGTTTCACACTTTCATTTTTGCTTTATTGGTATGAAAAATTATGGTGCTTGTTGTATTGCCAAAGCTGTAGCAGGTTAGACAATAACTTCCCCTGCATAATTCAACCTCTCTCACACACAGAATCCCGCTATTGTTCATTCCTCATTCCATGAATACTACTGCATTTAAATCACATTTCCAAAACATCTGAGCCCTATAAAGCCCATGCAGCCCCCCACTCTGAGTTGATCTTGAGCTTGAACCAGCTGAACAGGGTGGGGATTTGTGTCTGACTGCAGGAGATTGTTTGTGATGTGGACATTTGGTAGCTATGTACCAAAACCTAGTAATGTGACCATATCATCAAACGCTGAAATGTGAGGCAGCATCACATAAATAGATATAATATACGTATTATTAAAAAATTTTTTTTTTTGTCTTTTTACACATACCTCATTGTACTAACAAACTAAAAGTTTCAGATCTCAAAACTTTCTCTCCAATGCAAAAAAATGTATTAAAACCAAAAATGAATTGTTTTGCTTTTTCTTATTTTGTGATGTCACATGGATGAATGCATTAGCACAACTGCCTCCACAGCAAACATGGGACATCTGCTTTTACATAATCGCCTCCTTAATTGACCCATTAGTACGCAGAGAAGAGCGTAGGACTGGGACTGTCATTATTACACCTCAAGAATATGATTACTGTAGTTGTTATTTTACAATAGGATTGTGATGTCTCAATAGTGTGCCAAATGTTATGTCATGCCTTGCTGTGGAAAATCAACATCTCTGCAAAGCCTTCCAAAGGACCTCAATGTTAAAGAAAGTGCTGGTAATGTTTATTTTTAATCACATCAGTGGGATTATGTTTGTTGATGGACTGTTAACCAGTCAACCCCTAAGTCTAACAAAGATTTCCGCCACATCATCCAATGGAGAAGTTGCTGGCATGTCACAGCTGACCTTACGTGTCAGCCAGTTTGTCTGTCTTGTCTTTTACTTTGTAAGCCTGTATTTTGTAGTTCCTATTTCTGTCTTGTTCCTGTGCCTCTTCTTCTGTTCCCTGAGCGTTTGTACTTGTCCTTTGTGTTCTTTGGTGTTGTTCCAAATAGACTGTTGTGTTGGTGAGTTTGTCCAGACAGGTTCTCATGGTTTCGATTTTAATAAACTAAATTTAGAGCCAACACTTCATTCCCCTAAGTTGCCCCAGTTTGACATGGCCTGTTTTATTCAAACTGTTATCTTCTGCCCATGCAGAGTGTGATTTACGATTTGCAGTCATGCATCTGTACTATGCATCAGTAAAATGCGTAAGGCTACTGCTTTTTTTTTGAGGTTGTAGACCTATTTCATAATCAGTCTCTGCCTCAACATGCTGTATTGTAGTTTTTTTTAAACATTTTGTTTAAAAACTGTAACATTATAAAGAAAAATATAAGAAAATAAAAAATGGCATGGACCCTTTAATAAAACATAAAGAACTGCATTCACTGCTTACTTAAAATGCCTCCAGCATCAACACAATTAAATACCTTCTCTCTGCCTTTCATTCTCACTGGACTTTGTTCTTTTCTTTTGTACTTATGTTTTTTTATCTCCTCACCTAAGCAAAAGCATTGCTCATTGCTCTTACTGTTGAAAAGACCAGCCTTACCAGCATTTGTTGTGGTTTGAAAGCTGATCCTCAGCATTAAGTGTTGATATGTTGGTGTCCCTACCAGGCTTCTAAATTTGCGTGGGTCTAGGCTGGTACGGTGAGATCAGTAACTTTAATCTGACTTTTTTTAATATAACATTAGATGATTATCTCTATAACATTGCTGTGTATGTGTTCTCCTGTTGGCTTTGTTATCCTTTGCTTTCCAAGTTAATCTTTTTAACCTAGTCTTTTTGTTGTTCTAGAATCTCACAAGAGTGTCGAAACGTCTGATGAGGTAATTCAATATTTATGGTAAGTGTGTGTACATGTGTTTTCAGATTTGTGGAACACTGACACAGCAGTATTGCATCCAAAGGGCTGATATCTTTGAATAGAAATATAACTTTTGGTCTTTTTGCCACAGATCTGTGGAGAACAGAACATGCAGGTATCCCTGAGCCTTGTCAACCCACCCACAAGTTTTCTGAGGTGAAGGATAATCACACTTAGGTAGGATAACTCACATACGCGAGAATGCTAAGGACAGAGAGGGTAATTGTTGCCAGCCTGGCTCCTGAGCTCAATTTATGGTTTTTAGATATCTGCACATTACATCATAAGTCTCTCACTCTCTCCCTCCTAATGCTAATCACTGTTATTGATTTGAACTGTGATGTAATGTATTAGCCAGTGACTCTGACTTAATCACAGTAAATATTATTATTGAATATTTGTCCATCATATCACTGTGTTAGGCAAATGAATTCAGATTAAATCATTATATGATGTAATAAAGAGACTTTTTTTATGCAGAACTGGATGTTTTATAGTAAGATTCATACATATCACTTCCACCATTGTGCTCACAGTGAAGAGAACAACACTCTCTCACACTCCACTGGACCTGAACTAACACACATACAGTTATATACACACAGACACCTACACACACGCTCACTTTCAAACACGTACACACACGCTGCATGCAGTCTTCAGTTCGGTTCGTGCAGTTGGTCTGAACCAGAAATCAAGTATAAAAGAAAGAGAAATAAATACTTTTCCACATCTGAATAAATAAAAGATTAAAGTTAAAAAATAAACAGATCATTCAGTTATTTTACATCATCACATTACCAGGATTTAATTAATTAATTGTATCGCATGATGGACTATTATTAACAGTGAGTGGAGAAGAACAGCAATAGCGACATTTATGACAATCTGTACTGCACAAGGTGGCGATCAATCAGGTTTTAAATGTAGCATGTAGAAGAAGCATCATTGGGCATCAGAGACAGTCTTTGGAATCATTAATTGGCTGTGTTCCCCTAGATAAAGCCCCACCCCGATGATATGACTTGTATGCTGAGATCAGTTGCTTGACAGAAGACATCACGTGCGACAAGTTTAAATCCCGCTCACTCATCTGTGAATTTTAATGAAAGTTCTTGGGCTTCTGTTGGCATGGCAACCAACAGAGCTAGTCTTCGGACAGCACATGCCACTTGGCGATCTGGCGCCGCGGGTGATCACATATCTCCCGCCAGTGCTCTCCAGCAGTGCCAGGGGAGGAGGTACCAAGGAGGAGCCGGCCAATGACAGGTGTACGGGATGTCCTGTCAGAGTCCAGCAGGAGGAGCTCCACGCTGGTGTCTCGCAGACCATCTTCTGAGGGCAGGTCGAAAACAAAGAGCTCATTGAAGACGGGATTAGGGGCACATTTTTTAACATGTGTCTTCTTCTTACACACTCGCTTCTTTCCCTGGTACAAGTTCACCTTCACATAAGGGTCTAAGAATGAAGGGAGAAAGAGAAATAAAGAGAGTGAGACAAAAATCAATAGTTCAGTCGATACACAGGAAATGATACATTGTGAACTGGGAGACTGCATCGTCTGAAGTGACTGCTCTCCAAACTGTTTTACCTATAGCTGGCACATATGTATTTCTTTAGCCTATAAGTACTATGATGTACAAACAGAGGTGATTCATAATAATAAAACCTAGTAGGTCATGCAAACTCAACAGGATATGAATGATCTAAAAGATGAATGATTTGGATTCATTCCAAAATGGCTAATGGACACTGTTATTTTACACACAATGTTTTTTGGCCTTACCTGAGGGTACGTTGGAGTCAGTCTTGGGTAGGTGACGTGCTTTAAGTACCACCACAGTCAGAGTGCTAGTGGTGGACTGATAACACAGGGACAGAAGTAGCTCTCCACGACCGGCGCTCCTCTATAGATGAAAAAATAGAGAATAAAGACATTTTAGCATTCTGTTCAAGGCCCTTATCTCTCACAATGTCATTGTTGATCTCAGTGTACAGAATTCACTATTTAACATGACTAACTACATTAATGTCAATGTATATTCTGATTTTCCTGTAATGGTAGCATCTTGGAAACAGGGCAGTTTAAAGAGGAAAACTTTCCTCTGTCAGCCAAACTGACTATAAATCATTCCCTTGGCACAACACCAATGTATGACTCCAATTATGTGTGAACACGGCAGCATATTGCCTTGGCAACCCATCAGCAGGGTTCTGCTGCTGCCAAGGCAATGATCTGGAATATTTCTCTGCCAATGAAGTATAATTATCTGTGTTCAACTGCATGCAGCCACAATCACCAATAAAGGATAATAGCTTTCCTTTCAGCTCAAATGGGTTGAATTCTTTTTCGCAAAACAGTGAAATTGTGTTGTCAAAACCAAATGTTATTCTGAGATTATGACTTTTGCCTTATGGTGTCATGATATTTCATGGAAATTACTGGATATGTTCTTTTAATCAGGTACTTGGTCTTTAAGTCTCCAATAGAAAGAGTGTAAAGAGTGCATTAAATGCACCACGAAAACTGGCATCTGTAAATATCTACACAGACAGAATCTTTTTAAATGGGTTGTGTGGTCTATAGATGGGTAATTAATTATTCAAAACCTGTGATTCATCAATGCCTTACAATATGTCAGACATTTTACTGACCCAAATAGATAAACCCACACTCACATATACCATTAATTGTCTTCTCTGTCTGGGATTGGGTGTGTAATTGACTGCACTTACTAAGCAGACCGACTATTGATTGTCTGTAACATTGTCTAAACTGGGCCTAGTAATCCTATAAATGTTGTCTTATACCAAACAAGCAATAGTTAATATTGGGACATGTCATTTCACAGTCAACACAAATCCAATCTTCAATACTATTAGAAAGTCACCACACAAAAACAGTATAGTTTATATGCATTTAGTGAGAGGTCCCATTAGCAGACATATAGGTGTTGTAGTATGTTGTATCAATGTTATCTTTCAATTGTAACAAAGAAGAACATAAAACTATAATTAAAGCTATGTTTCTTACCCTGACATTCCTTTTAATAATGTCCCGGCTCATGAGGACCCGTCCCTCTGAGAAGTCAATGTCAGCCAGAGGAACAAGGGTCTCTCCAATTACTTCATCACGTGAAAAGCGATCAAAACTCAGCACCATGAAGTGCAAAGCCAGCTGGGAAATGCGTGCATATGGGATTCCATAGAAGCTAAAGGTCTCATCAAAGGCTGGATCCAGAGTCTTCCTCAGAACACGTGTCTTCACCTTATGTTTTTTCTCAGGCAACAAGGTCAGCTTTATGTAAGGGTCAGAGGTCAATGATTGTTCATCTGTGGGGGACAAACCATGGGCCTCCTTGATGTGAACCATGAATGCTTTCTTCTCAAAGTTGTACTCAACAGAGAAAAAGAGTGTACCCAGGCCACCCTCCTTATCCTGGGATTTTTCCACGGCTGGTGTTGGTGTCTGACTGGAAAGGCTGCTTTCTGGGGTACCAGCCTCCTGATTACCACCCTGCCCAAAACCTGCTTGGAGAGATGGGATGTCCAGGTCTGGAGAACTACGGACCTTCAGTTGGAGGATTGGTGACTTGGAGGTGAAGTTTCCATTAAGATCTCGCTTTTCCAGGTCGAGATGGAGGTCTGGTCGCCCAGTAGTGGGGCTGGCAGCCTGTTTTCCAAGGGTATGTTCTGGTGTTTTTTCTCCTTCAAGCTTTTTTCCATTTAGGCTCTCCGGATAGATATCAACCCCCTTCAGCATGTGAACAAACTTATAGGGTGGGGTTTTGTTACTGGTTTTGTTGGCTTTGCGCTGACAGCAAATCCATGCAAAGACAGAAACACTGAAGACCAGGCCAAACACACTCACTATAGCCACACTTACAGGAACCTCCGCTAAAAGAAGAAATTCAGAAAAAATACCAATAACAAATATTTTGCTATCATTTGGTGACTATATAGTCTTACTGTTAAATTGAGCTAACACCCTCACTGAGAAGAGAATGCAGGGAGAAACATTTACAAATAAATGTGCCAAAGACCATAACTGTTAACTAAAATAACCAAATAAATTACGTCACTTTTTCCCACCAAACCAGTTCGCTTGAAATCAGTATCCAAATCACTCTTTGAATAATGGCTCAAACTATTACCTATTATACAATTAATGAAGCACAAGACAGACAAGATATATTTATATGATATGTATATATCAGAGTGCTACATTCTACTTATCTGGAAATTTCCAGATTAAGATGCTATTCAGCCTTTTCTGTCTTCTTTCTCCCACAGATAAATCATAATTGGTAATGATTAAAGCTTCTGATATAGCTGCTGTCAAACACCTCGTTTCAAACATGTTCATAAAGCATTGATGTCATAAGCTACTAATAGACCACGAGCCTATTTATGACTGCCAACGCATCAGGCAAAAACTGCGTTTCAGTTGCCGATCCACATTTTTAAATAAATTACATTCCTGAGCCTAAATATAAATATAAAAAAAACGATTTATTTACCGAAATTGTATATTTAAAATCCAGTTACTCACCAAAATTAGCTGCTTCTGGCGCCACTGGTGCCATTGTATATGCGCTCTGTCCAAGGTCCTAAAAGATGCCTCTACTGCCGCTCACGAGTCTCCACTGCACGTTTGGCTCGCTTTTTGTCTTTCTCTTTAGAGACGCACGGTGAAATAACTTAATGCTTATACTAGATTTAAAAATTAAGCCTGTTTATGGTATTTCCTAAAATCAGAATAACGAGATCCCAGAGGTTTCCCTTGCATCCGCCCAGTGCTATACTCGCTGCGCTACGAATATGCCTGAAGAGAAACGCCACTCCAGTCCCCTCCTCCTCCTTCCAGTGACTTCATCGCTTCTGACGCAGTTCTGACGAACAACTGGGCCTGAAATCACCGCCCTGATACCAGCACAACAAGCCACTTCATCATTGTGATTGCCCAGGGTTTACGGCGTGTGTGTTTTCAAATTGTCCGAGGAAGTGCAGGTGAAATGGTCTTTGTTATAGGCGTATTAACGTGAAAGACTGAGCTGATGACACCTAATGTCATTTGAGAAGTGCAGGCAATATTTACAAAAACCCGTCGCACTATCTGTAATGAATATGCCTAATAATGCAATTAATGTTTTTGTGTTCCAGTTCAGTTTAGTTCAATTCAAATTGTATTATATATAATATTTGCGCTTTATTTGCATTGTTTATGTTGCATTGTTTCAAAGAAGTTTTACATATAATAAAAGGATAAACAGTAAAACTATATAGAATACATGGCATTGTTGCAAGTTATATTGTTCATTATAATTTGTATATGAGTAAAATCAATTAGTGACTGAACTGATGATAACTACAACACATTTAAACCATTGGAAGAAAAAGGAAGTGCATCAGAAATGCCAGTCATTGCATGCAAAGGCTCACACCTTTTTCAGTGATTTATTAAAAGATAATCAGACAGTCTACTAAAACAGTATATACTTTTTTCTGAGACTATGCGACAATTAGTCAATTAACATAATGACAGATATCATAGTAAGCAAGATATGCTATTCCAGCTTATGCCATGCAGGGCCATATGCAGGGAGGAATACCTAGGTCCATACCTATTAGAAATACCTAGGTCCAACAATTGAGTTGGCTGGGAGGTTTGGGGAAAGTCCCCACAAAAAAATTATTTCCCTGATCTACATATATGCATTTTATAACGTTTGGAGGGCAAAAATGTGTTAAAAGCTAAAACCATGTCTTTTCCTGTTCTTCTGTGTCAGTGAAGAAAGACATGGTAAATTATTTATATGCAAATATTACCAGATGGCCAAACAATTTTTGTGTTTCATAAAAATAGCATTTGGGTTTGGAATGACTATCCCTTCTTGAGCACAGACCAGACATGGAAATGACATATCAAAAAGAAAAGCTGCAGACACTTGGGAGTTGCTTGTGAAAATAAAAAAATAAAGGAATAAAGAAAAAGTAATAAGTAACATTAATTAAAGAACAACTTTATTAATTTAATAACTTTCATAACTTAATTTTAATTTATTGTAAAGTATCGCATTTAAACTGTTTGCAAACATTTTAATAGACTAACCTCATTTAAATATTTAAACACACTTAATTCAAAGCATGTTATAGTGAGTCTAGGACGATAGCTCTCACTTTGAGTTTAATTAATCTTTTTTTAGGCAAGTGAATGTACCAAAACGCTATTAGAAAAGTTAGGTAAGCAAGTTTATTAAATTCATTAACAATATGCCCACATCCATTAGTTTTGTTCTTTAATGTGTCTTGTCTCATCACATTATAAATAACATTATGAATTGAATGATTTTCATTTTTTTCTTTATAAAATTTTTGTAGTTTGTAGTTTGGTCATAGAAATCAAAACTCCAGGCTAAATGGTCGTCACATGTAAGGAGACAGGAGCTCTTTTAGGTACTGAAGACCTAAACCACTAATTAATGTACATAATTAGTAGAATTTTGTATTTTGAAGTTTATACGATGCTTAATAGGCAGCCAGTGCAGTGTTGATGGCAGTGTACAGAACTGTGCTAATATGGTCATACATTATTGTTCTTGTTAGAACTCTGGCTGATGCATTTTGGACCAGCTGGAGTTTCTGTAATAAACCTGCAGGACAACCACCCAGTAAGGTATTACAATAATCTTGATGGCATGGATGCATGAATTAACTTTTCAGTGTTTGACACAGAGAACATGTGTTGTAGCTTTGATATATTTTTACGATGAAAAACAGTTTTCCAAATATTAGAAATGTGGCTTTTAAAGGACAAATCTTAGTTAATATAGTCTTAGCAAGATTTTGGTCCAGTAATTTATAACTTATGTTTTGTCTGAATTTAGTTGCTAGGCATCCAGGTTTTATTATCAAATATGTATTCTGTCAGTTTGGTGAACTTTTATACAGCTGAGTATCATCAGCATAGCAGCGAAAATTAACTCCACTGGCCCTTAATAATTGTTCCCAGAGGTAGCATATACAGGGTTAAAAGCAGAGGCCCAAGCACTGAGCCCTGCAGCACTCCGTTCTGAACTTGTAATTGATGTGACCTTTTCTCAGTAACTAGTTGGAATAAGTAAGACAAATATGACTTAAACCATGCCAGTGTAGTTTTTTTAAGCCTATTCAAGAGAACGCTATGATCAACAGTGTCAAAGGCTGCGCTAAGTTTGAGTAACACTAGAAGAGAGCACAGTGTCACTCTTCTTACTAGGTCACTAACTAAAATTGTATTACCACCATATATTGTTATGTCACAGATCTTGCAGCTTTATGGTTCACTGAGAAGAGATTGTCTCATGATTACGTAAAGCAGGAATTTGGGTCGCACAGCGTGATAAGATTTGTCACACAGTCACTTGCCTGTTGCGGTGAAGTATGTTTTTTTTATGGTTTTGATATCTTTTGGTATTGCAATTATATTTCAATACTTTTGTCTTTTTTTCTGTAATTTCATAATCAGTGAGTGAATAATTCTGTTCACATTTCTGAACTTAGATTGCTACGTAAGGTTTCTGAAGCAAAACGTTTCATTGCATTAGTCAATGAAGTGCAGTATAGAGTGGTATAACTTTGAAAGGCTGCTCATTCATAGTACAGTAATACATTTGATAAGAACAACCAGAAAGAAACAGCATCAGTATAAGTGCATCTAATACATAGTGAAGAACTATAATAACAGACTATGTGATCATCACAATAAACCTACTCAAAGCAGATTTCATGATCACCACCTTACAGCACCTGTCACATTTAAAATCTACATCTCTGGAGATCCCTATATATATTAAACTGCCTGCACATTTATGCATATGTTCAGATTTGAATATTGTGTGTATTTTGAATAGTTTACAAAATAAATCTGCCATATGTTTTCAGCTTTCCAGCATTTCTGTCACTTTATAGTACTGTTGTAATAAAATGCTAATGTAATTAGTGAAAAGCTTACATTTAATTAACACTATTTAAAAACTAAAAATAAAACTATGAATGTAATAAATGAAAAAGAAATGTCACCAAATAGTTGCCCTTATGTTCTACTATACTTAAAGATTTTTCTATTTTAAAGAGGAAGTTTAAATCCATCTGTAACTCTTGACTTCTAGTTACTTGTCATTAAGCTGACACTTCTTAACCAAAATAACTTGCGGCACACTGAGATTAGTTCATGTGTTTTACTCAAGGTTAGTTAAAAGGGAAGAATTGTGTTATGAACCATTCATTTCCTACAGGTTCCCCTGTAGTATATTTTTCATGAAGCCTAAATATCATTTAAACTGAAGATAAATGGCCGTTTGACTATTTAATTGTATCCCAATGAATTTCAAACGTCTGACCTGTAAACAACTGCATAAGCCAGTCAGTGCTTCGTGCTCTTTATCCTGTATATCCTCCTTTATCCTCCTATCCTGGCCAACACTGACATCTGCTGGTTACTTTTTAAAGTGGCATAAAGGCGTGCTCACAAAGGCTATAGTACTGAATTTAAACGTAAACCACATTTCCAAACGCGTGTTAATGACAACATTACCGCATAAAGATATGCAATAAAATACAACAATTGCTCGCCGTTTGAGAAAAATCCTCTTTACTTTTATTATGCAGGTTACGCTCCTGCGTAAAGAGCAGCAAACGCGTGCGTCAAGAGGAAGAGCTGCAAGTCTCTCCAAAATGGCGACGACCATAGAGAGTGGTAATGCGGGAGCTGCGAATAAGAAAAAACATCTCGGAATCCCCGAAGCAATATTTGTGGTCAGTGGGAATATGACACATCGTTAATTGTCAAGTCCGTATTGTCGCAAGTTTTTTATGAAGGGTGTTCGATGATCTGTTCATTCATTAAAGGGCTTTCTTAAGCAGAAAGCGCCCTGCTCTTCTCCTTATAAGGCTGCAGACACGGCTTGTTCGTGTCTTGAAGGTGCAGCGAGCTTTAAGTCTCATGTTATTAAAGCTTAACTTGTGAGCAGTGCTTGAAAACTTAAGCAATCGAGTGGGCGGCTAGTGGGTCCAAGGTTGTTGATGAGATAAATAACATTTTAATTGTGATTCTGTAGGAAGATGTGGATGCCTTCATGAAACAACCTGGCAATGACACAGCAGACGCCGTGCTGAGGAAGTTGGATGAACAATATCAGAAATATAAATATATGGAGCTAAATCTGGCCCAGAAGAAACTCAGGTTTGATTATGACCCCCGTCTACAATGTGCAATAGGCAGTAGTTTTGTTTCTCCGTCAGTGATAATTCTCTTCGTACACAAAGAATTACAGTTTGAATAGATTACATGTATATTGATGTGTATATGTATCTATATATGTATATAGATACAGGTATGTAAATAGATTTTACATACCTGTATAATTTGCATCACCGGCAGCTATTGTCTTCCAGTGTTTTAGTGTGGGTTTTATTAGGAACAAAATAAAATAAATAAAAAAAACCCCTGTCTAACGATATACATACATCTACAGGAATTGATTGAATTTAAGATCAGCTCATTTTCATTCTCTCTTGTTGTGATTTACTACTGTATATTAAAAACTCTGGCAAATAATTAAGCATATTAGTTTTGAAACCCCTGAAATTTGTCTTTTTCAGGTTGAAAAGCCAGATTCCACAAATAAAACAGACGTTAGAAATCCTACGGCATATGCAGAAAAAGAAGGTAAGACGATTAATCGCTTCAAGATCAGCTTTAAACCCCTGTCTAATGGTATACATGTATCTAGATTTAATCCATTTCTGTAGGATCAGCTCTGTCATTTTCATTCTCTCTTTTGTCTTACAGTATGTAATCATTGTGTTGTTGTTTGTTCATCATTGTGTTTGTATGTCCAATCACAGGACACTACAGAGCCTATGAAGACACATTTTCTGTTGGCTGATAATGTCTATTGCAAGGCCTCTGTCCCGCCCACAGATAAAGTGTGTTTGTGGCTTGGGGTAAGTGTTGATATTGTAATCCATTGAATTTAGAATTACTATGAAATCGCAATTGACCATATTGACTTGCATATTATTAGCACACACTGTTCACTGTACACATACACAAATGGTGTATGTGACCTATTATTAAAACAATGTATCTTTAATCTCGCTCAACCTCTAAACATTTTTAATGTATCATTTTATACACCTAACTGAAGTTTTGCTTTTAATGTATGTGTATTATATTGGCAGTTTATTCTATCATTATTTGGCTTCATGTTGTCATGTAACAAAAGGAGATTTTAGACAAATTATAATACAGCTGTTTTCAATACAGTAACAGTTTATAGTGATCATGTCTGTTGCTGCATAAAAGGAAAAAAATCCTTTAAACATCCATTAAAGACCATAAAAGTCTATGTGACTTGTGTGTTGTAGTCCAAAACGTTTTAATAGCTTTGTGTGCGAAACCAACTGTAAATTGTCATATTTGATCCACTTGTCATGATTCATTTCTCTCCACTGCAGCTCTCCAATCAAATGTGTGTAATTATCGAGTTTTACAAACATCGTTATTATGGACTGAGAGTACTGACAATAGCTGTGCATTTTCTTTAAAATGTCATTTGTGTGTTCCATTGGTAAAAAATAAACACTGCATACACACTGGAAATACATGGGCCAAGTAAATAATGACACATTTTCTTTAATGTTTGGGACAGCTGTTCCAACCTGTGAACGAAAAATCTTTGGAACTGTCTTTGTAATTAAATTTACCCTGAATTGCTTTGGATAAAATGTATCTGGTTCATGAAAATTGGTATGTAGCTGTAGTTACTCTTTTTATGCATCAGGCTAATGTCATGTTAGAGTATGAAATCGATGAGGCTCAGGCGCTGCTGGAAAAAAACCTGGCGACAGCATCTCGGAATCTGGACTCTCTGGAAGAGGATCTGGACTTCCTCAGAGACCAGTTCACAACAACTGAAGTCAGTATCCTTAAACTGTGCCAAATATGCAAAACAGAACTATGTTTTCTGCAGTAATGTTACACTGCACATGTATAATTTAAATCTTAAAAATGATGCTAAAAACTGTTAAGTTGCATGTTATCTCTGTTGTCTTTGTTATTTGTAAGTACAGTAGCTGTAACATAGATCAATTAATCTGCCTTCTTGGGTAAGCTTTGTTTTATTTGGTAAATTATAGCTTATGAACCTATATGATCATATTTTTGCACTTTGCACTCTGAATCCAATCTAGCAGTCTTCTCATTGTTCATATTAGTACCTGTCATATCACATGTTCTCTTCCTCAACAAATGCATGTTTGCTAATAAATAACCAGAAGATTTCTTTGCCATCTGTAGATTTCTCTTCTAAATATTCAATGAATCTCAAACTGTCTGTCAAGAAAGAAATAAGCTATATTCTCATAAAGAAAATGTTAATATATTGTCTGATTTTGAATCTATATGATTTATATCATTGTCCAAACATGTCCAACAATGTTTTCCTGAGATTCACCCTATTAGAATTGATTTAGTGACTCTGCAGCTTGTAGGATTTGTTTTTTTGGTCTATTCTAATGTTTCTCAAAGTGTAACATTTATTTCAGGTGATGCAGTCACTTTTTTCAGATCCACCTTAACCACTTTTCTCACAGACATGGCACGTGTTTACAATTGGGATGTCAAGAGAAGGAGCAAAGACAATCTCCTCAAATCTGCTGAGCGGTCTTAGAGGAGGCTTCATTTCCAAATTTCTTTCCTATGAAAAGTAACACCATCATATATCTGTTTGCACCTACACCAACTGTTATCTATTGATTTATTACTTTTTAAAGTATTTTTTCAAGTAAAAATGTGAAAACATCAAACAAAAGGAATAGTGGCAGTTTTTTTGTTTTCTTTGACTAGTTATTAGCTTTGTTTCAGATGGGGTTTCTACACAGGGTATACACATTTGTCTTCCTCTGTGCCCCCTTTGCTCTCTTTTGTGTTTGGTAAATGTCTGAGGTTTCAGTTCTTATCATTTAAACTGTTCAAACTCCTATGGCCGTCATGTGTCTTTCTGTAAACTTGTACTTACCATATCTTGGTGAGAAGGCCAAACAGCATGAAAATATGAGGGGACATCTTATTTTATTGATCAGCCTTCTCTTTTTCTTCATCCACTTCCCTTTTCTTCAGTCTTCTTCATCTGATTCATGTTTTATCGCCTTGTCTTTCATCTGTAGTTTTTGTCATATTGTATCTATTAAACACTGAACAAGAAACTAACAATGAAGCAATTTGGGAAAGGCACAAAATCAATGAGATGGTCTGTGTTTTTAATCTGCATACATTTTAATAATTACTCCTGTTTAGGGTTCTGCCTGTGAGCGAGGCGAATAAGCGTTGATGTGTTCAAGTAATTAAATGTGTCCCTGCAATTTAGTGGCTTCCACTTATTGGCAATCATTTGTATGGTATGACAAGCTGCTTATTTACTGTTTGAAAGTTCTACTGCCCAACAACTATATTTTCTTGGAACAACACTATTGTAGAGTGAATATAATATTCATTGATGCTGTCGTGAGTTGTAAAATTAACCTATTATTTTGGGTAGATGTGAAGTCATAACATACAGCCGGAATGTTTTCAACATGTTACTTTAATCTGTAGTATATTTACTCCAAGTTATCTTGATAAAGAAGCACAGGATGTCTCAAATTTATTGAAACAGTTATGTTTGTGCTTGATTCCAGTTGCTGCAATTCCAATCTCTGGTCCTTCCCTGAGACCCTGTTATGTTACACTATGTAAATGGTGATTAATATCCAATAGTTTCACAGGATAACCATTCAGCCAGTCATGTTGCATTATGAACATTATTACCACATCCTGTCCAACCAGTAAGCAGCGGAACATTTACTTGTTGGGCTCGAAAGTAAACATTTAAAAAGTAATGGTGTGTATAGACTAATAAATTAGTTTGCTAAATGACTGTAAATGCAGGCTGTAGAAGCATGTCTTGTGTGGATATGTGTAAACAGGTAAAGACCGTCACTGGGTGGTTAGAATAACTTACATGATCTTGCTTTTTTATGTCAGATAGTACAATAGAACAGCAAAAGCTGTAACATCAGAAACACATTTTGGAATAAAAGGTGAAAAGGATGTACCTTAGTACAATACATAAAGGTTTCTTTAATTCTGGTGAGAATCAGAGGCCTCTTGTGGTAATGTGTGATAAGAATTATGTAGTATAAGTCATAAATAATGCACCCAGATTTAAAAATTCATTGGTGGTTGACATATAAGTGTTGTATCTCTCAGCTAATATGATTCACTATCATACCACTTGTGTGACAATTATTTCAAACCATTCTGATAACTGAAAAATTAGTTTTCATTGACATGGGAATCATTTTAATAAAATTACAGGTCAAATGTTTGTCCAGTCCAAAAAAAGTTCTTCATGTAGCATATTGCAATATGTTTTCCCTAGCTGTTGTCCTTGCATCATGAAGACATCTTCAGAAATTAAAATGTTTAAGTCTAAGATGTTCTGTATCTCAGCATTAACCATTGATGTCAGCAAGTACAGTTTTAGTCAGTTATACCCCATGATTCTTCAGAACACACCTGGAACAAGTTCAGTCCCAGATACAGTCATCTGACACATCTTCATTTAGGATGTTTAACTTTCATGGCTCAACAGAATTGATGACAGATGTACCAAAACAGATAAAGTGCAGATATAGTTCTGATTGGTCATTCTTTTAATGAAGGTCTGAAAAAGGTAACTTTCTAACCTTTTCCTCTCAGGAGAGACTACAGAGTTCTGTTTGGCTGTATTTGGCTCTCACGGGCTGCGTGATTAGGGAAATAAGCAAAGTAGCTTTAGCTTAGAAAAGTGAAGAAGCGCACAGAGCATGGTGGGATTTTAGGCATTCAGCAGGCAGGAAAGGGGTGATGATTTCCTAGTTGGGAAGCTGAAGACACCATCTAATTGGAGGGAGCTAAAAGTTTGATGGGTACCAGGGCTGTGACTACTGATTCAACAGAAACAACGACGGTCACCCTTTGTCACTTCTTCTGAGGAATGCACCACATTTGGTACAAACCCACTCTTCACTCCCTCCCAGCCTTCCTGGATGTTAATCTCCCCACTCTTCACCAAGTCAAATATATCCCTTGTTAGCTCTGTGAAGGCTTTTTCCACATTTATGGCATCGCGTGCCGAAGTCTCCACGTAGCGCATGCCGTACACAGCTGCTAGCTTCTCTGCCTCCTGGCGGCTTACTTGACGCTGTGGTTCCAGATCACATTTGTGGCCAACCAGCAGAAAGACAATGCTGTGAGGCTGTACATGGCTACGTGCTTCCTCTAACCACTCGTGAACATTCTGGAAGGAGCGACGGTTTGTTATGTCAAAGAGCAGCAGACCTCCCACAGAGTTACGGTAGTAAGCTCTGGTAATAGACCTGAAGAAGGTACAACAACACGAGAAATGTACATAATAGAGAAAAGGTCTGTTTTTGTAGCATGTATTAAAGGACTTTTAGGTGGTTAGATTTTAGCTAGAGATAAAATATGTACAAATGATGTGCTGAGCATGGAGTGTAACAGAATCTGGGAAGGGTAATAATTCTGTTGTGTGTATGCTGGGGAAAGAACAGCAAAGCTCTGAAATGGAAGACTGAGATGGAAGTAAGGTAGGCTTACTTTCTCAAAGCAAAACTTGTGTGAAATACTGCCATGGACAGTGAGCTTTGAAGGTGGGGCCTCTGGAGTTGGCAACTAAAAATGTTGACACATTCATTTGACTTGTAAACCCTGACATTTCAGAGGTTTTTCACATTGTGTAAGGCAATGATTCACCAAATATTTATGTTTTCTGTAGGAGCTCTAAACATTTTGTTGGCAAAGACGCATATGAGCTGCATTCATCAAATCTCTGTTGTGTGAATCATTACTGTCATTACAAAAAAGAGCTAATATTGGGAAAGATGCATCAGCATGGTTACCATAGAAACACCAATCATGTGGTTAGATAAAAATTCCAGAATTGTACTTTTGTCTATGTAAGATTCATGAAAAATAATTCAAGGTTGAAGTTGCATGCCTTCACAATACCTGAAGCGCTCCTGTCCTGCTGTATCCCAAATCTGGAGTTTAATACGTTTCCCAGGTTCAATCTCCACCAGGCGAGAGAAGAAATCCACTCCGACAGTCGGATCTGACACCTGTGCAAAGTGGCCCTCCGTGAACCGTCTAATTAAACATGATTTTCCAACAGTGGAGTCTCCAATGACAATCAGTCGAAACTGGTAAAGCCAAATTGCCTCCATGTCTATTCAGATCTGTCAAAGTAAAAAAGTTACATAATAAGTTTCTCTTCTTTCTCTTTTAATTAATAAACCCATATTGAATGTCAACCTGCATTCTGGATTAGGGAACATCGTCAGAATCTCTTTAAACCTTTTAATATGTAACATTTTCTGGAAAATCATTAACAATACAACATATGAACATTGCATGACACCCATCTTTACACTACACTGGAAAATAAATAAGTATAAAAAATATTTTTATATTGGGATGCAGTCCTGTGTAATGTAAGTTCTGTAGTAAGGGACTGCAGTTGATTGCAAGAAATCCCTTAAGAAAACCTGTAGTGACAATAAAATTACAATTACAACTAATGATTGACTTAATTTGAGTGGTTTCTTGCAACTGGGTGCTGGTGGCTTACTGTAATCTATACCCACTGAGCTCTAAGGGTTTTAGATGCAAGGTTATAACACACAGGATATAAACAGTGAGTATCCCAGAATATACATAGCAATCATGCGATTTATCATATTGTATACACATCCCTATTGGTTATTTAATGTCGTTCCTGACAAAGCATCATCACATTCTTTATTTCATATTAAGTAATGTATATTCTTTAATCTATTCTCTGTTTATATGTTCTTAAACATATTCAAATAAATTATAATAAAGGCATTACCATGACACAGTGTGTTATGCCTGTTCGATTATCGTGATTTTAGTAATGCTATCGATTAGCCTTTCCATTACGCATGTTTTTCAGTTCTAAATTGATCTTATATTTTTAAACAATCTTTGTTTTTCCTATGGATAGGGGCGGCAACCACACATTATTATTTATGTATATCGATCCTATTCGATGCTCCTTACTTACATTGTTTTTGTTTGCTCGGTTCAAATGTGGTAAACAGCAGACTCCATTGTCTTAAAAGGACTGAAACCTCTTTAGAAACCGCTGGACGAAATGACTTAACAGTTCACATAATAAATCAAATAAGCCGAATTATGATCAAAACATCCGTCTCTAAAGCAAAAACAAACAGGTGCAAACTGCGCCGCGTAGGCGGTCTCTTTTGCTTGGATTTTGTTAAAGATGAGTCGACGTGATGTTGAAATTTTCACTGTCTAGATAAAAGGCAACGGTTTTTTATGTCTGACATGTTTTCATCCACGTTTGGGAGATTGAGAAATGTTTGCTTATTTGTGCTGATGAAATGGAAGCGACACCAGCAGCATCATATAGCCTGACTCATCCGCATCAGCACCAGTACTACAATCCTCCTAATAGCAGCGACACTCAAACCTCACATACGAAGACTGTCGATTATTCGGTTGTTTCCTACCTTTGACTTTAAACTGTGTTTAAATTGTGCTGTACAGCAACACCACGACAAAGTGAGTACTTTTGTCGTTTTTAGTTTTTCACATTTTAATTTAGGTTTTATTGAGTTGTTTTCTTTAACCACGTGGCCACTTATTCGGCGCTGTTGGGTTGATAAGGCTGCGTTTTTAAAATAATTTGCGCCTCATATTCGACGTTTTATGTGCTGACATATCCGGGTATAAGTATGGGAGATGTAGTTTATTCTCGACCACAATTTCACTTTGTCTTGAATTTAGATTATTTGACAATGCATGCTGTTTTGTTTGAAAGGCGATGGAGTACCTGTCGGATCCACGGCCTGATTAAAAGCTGTCGACGGGCAAATTGCGAAACCTGTCAGGAATGAAAACGCTTATGATTGCAAAATTTGACAGCATTTAGCCACGCACCCTCAGTTCCACTGAAACGCAATGTATTTTTAACTCTATACATTGCGTCGAAGATGCAGGGAACACTGCGGCTATTTCAGATTAGATCTTAGTTGTTTTATACGTTTTACCTTGCAGGAATCAAAAGTTCCTTTATTTCGGACTGAACTTGTAATAATTTAGATAGCTGGAATGCAACAGGAGCAGAATTTCAAAAGTCCTTGTCATTGGAGATTTAGGTGTGGGGAAACGTAGATTATAAATAGTTGTGTTCGTCAAATTTTTTCTTAACATTACCGCGCAACTATCGGTGTTGACTTTGCTCTCAAAGTTTTGAACTGGGATCAGCAGACCGTCATACGACTGCAGCTATGGGACATTGCGGGTGAGCTAATAAGTATCTAAAACCTTTAAATAAATGTCTTGCATTTTGAATTTATATAACTTTGTGTCTTTAATTTTATGTGGTTCCAAAACAAAATTATCTGAATCTAACATTACAGAGTGTCACTGTAAATAATCACATATTGACATGTCAAGCAGTGTCAGCAATTTTCTGGGGTGTGACACCCATTTTTTTTGTATCTAAACTATTTAAATAACATTTTTTAATTAAGGTGTATTCTATAAACACATTTGTACTATTAAATATTGATTTGTCTGCAGTTCATAGAACTGCATTAACGTTTTTTAAATGGGTGAAATATTTGCAAATATCCAGTTACATCAACCAATACACTTTCCTACAGTTCATACATAAAACCTTGAGAAAAGATCACGTTTTTGTTTAATTGCCTATATGTACATTTACACATTTGTACAAAAGGGAAAGAGAACGTGATCTCAGGCTGGGTCCTGTACCTTTAAATTTCACCATTCATAAACGAAATGACACACACAGTTGTTGTCCTTAATTAAACCCCTAAAGCACAGGGGTGGAAATGTGTGTCTTGTGTTAATATTTACTGATCTCATGCTTATATTATATGTGAGGGTCCTCACATAACATACTGGCAACAAACACTAAAAACACATTTGCTCTGGCTCACAAACACAAAAGTACACACCAGCCCCATGAAAAAAGATTCCAAGCGTGATAACACAATTGATAGTTTGGGAAGCTCTGTCTGCTTAGTTACTCCAGCTAGTGAAATGTATTTCATCTTGGAATAAATATTTCTGTCAGCAAAGTTACTAAATATTAAATTGTATTGAAAGCATACTAATGTCCTTTTTGCCCTTGATCTTGGAGTTAACTTAAAGAGAACAGCAGGAAAACAGCATAACGATCTCATCCTTAACCGAATACAATCTGTTAGTATCCCACACCAAGTATCATACCAGCTAAATTTCAAGGTATTCATCCATTGTGATCCCGATTTGTTGACCTTACCATACACCTTTCTGATTGGCTGAATAATACATAAACTCTTCAACTTTAGTCATTCATAAACTTTAACTCTCATTTTAAATTAATCTCTAAAACTCTCATTTTAAATGCTAGGTTCAGAAGAAAAACAAATCCTAAAAACAACAAGACCAAGATAAGTAGGTACATATTACAGACTATAACTTCCTATAACTTCCACACTAAAGATATCTTCATAAGCCAATTCAATAGGCTAAAATGGCCACCATTTGTAAAGATAGTTTTACTTATGCCTTTTTTTCACAGGACAACACAAATATTGATGAAGCCATAACATGTCTTGTAAATAGTATCATGGCCATTGACGTGGTGGACATTCCTGTGGAATCAGACCCTTGTGTACTGATCTTGCCTGCCTTTGATTACAACCTGCAAAAGCACAGTGGCCTTAGCTGCTCTTTTCGCATGAAAATCTATGCCAGTAGAAAACCCCACAATGAATTACATATTGAGGGAGATGGTTAAAAATAAATAGAGAAAAAGCACAAGACAGAAAATGGTCACACCCTTTCTTGGGCCTAGTTTGTACTAAACTAAGCCTGTGGGCGAGACAAGACCATGAAGCCTTGACACTTATATTTATAACTATTCTACATTTACATATGCCGAAACCCAACAGTGTCATCAATAAACATGCAACATTGCCCAGTGTTTTGTCTGTTAAATACTTAATGTTTAGACACAACTCTAAATAAAGATTCTTGTAGTTGTACTTCCTAAGAATAGCAATGTTTGCACATTTGCCTCAAGTTTTTGTGCCTGTAAAAACCTGATTTGCAAACCATAATGCCTGTATCTGAAAAAATGTGTGTGCAGTTAGGGGCTGTTTAGGGGTTTGCTATTTGACATTCAATCCATAACAAGGTCAAGTAAAGACATCAGAGGGGGAGACCAGAGGAGGGGGGCAGAATTGTTGCTGCTTATTGTTTAATTATTAAGTTCAGGTTGGATACTGTCTTGGATCTTCATGAAATATTAGTAATAAAATATTGTTCCTTATATGTGCTTATCTTATGTCTGTTTATCCCCATCATCTCTCCACTTTTAAGTAAGTAAATGCTACTAATTGATTGTGTCTTGTATTTGTTAATAAGCTGTAGAGCCACCAGGTACATTTTTTTGATATTTTGTTTTCTGTTATTTAATTGCATTAGTAGTAGGTGAAGAATATTAAAACATATAACAAATGAAAAGATCACAGTAGGTCATATATTACTAAACACCCTAAAATCATCACATAGGTAAAATATAGTAAAACATGCAAATACAGAAAACCCATGAAATAATTTGTAGTTGACATGATAATTGCAGTTTAATGATATTGTAATGTAATAAATTAATTGCTTGTGGTATGAATACTAGTGCATAACTAAACAAACAACATGTCTTCTACATTTTTTTCAGCCAAAACTCTGAACTGCCTGTAGTATGGATAGTGACATGTTTCCTGATTTTGCATACCAACCTTGCCCATCGTACCTGAGTCTGATCCTTTTGGCTCTGACTGTGGGTCCATCTGACAGTGCCTACCTCTGTGTGCTGTGGTTGCCTGTAGTAGTTAGACCAGAGAACGACAGGATGTCAGGAGTGATTTAATAGCAGCTTTTGTTTTTGGAAATAGTTTGTGTGTGTGTGCACGCTAAAACACTAATATTAGTTATGTTGAGTGGTTCAAGCTGATATTGTCTATCAGCAGTCAATTGTTGTGGTTACACACAGCTTGGTTGTAAATATTTCAGTTATTTAACTGAGGAAAGCCTCTGCATACAATGTCTATTATGTTTGGGCTCATAAGTAAAGACTATAAATCATTTAAATCAACAACAAATCTTTTCCTTTTTGAGTGTGTGTGCAGAGTTGAAGGCTTCTCTGAAGGACATCAGAATGTCAAAATGTATAGGTATAAGACACAGCTGCAAGGTGGCAGTAAATACTTTAGTTTGCTTTTGCAGAGTCAGAGATATAACCAGCTCCAGGAAGCTCAGGGTGAGGGATAAGGTCCGGTATTGATTGATGGAGAGATGAACCAGTTTAATAGACTTTGAAGACTTTGAATGCTTTATCAATCAAGAAAAATAACACTCAGAAATCTTTTGTTTACTATGATTTGACTCAGTCTTTAATACCAAATACTGTACTTTGGTTGATAGTAACAAGTTTTCCAAAGTACAGGGTATGAATATCCAAATTTTCCTATTCTTTATTTATAATTATTATGTGTTATTAAAACTGTATCTTTATCAATGACATTTGTAATATATACTATTTTCAACATCTCTTGTTTATTTCAATAACATGCTCTCTTGGGAAATGGTAATTCAGTTCCAGCAACTGTTGTCAAGGGCTACCGCTGGATCTAGTTGCTATAGTAATAGTTGCATCTTTATGCCTCTAGATGGGGGTATCACATAAACTGTTCAGATCACTTAATCGGGCACACTGTAGCAAGTATTCAAGTACTTCTGATTAAGTGATGTTTTGGAAATTTTTTTGTTTATAACTTCATTATTTTTTTAAATGTTAAAATGATTTTGTGTTTAATAATAAACATATTAATACTTATTGCATTAATACCAGTGCATTTTCCTTGTTCTTTAGTAAGACACATTAATTTTATTGGCGATATAAGAAATTTATCAAAGAACAGTTATCAAAACAAAAAAGATTAATAAAACTAATTACCACCATTGATAAGCATTACTTTTGCACTTTTGCATTACTTTTGATTTCTGGCTAGATTGTCACCAATTCCAAATTGTAACTATAGCTATACATGGAAGTTATTCTATCTTTCTTAGGTTGTACACACGTTGGGTTTTCATGTTTTATAGGGCACACACACACACACACACACACACACACACACACACACACACACACTCTAAATGTAAAAATCCTAGAATGAGGCGTGTTCTCATGCGCCTCCCAAAATGAAGTCAAGATTGTGGTTTTGCTTTAAACCACTTCCTCATAAAGAGAGGTGTGCTGTACATCCCCTTAGAAACTTATTTCCTCTTGCTTGCCTCATTTTAGACTGACTGGGTTTATTTCTTTGTAGATGTCACTAGTCTCTTTTAGGTTTTTTTTTCAAAATAAAAAAAGGAAAACAAAAAATTTTTATAAAAAAGGGGGAAAAAAAAAAAAAAATAAAATAAATTAATTAAGACTTCAAGAAGTTGTTTAAAAACCAATATAAAAACATGAAATTCTGATCACATATGCAAAATCGAGACATTACTCATTTTATTACTCATTACATTATTGAAAACATTACTTACAATCTTAGGGAATACTGACAGTAAATAATTTAGGTCATACTAGAGCTGTCAAAGACACTGGAAACGGTCGTCAATGTAGAGTGGCAAAGCTATTTTCCCACGGACTGCTACATTGAGGAACGCCACTTGCTCTCATCCAATCAGAATTTAGCTTTTCGTTCACCTGATCACAGCGAAGCCATTTTGTCCTGAACGGCTCCGCCAGCTCATTCTTCACCAAACCGGAATAACAGAGACTTGACAGAACGAACCACAGCTACCGAGACAACGACAGACAGGGGGTTTTACAGCTGCACCACCCCTCAATCTGTCTCGAAGAACTTGACGTCTCTCGGTGTTTCCACTGGCGGCCCGTGTTGTCTTTGCGGACTAAACGGAGACTTTCAGCGGGACGGAAGAGTAGAGATCCAGGCATCCGGTTAGACGCGCTGGTTCACCGGGCTGGAGTCCAACTTGAGCTGGACACTTTAAGTCGTCCTCGTCGGGATGCGCGCTGGACTTCTTTTAACAATATTAACCACTGTTTTTGAAGATTGTGTATTACCAATGAATAGCTGGTAACTGTTAGCCTGGAACCGGGTTGTATTTTAGTCAGTAATTCTAATACAGGGAAGCTGGATCAGTAATTAAACCTCAAATGTGATTGATCTACTCAGCTGGCTGGGCAGATAGTTTAGTTTGTTTACTGATACATTACTCAGCTAAAAAGATTGGCTACACAATTTGTCAACCAGTTTCGTTTTGTTACTAGTGTAATTACATTGAGATTTCCTGCGGTTTTAAATCTCTTGGCCAAGTCTCTCAGAGGGTTTGGTTTATATGTCTATGCAATTGTTTTTTTTTGCCAGCAAACCTGTCTGAGTTCTTGACTGGTTGGTTCTTATTGCTATTGTAATAATAGATTTATAAAGGGGGGAAAACAACAGACCAGATTTCATTTGAGTTCATTTGATCTCAAGCTTGTCTACTGGTCTTTCATATTCCCAGCTTGTTTTCTCTTTAAAGGTCTGTACTGACGTTCAAGCTGGCTGACAGGTGATTTTTTTTCTGCCTGATACCTCTGAGCTGAGCTGACAGATAGTGATGACATTTTCCAACAGTTGTTTTGTATCTTCAGATGTCAATATTGTCAGTACCTGCTCTTGGTGCAAAGGCTTTATGAGTAACATTAGCTAACAAAAGCTTAGTTCACCCAAAAATCAGTCAAGGTATATCCCAGTGTGACAACATTTTTACTAGATTTTTGGTTAGCTAATTTTTCCTTTGCTTTTGCTTCACGTGTATTAATTAGTGTCGTTTTACTGGTTCGAAAGATAAGTCACATTGTGATTTGTCTCCAGCCAGTTCAATAACCTAGTCAATCAAGTGTGTTTTTGTGAATTTATCAGCTCATATACTAGGTCCTAGTGAGGCACACAGTGAGACCAGGTCAACTTTAGTGGTCATTAACCTATATTATCACAGCTGAATAAAAATGTCAGGACAGTCTATCACGGATCGCATCGCGGCAGCCCAGCACAGCATGACTGGATCGGCCATCAGCAAAGCTGTCTGCAAGGCCACAACACATGAAGTCAGTGGACCCAAAAAGAAACACCTTGATTGTAAGTATGTCCGAAAAGCTCTTGTAAGTTTACCCATATTGCCTATTTACAGGTATTTTACCAAATTAAAAGCATAAAGTCTTACTGCATCACTGGCAGGCAGTTACACTTGTCTTTTACATCTCTAGTCATCTGAACACCAGTGATAAATTGAAACATGCTTGTGGTATAAATGCTGATCTGCCACGATCAGATCAAGAAGCTGATGCGACTGTAACATGTTGTACAGCCATTTAGTGGCTTTGCTTTCCACTGTGCGTATTATTTGTCAATCTTCCTTTATTATGTATGTGGTATCGCAGCATTGTTGAGAAGGTTATGTCATCCTGCAATCAGCTTGATCTATTAATATCAGCAGCCGCTCCTTTCTGAATGTGTGAATGCTGCTGTCAAAGGGTATGATGCATCACATTCTAAGACGAGTGCCTCATAGGCAAGGCCTTGTTTCTTACCTTGTATGATTTCTCTGTAACAGTAATTCTGGAGATGTGTGGGAGCACTGAAGGTCAGTACAGGCACGTGTGTAGTCTGCCGAGGCGTTGAGTCATTGATGCTTTTGACAAAATAGACTTGATGCAGAATTGCAGTTTCATCCACCTATAGGCTGCCCAGGGAAACGGAGAAAAAGCCAGATTGCAAACAGCGTCAATCAGGGTGCTGATGTATGTGTTCTTTTACTAGAATCTTATGATGGATAGATGGTGATTGCCATAGCACCTTGTGTCAGGTACAAAATCTGAGGTAGTCTATGTCATTGTGGAGACGCATTGTTTAGATTTTGTTCCCCATATTTTTGATGGCCTGATGTGAGGAATATGCCGTTATAGAGAAAAAAGTTTTTAGACATCCCATAAACCTCTGATGGTAAATTTCTCGTTAGGTAAAAGTCATAAGACAATTTGTGAATTGTGACAGATTTTTTCTTTAACAGACAGTTTGTATGTCTTTGATTAGAACTTGATTTAAACATAATATTGCATGCATAATATTACAGTTCCTAATAAATTCACTGCCAGCTGGCAAATAACTCTTTCTTTATTTACTCATTAGAACCATTTTGTTATACTCACAATTGGCGCTTGACGAGTGTTAATTTTGGTCCCTGCTTGTTGTGCTGTATAACTCAGAAATTTCTGCAGCCATGAAGACAGTAAACCCTGATTTGTTTGTGCGTTTGTTTCGGATTCATCAGTGTTTGCAGAACACAGCTTCATCTTTAGGCTGGATTTGTTTCCTGTGGCAGCCACCTGTTATTTGGCCTAGCAGCTAGAGTGTGTTGAGATGCCAGCATCATTGTTGGTTTTAATTTCTGTGCGACACAATTTTAATTTTTTGTCTGTAGCCAACACTGAATTACTGAAGGGTCAGTATTGCTCACTTCCTGTTTTTTCAAAGTATTTTAGCTGGAAACATTTCCACATTACATGCTAGTCATAAAGACCACATCCTTCATTATTATTTATAAAACACATGTAATTATATGTATATAATTATCTCTCAAAATAAGCCTATTGTCTCTTTGTGGCTTTTGTGTCAAATGGTGTGAGACAGGAAACCCTGACAACAGACATTGAAATCAACTGTCATTTAGACTGGAAGATTCTAACTCTATTATTTCTTTCTGCCCAGTTTGCGTTCATTTTACTGTTTTATGCAGACAGAACTGAGATTCTTACCAAGTCAACAAACAGATTGCAAACAGTTGCACTCTTGTTGGGGAGCAATGAGTGGAGTGAGCTTATGGTACCAAAAAGGATTGGTGTTTGGTTTTACACTGGAACAAATAGGCTAACTATGGCGCTGTTCCCAAAAATCACCCTGTTACACTCTCAGATTTAGATGGAACACCCAGGAGCCACACAGAAATATGTTTCTATTTGTATTGCTGCTTGGTGCATAACTTGGGTTTGTGTTTTTAGCTTGGCAAGCTTACATTATCGTTTCATTTAATACACTTTATTGTGAAAGTTAGGTAAAATCAACAAATCCAGTCTTATTGGCTGGCTTCTATGCATTTTCCAAGAGCCAGGGTGGATACTGTAGGTTTTCATCAGTCCACTTTCTACAATGAGAAAGAAGAAATGATTTGATTGGCAAAGTTAGTGAGGAAAGATAATCAGTTTATATTTTTGTTTTTCTTGAGACAGTATGATATCCTACAAGATATCTTAAGATATTTTTATTTTTTAGCTTTGCATGAGACATTATAATACCGTACAAGATATCCTCAAACACCAATTTTTAAGCCACAGTCACACTTTGAGCATGCAAAAGGTTTCTGGACTCGCAACATATAGGATATAATATCATGCTCTTGTACTTCTGTTTGAAAATAAAATGTAATTTACAAATTAAAAATGTGAAAAAATACCACCTAGTCCTCTTTCTCACAACAGTGCAAACCTACAGCTTTGAAATTTGCATTTTTTGTATTCAGCCAATAGGCAAATCAGTTATGTTTTAATCTTCTATTGGTTACACAGCTTTGAAATTTGCATTTTTGATTCTGCCAATAGGAAAATCAGTTATGTTTTAATCTTCTATTGGTTACACAACTTTTTGTCATACACATTTGCAGGTCAGTGCAGGTCACCAAACATAAGGTCTACCGCCTTATGTGTATGTGTGGAAGTCCATGGAGATCAAAAGTCTATTGTGACACCCCTTTACCCAATGTTTGTTCTCTTAGTGTTGAATAAAAAATAAGTGCTTGCTGGCATAATGGTCATTTAGCGTGTGTTTTTTGGCCAAAAAAAATGGCAATACGTACCATACTTTATCATATAGTCCAACAATGCTAAGTCTGGAGTGTCAGTGGTGAAGACTGCTGAAATACCGCTGTGCAGCAAAGACAAAACAACCATTCTCATAAATGTCACGCAGCTGTTTAGAATACAGATTACCCTTCAGAATGCATTGTCCACTGTTTACAGACATCATCTCTTAAAAGGAAACTGCTCCAAACGTATGTTTATTAGGAATCTGTTGTAATTTTTTGGATGATGGATTTTTTTATTACTTGAGAAGTAAGAAGAAATGAGAAGTGGACCCAGGATATGCCAAAATTGATAAAAGTGCGTCTCCTTGAAGAACAGGTTCAGTTATGTAGTTTTTTTAAAGAGGGATAAACAGTTGATAAATGTTATTGGATCATCATTCAGTGTGAGGACACGACTGCACCTCTTAGACATACTGCATGACACATTGCTTCTGTTCCCTCACACTCATAGTGCTGATGTGATCTATTTATAGCTACTGAGGGCTTTTGGCTCTGTTTGATAGCTTGTTTTGTACCTTAAGAGCCCTTGGCTCTTCTTCTGACATTCCCTCTGCCAGACCTGGGTCTTTATTTATGACACATCTTGGAGGAGAGAATTCTCACATTTCATTTTCTCACACTCTTATCTCATGTATACTCATACATCTGAACTTGGGATGTGACATTTTCAAAATTGGCTTGAAATAGTTAAATATAATAAAATAATAGGAACATTGCTCACAGCAGATGATTTTAAGTCCAAACTGTAATTGTCTTGAGATTTATCATTGAGGGTGCTCAGGGCAAAGATTTTCTTTAAAAAATTTAACGCAACTTCTCAGAGTATGTTAACTGTTAGACTGCCAGTATGTCTCAGCTAGATTCTCTCTAACATCTGTAAGATGTAACGTCTCTAAATTGATCCCATTTAGTGCGTAGTTGCTATTCTAAAAAGGAAGAAACATTTTTAGAAAATGTTTTATATGAATTTTTTTAGAATAGACATTTATTATGCATCAGTATTTATGCTTAAATACATCAATCTCTCATTCTGTTTCTTTGATTCTTTTGCACTCAGTATTAATGTATATGCATGTCTCATTTCTACAGACTGCACATGGAAGGTTCAATAACAAATTCCAATAGTCAGAAAAAGTTTCAGTTTCTACTTTTCCTGGCTTACCTGATTAAATGAGAATGTGTAGACTGATTTTACAACTTTTCAGCTTTTATGAAAGACTAGAGCTTTAATGTAATGCTACGTACAATGCTACTGCTTTGCTTTTTAGCTGTAAAGCTGTGGTGCTTTAAAAAAACAAACAAAAGAAAGCAAAATATAGGAATGAAATGCAAGGAATGGCTGTGGTATTCCACAGAATTGTGTCAGTGAACTAACTGTTCAGGAATCCCATATAAGCCTTTTACCAAAAATGTCCCTGTCATCATATTTATGCTCTCAGAGTGCTGATCTACGACTGGCCTCGTCTCCCCACACCATGTAGCAGACCAACCCCAGATAAACACTATTTCCTTTTCCAGCATTTCACAATCACAGCAACAAGGCCATCAACACACAGCTGGAAAGGAAATGGAGGCAGAGATACAGACATAGCAAACAAGGTGTCAAAGCAAAACCCAGCTATTTTTAATAGGGGTCCCAGGTTCCCCAGACAAAGGAAGCACGGACGTTTATTTGGAGAAACATTCTCCTTGCCATTCTCCTTCAAACTAGCTGAAGCAGACAGCCGATAAAAGACTGTGTGTGCTCATTAAATTCAAAAGCATTCTACTGCTCTACATTATCTGCAGGTGAGGAACGTTGGCATTTGTTTTAAAGCATAGAGGAAGCTCAACAGGTCTGAAAGTTCTCTAATCTCAGCTATCATTTTATTCCACAAAAATTATACTACAAAAAAAACTGTCCTTGTTTTTTTTATTGAAAATATTGTTTTGATACTTTTGATGCTTATTGTTTTGAACATTTCATGCTTTTGGGTTCAGGGTTTTTTTAACTGTGAACATGGCTGTTCTTTAACCAGCAAATATGGTCTTCTCAGGATAGTTCTGAGTCCCATTTTTCAGACGGTATATCTTAAATCAGAGTTCTGGTTTTCATACCATGGGAATATATCAGGGACATCAGCAAGGGCTGTTAACCCTCAATGCGTAAACGAATTGTAAAGCAAAGAAATAGTGTGGAGCATGGGTATGCCACTGTCAGTAAAAAACAAAGAAGGCATTGAAATATGGGAGCCTTTTATGGACATACTGTGTAGAATGGTAACCGTCATTATAATACAGATTAATCCACAATACTACGACCGACCTTTAAATAATGGACGAAAAATGAAGAAATGGCTGTATGTAGTTCTAAGATGTAGATCATAACATTGAATATTGATCAGACTGAACTTCTAGTACATTACAGGCTGGTTCTGTGGTGCTGGGAGCAGATGGACAAAGAAAACTAACTTAGAATCAGTGATTACAACATTAGCATGACAGCTGTGATGGTTCAGAGGTGAGCACTAGCTATGAACTTCGAGCTGACAGCTGGACAGACTGTTAAGCCACCTGGTCAATTTATTTCCTTGTACATACAGCACAGGCTTCCTGCCAAACTTCCTGTGCCTCATCAAGGCTCAGTCCTGATTAATTCGTTAGCCCAGTCGCTGCTGAGAATAATCATGCTTTGAATCAAAAGCGCTTTGAATCAAAAGCGCTTTCATTTGTAATTTCACTCATTTTTCACTCTTGCATTGAGTTTCAAGTCCGAGGCAGTCTCTGCCAAGCAATTATTGAAGCAGTGTGTATGTTGGAGCAGAAACCTTAGGGTATTTTAAGCTTCTGTCATCTGTGACTGGTGACAGGCTCAGCCTGGTGTGGAATGTTCCAAAGGTTTGTTGCATGTCAGTCTAACAATAAGACTTTGACAAAGGCGTAGAAAAAGAGAGTGATCTCATTGCTCAAAGCCCTTTTATTTGCTTTGCTGCAGTGACATCACTGGGCCATGGCTTCCTGTCACCTCCTGGATTCGATTCTCGCCGCTGCACCTCATTTCATGCGCTGATGCACACACCACAGCATGGAAGCATGCAGGGGATAACGTGAAAGGGTGATTGTCTTTCTTAGGGAAAGTGTCAGACACTTTATTTAAAGGTTTTGGTGTGATGTAGTTTTTTCTCTCTGGCTCTTTGGGAATCTGCTTATGTACTATGTGTGTAACTGTAAAGGAGATAATCAAGATTAGCGTAACATGCAGTAGGGCTGGGCATCGCCAACTGTCACACTTTACAACATGCATTGTGTTGTACGTTTTGTACAATACATATTTAAAACATTGCTTTTTAATTTGCTGTAATTAAAACACAGAGATCTAGCATGTTTGTGAAAGAGACTGAATCTGTGGGATCTTTTTAAATCTTTTTTTACTTGAAGTATGGTGCCTCATAGAAACAGCTCTGACTGTACAGAAAAATGCTGCTTCAGAGTTTGATCTTTTAGGCAATCTGTTTCTTTAGTAAAAGAACCAGTCATAAATATAAAATCAATACTACAATCTAAAGTATCAATATGCAAAATTGTGAGAAAAAGAACCGGGATGATTGTATTGGCATAGCCCTAATGTGCAGTGTGTGAAGACTTTGATGTATGGTGTATCTGCAGGGCTGTTATCAGCTTTACATTCACATACACTCCCTGTGCTGCAAGTTGTCAGCTGTTGATGCATAGGAGTGGTAAGTTTCACTCTTTCTCATTCTGTTATTTGTGCCTCGTTCAGTTGCTCTCTGTTTAAGACAGTGGACTTTCTGATCAATACCATCCAAATGTGTTCTGCTCTATCTGATTAAATCGGCACATATCCTCTGTTCAGAATCAGATGAATTTCTCTCACTCTCACTCTTTCTCCCCCTCCCTCCCAAAGGAGCCAATCAGCTTGCAGGCTTTCCTGACCATCAGAGAAAACAAGATTGAGAGAAGAGAGAGAGTTGGCGGTGCAAAAACCCTGCTGCAGTCTAAAGCAGTGTTTTTATCATGTGTTTTTAAATGAAAACATTTACATTAAAATGAAAACAAAAGCTGCCATGAAAGTCAAATTTATAGGATTCCAAAACTGTAAAATCAAGTACATAAACAAAAGTACATGCCATGTATTTGTGATAGTAGCCACAGTGTATGAAAATGCAGGAAGCTTAAAATGAGGCTGAATGGCTCAGTGGAATTGACTCCTGTTCTCTAAATCGCACATTTTCAAGGCTATTAGTGTTGCTTGTACTTAGGGATTATGATTTCATTATCTTGCCGAAAACATACGTGAGTGAAAGAAAAAAGGTAACTGATCCAAAACATAATGCACAGTTGCTTTGTCATTTTAAGCAAAAAAGTATTCAGTTTTAACAGTACTGACGTACACTACAAATTCCTCAAAATGAAATACAATTACTCAAGTAGTTCACATTCTTGTGCCTTGGTGTACTGTTACTTTCTAAGTGATCAGACTTGCAATTTTTTGTCTAACTGTGGGATAAAATGGGAAGGTTTTCCTACCTTGAACAAAGCGATACCACATCATCTAGAGTAGGCACTTTTGACTTTTGTCCTGGCAACTGGATAGCAACACCCTGGCAACCACCCACAACAGTTTATTCTGGTAGTTGCTAATATCGCATGTGTTACCAAGACTGACATTTTCTTCAGAAAATGCAAATAGTTTAAAT
The DNA here is from genome assembly GCA_036877525.1 of Chromobotia macracanthus. Taxonomy (NCBI): domain Eukaryota; kingdom Metazoa; phylum Chordata; class Actinopteri; order Cypriniformes; family Botiidae; genus Chromobotia; species Chromobotia macracanthus. The sequence goes on from JAZGTH010000016.1 coordinate 9,080,880, forward strand.
CTGTCTGTATACAAATTATAGTGCAGAGGCTGATTATCCTGCCTCAAGGCTGTAAAGCATTACATCCAAAATTTATGGAACAATTGTATCTTGTCGGCACTCTATAAGTGTGTTTTTCATAGACCTATAGCTCAAAGTAGTACTGTCTCTTTTTGCCAGATCCTTGTGATTCATCAACAGACTCCAATAGGGAGCTGCACTAGTTTAGATTTCCCTATTAGAACAACAGACAGGTCCACAGGACCAAAAACCGACAGATACTAAGTCATCGTCTCCCTCATTACCTGCTCTGTGTGTCTTAGTGTGTGAGAAGATGTTTCTCTCAAGGGAAGGGGAAAAGAGGTTTGTCTTTGAAGAACAGAAAAGCTTGCAGTGGGTTGTTGAGGAGGAATGTCTTCATTATGCAAACAGGACAGAACAAAAACAAGAGTTTTTCAGCCTCTAACAGTGTTTCAGAGATGCTGCATTCGGATGTTTGTGCGCAAGGCAATACTGGAATGCTTCTGCATATTTAAAGATGTGGTTCTCTTTGGATCTTCCCACCCTGTGCGTGTGTGTTGCATAATAGAATGACGGGTTTAGAAGCCTGTCTAGCCGTCATTGTAGAGTGCAGAGACATATTATTGGAGTCCACTGAGCTCTGCTTCCATTAGCACCCACAGCAGATCTGCGTTAATGCACACTTCATGCAATGCGAACACTTTAGTATGTCTATGTTTGTTGATAAGAGGCTGGAACATCTTGTGTGGGGTCTTTGAACCAATCAAGATGTAACTGAGTGATTTAGCATGTTGTTGTAACAGGTGTCATGTGTGTTTCAGACTTGATTCACTGCACCAATGAGATGAATGTGAATGTACCCCAGCTGGCTGACACTTTGTTTGAAAGAACCACCAACAGCAGCTGGGTCGTGGTCTTCAAAGCCCTCATCACCACACACCACCTAATGATGTACGGAAATGAGGTGAGTATTCACAGAGCTGATTTGTTCTTCTTAAATCTAAATAAATGTCCAGTGACCAGTTTCAATTTTCTACTTTGGTTTTGGGCTGCTTACATGAACTTTAAAATGTGGCCTGTATCAGACATTGGTCTAAATGGGCAATGCTCCAAAAATATTTTGTTCTATTCCTAGGAATGACAAAATTATGGCAAATTTTAAGTTAAGGCTTTTGAAAAAAAATTCTGTATCTGATGAATACATTTTGAAACTGAAACATGCCTTATAATATACAGTATGATGTACGAGTTTAAAAGCATGCATACATTTTCATGCACACCAGCAGGAAATACACCAATATACATACAGGCACATGCACACTGTACTAATGATAAACAGCAGGTCGGCAAACAACACACATACACACACGTTAATGATGTATACCATACATTTAGAATGTGACCTAGATGTGAATGGCCTTCTTAAAGGAATAGTTCACCAAATATGAAAATTCTTCAATTACTTGCCAAAACTAACAAAAAAATATGCAGGCTATTTACCCCCATGCAATGACTGTTCATTGGCATAGCGACACTTCAACTACAGAATATCTCTGAAGTATGTTTTATGGGTTTTACGCCAAAATGTTTGGTTGTTAGACATAAGTACCAATGATGTTAAATGATATAAATGTCCAACCTAAACCATAGTCGCCATGTTTTATTTGAGGGTGGAGGGCAAGATTATCCAATAGTGATACAAATTTTGGTTTGTTGCTCACCTAAAGTTATCACATTCAAATGTATTTGGGGGACATTGAATTTTGGTTGTTCCTCACATAAAGCTGTCACATTCGAATGTATTTGGGAGACATAGAATATAATGGACTAGTTATATTGGAATAGTTATATTGTCTAATTTTCTATGCTTTTGTAGTACTTTTTTGTCAAACACCACACTTAAACCGCTAATCAAGGTCTTACTAGGTAGATTATTACCTTTCAGGCAGGTGTATTACAGCAAGTTGGAACTTAACTCTACACGACACTGGCCTCTGCAGGATTGGGCACCCCTTCTTTAAAGCATTGGTACTATGGAAGCTCCCCTAGAAACATATACGTTTACCTAGCTATCTTAATAAACACATACCATTGACTTCTGTTGTTATTCCATATCAGACTAACACAAACTTTACCTCCACATGCACAAAATTTAAATGGTAGTGCCGGTGAGTGTCACATGTATCCATGTGAATAATGTACCCAGGCTGTAAAATAAAAAGCCCTTGACTATATGTCCTAAGCTTTCCTGTGCAGAGATAGTGAGTGTGCAGAACTGTCCTTCAGAACGCCCTGTTCTATGCCATGACGGTGCACTGATCAGGCAGGGGTGGGTTTTGTTATCACAGCTGAATGTCTGGTCTAGGTAGGGTTTGGTCTTAATCCTTTCCCCCGTTGTGGCTTCCAAAAACATGTTCGTTTATCGCTGTCTGCCGATGAGCAGAGACGTTTGGAGGACATTCGTCTTGTCAGCAGTGGCCCTGTGAGAGGGCACAGGAAGGGCCACAGATAAGCTATTGTTAATAAGGGCGTGTTTGCATGCATGCGTTTGTGTGAATAGGGGAAAAAGAGGGCAATGTCAGTTAGCGATGGTTGAGATACCAAATGCAGAATTTGCTTTTGTGATGTCACTGGGATTGTATGTTATCTGGAGGAGAGATCGAGAGAAGGTGGCTTAGAAAAATGCTGGCAGCAAGATGATGTAGAACTTAGCAGAACTTTAAGGATATGGGCGAGAGACAGGGAAGGGACAGTGGAAGGATGGGGTGGAATTTTAATCACTAAGTTCATGTAGGGTCACACAGTGGACAAATTGCTTAACCTTGTATTAGGACACCATTGCACTTGATGTCCGTCTCCTTCAATTGCTGAGGGATGACAGAGTGGGCGAATAGATTGAGCTTATATTCAAGATAGAGAGAGGGTGTGTGTGTGTGATGGAAGTCCAGTGGGATCTGGTTAATGCTGGAGGCTCTGATAAAGGTTTGTGTAATAAAGATAAATAACCTCCTGCTGATGTATTTAATGAGATCTGCCTCAGTCGGCTGAGAAATATAAGAACTTATGTCTCTTTGGTTTTTACTATTTGAGATAAAAAGTCCATACACAAAACAAACAATTGCTCAGCTTCAGAAAAACAGCAATGTTGACCAAAGAGATTGAATGGCGTTCTGTTTATACTGTGCGATAAACTCCAGTGGTTTGGTTTGCCAAAACGTCATTTAAGACCATTTTAAATTGTACACCCAAAAAATGAAGGATTGTCATTTTTCCTTACCTTTAATTAGTTTCAAACTGATTGACTTCTGTGATGCACAAAAGGAGAAAATTTGACCACACTTACATACAACAAAAATCTCTCAAAATAAACCAAAAAAACCCAACATCAGCCTATATGACTCACATTTGTATTCTGTTCTGATGCCTTTAAATTTATCTAAATTTAAATCAATATTCACTGATAATCTTGCCATGGGATAGCTTGCAAATACCATTAGTGCATACACATATTTATGATTTGACATCTGAGGGAAGGTTTTTTTATTCAAACTTACGTTTTGCTCTGTGTATCACACAAAGGTATCATACTGCTTTAGACAAATTCGAATATGACAAGTAAATACATTGTATGGACTGATTTTATAGTGTTTTCATGTTTTTTTCCAAGAAGGGCTGTGAGCAATACGGCAGTGGAACAACTTGAGGTTAATTAAGAGAGCCTTTTTTTTTGGATTATGTAATCGTCCAATCATTGATCATGCAGCGGTTTCTTCTGAAATATGTATTAAAGGCTTTTTTGACAGTGGACTTGGGTGAGAAACAAAAAAAGTGAGGCTATTTAACATTCAGGTTGTGTGCTGAGTTCAGGTCTCTGTCGGATTTGTTTGCATAATGGATGTTGTTTGTGAGTGATGTGCACTAGCTAAGGTAATTATTACCTTTATGAAACATTCTCTCACTCCCCTGACAACTCTTTCCTGTTCTACCCTGCAGGCAGAAACTGCAAATCTGGGCTGAAAACAAACAGCTGGTGCTCAGTAATTCATAAGGAGGGAGTTGGGATAAGCTACATGTGGGAATTTGTGACTCAACTTGTTGGATTGGACCATTGATATTTTTGTTTGGCGTAGTGGCACTGACATTTGGTTCCTGCACAGTTACCCATGATGTTTTGCCACTTTTCTTTAGGGCTGTTAAAAAGCCTATAACCACTTTGTAAGGTCAATCTGTGCCTGTTAGATGTTCTCAGATCCTGTGTGAATATGTGCAGTTGTCAGTTGTGGAACACAGCACTGCATTAGCTTTGTTCAGTGCTTGAAGTTTATTTATTTGACAAGCGCTGAGTCGGTCATCCATTTCTATTTAGCATTCTGGGATGATTGATTTCACTTCTTTAGTTATGACTCCAGCTCTTCACTTTCATGAACACAATGGGTTTTGTGTTAAAAAAATAATCGCTATCGAACAGCACGCCTCCATTCAAATCAAGTTATTATCTTTTTGTGCTCGCCGTTTTTCTTTAAGCCTTCGTCTTTTTAAACTGCAGCAATTGCTCAGACTGTATCCATAGAAACCTCAGAACACGTATGAATTGAAAGTGGAGAACAGCAGCCTGCATGTTATCAGGGCATCATCATGCAGCCTATTTACACGTGTTCCCTGCAGAGGTAGTGCTTTCTCTCTCTCTCCACGCACACATAAGCACGTGCAGATTTCACATAGCAGTTTCAGCCCTGATGTGGATCCTTTCCCAACTGCACAAAACCAGCGGCTAGTGAAACATGCTGTTCCCAATTGCTGAAATCTTCCCTCTGCTGTGTTAATAGCAGCTGCTCTGTTTGGGAGAAAACCTCTCTGCCAAAAAGCCTCCTGCCTTAATAATAAATGATGCCTCACTCTGACACTGCTTGAGGTTTGTTCCCACATTAATTATTTGCTAAGCAGAGAGTGCGGGGTCCTTCCTGGCCTATCAGTCTGTATTTCTAGTCCTTTATTTTTGACATCCATTTTGAATAAGCACTCACATACCTCAACAGTGTAAAAAAAAAGTCAAAAGGCAAAGAGCTTTCATGCAAAGGAACAGGAAAGCAAGTGAGCGTGGCTTTGCAGTCTCCACTGAATTAGTAATCCATATTGATCTACACACCAGAACAGAGCGATATTCTTTGCATTTTGGTGCTCACATGCATTTCGCACAAGGGTACTGTGCAAGGTTAAGCCACTATGCTGAAGTGAGCAAGCACATGTTCTGCACCCAGTCCAGGGAATTTTCTTCATGGTCTGAATATGGGATGTCTCACTCCTCCTCTTGTCTAATTCCCAGGGGTGTTGAGGCAGGGGGATAAAGCACTGAAGTATGTCAGTAACTTTCTCTGAGGTGCCTTAAACATCCACTGATCACTCAATAAAGATTGACTACACATGTTAGATCAGTATTCCCTAAATTAAACAAAGAACAGAAATTTTTAATCATTTCATTCTGCACCTGACTGTCTTGATCAGAATGATTCCACAAAAAAATGAGGAACCTTTCTTAAAGCCCCAATCACATGAGCAGGTCAATCACAGGCACTATAAGCTCCTTTGAGATCACAGTTCTTTGTTTAGTCTTTGAAATAATGGTGGGTGGCCTCTTTTCCTCTTTATACACCTGCTATCAGCCTGCTGTTCAGCTGAATCTCCACTTTTAATCTAACAAACTTTAGTAGAGTTCTAGGAAAGCAGCATTTTTAGCCTCATATCCCATTGAATAAATTTTTGGAACCTACTGTGAACACTGTCAACCTTTTGAAAACCTGTGCCACAGGCAGAAAACAGCCCCTGCCAGGACTGTTCCACTGTGCCAAGCACATTTTGCCTGACTGCAGGGTCTGTCACCAGGTCCTCATGCTGTTCCTCCCTGGGGTGAAAAATGCCTAAGGCTCCATCCCAGTACCTAAAAACTGCTTTCTGCTGACTGTTTCCTCTGGTGCACCGATCTACAAAATAAGATAAAGGTTACACAAACTGCTTTCTAGTTTAGACTCGTTTAGACTAGTGTTGTGACCGAGAAGAGTCAATAGTAAAATGTAAATTAAGGGTGCAAGAAAAAGTTGATTCTCTGATGTATTGAGATACTTTCTGTAAAAATTCTGAATGTGTTCTTAAAAATTTAGAATCAATTCTGCGTTCAATTCAAATCAAAGCGTGTGCTGGTGTAAGATTTGGACTTCAACCCTGATTCTGTCACAGTCCCTGTCAAATTTGATGGTGCAGGTCGTAGTTTGTCTGTCTTTGCCTGTCAAGCGATTTTGCTAGGATATATGCACCTGTGAACAGTTGTTTCTGGCACACACTCAGACATTATTTGAACTGAATGTGATAAGAATTGATACTGAATTTTTAAAAATAGATTCAGAATCATTACAGAAAGAAATGTTGCATTGGGGCATCAACTTGCACCCCTAATGTAAATGGCATTGACACCCCTAATGTAAATGGCACTGGCATTCTTCAGAATATTCTTCTGAATAGTGTTGGCTGTTCTATGAAGAAGGAAAAGCAAACAGGCCAAAGGTTTTGAAGAACTTTACAGAGAAGAACTTTCCGAATAAGAGTCTCTTTTATTCTCTGTTTGCCCCATCATGAGTGCTACATGCATGAATGAGGTTTGGATTTATCTTATCTTAGCACGTATCTCCTGCTTTCCAAAATACCTGTGGGACTGTTACAGGAACATGCACAGTCCCATCATGACCAAACCTGGAACCCTGTGTTCTCCTCTCTGCTCGTTTCCCCAGCCCACAACTGCCGAAGCTAATGGGATGGGGCTGGGTGGAGGAGGGGAACAGCAGTAGACATGCTTGGCATGAGAGGAGTCTGGTCTTGCACACAGTCTTACACATTTCACAGAGTGTGCTGCAAATTCAGCAGCAAGAAGCTTCCATATGTCAGGGATGTACTCCCTTCTGTGTACTACCAGATAAAACAACTACAGGAGCACAGAGTACATGAAAACATTTTGCTGTCAGTGTTTTGATTATGCTCCTCTCTACCTGCAGCGTTTCATTCAGTATCTGGCCTCGAGAAACACGCTCTTCAATCTTAATAATTTCCTCGATAAAGGTGCATTGCAAGGTATGTAAGAAACACAAGCACTCCTTCTGTCTCTAAAACACAATACACAAACACAATAATGATGGACTCTCTCCTTTCGCTGCCTCAGGCTATGACATGTCCACATTCATCAGACGGTACAGCAGATATCTGAACGAGAAAGCGCTTTCTTATAGACTGGTAGCCGTGGACTTTACCAAGATGAAGAGAGGGTGGGTAACCTCAGATCTTCTTCTGTAATATCTTTTCTCTGAAGTAAAGATTCAATGTTCACATTGTCTCAGCAGGATACAATCTAATCAGTTTAGCTTATTACTCCAATAATTAAGTTGTTTTTAAAAGCTGATTAAGTAGCTGATTTTTTTAAAAACCCTAATTAAGATCAAGAGTAAGTAGTGAGATTGGCGAGTACTGATTGTTTGTTTGTATGTTTGTTGTGCAGTATTGATGGAGTCATGCGCACCATGAACACGGAAAAGCTGATCAAAACTTTGCCTATTATTCAGAACCAGCTGGACGCACTGCTGGACTTCCAGGTAGCAATTGCCCTAGTGATGAAGCACCTGCTTGTACCTTTTAAAGCAACATTGATGTTGATTCAGTGCAATCTGTTTGGTGTGATATATGCTCTTTCTCTCATGGATGTGTGGGCGGTTGTCCGTAGGCCAACCCAAACGAGCTGACTAACGGTGTGATTAATGCTGCCTTCATGCTGCTCTTCAAAGACTCCATCCGTCTGTTTGCTGCCTATAATGAGGGCGTTATCAACCTGCTGGGTAAGTGTAATCCACCCCTTCTCACTCTGGAGTGCGTCCTGCTCTCGTGCTGTGCTTTAGGGGTTTATGTCTTTCTTCAGATGGACTATTATTTGTTCAGAAGGAAATATGTGAACAGAATATGAACTGTCATTTACTGTATATTTAAACAATCCACCCCAAAACCTTGGGTTGAGTCTCGCTCAAGAGCACATTAGTGTTTGTTTTCAGAGCTTGTGGAATTTTACCTTTTAGCTAATGTTCAACTGATGAGTTTTTCAATGACTCATGCAGATAACTAAAGAGCTGGGCGGCTGTTGCCCATTATATACAGTTGTCCCTATACAGTTGTTGGCCATGCTTATGGCCAAGTATATGAATGTTATTGCATTAGAAGCTAAATATCTCTATTCAGAACTAGTTTCCCTGTACAGTCATTAAAAATTGTACATTTAGCTAATTGGACCCAGTGGCTGTTTATGATCCATTGACAAGGATGCTGCTATATTTTGGGAACTGACACAAGGGAGGGCTTGTGTTAATCAGCCAACTGTGAATGTTATCAGCCAGTGCAGATAATCTCGAAATGGCCAAATATTGGCCAACTTATCAGTCTGTCACGATTTAAAAACTGTTTCAAACACGTTTCAAACCAGCTCAGAAAGCACTAGGCTACAGCACCACTCTGTCCATTAGACAGTCCATGGAATGCATTTTATGTTTTAGATGATGAATATGATCAAATATGTCAAATCTGTGGGATAGAGTTGAGTCGATCGTTTCGTACATATGACCCCCTGTTCTGAGTGTCTCACAGAAGCACCAGAACCCTGTCAGACTCTGATGCTGCTGCTGTGCTGACCCGCTGATTGCAGATATATTACAGCTTAGTTTAAGAGTTCAGCATAGAGATGTCAGCACAAGCCAGGCTTTAATTCTCTGGCAGTCCTCACTGACTTTCGCTCTGAGCTATTTGAGCTCTCATTATTCAGCCGTTAAGTCAGCTTGTGTCATTTTCCAGAGGAGCACTCATTAAATGTTTTTTAATGCATTAAATTTTTTAACGCATGACGATCTGAAAATGCATTAGAGTGTAAGCTGTCCTTGAGCGAGCCATTACAACAACAGTTTATATCCCCCCCGCCTCTGTCAGACAGCCCGAGTGTGTTTTGACAGTCCTCTGATGGGTAATTGTGGTCTTTATCTGTTGGAGTCGCTTCGCTAATCATTTTGCTCTCTTTTTGTTCTCTCACTGTCATTCTTTTGTTCTTCCCATTTCAGAGAAATATTTTGATATGAAGAAAAACCAATGTAAAGATGCTTTGGACATCTACAAGAAGTTTCTATACAGAATGACCAAGCTGTCAGAGTTCCTCAAAGTGGCTGAGGTACCGATGCCACACACAGACACAGACACATGCACAGAATGGAGAGTGTTTTGCTAAAACAGGTTTGAGATTAGACAGATGGTTTGAGTGCCAGTTTATACCCCTCCCCCCTTAACTTCTTTCAGCCCCCCTCATTTCTTCATCTCTCTATCTCCCATACTGCTCTGGCATTCAGGTTCACTCTTAGGCATGGATGACATGTATCTAATGTATTGACATTTCGTCCCTTTCAGACTAAACATGTACATGTGCCACTTCTTCCATTTTAAAAGTGACTAAATGACACTGTATTTCCTCCCTCTTACTTTTTTTAAATGCTCCATGTTCATCATATTATGCAAACACACTCAGGGTTCATGTTATCATGGACCAGTAAATATCCCGCACTATACCTCACTAAGTCTAAGTTGCTCACGAAATTGTTTCTCTGACTATTTTTATTGTGGCTGTTGACAGCTGCCTGTGCTTCTGTGAAGTCATGCAGTTTTAGAACTCTGAAGCTGAAGATGATCTTTTTGGTGCTAATAAGACTCTCACTCCTACTTCAGTTTCTGACACTGATGAATTCTGGTGTTGCCTCCTCATTTCAGCCAGTACCAACAATTCCCCTCTCCAGCCACTTAAAGAGGCTGCCATTAAACTGTCTGTTTTTATTTGCTGGTCCCAAAGTGGTACCTTCACCTCACAGTAATGTTATCTGACTGACCCTTCCTCCAATATGATTTCAGGGATGTGTTTATAAAATTGAGACTTGTCCAGTCACACACAGAATGTCCATCACAACATAAGGTTCTTTCCCATTTGCTTTTTAACCCAGATCGTTTCTCATTTGAAAGTCATTCTTTGTTTGTATATCACCAGTGTTTTCATACAGTAAATGTTTTAAAATTTGTTTTTAAGTGTTAATCACTCCACAGCCCATAATCAGCCATGTGAGACATTATTAATGTCTGCGTCCATTCCCATTGGTCCTCTGTGGCTCTCCGCATGCCACACCTCTGTTATTTCTGTTATTTTAATTCTTTTCATTTTACAATCACTGCATGAGGTAATGATCCTTTGTTATGTTTGTTCCTTTTCTTATCCCCCCTCGTTTGTTTGTTTGTTTGTTTACTGTTTTGGTTTTATGACACAGCAAGTTGGAATTGATCAGGGTGACATCCCAGATCTCACTCAGGTCAGTGTACATTTCATCTCCACCTGTTTTCCTCCTCTCCCTCACTACGCTGCTGTGTCCTTCATCCTTCCATCTTTTTAACTGTCTTCCTTTTCCTATCTGTGTTTCACCTGTACTCATCCTCTCTCTGGGTTTGGTGTGCTGTTTCTGTACTCATGCTCTCTGTGTCTGTTTGGACGTCCTGTCTGCTGTTTTCTCTGCAGGTGTTTGCTTTATCAAAACTAACTTACTGATAAATAGTTCACCAGAAAACCAAAATTCTGTCATTTGCTAATTCTCATGTTGTTACAAACCTGTGTGACTTTTTCTTCTGTAGAACACAACAGTATAATAACTATATTAAGTATAATGTTATATACATTATAATATAATGGTGACGTTTTGCCAAATAACAACATTTTAATGGGCACTGGGCTAACAAAAGACAGAAAAAGCACCATAAAAGTGGTGTATGAATGTATATGTGCACTATGTTCAAGATCTTCTAAAGTCATATTATTTGGAAATCTTCTGAAGTCATATTACAAGTTGTTATTGACTGATAATCTTTCCTACCAGTGGGTTATATACTGATGGATCATTAAATCAACTAGTTTCCCAGAACTGGATTATCTATAATGCTAAATATCTATAATATCTATAATTACTTTTCGGTTTGTTCCTTCCACAATTTGTATGGTTCCAAGACTTGGAAACTAATGTGCAAATCTTATGTACCACTATCATTATATTTTGGTGCTTTCGTCATTTTGTAGTTAAAAATAGCTTCAGTCCTTTCTTCATCATTTCATTCATCTTATGTCTTCAATGGAAGAAGGCAAGTCTAACAGGTTTGGAATGAAATGAGGGTGACTAAATAATGACCCTCATTTTTGGGTGAATTATTCCTTGAGTTTCTTCAAAATGTTTTATCATAGAGCTTTATAGAAGGTAATAAACACTGCTGTCTATGTAGTTGTCAAATGTGTTTTGTGATTATGACAGTGTTTCAGCATGGCTTTGTAGAGATGCACTAGGCCTGGATCTCAAAAGTGTGTACAGTGTTAAAATGATGTCTCTTTTTGAGAATGTTGACACTACAGAGTGGGGTTAACACACTATATTGAATGAAAGGCATTTACTCCACTGCTGTAACCGGTTGTTTATTGTTCTTTTCAGACAACTAGAGGATCATACCTTGTAGGTGGTGGGTTATATGCACTGCTTGTATTTGATATTGACCTGTGCTGCTACATATTTGTACTAGTGCTGGGTGTTTAATAATTTAAAATATTTATGTAGACTTTTTCTTTTCTTTTTTTTGTTGGTGATAGATTTAATGTCCCTTCAATTTGGCCATCACATTTCCTAAAGGTCGTGACAATAGGTCAGTTTCAGACTCTCTTTGTGTCATGACAAAGTATGAGTCTAAGTTGTAAATGCTTTAATGCAACATCTTTGATTTAAAGCTAATTCAGGTGGTAATAGAATTAGGGTTATTCAAATCAGATTTAAGGGAATTGGTTCAATAATTTCTTTGCATTGTTACACAAAATATTTACAGAAAGCTTAGAATGTTTTAGTAAAATTACATAAAGTTTAATATTAATGTTTATTACTAAATATTATTTTCCCTACAAACAAAAAGATAACATTCTCTCATCATTTAAAGAAAAATGTTGTGATAAACATTTAATTATGTAATTTAATTTATCTCCCAGCCCTAGTTTATTCCTGACTGCATCAGCAGATTCCTTTTTTTAAACCAGTCTAACTTTCTGAATGTGGCCCAAACCTCTGCCCGACACTTTGCAGGCATGGCCGTACATTGCCTTTTATGCTGATCTGAGACCAGACATGGGTTTGCCTCAGAATATATTGTTTTATCAGATCTTTGGCTCAGATCAACACAAAAGGGAATTTATGCTGAGTTGCATGACAGCCTCATGCTTACAAACCCCCTGGCTGTGAAAGCAGGAGGTAGAGCTCCTGAACCCAGAATGAGGGTGATACATTTTTACCTGCTGTCCTGATTCACCTTTACGTGAGAAAACAGCCTCCACAGGCTTGCGTTTGTGATGAAGTATTCATGTAACCTCGCTTTGTCCTCTGCGTAGCCAACACATGCATCTGTGATGTAGCCATTTAATCAAAAGCCTGTTCTCGTCTCTCTCTCCAAGGAAATCAAATCGGACAGAAAAAATAAATTAAAAGATGTAACACTTTCATCTTCCTTTTTTTATCTCCTTTCTGTGGAAGTGATACATTTTCTCGATTAGCAGAAATATTTATTTTCTCTGCTATTTCAGTTGTAGACTACTGCCTGCATCAGTATTTTTCTTTTCATTGGCATCTGGAGAAAACTCAGACTCCTCTCACTGATGGGGAGAAAAACCCAGCTTAGATCAAATCCAGACATTCAGGCCAGGGTTGGCATGGTTCAGGGAGAAAGTTTACCTTTGCTTTAGTCTATAAGTGCAGTTTAAACACAAGACGTCTGTTCTGGAAACTTGGCACTAAGTACCTGTTTCTTTTGCCCACCGCGAGGTCTGAGCTTGTGCTAACATTGGTGTGTTTATTTAAGTGCTAACAGACACATCCGCTGTTTGCTGATCTGGGATCAGTGTAATGCTTCCTTATATAGTCATTATTACTATTATTATAGTTATTATATTAATTATTTAGAGGGTTTGAGGGTTTGAGCTATATTTCCAACTTAATGTTTAGAATAAAAAAGTCAGTAGTCTTCAGCTGTCTCCAGGTCAAAAAAAAGAAACAGTGACCTCCTGTTACATATTGTACAGAATTGAGTATTGTGTTTTAATGAACTCTGTGAACTTCTTACATTGCAAATCCATTAGAATAATTATGATTGACATACAGATTCATATGCTTGCCATTACATAATAAATTATGTGTTGGTTTAGGAAGTGTGTAATGATTATGCAATAGTATTGGGGTGAGTGGATATATCGGTCACCTCACAGGTATGTGTATGCTGTTTTGAGTTTGAGGTGTCATGATTTTGAATCTGGTTGCATGTTACACCCTCTATTTATAATTATATTTGTTCTCCTCTTCTCTCCTGTTTTTGTGCTCGTTTTTCTTTGCCTGTACGCCTCTAACTTCACTACTACAAGCTTAAAGCATGTTCCTGTTAGCTGAGACTTCATTTGTCAACTGTGTGTGTGTGTGTGTGTGTGTGTGTGTGTGTGTGTGTGTGTGTGTGTGTGAGTGTGTGTGAGTGTGTGTGAGAGAGTGAGAGAGAGAGAGGAGGGAGAGTGAGTGTGTGTGTGTGTGTGTGTGTGTGTGTGTGTGAGAGAGAGAGAGAGAGAGAGAGAGAGAGAGAGAGAGAGAGAGAGAGAGAGCATGTTTGCTCTTTTAACTGGTGCTTTGTGTTTATGTGGAGGTCCTGACCTTTGTCTCTGTCTCCTGCAGGCTCCCAGCAGTCTGCTGGAGGCTCTTGAGCAGCATCTGGCCTCTCTGGAGGGAAAGAAAACCAAGGAGCTCTCTGCTGACAACAGGTACAAAACTCTACAGGGAATTAACATCTGAACACATTTATACTAAATACAAAAATCAAATTCAATTTAAGTCGGTTGACACTAGCTATTCCAACAGATCCTTAAAATACACCCACAAAACTTAACATATGCATAGACGACTGTTCTTGAGCCATTTATATCAAGCTCTTTGTGATTTGGTTATGTAATGTCATAGGCGTGCAATGATTGACATATATTGACATATTGGATAGATAACCATAGCACCCATGTTGGCGTCTCACAGCTGAAAACAATAAAAAATTTTAAATGTATGAAAACAAATTAAGTTTGGTGTTCTTTGTTATTGTTGACCAAATTAATGTTAGCAAATGAAGATTATTATCAGACAGTGTTTAGTTAGTGTTGCCTACAGAGGTTCTGTGTTTCAGTGTATGCTTGGGCCTGCTTTTAAACAGTGTGTTCTCTCTGGACCTTGTATGAGTTTCCCTCAGGCAGTTCGGTTGTGTACACATTATTTGGATTGTCCTTATTTGAGTTTTTCTAGAATTAATTAGGTTGTAGATTGCAGTTGTCAGTCCTGTAAGTAAGCCAGTTCTATATTTGTATAAAATGTAATTAAGTATGTAGAAAGGGAGTGACAGCTGTATTTAGCTACAGTGTGTGTTTGGCCATATAGATTATGTTTAAAAACAGTCTGATCTGTTAAACAGTGGTCAAATTGGCTTTAGTAAAGAACTGAAGAGGCAATTTTGTGTCTATTCTTGTGTCCGTCTAGTAATTAATAATGTGGGTTTAGATTAGTTTGTATGTTACAATGTATTAACTGCAAACAGAGTAATTAATGAAGTAATTCCTTTTCCACTCTACAGTGAGTAATTTGTGAACTATAACTGATGGTTAAACTGCTATCAACTTGAGCCCCCGTGGTTATGATCTGCATTGATTCTCTGCTGAGCACTGTTCTCATCTCATCTTTATCTGGTCACCTCAACTTCTAGAATTACGTTGAGTATCTACTGAACAGCACTTTAGAGAAGAGCTTTAGAACTGTGTCGTAAGGGGAAAGAAGAGACAAGATCTTCTGTTTGATGAGATCACATTGATGACACCCCTGTTATCCCAAATGCCCTAATATCTGTTGTGTAAGTACCTGTGCTTGTTTCTACAGAGCAAACACTCTGTCCAATGCTGTGTCCTCCCTATCCAACACGGGAATGTCCTTCAGCAGGATGGACGAGAAGGAGAAACAACAGGCCCTGGAGGAAGAACAAGCCCGTTTGCAGGCACTCAAGGTTGGCCATCATCTCTCTCTCATAAATCCTTTCAACCAGAATATTCTCAAATTGTTAACCCGTGGTCATTTGTATCCCTGGGTAAACATAATCCTGGGTTATCCTGCTCCATATTTACATTGCTCATACTTGAATTTGGGTGAAAAATTTATCCTGGGTAGTCAGAACTTGAAAATATACACTGTACATTTGTAAATTGAGGCATTGCTGGAGATGAGGGGCTTATCCCTATGAGAGAAATCATCCCTCTCATAACTCATTTTAAACTACAATATGGATTATTAAAAAAAACATAATATTTATGGTTACGTATACTACACCAATACCAAACTGTACATTTCTAGGTTACATTGTAACCTGTGAACACCTGTTTAGAATAAAAGTTAGAAAAGTTCTCATGTTGCAGTGGCTAGATGGTTACCCACATTACCTCATTGTTTCTTTAAAACAATGACATTTTGTTGAAACCTGCCAACCGACAACAGTCCCACTGTTCAACATAGCTACTGTTCAACAGCTGGCTATAAATGCCAGCCACATACAACATCTTAGAAACTGTGCTGAACTGAATGAATTTGTAAGCAATCTACCATGGCCAGTGCCCAGTGTCCTTGGAAAGATTTACATTTACGCATTTGGCAGACACTTTTATCCAAAGCGATTAACAGTGCTGTCAAACTGTATGTTTTTATCAGCATGTATGTTTCCTGGGAATCAAACCCACAACCTTTACACTGGTAAGGCAATGCTTTACCAGTTAAGCTACAGGAACACTGGACAACCAGCCAAAATCATAAAGCATGTTTTATTTGTGACGTGAAATGTGTATGAATCAAAAAATGATTCAAGTGTTTAGGACAATACATTGGGGACTTAAGCCACTAAAGCCCACATCACAATGCCAGTGTTGTAAACTTTGGGTTTGATGTTCTTATTCACATTTTTGAGGTTAATTACATTGATTGGACAAGGACAAGAATGTGACCTGTTTCAAAAACAGCTGGTCCACCTCTGAAAAAGTGTCCCCAAAACACAAAAACAATACTTGCTTTACTAATCCTGTTACCACATTCACTGTCACTATTAAACATTTTCATCTGCTTTCTTTATATGCTACAACTAAACTCACTATGTGAAGGTTTATGTGTCATGAATACTTAATGAGGTAAACACTGGGGCTGTATACAGTTGGCTGATTGTTGCTAACTTGTTGTAACATTCTACCATGACACTGTTTCACACTATATACCTTTGTCATCACAATTCAGAGCGTCTCACAACCTAGAGTAAAACGCAGTGGTAGCCATGGCCACGATATTTGAAAATGACGTTAACCCAGTGTCAAGCGTGGTGTTACAGGCCCTCAAATAAAAATCTTTAGATCATATTGCTGATTCAGCTTGAAGTGTAGGCAGGAAATGCCATCATTTGTTTTTTGTGTTTTAGGACACAAAAAACAAGTTCATTGTCCCCCCAGATAAGAATATAAAAGGCAAATCACGGCTCCTTGTAAAGAAGTTTGTTAGAACAGGTTTGGCACATTTAGAACTACTGTTCTGGGAACACTGTGTTCTGTACACACGTGTGTTTGTGTGTTTACTTTATACGCCCTTGTGCTTCAATGATTAGCCTCCAGCTGCAAGTGGTCATCAAGGTTAATCAAACTCCTTTGTCCCAACGGGAGGTACTGTCATACCTTGTGGGACACAGCACACACACACACAGGCTGAATGACAGGAAAGTCAGTGGTCTGGAATGTATCCCCAGATGCATTGGGCCCCCGTGTCTTATTAGTTAAAACATTCAAAGCAATTTCAAAGTCCAACATCAAAGTATTTACACAGTCCATGTTGAGATTAGTTTGCGTGAAATTGAACTGGTGTTTCTTTGTGGGTTATTGTACTCTCAGCATTCCTGAAGGGACATACACAGAGTTTGGGGGTAGATATCATTTTCTCTTTCTTACTGTTTTCTCTTTCTCTTACTGTTTCTCAGCATTTCAATAGGCATTTAGAAACACATAAAATGGCTACATTGCCATGTCGCAACCTACTTCCTTTCTATTTAGAAATGCTGTGTTGCTGAAACTACAAATTGAAACTGCAGTGTGTTAATTAAATTGGTGCATAGCATAGCACTTTTAACTATAAACAAACCCCGAAAACCTGGTACTTTTTTCAAATGTACTCCTGGTGGCTCAAAAAACATAGTGGACACAAATATATTTCAGTCATCCACCCTATGTAAAAAGGAAATACTGTCACGATTGTATGGATAAATATTTTTCTTGGAAAGTTTTGTTTCAATTTGGATTACTTGATAACTGTAAAATCAAAACAATAAAACAGGCATTGCCTCAATAGTGTAATGTTCTGGCAGGGAAAGAGCATCCCATGGGGCTTTCTAAAGAAGAGCTCCAGCTTCTCTCAGTTCAACCATTTCTTCTACAGCCACAACACGCACACTGGTGGCAAATCTGAGCCATAGCAGACTGACACTTCAGATGCCTGAGTGGCTGTAATCTGTCTGATTTTACAGAGCTCAGCTGAAGGATGTTCTGCTCTGAATTTGTGTGTCCCCTCAGCTCTGTAAAAACCATACTCTTGTATTGTGTGTTGGTATAGGACCAACGCCTGAAGGAGATTGGCATGCAGACTCCCTCCACCTCCCCCAGCACACAATCTATGGGAAGTGCCAACAACCACACCACGGGCATGGACCTATTTGCCAACAACACAAGCCCCGCCTCCACTAACAGGTTATTAACATTGTACATGTCATACATAGGGTATATTCTACTTGAACGTACTGCAGTGTATAGTATCTACAGTACTATTTCAGTTATGGAATGCATTTGTCACTCTCAGTAATATCAAGACTATATTTAGTGTGTGTGAATATATTTAGTGCTTTAAAACAGGATTTAGTGCCCGTTTCAGTGCCCGTGCCCGTTTCAGCTGCTGTGTGAATAGTGTCGGTCTTACTGTTCCAGAAGAACATTACTCTGTTTACAGTTATATAATGTTTTACAAATACAAATATTTACTCTAGATAACATCTAATAATTTTGCAATGTTTTTTTTGGAAAATACTGTATCACAAGGGATGCATGGAAGAACTTATTTAATGAACTTATCTGGCCCCTGCAGGGTTGTTTCCTGACAACAAAACCTCTGTGAAACTAAAAATTGTTGTGCGAGTATTCACACTGATAATGTGAATTGGTTGCTGTAAGAACTGTAGTGCACAGACAGTGTCACAGACGTGTTTTTACACAGTCTATATAGCCACAAGCTATTGATGCTTTTTGAGGTGTTTGCTCTCTGTCTGTATTCTGAGCTGTTAGGGGTATTCTCAGCTCAGTGGTATCACCCAAATGTGCCAGTGTGTGGTGAGAATGAAGAAGCCCTGTATCTTCCAGAACTGGGACAACTGCTAAAGACCAAAGCACAACAGTGTGCTCACTAGCATCAGTGGTAGCTAGTCTACATAGAGACAAAATGAAAAAGAGAGCACTGGACACTTTTGAAGGGAGCAAAACCCCAGATTTAGATACCCCACCAAACCCAGAATGTCCAAGGTCTTTACAAACCCATGAGTATAAAATATCATTCTTATATGGTGCAGTATGTGTGAGGGTTGGGAACTAGATGTCATTCAACAGAAAGTGGAAACATACCGATCAATACATGCTTTTTTTAATCTAACCCTTCTCTAATAGGTTGACTTAGCCACCCTTCCAAGTGGTGTGGGGTTTTTAAGCTATAATTCTGCCAGACATTTATACAATGATCTGGTTAAGTGAAAACTTGCACACATTCTGGCACACACTATATATACAATATGTTGCTGAATTACACAATATGTATGTGATAATAGTAGTTGAATATATTACCCCTGTACTAAACTCTTTCTCTTGTACAGCATGCCAAACCTCAACAGTGACCTGTTTGACCTCCAGCCTGCCTTCATCCCTGCCGTGCAGAGCACTCCTATCTCCACCAACAGCAATGCCTGGGGAGGTGCGGCCCACTACACACACTTCACCCTCAGAGGTTCTGCCAACCCAGTCACCAGCGCTTCTTCTAATACATCACCATTTTAGACCACAGACCTTTAATTTAGTCTCTGGAAAATCATTAGAAAAGATCAATCCTTTGTTAACTTGCTTTAAATGTTCATTCAATTATTTGTTCGTTCATTTGCTTTTTTTATTCCTGCATACAATGGTTGTGTTACAAATCCTGGTGCGCTGTCTCCATAGGCCTTGTACCAAGTGGGGTAGTAGTTTGTAGGGTGAGTTAAAGGTCCATCCATCAGAGGGGTCATTCATGAATGCCCTTTTGGATCATAAAATACCAACTGGGAAACTCAGTGGTCTTGCGAATCTCAGGAGTAAGAATGGCATTTGTGGTCTTTTTTGAGCCCAGTGACACCTGTCACGTGCTAATGATGCCCAAAAATGCTGTAGGCTGCTTCCTAGATTTTTAAAAGGCAGCCATTGTTTGCCCCATCCATCCTGTCCTGTAGGTTAAGAACAGTGTTTTTTATATTTTCCGAAGTGTAACTGAATTGTGTGCAGGTCCACTGAAGGATTATCGCTGTGACTGGAAGTGGTGCTGAGTATCAAAGGTTCATATTCAGCAGCTCAGCACATCTGCTGGGGTAGTGTGAACTGAGGACACAAGGTGCAGAGTGTAGACACACTGCCAGACTCTTAACTATGCCAGAATTTGTAGGTCACAGTGTGCATTTGGAGCATGCAGTTCACAGCTAATGGGCAGGTGCACAGAAGGTACTATCTTCAGCTGGTCAGTCACACACTAAGGCTCAGATCTGCAGGGACCCACATATACAACTAACAGCACAGTCACACTGATGCAGACAGAGGGATGAATGGGAGACGGAACTGCTGAGCAAAGGGCTACAGACACACATTTAAGATGTTTGTTTTTTATATTTACAGAAGGCATGCACTTTAATTTCGGCTGCTGAAGAAACTAACAATTACACAACTAATAATTTTAGATTGTAAGAACATCTCCCTAATGTAACAAAAAGTTTAAAAATGATATTTTAAATGTTTTAGGACATTTTTTTAGACATTGCATTACATTATTGCTTGGTTTTAGGAATGTTATTCAAACTTTTTTTTATTTCTTTAACTTTTAAAAACGTTACACAATCGGCTTAATAATAAAGTTTTTGTTTTGAGAATTTTCCATATTAGCTGAGTGATCTCAACCATTCCCTAAAGGTAGGAAAAAAGAACAAAAAAGCATGCTGGTAAAACATCCAGATCCAGAGTCAATGAATTGGATTCAATGAAAAAGTGATGAGACTTTTTCTCAAAGGGAACACATTTTATGCAGGCACAATTTTTATGTGCAGCACTACTTCATCTTGTGTCCATATGTGTGACATCTCCTGTGTGTTTGCGTGTTGTGTTACTCTCAGGTCTAGACAGCAGCTCTCTTCACACCATGGTTTCCATGCCCACCATGAATGTAGATTTTGATGCTGTATTTGGGACTAAAGCTTCTGATAGTGACATGAAGCCTACAGCTGGTAAAACATTTCACCAGTGCGATTAATAACTGCGCTTATTAATCTTTTAAGGTTTCGCTGTTGCGCTTAAATGCCTGCAATACTTAGTAAACTTTACTACAAAATAAAACTCTTCTGCTGGTTTTGCTGTGTAGTAAGTTTGTGGAACTTTTATGACTGGAACGCTAATACAAACTGTGCAGCCAGCTGCAGCACCTGCCTGCCCGATTTAATTTTGAGGAATTGGGAATGTTCTTTGGGGAATTGCTCATGCTTTCTTTTTACATTTTTTTAACTGACTCACTCTGCTGGTCCATGGCTGTGGACAATCTCTTCATCCATCCACTGTGTGTGTGTTACTGGGTGCTGACTAGCATTTTTCTCCATCTGTTAAACGCTCATCATTACACACCTTATCTGAAATCAGAACAGATGCCAAATGCTTCAACTCACAAACAACTCTTTCTCTTCCCACTTTTTTCTTCCTTTTTTTCTTTCCTTGGCCCCTTTTTCTTACCCTATTGCTCCCTTCTGCTGCTGTCTTTTCTTTGGATTGTGATGGCTGATCTGATCTGATGTGGTGAGTGTACTCATATTTTTTATCTTGGCCTCTCTTTGTTCCTGCTGGCAAAGCAGGAAGTGGAATTGTATAAATATGGCATGTGTCAGCAGACTATCTCTGTCACGCTCTGCCTGCTCTTTAATTAACAAAACCTCTGTTTTCAGTTCTTGTTGCCTTTAATTCCACCATAAGGGGCAAAAAGAAACAAAAGTATTATTCTCTCTGCTGTGGATCTCTGGGTCTTTGTCATGCAGTTAGTGGCCTCACAGAGGCTCATCCCTGCTGCTCACGTTATTATAAACATCAGCAGGACCCCAGCTCACTTTCTCTTTCCTGCTCATCTCACTCCTTTTTCTGCACTCAAAAACATGACATGTCACTCATAGCAAAAAACGTGATGTGTCACTCATAGTAATATTCCATGTAGATGATTCATCTGTGTCCATTCTTCTCAGGTTATGATGCATTAGGAGACTTGTTGAAGCCCACAGTGACAGTTAACAGTCAGACTCCAGTAATGCCCCCTCATACAGGCAGTAAACTGCTGGCTAGTGACCTGGACTCCTCTCTGGCCAACCTCGTAGGCAGTGAGTCTCTCTCTCCCTGCATTATTGCTCTATTTGTTCGGCTTTCTTTATTTATTTGATCATAAGTCCCTGAACTTCAAATTGCATTTGTGCTACTCTACTGAACAGAATCAGCAGCCATATGGTGCGAGGTGTGTGTGTGTGTGTGTGTGTGTGTGTGTGTGTGTGTGTGTGTGTGTGTGTGTGTGTGTGTGTGTGTGTGTGTGTGTGTGTGTGTGTGTGTGTGTGTGTGTGTGTGTGTGTGTGTGTGTGTGTGTGTGTGTGTGTGTGAGCGGCTACTGGACAGAGATGAATTAAGCCCAGCTTAAGGGACATGAACTGGTCTCTGATGCCTCCAGTGCTGTAAGTCTTCCAGTATTACACTGATGTGAGGCTGTGTTTTAATAGTCAGTCTCTCTCTTATTTTCTTTCAGACCTGCAGTTTGGGGGAACACCAGGCAAAAAGTGAGGATTTTGAATTATTATCTAAATAAACTCTAAATAAATAGATTTCAAGAATGTTACAATGTTAGAAACAGTGTCTAGTGTGTAACTTCTTTGTGTGTGTGTGTGTGTGTGTGTGTGTGTGTGTGTGTGTGTGTGTGTGTGTGTGTGTGGGCACACACGAAGGTCTGATATGCAGTGGACTCAGCCGGGAGAGAAAAAGCTGACTGGTGGAACTAACTGGCAGTCAAAGACAATGAGCAGCACCACTGCCTGGAGCCCCGCCCCCCTGCCACCTGCTGCCATGCCACCTGCTGCCATGCCCGTGCCACACATGGTGAGCATGCACATGAATGCACATGCAGATTAACACTCTTAATGCATATGCTATCTCACTTGCAAAAAATGTACTTATATGCATCGAAATATACTTGAATGTACATGTTTTTTTTTTACATGGCTCTCCGGAATATTTGATTCTGATCAATCACAACATTCTGCAGTCAAATCTTCATATAATGACTGTATAAATGACCTACATGGCTGTGGGCTACTTTTATGTCTCTTATGACTCTGTGGTCTCTTGCATAATATAATTTCATCTTAAATCAATATTTAATGTGCATTTATTTATGAATTTGATTAGTTGTCATGTAATAAGCAAGATAATGTACAGTCAGCAGATCATTATTGCAAAAAAAACAAAACAAGAGTTTTGTTCTGTTATGAAATTATCCCCCACTATTTGTACATTTACTGACTCATTTACATACACAATGTAAATACACATAGTGCAGTCACATACAAATAGCAAATCTTCATATGGTAAAATACCATTCGCATAAAATGTCCGATTTTATACACTAGTATTCAGATAGCAAGCTCTGTATGTATCAGTATGAACAGACAGCAAGTATGAGAACTGGTCAGGAAATAGGAGTGTGTGTTTACTTCCTGTTCTTGATGAGCTGTACTGTTGACCCAGCCAGCAGGTCAGCTCTTAGTGTGCTCTGAGATGCATTTTTACTGTTTACATATGTTTATGGCCTCTTCTCTCTCATTCTGGGGTTCAGACTCTATTGACTTCTAAACTACATGAACTGAGAGAGCAGAAGCCTGTGATTGGGTGAATGACTAACCCTCAATGTATCTCTCTCTGTCTCTTCTGTGGCTGGCAACTTTCCGCCCTGTTTCTTCTCATGTCTCATGTCTTCACTGCTCCGCACTCTTTCTGTCTCACTGTTTCTGTCTCTCTATCTTTTTTCTCGTGCTTAACCCAGCAGACTGGAATGTTCTATACTGGTTATGTAAGTACCTCCTATAACTGACAGTTATCTATTAATGCTCCTGGAGCATCGGTTGACGTTGAGATCGGTTGAGATTGATTCTCTTGTTCCCTCAACTTTCTCTCACACACTTTCCTTTTCTTCAGACCTCTTCATTTCTGTCTTGGCCTCCTTGATCCAATGAGAGTGGAGGTCAAGAGATGTGGATGAGAATTGTCAATGGTTTTTCACACCATCTAAAACTAATCTAAATCATCTAGCATCCAAAAATGAAAAAATCTCTATTAAACAATGGAGTTGTTTTAGTGTAACCCAAATTTAACCAAAGTTTAAATTTAGATTTTAAACTCTTAAACTCTGAACCCTCACCAAAGAGCAAATACATAACAAAAGAAAAAGACAGATATCCAAAAATGTCTTTTGAGCTGCTAGGTAGCATAGCTTTGCCGTGTTAAAAACTGTTAATTATTTAAAAATGACTAATTAGCATAATACATTATGTCCTTTCTGCTTGAAGTCTTTTCTTGGTTTATTTATTTGTTTCAGTGGGTGATTTCCCAGAGTACTGCCTTTTTAATGCTAATCTGTTATGGCTACAAACTATAAGCTTTCAACTGCAAGCTACTACTACACCTTAAGCCGTACCACACATGCGCTAGTGGCCAGACCTGCTTATCTTTGTTTATGAACATGATGTAAACCTGCAAAAAATCTTGTAGAGCTGAAAATTCAAGCTCAGTGTGAATAGGCTTTTATACTGACTTTTACCTCCTTTGTTACCCACGTACCTCTGAGTGAGTGAAAAATGGCTGTTAAAAGCAGAAAATGTCATGTGTTGATTTCCCTGTGACATATGGATGTTTGTTCGGTCTCTTGTGCCCTTTCTGTAACATTTGGTGTATTTCATCTTTTAGAACTTGCAAACCAGACATGTGCAAATGTGTGTGTTTTGGGGCTGCAGTTTACTTAACATGGTAATGTTGATACAAAACTAACAACACAGCTAGTAAAAATCAATGCTTGTCTTTAGAAAAATGTGCCAATAGATGTGGAACAGATACTTGAGGCTTTTAAAATATGTGACAGTTATTCAGAGCAGTTGATGATTTTTTTACTCTGTATAATCCGTTAGTAGGAGCACTTCCTATTTCTGAGTCATATTTGTGCTGTTTTGCATGCGTTGAACACCACTGCAGTAGTAAATAATTCACACTTGTTCTGGGTACACAAGAGTGTAATTAAAACCGATCTGTAATTGGAACAGGCATGATTAGAGAGCACAATACACAATAGCGTTAAATTGGTACAGTAAAGTTTAATTGGTACAGAAAAGTAATGCTTGTTCAATGAGCATTCGATCAGTTGGTCCATCAGTATTGAAGAAGATTGTTCTTCGTCTACAGGCTCCTGCTCCCATGGCATTTCCCATGACAACACCACAAGTGCCTGTGTATGGAATGGTGAGTATAACCACCTAACAATGGCTGAGAAAGCCTTACAATAGTATTAACTGGTGCGTAATTGAATTGAAATTACACTGAGCGATTTCTGAGAAATGCTGTTGATATTGTGATTTTGCAACACAGGCAACGACTAACAGCTAGCGCACACCCAGTATTGGCCATGCCCACTATTACTGATTTGCTATAAGAGTGTTATAGTGTTGTGGTGATTGGCCTTGTGCAAAAACAATATATTTTTTAACACACATGCAGAACAGACATTTAGCAAATACAAAACTGTTTGTTTGGTTGTTTATGTAAATATTCAACGGAAATTGCTTACTGCACCTTTAAAATATTACTAGATAGTGAACACTCAGTGTTGTGTGCATGTCGGGCTTTAGGTCCCTCCTCAGCTGGGACAGATGGGAGGGGTTCCCGTGATGACCCAACAGCCCATGTTATACAACCAGCCAGTTCTCAGACCCACTAATCCCTTCACCCCCATCCCCGGAGCCCAGGTACATACACATTAGTTAATCCATGTCACACACACAAACCTTACATGCATTCCTGCCATACATGCAGGGAACATGCAAAATATGAAATGCAAAAAGCATCTGCAAAATGAATAGATGTAAATCAATGCTTTAATTGAACAAACAGTGGACCACCTGTGTGCCTGTGTGGGTGCTGTTTTTTAAAACAGCCTGTTTAAATGTAACATTGATACTAATATTTACAGCTTAAAGCTGGAATTTAATTTGCACACATATGCAAACACAGCTCTTTGCCTGTGGCAAATATACAGATGCAGTATTCTTACTGAGATGGTGGACCACTAATGATTTTGCACAAATTTAAAGACGTTCTGTACATTTAAGGTTCTTTCACACCAAACAGGAACTTGTGCAAACAACAGTTTAAATAGAAAAACATGGATTCACATGGAGCCATTCACAATGAGAGAAAATATTTAGCAGCTGTTTTTCATCCAGTGGTAAACGCGTGCCAACCATTAAGTGTTGAGCTTTTACTTGTGTCCTACACCATTACAACTGCACAACCAAGTGCACTAGTGACATGAAAACCAGTAAGATAAATCAAGTACATTAAGTAGTGTTTAACAGTTTGAATGTTTGTGGGTAGTTTTAATACATCATTAACTCTGTCTCAATCAATATTTTTGTCCCTCTATACACATTTTGTTTCTATACACATTCTGGCTACACTTTTTATTTATGCACATCTCGTACATTTGTACGTTTGTATTGGTTTCACATCAAATACCAGATTTGCTTTTCATTTAGTTTGACAAATATTTGTTTCACCTTTGATGTGAGTGGCCTGTTAGTAATTGATTTGTTTTGCTGTTTGGTATGAAAGAGCCTTTACTGTGAGATCTGACACCGTTTTATGAGATTTCTAACTATCTGTGTGTCTGTGTACAGATGCAGTTCATGTAGTAGCATTTCAGCAGATGGCTGAACAACATCAAGCCAGTGAGAGGATCAAACCCAAACCACCACCAAATAAAAGGAGGGAGAAACAGAACAAAGAAAGAGAGCGCAAATGGAGAGGAATGTGTTTGTGTCAAGAATGCTTTACCTCATTGTCTGAAATGGTTCACCCAACACACACATACTCACACACTACGCATAGGTTTCACTATATTAGTGAGGACATCGCATAGATTTCCATAATTTTCTTTTCTGGTTGATGACATTTTCTAACCCCACCCTCACCCCTAGAGCTAATCCTCACACAAACCTGTGGACCATTATTAGATTTAAGGTAAAACATTATTTGGCTGATTTACTTGTGAAAAACACTTGGTTTTTGAAAAAATATACTCAAAAGTACAGCAAACCTGTATACACACACCAAACATAAGTGTATTGAGCATGTTTCATTATTCATCTCTGGAGATTCCTTTCTTGAGGACCTGTGCTGCTGGTGTCTGCTGGTATACACTATCCACTGGCAGGTGTAATACATCATGAAATTCATGGATTTTATTGCTGGCTTTAAGTGGCCATGCACAGAGAACTCTTTTTCCTTGACAATTAGCATAAATAGGATCTGAAGCCCAGCACAGTAGACTTCTTGTTCCTGTCATTGTTTTGCCCTGTATTACTAAGATTTCTGCATATCCTGTGCTGCGGTAAGCAAAGAGGCAGATCTGTTATCATAGAAAGTGCCCTAAACCTGCGCATGCCAAAACAGTTTCTAGATCATAAATGTCACATGTATTTAAGAGGCTCATTAGCACAATGCCCTGACTACTCATTTCAGAATGAGGAAAGAATTTCACCCCTTATGTAAAGTGGTTAGCCATCCCAAAGTACTTCATACATGCATTTATGTGTAATACAGAAAGTTAACACTGAGCTGGTCTCTTGTCTCTAAAATGTTAATAGTATAATGTCAACACTTTACTTGTCTTTCTGTTACTGATGTTACTTCTGGTTTCAAATTGTCCATCACAGATCTTTCTGTTTCAGTTGGGGCTTTCCATTTCAGACATGGTGGTATTGTGCAAACACACAATTTGCTGTTGCATCAGCCTGAATGTTAACATGAGCCACATTAAGATCCCCTCTCCTTTGCCTCCCACCTTGTTGTGTCACTCCTAGGACGCTGATAAACATATCTTTTCCTGCTTGCCTGTGTTAGCCAAACATTTTGTGTATTTACTACACCTCTCACTCTGAGACCTCCACATCTACCACCCACCCAGAGACAAAGAATTACTCAGAGAGAGCGAGTGAAATGATACAAAGTTGGAGAAGGGTATAGGGCCCTATTGAATAAACTTCTGTTTCTAATTAGGGTTTTGTTTCAATGTTTTAAATCATCATTTGTTTTTCTAGAAGTCATGTTATTTTTAAATTGCAGAGAATGACATGAAATGGTCTGTTTTACATTGCCAAATTTGGTAATTTTGTGATTTAAGTTGTAAGATGCCATAAGCAGCAGTAGCTAGTGTTCCCAGCCCCTGACATCATGCAAATGTCATTCTCATAAACACGCACATATCAGGGTTTGCCAACATTTGAACCAAAATCAATAGCTAAAATCTACTTGTCTGGATTTCTGCAGATTCATTGTTAACAGGGTGTCTTTCTTTGCTTGTGCAGCCAAAGTGTTTGCTATCCTCCTGAAATCCCTTTAACCCTTTACAGAGCAGGTCTCCACTCCAGCCTTCACACCATCCCATAATTCCTGCTTGATTTCTTTTGTACAGTGTGCAGTGATATTGTTTGGACTTTTTTGTTCTGCATGGACCTGCCAGTGGCCATGAAGTTTTAAATACACTTTGTCATTTCGTCTTTTACCTCATTTTTCTTCAGGGACAAATAGTGTGCAGGGCAGTGTGCCAACTGTTGAACATGGGCAGGGGAAATTTTGCAGTCCATGTTTGATCACATGCCTATGAAGTCTGTGACCAACAACATACATGAAGTTGAGCTTAGATGCTCTTCAACACTTGACAGAATGACATTGGAGATGGGTAAATAAAAGATACCTATCCTTTTAACCATTTATTTGCCCCAATTCACCTATTTCTGCCCACATAAATTTGACCTTGACTGTCCATCAGTCCTGATTTGGACATGTCAGCACTGTGCTAACAAGTTGCTGTGGGATTTGTTCCGAAAGATCTTGCTTGTTCAATGCTATGTGACAACCTGTCCTCGCTAGCAGAAACAATGTTTGTCATGTTAGTTTGCATGCTTGTTTATTTCTGTGAGAGTGTCCTTAGTTCCTCTGTGGTTGATCTGCTATTGAGTGATTCTTAACAAGCTTGTAAGCTTCTCTTTCGACTGCCATCAGGGGTCTGAGAGGTTTGGATTGAATGAGTTTTTTAACCCAGGCTCAGTGGTGAATCTCTCACTGGGTTTACAAGGTAACAGGGCTTACAGGAGAGAGGTTTAATTAGGATCTGTTCTATTAACCTGTCACCGGAGGGTTTGTGTGCATGTTTGTATGCATGTTAGCAAGAGAATGAACGAATGACTGCGAGCTTCAGGGAGGGGGAAGCTCAAGACATGCAAGGGTGCTATCATGAGCCAGGGTTTCCATGGTAATCTCCCGTTTCAAATCCTTGTGGGTTTTAAAAATCACTTTGTGTTTTGGCACAGGTCGATGAGCACAGCTTTTCCACATTGTTTTCTCTTTCAGACTTTGTTTTAAACCTTATTTAAACCTCTTTATGCATTAACTGCCCTGACTGTGGTGTATGCTGTCTCTTAAAATGCTGGTTTCTTTGGTAACCACTGAGAAAGGCTGTTTTCAACTAACCTATAGTTTACTGGCTTGTCAGGTTATAAATGTTATATAACAAAGGTCTTGGTTTTACTAAGTTGAGCTGGTTTTGCTAAGTTTACTTCAGACTGATTCACGGGACGACAGTGTTCACATCATCCTTGTTTTTAAAATTGTCTCAAACCTTCTTTATGGACCACTGCTCCATGAAGAGATGTCCTTCCCTTTCCCTCCCTCTAGTGGTTATTGTTTGCTTAACTCGCACCTTGGAGTGTGTGGCATCTTTTATGCAGACAGCTGCTAGCTTGTTTATTTAATTGGAGTTTGAGGCGGTTGTGTGCACAAAGCAATTGTCCGAGTTTCTCAGATTCTGTTCTAGATTCGTTTTACAGCAGTCTGACAGACTATAGAAGAGCAAATTCCTTCATATTTCTAGACCACTTAGCCTGATTTTACATGCCTAGGCTCCATTCATTAGCTATCCTGCTGCGCTCAGCTCAGCAGTGGCCTCTCAGAATCGATGTGTCAGCTTGTACTGCACATCTTGGACCTCTAGTGGGGCTGGTTGGTGTAATAAGTTGGTGTCCAGGGTCCCTTTCATCTTAGTGTTGTCAGGAGCAGCCTGGCTCCTTTGACGTTAATAACATGCATGCTTTCTTTTTAGATCCAAATTGTCTTCTCTTTTAGGTAGGCTGTTTGTCTGCTGCATCATATGTTGTGTGTGTATATGTGTGTAGCAATGCATTTCTTATTTGCATCTTTTTGTTGTTTGTTTTTCTGTTGCAGAGATATTTGAATTATATTTAGAAATGTGTATGCAACAGATGCATTGTATTCCCCGTGTATCAGCCCAGGGTAGCAAGTCTTTTTTCACCCATTTATCATCAAATGCCAAAAATGAGAACACACATCTCCATGTTTATGCTGATTTCCCGACTGTAAATTTTTTATATTTATTTGTGCAGACCATAAGGATTTATGCAACATAAAAAATAACTTGCAATCATGGAATTGTTTAACTTTTGTATTTTCTTTTGTCTTTCATTTTGTCTGGCTTTTATTGATATAAATAAAGTCCTTTCTCATTCTTAAGTTGTTTTTTGTATACTTTTATCTTTGTCTGCCATGCATAACATCTCATTCATCTCATCCTTTTCAAGCCACATTAAATGACAAGCAGGAAGATCTTTGCTCAAAATGCTACAGTAGTTCATTTAGGATATGTTGGATGTCCAGTTCCTTTATATTGTTTTTCTCTCACTTCTTGAAATTGCACTTCATGCCTGCCTCATGGCCCATAATGCAGGGTTTTTATGAACGCACGTTTTAAATATCTGGTCAAATTTGTGTAGTGTCGTGTTGTATTTTCATGTCTTTCAATGTGCGATTTCTGTTGAATCTCTTGCACGGGTTCACTGCAACCAGAAACCATCTGATTATTGCGTTGTAACACTATTTTAAATTGTGGACTCAAACCAGCGACAATAAACCAATGTTTCATTGTGTATCTTCTGTTCAAAGACTAAGTTAAGTTAGAAACTTACAAAGAGACTGTACCGCAGCATTATCAACCTGGTGATCCTGTTCCCCAACCTTACAGTAAGTCCCACCAAGCTGAGCTTTACTTGCATGTCTGATTCATGGTTCCATGTATCTTCTTGATGAAATGGGATATGTATGGTCACAACACTTTGAGGCAGAAGTTCATTAACTATATTTAGAATCTGATATTATACTTGCCCAGTAACTAAACGAACATTGTAGATTTTTGTATGGATATTTCACAAATCCTTGGTCTGTGTACAGCATGCGGGAACTTGCTGGGTTTCCTCAGATGTGTAATGTTGGGGAAAAGGACTCATTTTGGCTGGTTGTGCTTGTGCAGGGTCTATCAAGTTTGGTAAAGCGCTTGTATCAGTCGACGATGAAAACCTTTAATATTTAAACCTGAAACAAAAGCCCTCATCATGAATTGCCTTTGGTTGTTCTGTGAGCTTTATCAAACAGCACTGGTTGAAGTTAATCATCTTATGATACCAGTCTCTCTTGATCTCGTTTTGTATGCCTGCATTGAGATGTTCGACCCAGGACCAAGAGATGTGATAGACTGAACTGAATTTATTTTGATCGATTTAATTTGTACCTGTTTTCTTGCATGTTTTTTATGCTTGGGAAAGTTTCACAGTTCCATGTAATGTTTGCGAAGTTTTATTACATATGGTGCTGTTTTTTAGTAAGCTGTTGCTGTTGTAGTGATGGACGGGTTCTGTGTATTTTTCTGGCTTAACAGTGATTGGTTGTGCTGATCTGGTAGTATGTTAATTCTTTCTTGCAATTTTGCTTAAGTCGTTTTTTGTTTCATTCTTTCTGTCTCAGTCTTTCTGTTGTCTGTATCTGTGAAGAAAAATTATGGTTGCAAGTCACTAACCTAAACCGTGAGTGAATGCCTTGTGAATAAATGGATTTAACGCTCGCACTTGCCAGTTTCTTAATAAAGAACATTTCTAACAGATTTTTATCTTGACAGCTTATTCTGAACATCTATTAATATTCATCCACAAAGTTGAACCTTGGATCTGACTCCATCCCTCAAGGGTTGCTCTTACACAACTTCTTTATTAATTGTATCAAGAGCCCTGACTTTTTTTAGATCATGCCTCCTAGATTCTCCAAGTTTTAAAGAGCAATCAGCTTTGTTACTAAATTAGATTTAAACTTCTGCTGGTCTTTCACCCAAATCCAAACACTAGATTTCACAGAAAAAAGACAACTTGTCCTGGATCAGTTTGAAACAAAGTATATTAAAGTATACATCTGTAAGCAAACATTTTAGAATGTATGAGTTGTATGTAACAGAAGGTATGAAGCTTTTATCTCATCTGCTGAAATACAACACATTTAATAAAGAAAGCTAGAATCACTATTATTATTGCTTATCGTTAGTTTTAGGGATTTAAGGATTGCATCTTGTGCAATTTGTGCTACAGACATGAATAAAACTTCAAATCATGAAGTCTTGTTAAGACCTTTTTAATTGTACAGATAATTTTATTAATAATTTTATTGTACCTTATACATGCCCTCCAAGGCCAAAACTGTGAACATGTTTGGCTATTAATAGCCTTATAAACAGGTAAACACAAAATCAAACATGCAATCTCAACCAATATTTTTAGCTGAATGAACTCCATAGAACAGCTAAGGGTTGAAATGCTGGCTGGGAGCCAGAACTTACTTAAATTATTTACCATGAGTACCTGACCTGAGTGTGAACATTTGTTTGGTCCCAATGTAATGTAACCAAAAAATAAAAACATACTGTAGTGTATAAAAACCAAATTATTGTAGAGAGGCATTATAATGAGCATTATTTACATTTGCTTCCAAAATGATCATTGTGCTAATTTTAACTAATGATAATTAGTTCATCATCTGTCATTGTTTATTCTGGGGCATTTGTTGGTGGTACAATGAGCTATCTTGGGCTCAGCTGTGCTCCAGCCCATACAGGCCCCTCGCTCTCTTTGCCAAAGTCAGGAATGTCACACATCTGGACAGAACTGAACAGCTGTAAGGAGAGACAAAGAGAGCGAGTATAGCTCTTGCTATTTCTAGAATTATTCAGACTAGAAGATCTCTTGTTCCCTTTCCCTCAACATGGTTGTTCCCTCTGGATCTCTCTTCTGAAAGTTCTGGAGATGTTTCTCAGCGGTGAGGACAGTTAAACAAGCGACAGAGTACCAGCTAAAAGACCAGAAGTTGTGAAACTCAAAAAGACCAGCATGGCTTTACTGTGTTATAACAGAGGCTGCGGAAATCAATTTGATGCTGACAAAAACTCTGATGG
Source organism: Chromobotia macracanthus (assembly GCA_036877525.1). Lineage (NCBI taxonomy): Eukaryota > Metazoa > Chordata > Actinopteri > Cypriniformes > Botiidae > Chromobotia > Chromobotia macracanthus. Next base: position 9,114,035 of record JAZGTH010000016.1, read on the forward strand.
TAATACTTACAACTTGTTTTTATTCATTTTTATATTGACAATGCAGAATGTTGAGTCCATATATTTTGATTGTGTTTGGTTGTGATTGGTATTATAGGTATATTACATAAAACTTAACCAGGGCAGAGTTTTACATAAGGAAAAGGGTTTAGTTTTACCTTCTGTACAAAGCTATGAAGCTGTGATACAAATTATATTCTCTCTATATATATTTTTTTATTGAAAACAGAGCCAACTACTAACTGCAATTATTGATGTGCATGACATTTGCTGGATAACAAGATTTCCTTGTTATCTTCATTTTCAATTTAAAATAAAAGAGTGTAACAGTCTCTGGCTAAGTACCACTTGTTTACTCATTTATCTTCATCTCTTGTTTACACATTCAGAAATAATAGAGGTGATGGACTAATAAATTTAGAGTGTGTGTTAAAAGAAGCTGGTTACGTCCACCAAATGCTACCATAAATGGTTGTTCTCCAGAACTCTCCCCAGCTGGGCTACTGGGTACTGTGTGTGTTTGAATGCAAAGGTCTTTATGACTCCAGATATTTACAAAATTGAATTTCTGTTGGCTAATTTGTCCTACTGAATCTATTTTCTCTCTCACCACCTGAAGATGCCTATTGCTATCACCAATCTTCCACGATGCTTTAAAGGTGAGCACAGTCTGTATCTCAGTGTTTGTTTTGACAACAGCATGTGTTCTCAGTGCTCAGTCCTAAGACTGCTGGAACTTGATAAGTGATTGGTGGTGTTTGCCTGCTTCTTAGGGAGCCCAATATGTTTGTTTCAAATGGTGTTTTATTTGTTCTTGGCTGTCTGCTGTTGTTCTTTGTTTTAATTTTTCTCCTCAGGGCTGGTCCTGCTGTAAAAAGAGTTCTGTCAATTTTTATGCTTTGCACACAGTACAGAGTGAAATAATGTGACAGAATATGACTCAAACATCGTCAAAATGCAAGATATACCCCCAAATGATAACTTGCATAGCAGGTACAGGTACAATATCTTTTCTGAGCCTCCTGATATGAATTTAAATGTGTCATCACACCTAGCTGAATTTTATATGCAAAATCTTGCTATTCAGTGGCGTGACAGAATTCATTACAATTCATTTTATATGTCATTTATTCTTTTAGCAGATGCTATTATTCTTTAACAAAGACATAGAGATTTTATCATACATCAGGGGCTAATGTTATTAGTGCCACAATACAGAATGTCAGGAGTAACCCAAATAGTACAGTTGTAATTGTACAAAATCCACAGCATAAGTGTAATCGAATAGAAGTAATTTATGAGTAATAATTGTATTCATTGTTCATTTTTGCATCATTGCACATGTTCTCTTAAAATAATGCATAAAAAGACATTTACATTTGGACAGTCTCAAGCATGTAATTATCTGCTCTGGGTACATTCATTATTTGCGCCTCATCAGATGTTCATTGGCTCACCCTGCCCTCTGTGCTCATTCTTTTAGGGCTGCACCCACGGGCACCATAGTAACGAGAAACCTCAGGAGCCTCTGCGGCCGGAAGTGGTCACTTATAAGGACGACGTGAAGCAAAACGTTGGGACCCAAATCAGCAGAAGCCCTGGAAAAGGAGAGACCCAGGTATATGTGCATGTAGTAGTTGCACAGAGTGAAGACAACTTTTTACCTACATAGTTTATATATTTGTATGAAGTATTGAAGATCTAGAAGTAACGTGTTATGAATCTTAAAATAACAATTATTAGTTACTGGCCTATTTAATCTAAACCTCCTTATTCTAAAAATGGACCAACACATAGATATGCTAATACCATTCTGTCTTACACACACACACACACACACACACAGAGATCACACTAAATGCAGCAATGAGTTGAATGACAAATCCAACACAATATGTCTGATATTAGCTTTCCACCCTCATAGACATACATTTTAAATAATCTACTGTATTGTACTGTTCTAGATAATTTACCAAAAACTGGCCCAATTTACCTGTCACTGCCAGTTATAATTGTATTGTTTTGCTCCTAGATGATGATTATGAAATGAAAAATACGATGCTCCTAAAAAATTCCAGACATTTTAAAATGCACAATATAGTAACAGCTATACCTGTTCAATTCACCTATTCAATGCTGTGTATGTTACAGTAATTTTATGATGTCAGAGACTTTCCACAGGCACAAGAGAGGGTACAAATGCACACACTGTGTCTTTCCTTCACATTCTGTTTCATTCTACACACCAGCAAAGAACTCCACACATATTCTTCTCCCTCTGAATACAAAATGTAGACCTTCTTAGACCTGAATACAAAATAATTCCCTCCCTCTCTTTGTCTCTTTCAAATACATCCTGCTTTTTGGGTAAAAACAGACAGTGACATGTTTTTCAATATCTCTTACAGTTCAGATGAACCAAAGTCAAAGCTGCGGTTAAAGATCTCTCCCTCTCTGGCTCAGATTGCAGAGAAAATTGAGATCACTGAGAGGGAGAAGAGAGAGAAGCTAGGTGAGCAATCTGAGAGTGAACTCTTTAACAGCATGCATACACATCTAAAGAGCAACAAACAGAGTCAGCTGCAATAAAAGCATTGCAATCAGAATATCAAACAAAAGAGTTTTGTAGCATTTTGTGTGTGTGTATTGAGATTAATATATGCTAATATAGTCCTTAACCATGACAAAATGTTCTTTTAGCAGATATACACATTTAATATGTTTAGTTTTTCTTAATTGGAAATACAGATTGGAAATACAAAATATTAATGACTCAGACTGCACTCACAAATCTTATGCAATAACATGCCCTAGATCAAAATAATAGGACCTACTTCTAAGTAGCAAAAAACTATAGGGAATTGGCTATGTAGTAATGTGCCATGCACAAACTTCTTGCTTTATTAGAAAAAAGTCGACAAATCAAAGAAACCTGTGCTTGTCAGGCCAGTTAAAGGGGGCTTTAAAGGTCATTTCAGTCCCTGACAATGAAAATATAGCCAATCTGAAGTCCACTTTTTATGTTCTGTGACTATAAGACTCATATAAAATCGTCGGTTTGCTGCAGTGTAGCTATTTGTGGTTATTTGGTTACTGGTTGCAGTATTGACATTTTGTTGGAATGTGACTATTGTACATTTTGAGAAATTGGTTGTTTGTTACTCTAAAAATAACAAAACTTTGGTATAATCTCTTTCCATCTTTACCTCATTCCTTTTGCTGTTTCACAGAAAGCCAAGCCATCTTTGTTGGCATTAGATGCAAAAACGCAGGATGCAAAACAGTAGGTGCTTGTGTGAATGTGTATGTAAATGTAATTTTTATTTATTTAATTGTTGCCAAAATAGGTTTAATTCACAGATACATCAGTCACAAATACATTTCCCTGGGCTTTATTGGAGGGAGGGCCTCAGGTCCCCTTTACAAAAAATCTTCCAATCCTTCTTTGCGGAGGGACCAACAATCCTGCAGGAAATAAATAATATTGCTGAACGCTCCCCTACAATCAGTGGAAGGAATTCTGTAAGAATCCTGATAGAATGTTCCCTGTCCTGTAGCAATTTTGTTTATTTATACAGAGTTACAATATTCATTATGACGCAACTCAACCTGCTTAAAAAAATACATTTATGTTATGCCCTCTAGTGGCCATAAAGAATAATAACACTATATCATAACATATGAAGGCAGAATCTATTGTAAGCTAATCCTGGGCCTCTGAGCATCAGTGTACCTTCACAACAAAGGGCAGAAACTGACACTTAAGATGTTGTACCAGTAAGATTTTGAATGAACAGAGCAAGATAAGAGAGAATTACAGAATTAGAATTACTAAAGCCACAGGTTCAGATTAATGTCTTCTGTTAAACCATTGCTTCTCTGGGAAAATATATTTTTCAATGGATTAGTTAGTGGTAATCCTGAAAGTTCACCATGTTAATGCAGTGAATGTTAATCTGAGAGCTGTTCTTTACTCCAGACAAGATCTGAACCCTTGTAACAGGTTAATAACGTGATATTGATTTTCTCTTGCCAATTTTTATTTCTTTCACCACTAAGAAAGCTCCGTTACAGCTTCCTGCTCATTTATCTGTTGAGAACAGCAGATAAATGAGTGTATTATCCGAAGTGAAGGTAGTAAACAGATGAGACTGAACTTGTGTGGAGTTGAGGTGGAAACAATGCTGTAAAGTTTTGCTTTTCTAAATGCTACTCTGAAGCAGACATGTGTAGGAAGGTAATGGTTTTTAAAAACTGCTGATTTTGTGTACAGACTGTATGTAGCTGTTAAAATGCGTCAATCGTTTGTGTGTTCAGACTTATCAGGGTCCAGAGACTGATGCAGAGATCTGTTCTTATCATCCTGGAGCACCAGTCTTCCACAAAGGGTAAGAAACTCACAGCAGTCATGACTTTATTTGGACATGTGACTCAATCTCTGCCTATTCTCATCTGTTGTATACTTTAGATAGAAACAGTAAAACCTAATCCTAGCATCTGTTAAATCTTCCACACCATGGCAATTACATATTCTTAGTGAGGGTAAACTGATCTAAGATCAGGTCCTTATATGCAGTTTAATTCAAGAAGAAACAAAACCGCAATAAAGATTATTTTTTGTTGGAATATGGCTATTGATCATAGGGGAGATGCATACTAATTCATGTCTGTCAATCATTGTCTAGATACAAATACTGGAACTGCTGCTGCATGAAAACAACTGACTTCAATGCTTTCCTGGATCAGAAGAGCTGCACTGCAGGAAAACACTGCTGGATCCCAAAACATGTATCCAAAGCCGGGTGCAAACCTGACTTCACCCTATACAGTACACACACACACACACACACACATCTACCTAATGGGGACATTTCATAGACTTGTATTGTTTTTATACATAGCAAGTTATAAACAATATAACCTAACCCCTTATTTACTATATTTTTATAGCATTTATACAAATGAGGATGTCCCCAAAAGGAGATTTTGCTCAGATTTGTCAGGTTGTGCTGACTTTTGGGTACACATTTGTCTGGAGAAAGCAATATAATGTGTGGGTGTGTGTGGGTTTATTTGACCATATATTGGGGACAACGACATTATTACAGACATTCAGAATAACAAGGTTTTACTGTCCCATTACAGAGTGTAATTTATAGATGGTTAGATGTCATTTGCTTTGCTATACAGGATAAAAAGAAGGTGGCATGCCGGCATGATTGGCAACAGACAGGACACCAGGTTATGGTTATAGTCTATGCAAAAAACTCCAGAGCATTCTTATGTTGAGGCAAACCGCACAGTGAGTTTAACATAACCTGTAGCTGTTCCTTCAAACTCCACATCAGCATCATGAGTCACTTCATATCAGTATCAAAATAATAAAGACTCCCTCCACATTAGCATCAAAAGATTCACATCACATTAGCCTCAAAAGTCACTTCATGTTAGTAACAGAGTCAAAACAGTCACTCAATATCAGCATCAAAAGAGTCAAAATGTCACTTCACATAAGCATCAAATTAATCAGAACAGTCACTCCATATCAGCATTAAAAGCCTAAATGTATTTTTGTTTGTTTTTGGAAAAGTAAAATAAATTATTTAATATATTGATACATGTGTCATCTTTTTTACTCAGCAGTTTACATGCCATATTCAGTTTGAGGGTGACAAAGTGTTTCACAAGGACATCCACTTATGTGGGGTAAGATATATACTGTACTTACATAGTCTTTCATGATTTAGCAACACTATACTGTACTAAATAATATTTAGTAATATCATGTCTACTTTTGGTCTCTTAGGTGATTGATGTTAACAACAGTTTTGTAAATATGGTTCCATTTAAAGTGGAGGTGACCATGAGAAAAGATTATGCTGTTGCCTTGGGCAACCTGGAGGACCCCAAGCACAAACCCGAGTCTGAGGTTACCAATGAGACAGACCCAGAACAGGAAGGTATCAAACCTGATTGGGACATCTCAGATGATGACATCAGCAAGTCAGACTGGGAAGATGATGAGGAGGACAAGAAAGAGAGGACAAACAGAAAGAGAGCCTACCAGTTGATGAACCTCCTGAGCTAGAAGAACCTGCTAATTTTCCCCCAGAATAATAAAAATGTGCTGTCAAGTGTAATTAATGCATTTGTTTACAAATAAAACATATTTATACAGGTATGGGGCTGCTGCTTGCATTATTTATTTCTAATAAATCCTGTTTCTCTGTTTTTATTCTGCTGAAATGTGTTAGTTATAGTTTCTTACTATTGCCCTCCAGTATTACACAACAGCACTGACAGAAACAAAGTTGCACATTTTGAATTGCATTTAAAATGTGATAAACTGAGACATGGGTCAAACAGCAATAGTCACACTTTATTTTTGCTTTAAATCAACAGCAACAATCCTGAAGCAGGTGTTTGCAGTCAGAGTCAGGGCCCACGACCATGGAAGCTTGACTGCAACCCATATGGCAAATCATTTTAAATAAACAGGATAAATAACACATTTCAAAAGTAAACAGTATTCGACAATGAAGAGGACTGGGTACCAGCAAAAAATGAAAAAGTGTCATTTGTTTCTGTTTAAATAAAAGTTTAAAAATAAATGTTCTGTTCATAAAATATTTGTCTTCCTATTGTACCTGATTAACAGTTATAATAAATGGCTTGATATGTGGAGATAGTGATGGGTTTTCCACCCAACAGCAAATTTTATTCAAAACTGGACAGCACACATAATTCATCACTCGTGAGAAACTTTGGAACAATGGCGTGCAAAAAAACAAACCGTCCAAAAAAAATACAGTCCATATTTTAGGGGCATTATCAGCACCCAGGCTGTCCATCACACCTTTGTATCAAGACCACACTTGCAATGTCATATTATTGTACAGAGCAATGCTGCTATACTTTGGCTCACAACTAAACAATTACATTTCCAGTATGTATATCATTTAAATGGAAACATTGTACCATTGGAGTCTGTTGATAAATACTGTGGACCATACGGCAATAGCAACATGAAAGTTCAAGTTTTCCTTTACCTATGGGTTTCAATTTATAATAAGACTGAACCCTGAAAAGGGGCAATATCTGAATAACATTCATAAGTGTGATTATATACTGTAACATACCTCATTCTATGAATGAGCCCCATTTTCATATGATAAAACAAACACACACAACCTTAGCTTTTTAAGGATTTGTTTTCCATATTAAAGTGCAAGGCAAGATAAAATACATTTTGAAATGTACGACATACAGCATCACTTTCTTTCACGAGATTTCCCTGCAGAAATAAGGACAGTAATAGAAACAGCTCACTTTAAACCACTGCGTTCCATTTACTAACTTGGCACAAGAGTTTACGGCACTGAAGCTTCTAGAACAACGGCTCAATTGACACATTAGTGATACACCATCATGACTCGGCTGAAGATTGAGAGAAAAAGAGAAAATAGACATTTTCTTCTGCATAAGGACATGAAGGGCATGCAGAAACTTAGCTGGTCTTCTTATAGAGATGTACAGGGACTAAATGCAGTGTTTAACTATTCAGCCATTTTGTCGAATAAGTCCACCATACATTCGTTCATCAAGAGATTCATTTGTTTCATAGTCTTCATTTTAATACTTTTTTGTTTGCTTTAGTTTGAGTTTGTTCTTTTGTTGTTGTTCAGATGGTGACAGGATGCAACAAAGGATGCAAGTCTTTCCATTTTCTTTGGAGTGCAACAAAAGTTTGACGGCTTGAATAAAAGAATAAAAGATACAAGAAAGGTTTATCTCATGCTTGGGAACTGCATTGCTGAAAACAGACAGAGTGGAAGGACAGAGAGAGCTGTGGTCCACTCCTGCTCTATGATTATGCATCCCATGGCCCCATCGAACCACTGGCACAGAAAATAAGCAGGAAACATAACCACAACAGTAATGCAGTGCCAGTCCATGTTCCTCCAAAAAAAGCTCACAAATACTGGGGTGGGATGTGTGTCTGCACAGGGGGTCTCACACACTCCCTATCCGGGCATAAAGCAGCATCCCGTGGCCAAGTGTGTCCTTACTGCAGAGGTGCGGCAAACCATTTGGGTTCTTCAATTGCCTGCAGGATCCACATCACATGCCCCACCCTTGATGTCCCAAGTTCCTGAGACATGCATAAAAATGTTAATTCATAATACTTTAACAATGATGCAGTTTTCTGTAAACAACACTTGACACTGTGTCAGTCTTAACAATTGGTAACGTGCTTCAGGTGCGCCCAAGTCTGATTGTGTAAAATCAGGCCTATTTATAGGCAGGTCAAGGTCATGTGACATAGCATTGCGCACCACAAAGCCTTTAAAAGGTCCCTGCAAAAATACGTCATCAGCTTCTTGTCTTCAGGAAGCCCATTTGTCTGCATGTTAGTCAGGTCTCAGTGAGAGGGAGTGGTCCATCCTTCTCTTCTTTTAAGTCTTCTGCCTACTGGCAGCAGCAGAAGGCCAGCAGGTTGGGCAGCACATGCAGGCCTCAAAGCCCAAGAGGAACTGAGGGTTCTCAGATCGACACACTGTCACCTCTGGTTTAGCTTCACTCATCCAGTTCCATTGGGGCTGGATGCGATGGTACAGACATGGTACACACCTGTACGCCTTTCCCCTAAAAGCCTTGCTCCCAGGAGTCCTAGCAAGGGTTCGCTAGGACCTATTGTAGCACCATTCTGGTCAACCCCAGTTTGGTTCTCAGACCTAATCTCTCCAAGATGGAGTCCCTTGGGAACTTCTAGTCTGGCGGGATCCACAGGCTTGGGGGTTGATCTTTCACCCTGGCCAGAGATTTGTAACTGTGGGTCTGGCCCCTGAGGGGAGTTAGCTCCTAAATGTTTGTCTCTCAACCAAGGTTGTAGAGATCATTCTGAGTTCCATAGCTCTGTATACTAGGAGACTGTATGCCCTAAAGTGGCAGCTCTTTGTGTCATGGTGTGAACGACACCATGTTGACCCAATTCACTGCCCTGTTGGTTCAGTGCTGGGTTTTTCTCCAAGAGTGCCTTTCTGCAGGGTTAGCTTTGGCTGCCCTTAATCTCTATGTGGCTGCTGTGTTAGCTAGCCATGAACCTGTTGATGGAGCCTCTATTGGGAGAGACCTTGGGACCTTACTGTAGTTTTAAGGGGTTTATCTCTGACTTCATTTAAGCCCCTAGAGTCATCCTTAGATAATTTTTGACTCTTAAGGCGGCTCTACTGTTAGCTCTTACATCGCTCAAAAGGGTAGGGGATCTGCAGGCTCTATCAGTAGACCATGAGTGCTTGGATTTTGCCCCTGGCTGTGTTAAAGTCATTTTGCCCCTAGACCAGATTATATGACCCAAAGTGTATGCTGCGGCTGGTCACACGGTGGTAGCTCAAGCCTTCTGTCCTCCTTCTTTCAATTCACCGGAGCAGAAGAGCATTTATTGTGTCCCAGTGTCCACCGCTCAGGCCAGTGGCGTAAGATCTCTCAGCTCTTAGTCTGTTTTGGTGGCAGCACCCGAGGTAATTTGGTCACAAAACAGCACCTCTAACTGGATCACAGATGCTACTACCCTGGCCTGTGACCTGTGCCACTTTTGGGCATTATAGCCCATTCTACCAGGGGTGTAGCATCATCTCAGACTCTGTCTAGGGAAGCAATCTAAGTGATATTTGTGCTGCGGCAGGCTGGTCCTCTCTGCACACTTTTTATGAGATTTTACAGCTTGGATTTTAATTTAATTCCAGGTGCTGTGCCAATGTTTCACAGCATCTGGGACAGGCCTTCCCTCATTGTGGGGCGTAGTGGGTATTATCGTTCCCCACAAACATTCAAGCCTGACGCAGCATCAAGTCCCCTCAAAAGGAAACGTCTCAGGTTACATATGTAACACAGTTCCCTGAGACAGAGAATGAGACCCTGCATTGCTTCGCCACACTTTGGTTTTGCCTGCATGGCCTTCCTTGAATCTGATTACATTTTCTGCAGGTGCCTTTTCACAGGCTTTGTGGTGTGGAATGCTACATCACATGACCTTGACCTGCCTATAAATAGACCTGATTTTACACGTTCAGACTCGGGCAACGTCCCTGTCTCAGGGAACTGGGTTACATATGTAACCTGAAACGTGTAACTTGAGACGTCAGTCAGGCATTGATCCCTGCTTAATAAGTTCACCTACCATATTTCAATTATATATTTTAATGAAAGAGATGTCATTTAAATATGGAATCTATTTAAACTTAAAATTAAAATAACATAAAAAATAAAAAAATAGAGAAACTCTGAGGTATGTTATGAGATGATTTGAAACAATAATCATTAATTTACAGTTAGTCAAACCAAAAAGATTGTTTAGCCTTTAACATATACATGAGATATCACAGTATATCAGCACCACACTGCAGTTAAATGTCAGTTTTACTGTGATTATCCACCATGACTATACTGCATGTACAGTAGAATATGAGTAAGTTTATTGCTGGTTTTCTCCTACAGTAGTACATGTGTCTGTCATAGTACCAGAGAGAGAGCTGCTAGACCGCTGCTTATGTAACCGCTCTCTTTCCTTCTTTCCCTTGGGCATAATTTTCAGCTTCATACTGCTTTTCCCACTCACACGGGACAATTCCTGCAGTGACACACACACACACACACACACACACACACACACACACACACACAAGAAACTTGAAATACATCAGGTCTCTATTACTAAGCACAGCTGGAAATCTGGCTTCAGGCTTGTCAGTAGTTGATTTCACCAGGAAATCTGCAATTAAATGTGATGTTTTTAAAACTGAAGTTGAATTCACACTTATGGTTTCTGAAAATGTCTATATTGCAACCCAACAACCACAGCACTCATGATTGGTCTGTCTTAAAAGGTTTAGTTTATATGTCATCAATAGTTTTCTATGTGGAGAAAATGAATAGGATTTTTTATTTTGCACTTTATGGGAGAAACTGATGTGTCACACTCATCTCAAAGTTCTGCATTAGAAACTTAAAAAAAGATGCACACCTCCTCACAGCAATGCATGCTGGGACAGATCCAGTGAATATCCTCCAACTTGAGTAACTCAGTGCTGAGACTGTCCACTGTGGAAAGAAGCTCCTCTTTTTGAGAAGTCTCCAACTGCTACACACAGAAAAAAATCATCTTAATATTTCAGACTGCATTGCATCTGGGCATAAGCATACCAGAGAAAGAAATAAACGATGTCTCTCACCAGCAGTTTTCCTTCCAGCAACATCTTGGTCTCTTGCTGAAGGATTTTACTGCTGTTGACAAGGTCTACAGCTGTACTGCGACTCAGACCCTGCAGAGAAACACAGACACACACACACGGTTTAGTTTGACTTCCTGACAATCTCTTGCTGTTCAATGATAAGCACACAGTGTTGTTTAGTTATTCTTCTGTGCGCTGGTCAATGAAGCTCCTGTGCAGAACAGCAGGAGCAGCTCAACAGAACCATGATGAAGCTTCAGCAGGAAGAAAACTATTGATTCTGAAGTGTACTTGTTAAACTTTAAAGAAGAGCAGCAGTAACCTCACTATTCCTGTAAGATTCTATAAGAATACATAAATATTTATGTGTGTATGTCAACTGTATCAGAGTAATATTTTAAGAATGTTTTTGTAATGTTTAATAAACAATATCCTAATAAACCTTTTACGAGAATCAAGTCAAAAGTTTAGGAAATAAACTTAAATGTAGGAAATAAATAATGTAATATTTTGAGAATGAAGTCAAAATTACTAGAATAATGTTGCAGCATTATGACATTAAACCCATTAATAATTAATATATAAATGAAAAAATGTCACTAAACAGAGTCCTATTTTATTTTGTTACATTTACATTTAGTCATTTAGCAGACGCTTTTATCCAAAGCGACTTACAAAGGATAAAAGCATTGAACATTTTGCCTTGCGAGCCAACAAGCCAAGGCTACAAAGTTACATTTACAAGCGGATATTGCATTCTGCTACTAGATAAACTAAAGACAAGAAATGTTTTTTTTTGAGGATTTTGTTCATTTAATCATAATTTTTTGTGTAATTTCTTCCCAATAAATTATTTTACTTTGTGTTCAAGCGGTGTCCAAACATGGTCTTGGAGGGCCAGTATCCTGCAGAGTTTAGCTCCAGCTTGCCTCAACACACCTGCCTGGAAGTTTTTTGTCTGCCTAGTTAAGACCCTGATTAACTGGTGTGTTTGGTTAGGGCTGGAACTAAACTCTGCAGGACACTGGCCCTTCAGGATTGAGCACCCTGATTTAACTCAATATTGTGTATTTCTGAAACCTTGAAAATGTTTATGCACACTGCCATACATATTTTTAATATTCTCAGCAATTTATCAGTAATTGTTTCTGCATGTAATATTCAGGCATGCTGAGTTAGGGCATGATGGGTAATTGTGTCACCTCAGGGCTGGAGGGTTTGGAGGGAAAGGCCTCACTCAGAACAGCAGCGCTGGCATTCACAGCGTGAGCTAATTCCTGCTCCACTACTTTGTGACTTTTAGCCACCTCCCGAATTCTACAACACATTCAGCAATAACACAATATAACATGTTTGTTGTTATAATTGTGAATGCAAAGCTTACATTAGTTGTAAATTAATAAAAGGAGCAATTACAGAAAGTATCACATTTATGACTAACTAGGTGATAGGACATGTTGTTTTGGGTAAACAGCATAAGTTGCAACTTACAACAGCATACAGCTTAATTTCTTCAACAGCCCTAAAATAATTACTTATTTTAGTTTCTCACAGTCTAATGCATCAACTGTAATTGTGGCATTTGATTGCTATTGGATTAGAAACATGTCGCAGTGGTCAACCAGGTCACACAAACACACCTGTTGATGAGTGTATCCGCCACTAAGCCGAGCTGCTGGACCTGAGCACATTCCTCCTCTGTCAGATACTCCATGGATTGCTGGGAGTTCAGTCGAGGGCGGGGGGGGCGGCTATCACCTTTTTGTTTGTCTTCCCATGATTTCAGTGTACTCTCAAATGCCTATCACCACAGACACATGCAGTATTTACAGAATGCAGAGCATCTATGTACTGAAACATGGTCATTTGATGAAGGTCTACTGAAAACATCAGCTTGGAGCAGCATTTGTGTTGGTCTAGCTGCTTGACCTGCACAGTTGTGCTGTTCACCAGTAAATCTAAGCTGATGAAGTTGGTCTTTCTGGTGAAGATGTTATTTAAAGAAAGATAAAGATGTAAAATAAGATCACATGCACTGACCCGGTCTCTGGTGAGCATCTGGGCACGATTCTTGTGGATAATATTGACAATGCCAGGTGGCTGAATCCAGGCCTCTCCATCCACCTGCACAGGTACACCTTCATCACCCAGGATTGTGATTTTCACCTGCCGACACTGAGGAGAGAGCCAGTGACAAACTACATGTGAATGGATGTATTTGTGCACACATTTTCATTTTTTAAATAAATTAAGTAATAGTACATCAAGTAAATTGTTATTGTTAATTAAATTAAATTGTTATTATTGGTAATTTTTAGGTAATGTTCCTCGCAAAGAATTAACAGTGGATAGGGGTGAGACATCAGAAAAATACCAATCTAAGATAAAAATCAAATATCTGCATTATATCACTTCATGTAAATAAACATCGGACTGTATAGTGATCTGATTTCTAAACTTGTTGGTATGATTACAATGCTTATGTTATATCAACAAATATTATTAATATAAACAAAAATATCAACAAAAATATTAACATAGCTATTTACTCAAATACTGAATCCCCCACCCCAGTGTTAAAATTAAACCTATGTCACTGTATTTGTGTATGGGAGTGTGTGTGTATGTGTGTGTGTGTGTGTGTGTGTGGGTGTGTGTGTGTGTGTGTGTGTGCAGACCTGAGCGATGCGGTGATGCTGTAGGTTGATGACACGTGACATGGCCATCTGCATGCTACCGAACACTGCCACCACCTCCAGCTTCTTGTCGTCAAATGATGGAGCCCCAAAATTCTACACACACCAATAACACAGCAGAAGGTCTTAAAAACAGTAACCACAGAACTACATTCACATCATCTGAACTACAGTATACTTTACACACACAATTCTGTAGAAATCTGTATTTTACAAAGTTTGTTGCAGTGACATGGTATCATCAGATACATCAGACAGTACTCGTGTAAACCCACATCTACAGGACAGACAATGACATTCCAGCTATGACCTATAATGTATATTTCCACAGATCCTTAGGGAAGAATATATTTTACAAATTTTTAATTTACACTGTGCTTAAAGCTTAATTTGCATTCTTCAACATCTCTGTTCTTCATCTTTCTCTGTTTCCTTATATTTTTTCTACACCAGTTTATAACTTTGATTGCATTGCATTGATTGCATCTTTCCCACTGATATATGGCACAACGCAACTTGTCGCATTGACAAATTTTATTGCATTTGAAAAATGATGATGAAAGGGAACTGATGGATTGATGGCTGGTTGTAAATGTAGCTGATGCATTCTTAAAGCTTGATCTGCAGTAAGACACTGAAGCTGAGCTGTTATTTATTGGCAGCTCAGAATATTGAGATGCGCTGATGATGAATGCATAACTCTGATTCCTCTGTTCACCTCTGAGCTGATTTTTCAGTTTAATAACTAAGTGCCCTTCAGAACTAGAGTTATATATGCTGTGCTGAGGACGAGCTTCATTGATTTACTCACATTGTCCTCTTTGGTGCCACCCCAGAAATTAATTCCTCCTGCATAGCTGGAGATGTTCAAGACAGCAAGACCCTGAAGACTCGGCAGTGACATAGGCACTCCATCACACTGAAGAGACAGAGAGAGAGGTGGTGGGGGGCTTGGTTACATGATGTACAGTTTTCCAGAATGCTTGAAACATAAAACCATGACCACTTACAAACATGAAAAGTACATGTGCACACACACAATGGACAAAGTATCATTTGTAGTCTATGCACTACAGTGAGCAGTAGAAATTGTGCTTCCTCTTTTTTAAAAGGCTGAGGGAGGGGGAAGTATAACTGAAGCTTTTATGTAGATCATTTGGTAGAGTATAGCGCTAGCAACAGCATGATCATCAGTTTCTTTGGATAAAAGTGTTTGTGCTCAAATGTGTTAGCATCTTACATTGACTGTGTCCTGCACATACTCCTACCTCCAGCTGGACTCTCTGTTCCAGGTTCTTGTAGGTTTTCTGCACCAGTTCTTTGGTTCCCAACACTCCGTACCACATCATGTTTTTCGTGCGACTGCTGTTAAAATCATATATACAAATTCTTTACGGTATCAGTCAGGATCATACAAATACAGTTCAGACAATCATGAGGTTCCTTCAAAAAACAACAATAACAGCTGCAACTAGTAACAGCACTGGAAGTGTTATTTGTTTGATACATGGGTATCCATATAAAACTTTATCATGTTTTCTAGACATGTCTTTTTAAGTTCCACAACCAATCTTCTAAGTTATTATCACATGCTTTAATTATCACTTTTTTAAATTGTTGCCGCAACAATATTTACAGTAATACATTACACTTTCTCTATATTTCACATACTCTATATTGTGCTCAGCAGTTATCAAAATCTTTAACCTGCACTTTTTTGGGTGTTCATCTCTCTTGTTGTTGAATTCTAGAGATATTTTTGCATCCAGTCCAATGCCAAAATAGTTGTTCATCACACACTTCTCTGAGCACTGCCTGTGGAGCAGAGAAAGCAGCAGAGTTATAGCAGGCAAATAAAACATTCACAAATGTAACAAAAAAGACTTTATTTATTCTCGTCCTATTATGACTTAACAATAAAAAGTGTTTTGGTGGTGAAAAAAACAAGCATAATAATGTATATATAGCAAATGTGCACTTACATTATAAAGGGGCAAAAAAATTCTATCCATTGTTAAACTTGTTTTATACTGTAGGCCATAACAATGGAAGCCTACCGACTTGTTTCAACTACTGCTGTTTCAGCCTGCTAACCTAAACAGCAAGTCTGGGCATCATAGCTGTTAGAACATTAACATAAACAACATAAACGTGCATAGGATACCTATAAATGGAGCCTTTATTAGGTTTAGTGTATGCTGTACTCATAGATAATCTCTGCAAGTCAGTAAAATGAGTCCATTAACAACAGATTAATGTCCACAGAGACTAAAATGTTTTAAAGGTGCCAGTGAGTGGAACAGAAAACACACACACTGAGGTCACTACCTCAAATGTCATTACTGCTCTACTCTAGAGGAAGAGCTCTGACCTGTGTGTGTGTGTGTGTGTGTGTCTCCACAAGGATGGTAAAAGTCAAAACACACCTACATTGTGGGTACCTGCAGTAAATTGATTGTTAAACATACTAAATGTTTTTGAAAATGTAAAAGTGCAAAAAGGTTTCTGTGAGGATTAGGTTTAGGGATAGGGTCAGGGTTGGGGGTTAGGACAGAATATACAATTTAACAGTATATTTGTATATATTTGTTTGGTATACAAGTCATAATGTCTATGGAAAGTCCCCACAAATCATAGAAACCTTGTCAGCATAACCTGACAAATCTAAGAAAGACTCCTTTTGGGGACATCTTCATTTGTAAAAACACTATAAAATATAAAAACGTTTTTTTTATTGTTGTGTTTGAATTTGGGTTAGAGTGTGGTTTAGGTTATAGGGCTTATAACTAGATGAGAATTAAAACAACAGAAGTCTGTGGCATGTCCCCATTTAGATAAAGTAAACGTGTGTTTGTGTGTGTGTTTGTCTTACACAGATTCTTCAGAGAAAAGCACAGTGCTGAAGCTCTCTGACTTCTCCAGTAAAATAGGAGTTGTGGTGGTTGGACTTAATATGTTTTGACCTGTCAATAAAACAAAGAAATAGGGGTAGAGGGATAAGAGACAGAGTGCAAATATGTCAGCAGTCAAAGGAAAAAATAACAATCACTGCAAAAACACAACTTAAATAGAATTAGTAAATAATGATAAATAATACTGAATATCAAACTGTTCCAAAGTTATAAAATATGAGAAGCTGAAGCTGTGTTTGGCAGTACACAGTGGATACAGTGTCTGGAATATTCTGACCCCTAACCAACTATATAATTTTACCAAGCTTCCTACATTGAAACTTAGTTCTTTGCATTATTTCAAAAAAACAAAAATGAATAAGTGCTTATTCCCTAAATTTATTAGAACCAGTTTACTCAGCTATAAGTTTTTCATAAACTATCTGCATAACAATATAAATCAAATTAACTTTAAGATTTGCATTTTAATTGGGCATGTTCCTTCTTTGCATGTTGTCCCAGAATGATCTGAGAATATTCCACAGATTTTTTTTTGTAGATGGCATTAGGTAAATCTTGCCTTTTATAATAAGTGTTAACATGACCAGTGTATAAAATTAAACATTTTTGATTAGGGACCTAGAAACTAGGTACAGGTCAAAGTACAGAATTGTGTATATTTCCTATTCATTGTTTTGAATTTTCCCTAATTTTCTCATTTAAATTAGATTTTCGATTTCAGATCGAAAATCTACTTGCACATTGAACAAAAAGTTTTTGATTAGATTGAGATCAGGGCCTTGACATCTCTATTCTTGGTGCTTGAGCTGCACTCATACACTATTACTTTCCCCTTCTGTTTGGGATCATTGTCTTAATAAAGGTTTTCTCCCAAGCTCAATGTGGAGTAGAACTTGTTCTCTTGCAGCACTCTCCTATGTTCCTGTTTTTTCATGACTCATTTAAACAGAATGTCCAGTCCCTGCTGATAAACATCACCCACATAACATGATACAAACCCCAACATTCACTTAAGTGTTAAACTATGTTAAGCATATAAGCAGCATTACATTCAAACCTCAGTTTAGTTTTGAACATTTTATTTTTAGAGAAAGACTTCAATCTTACTCTCATTTGATCTTTTTTTTAAAACATCACCATTACCATGGTTCTTTCTAGGTTACAGCTTCTGTTTTGACGGCCTTTCCTGCTCCCTGTTCAGTGTTATGCATGAGTGCTTGATATTGCTCATGTTCATTCTCTTCCAGTGATTCATGGCCTTTTGTTTTTTTATGTCTCCCTGTTCATGCTGACAGTTATGAGGGAGATGACCTTTTCTGAACAGTGTTTCAGTCTTGAGTTTCCACTCCATCAAAACTGAAACTATGTATTCTAGGTATTTTATTATTTTTATCATTTTATTTTTTCTTATTTTTATACTGTTTTTATGTCCTACTGATTGTTCTCAAATTAGTTTTCTGTAAAGCTGCTTTGCAACAATGTGAAATTGTGAAAAGCGCTATATAAATACATTTGAATTGAAATGTCATTAGAATCCTCCACAGCTGCAGTTCACCTTCACATTCTGATTACTATGCTTTTAACTGTGGTGTTTTCGTCTGGAAAATATGATGAGTGCTTTATGTAAATTAATTTCATTTACTCTAATTAATTCTCAAGTTGAGGTCAATTGCAAGGCAACAGTGAAATTAGGGCATTATAAATCTGTGTAAAGTTAATTGTATATTTTCTTACCTTAAAACAATACCTAATTAAAATTCTTTTGAGAGTCAGTGCTTTATAATAAAATATCACATAGCTTAACCTGTAATTTATTTAGGGCAGAACATGGATCTAAATAATTGTACTTCAAATAAAGGTACTATTGACAGTACGAATATGCACTAAATGAGCTTGTCACTCACGTGACTCCGCCTCTTTGAGGTCCTCACTGCTGCCTCTTTTGATTGATGAGGAGGATGACATTCTCTGTACCTGGGTGTGTCTGTTTTGCTCATCCACCACTGAGGAGAGAGCAGGGGCGGAACCAGAAAGTGTCAACAACAAACACATTAAACAGTGACCAAAGTGTCCCAGTAATACAGTATCTATTGTCATTCTTGAACATAAACACAGCAGTTATTTTAATTTTAGGTTTAAATACAGTCAGGATAAAAAGCAATTATCTAGAGCTATTATTAATTATTTTATTAAGTATCTAGTTTTCAAAGGGTGGGGTGTGCGTAGGGGTTTAAAAATAGGTAGGGGTCCCTCAGCAGGGAGGCCTACTGTCTTTGGGAACCCCAGTCTAGAATTTTTATGCTGTTTATTAAAGCATTTCCTGCTTTTGCTTCAAACTCTGTAAGGCTAGAGTATCAATATGAGGAAGTGCTGTGAGACTACAAATATCAAATATTCTGTGTGAGAATTTTGTTTCTGTTGATTGTATTAGATACTGCTCCTAATGCTTATTCCAGCTAACTAATACTTTAATAATGGCCCAAATTATAATTACTTAAAGAGTTAAAAGCTCAGTGCATTATGGATGCACTCAAAAAAGTGATAAATTACCTTTTTCAGCTTGGTCTATGATTTGTCTGAGTGCTTTCTTCAGGCTGTTGGCCCTCAACATCAACTGCTCTCTTGATCTGAAGGGTCTGGACTGATCAGTGTCGCCCTCCTCTGGTGAGATGGACCCAGACGGTACCAGCTGGGCATTAGCGTCTTCACTCAGAGCCTTCACCAGAGAATCCAGCTTTTCATTCAGCATAGCACACTAAGACAATTAAAACAAATAAATACAGTGGTGTTGATTTCTGTTGAGCTTACTGAGCTGAAAAACAGGAAACAGTGTTCATCTTGAACTGTTCATTTGACTTTTCATTTGACTGGTTAATTTAACACATTTGTCTAATTTATCTGTAGATCTGACAGTTTTATTAACCGTTCATTAAATTTTCATTTGACTTTATTAGATTTAACTGCTTATTTGACTGTCTGACTGTTTTACTTATCATTTAACCGTTACACCATCCTTTAGAGTAAAAGCAGCTAATTGTGCATTGGTGTACAGAATATTGTGAGAGTAATACAGTTCATATTAATAGAACAGTGGTTTTATTGCTCCAGTCCAATACTGCTCAGAGCACATATTATACAGTCACTCACGCAGGCACACACACTTTACCTTCTTTGCCATAGCATCAGCTTCTTCTTTATTCTCTGTAGCTCGTTCGTAAGCTTTGCCGACCTCAGCCACAAAATCATTAACCGTCCCACACAGAAACCTACAGACAGAGAGAGAGAGTGAGTGAGACCAAGCAAGAAAGAGAAAGTTCAAACAGACAGGATATATTTGTGAATGTGTTATACTGTAAACACTACCCTCACAACACATTCACACTAACACATCTTTCACTCACTTAGCAGACGATATTACGTCACTGTGTTTGTCAGAGTCCAGGATTTTGGTCAAGTGAGTGGCAACAGAATCAGCATATTGTGTAATCTGGATTTAAAACATGCAAGGTGATTAAGATATGCATCCTTTCATTATGGTCACAATATTTCTATGACAGTCATGTGAATACTGATTATAAATTGTGAGATATTATGTATGAGTGTTTGAAAATGACCTGTAGGGGGCAGTCTGATGCATCCTCCTCCTTTACGATTGCTGGGGTGTGTTTGGTGGGCACTTCATAGGTCATCACACTCCATCTGACACAAACACACAGAAATTCATTCAGTCATGAGCTCATCCATTAATTCTCTTGCTTTCTTTCTTCCTTTCTCTCACCTGTCCAGCATTTTGGTTGTTGCTCTTTCCAGTTTCTCCAGTATCTGCAGCAGCTGTGCATCATCATCACAGAGGCCTCCCCAGCCCAGCACACGTGCCAGGTCATTTCCTGTGCCCAGTGGCAGAACGCCCAGCTGACACTGTTTCACACACAACATAACAAAGATCAACATCATACCTGCTACACCAGATACACTTGTAAAAACATGGTATGATAGCTACAGAAAAATCACCCAACCCTTGTGTGTTTGTTTTTAAATTAATTCCTTTTAGCCTCTCAAATGTACAGTACTCTCACCTTTATATACATTTTACACATACTGAAATCTATTTTTAAGAAACACAGGTTGACCACATAAAATGCAAGAACAAGTCTGCCTATAAATAAATGTACATTTTATGTTCATATGAATTTCACAAATATGCAAACTAAGACAAATTTTAAATACTACAAAACTGTCTGTGTTTGATGCCATACCAATTGGGTGAACACCCCAAGCATTGGGTTGCACCCCCAAAGGATAGCCCTGCTATTCATATATGTAACAAATACATGATACATACATTTTGTATATGATAAACAGACAAACCATGTTCTGTACTTTATGTTTTCCTTTATACTATGTGGAACAAATAGTGAAATTAGAATAAAATATATACATTATAACATATAGGGAAGACAGATTATATCATTATATATAATGAAGAAAATATATGGTATTTTTAATACCACACTTTTAATATTGATAAAAATGTTATTGGTATTAATATTTTATTGGTGGTTCGGCACATGTAATTGAAATGTAAACTTGGCAAACAAGTAGACAGGATTTGTTCTTGCATGACTAGAAAATAGCTGCTTAAGGGCCAATTCCAAAAAGGCCACTGAGTGAACCGGTTGGCTTCCAAAATTATTTGCTACATTTACAAGTACAATCCTGCAACTCTAAGTATGTGCTGAAGTATTCAGTTCGATTGTAAAGAAGTAATAACAATGCTGGGTGTTCTGACCTGTTTATGCAAGCCAAGTTTATCTAGCTCAGACAGAACCCAGCCTACACTCCCATCCCCACCACACACCAGAATACGGAAGGTCTCAAACTTCTGGAAGAGACGTAGCCTGCACACACATACGGATAAGAAAAACAAAATATGTGTCAAAGGGTAAATTCACTATGCCAACAAAATTATATGTTTTTAAATGCCAGTATACTTTTAAAAGCTGCAGTAAGCTTGATAGTACATTTACGCTTTTGTTTTGACTGTTACAGCTATCAAATATAAATGTTAAAAGATAAATTCTGAGACCAAACTAAATGATTCCTGACACTTTTATTGTCTTAAACCTTTAATTGACATTTCAGTGTGTGATCAGTAGGCATTGACCTCACCCTAGCTGTGGGCCACCATTCATGAGGTCAAAGACCTGAGCCGGGTTCAGAAGCTGCTTGAACCTGCGTAGGAACTTCACGCCCTGATTATCGCCACTCTTACTGTTCACCAGCACCAGCAGAGGACTGGAGCAGGATGGACTTGTGGCCTTCCAGAAGCCTGCAGGGGAGGAATGCGAAGGGATAATGCAGGAGAATGGAGGGATTGGAGGGGGGGGGGGCATTATTATGCATTATTATGTTTTCAGCACCTTCCTGGTACCATGCAAATGCCAATGGTGTATGAATCTCACAATTATTCAGTACCATGGATTATTGTACCAGTGTACTACCATGTAATACATTTAAATACTTACATATAATACTTTATTGTAACGGTTAAAGTGAAATTGTTAATTCATTAATTCATTTTCATAGTTATTTAAAGAGAAAAAGTTAAAGGACCTATTTTTAAAGACTTTATGTTATGTTCACTTATGAGTAAATTTCACAATGAAATGCCCAGATCTTTTTTTACGTTCTAGTCACCTCAAATAATGTAGCATTTAAAAATGCTGAATATCAAATTGGTTGAGTAAATGCAATGATTGCAGAGAGTCACTTTTTCTACTAGACAGCTAATCATCTGAAAAACGGTCATAGTGATAACTGCTCTTAAGGTAAATATTGGCATCAGAAAGAACACACACAAAAAAGCCCATGACAACACATACAGATGTTATGGAGACGACAGTGCAGTTGCCAGGGAAACCCTTACCGTCAGAATCAATGCTGTTAAGTGCAGTGGGTGGGATTATGGAGACCTTACACTGACCCAGAGGACAAACCTTCCCCAACTGCTCCTTACAGCTGTTATGCACCTACATGCACAAGGAGTGTATGGAGAGACATTAGCCATGTTTACATGCACACCTTTTTGTCATTCACATTAAAAATTCTTATTAAAAGATTCTGGTTGACTATTTACATGACACGTTACCTAATACAATCTGGTGTTTGTGGCGGTGCTTTCAATCAGAATAACTTGTGACATGGACAGATTAGCCTATGTCCTGTTTATTGCATTTTAAATCCTGTTGGAATAGTCTGTTATTTTTAACACGCTATCTGCATGTAAAGTGATGCTCTTAATTATGAAAATCCCTGGTTAAGTTAAGAAAACCCTTAGTTTATTTCTTTTCATTGGTATAGTGTGAATAATGTTAGCAGATGGCAGCAAGTGCACTATTTAGGGTCACAAATATGTGATTGTATGGCTCAAGCAAAGCAGTGGTCCATTGTGTTCCGCTGGGAGATTTTGTAAGTAAAGCAACTGTCTTTCTCAGTGCTCTTAAAGAAATCCCTTCCCTTAAGCATGTGTAGGATAGATTATATATGCAACACTATGCCTAGGTTGGAAGATGACATACTATTGCCTTGCACCAGAGGCAGCGCCAGTCCTGTAGTCGGCGGACACTACCGCAATTTCTGTCACACACCACACACTTAGCACTAACCGGCAGGTTCCCTTCCAGCCATTGGTGAGGCATAGACACCTGTACCACAAAACACACACATTTATCTAGCTACAGAGTGCTAATAATTGATTACAGAACTGCTAGATAACATTCAAATGAGGTTCACTTACGCCATCCTCTTCCTCAATGATGTCATTTCCTATGGAGGCCAGAGTGGTCCATTTACAGTTATTTGTGGATCGCACAGCACAACGCTTATGAGCTTTGAATTTGCAGACTTTAACACACATACACACACACACACAATTGAAAGACAACATTAACCAAATCATTATGTACACATCACTAAAATGCAATAATAAGTTAAGGGCACTGTTCCTAATTCATCAATCCTTCTCCAAACAAACAACATCATTGTTCATTCTTGGAACTGAACAAACATGCGTGAAAGGTTAAATGACATAAAGAAACATTAAAACAAATTGTTCATAAAGGGTGAGAGAGAGGAAATGCATAGAGAGTAACACATTAAACACAAAAAACACACAAAACCTACATGTTTCTGATTACCTTCGCAGGAAAGTCCGTGGGAGGTGACCCCAGGCAGAGCCTCTCGACACACATTGCAGAAAGTGGGGCGAGCGTGAGAGCAGGCATACCAATTATGCATTCCGGAAAAGTGCTCCATGTTAAACTGACTGGCCTGAGATCAGTAAGAACATAACACATCTTTATCACAGAACTATGGGGTAGCATGCCAAATAATGTGACTGGGGTTAGAGTCAGACAACACAATGGAGAAGCCTCCATTTTAACTTCAATCACAGACAAAGACTAAATGACAAACACTGGCCAGGGATCAGACCTACAACAAAGCAGAGCACTAGTAATTCAGCTTAATGTTTAATTTATGTAGATAGTGAAAAAGTGTCACATGCAAAACTCAAACACAATTAAAATGAAATGGATTGATACAATAACTAACATTTTTCAGCAGCGTCATTAGGCATTTATTATAGCAGGCAAGTGTTGTAACTCATTACGTTACAATGTTTTCAGCACAGTATACGGTCGAATCGTTTGTCCGGTAGTTTCTGCTGGCTGTATAATCAAAACAAGTGAGGCCTGATTTGTGAATAAATTACTCTTCTGCGTAGGCCATTTTCAATGAATCTGTCAAACAGCTTAGCAAAACTGAATCATAAATCATTCCGACAGCTCGCTTAAGCACTGAATTTTTTAAACAGTGGACCAGTGTAAAGGCAACCCAGAGCAAAAATAGTGCTGAAAGTGCATTAATTACCCACAATTATTTAAAACCAAACCTACAAATGCATAGCTTTCATTTGTTGCATAGGAGGAAAGGTATCTGTGAGAAAGAAATGTATCAGGCTGTGTAACGTGTGGCTATTATTAGCATTAAAGCACATATCTGAACTTTTCAATGAGGGTGCATGGGGTCAAAGGTCAGAGGTTAGGGTTTAAATACCAACCTCGTAAGTTTCCCATTTTTGCACAGATTTCAAAGCACTGATCCAGTCTTCCATCTCCTTCCTGCTTTCCGCACACAACATCAGCTTACGAAATGGAGTAATAACCTGGAAGACAGAAACAGAAATACTGAATAAGTAAACAGTCATAATGAAAGAAAACCTTGTAAGCTTCCTGAGCAGCATTTTCACAAAATGCCTCGCTAGGTTTTGAGCCGTATGGAAGAGACTTTGCTTACTGTGAAACTGTTGTTGATGTTCTTGGTACTTGTCTCTGCCACACTGGCGTCTGACAGGTCAACCTCATCAAATATGAGAGACTGTAACAAAGCAGCATGTTACAACATGTTACCCAAGACACCTAAAAGACACAATCTATTCCAGTCAACCTGAGGTCAATCTACCCACATTTCCGCTTATTGTTACCTTTGAATCTTTGGCATAGTAGAGAGTCCTGCCTCGCAGTTTGAAATATCTCCTCTTCCATCTCTGGAAAGAACTGGTCTGTTTCAGAAGAAGACCTTCCTTCACACTCTTCTACAAACGAAATAAAGAAAGAGAGAGAGAGAGAGAGAGAGAGACAGACAGACAGACAGACAGAGAAAAAGAGAGAGACACAGAGAGAGAGATGAAACTACAACATCTGTTTATATAAATGTGTGTTCATGTGTCAGTGTGTGCAAACCCATTTGCCCACTGGGGCATTTTTCATAATGAAACATATTCATGCCATGGTGGAACTGGCTTCACAGTCCTGTGAATTTACTGGATAAAATTGCTTCTTCTGCAGGTGTATGAAATTCAAATCTTCTGCTTGTTATTTTAAAACATAATGAGCAATGAACACACAAACTCTTGAAGCGGCAGGTTGCATTAAAGAAATAGCCCACCAAAAAATAAAAATTGAATGAATGAATGAAATGAATTATGACTAAGTCTATCATTCCTTAAAAGTCTGCTTTTTTAATTTGTGTTTCATGAAGAAAAGAAAGTCATTAGATGTCAAATAGAATTTTTTTTTGTATGAACTGTCTCTTTAACATCTCTGTAATACAATAAAAATGGCTTTATTACTACAATATGGTAGCAGTTTTATTTGAAACACACTGTCAATGACCTCAGGGGAAAAGACCTTTAAGGACTTATGCATGTTTATTGGTAAATTAATGACATATACAGTATGAGCCTCATTTTGATAAAAGCATATCTGAAGTGGGAATAGATTTCCCATAACAACATGATAAAAAAAACAGTTTTGTCTGTCTTAATCCCTCTTCCACTTTCACTACTTTCCTCTTACCTCATTTTATATAAATGCACTTTACTTATAAAAAAACAGGAATTAAGGTAAATGTTCAATAAGGGAACAGTAAAGCCTGCTATGCGTCGCCTAGCAACATTCCTGATTGAAGCACGTAGAACACCAAAGAAAGGGCAACCGCATTTCCATAAGGTTCACTGTAAATCTCTTAAACACAGACATGTCATCAAATCATCTCTAACTTTCGTCATAAACCTTGACGCTCTAATCAAGACTTAGCCTTCCAAGGACAGAGCGGCTCTAAAGACTTTCAACAAGTCATCAAATCCACAACACTCTGAAATGAGTTGTACCTTGTGGCAGATAAGCAGTAAAATCAAATTACAACCAGAGACTGTCCTTGTCTAAACATGCGGAAACACACTTTGTTTGCTTAGCTGACATGAGATGTGGATTTCATAAGAAGATCATGTTAGTGGTTCAATCAGTCAGCCAGCAGTGAGGCAGGTTGATTGGACAGGAAACAACAGCGTGCATGTCTCTCTTGATTCTGTCACACTGACAGAAAGGAAAGAGAGAGTGCTGTTGCTAATCATTAAGGAAATCAAAGTTGTCTCACCTGGCAATTTGCCAAAAGTTATGAAGTACATATATAGGGATGGAATCGACAAACAGAGAGAATAAGACATAAGGAATATAAGTGCGGTGAGTGAGAAACTAAGAGAGTGAGTCATCTTTAAAGGTGATTACATTCTGTATGTCCCTTTCAACATGTGCCTCATTTCCTTCACCCTGTAAAGTCTCCAGACAGGGCTGATACCTGTGTGTGAATGTGTGTTAACTTTGATTTAGAACAAAATTGTCCCCAGAATATAGTTAAGTCTTTAAACACAATACAGGTCAAAGGAAAGTCCCCACCATGAAATACAGTAATCAACCATGTGTGTTGGTGTGTGAGTGTCTAAACATCTAGATATCTGTCAGTGAGGCTGCTCTGTACATAGAGCAAACAGGAGATCCACATTCGCTTTGCATTCGCTTTGCTTTGATCACACAATGCACCCCGTCCAGACAGTGTTACGTCACACCTACATATCCACACACACACTCACACACACAGGGTTTGTTTTACTATATTAGTGAGGATAATAATAATAGCAGCTTTATAATATTTACTATGTCCTAAACTTCTCACTAAAATCCTAAAATCTACCATCAAACAGCATTGCAAGGCTAAGCAATAGGACCTATTAGTTTTATAAATGTGGACTTACAGAGAAAAAAATCATGTGTGGGTGTATTTTAGCAAAGCTAAAATTGATGTAATATTACAACAGTGGGCCTTATAGGGTTAAAGTAAAACTTTGATTTGGCTGATTAATAAGCATGTCTTATTAGTGAGGAACACCTAAAATGTCCTCTGAAGTATATCCAAACCTACACATACACCCCCCACACACACAGACACACATGGTGATGTCAGATAGTGACTCAGAGCTCTATGGACAGACATCCTCATACAATGATTGCTATTTTTGTTTAATCTCTGCCTGTTCTCCTCCTAATCTTCCTCTCTCTCCCTCTCTCTATTTCTCTGTTGGGTTCCTCTTACATATTCATCTTCAGTATTCTCTCTGTGGTTCTCTTTCTCCTTTATCCTTCTACATGTGCCATTCCAGTCCACCCTGTCATTTCCTTTTCCCAGTTTTATTCTCCTCATCTTATTCTGTCCCCTCACTCCTCTCAAGGACACACAATTAGTTCCACAATTTCTGCTGTTCTAATGTAAACTCATGGTACTGTGATGCTGCTACCAAGTAAAAATAACAAATCTATCTAATTAGATTCCCAGATATTTTCTCTAAACTCGACAATGGCTTTTAGATGTATGAATTTACCAATAATCTTCATAAAATCTACTTAAAAAAATAAACTTAAAAAAAATTACAAAGATTTAATTTAGTCTCTTTATAACTGTTGATATTAAAATACTGTCTTCTGACCCTTGAGCTACTGTTAATGTGGATGTGAGTGGCTGGTTTAGTCAAAGCAGCGCAGCCATTAGGACAATTATGTGTCATTACACTAAAAATAAAACTAAGTAACTCTTCTCCAACTCCAAGTCAACTTCAAAACTGTGTGATTTATGATAGAATGAGACAGTGTACAACAATCATGCCTCTAGACATGTAAAAGAAATATGAGACAAAAAGAAAAGTATAGTAGAGCCATCATAAACAAATCATTACACTTCTGCAACTCTGTAGTCCACCTGGGAGATGTTCTTGCATGTACTTTATAGGCATACAGAGCCCAATGCTGAGAATCATGAATAAGTGTCTGTTTGTAAGACGTCAATGGGAGAAATCAATGGGAGAATATAACAGATTACACATGATTCAACATAAAGGGGCCCATGGGATGGATACACCCAGCGAGAGACCCAAAATATGGGCCTACATAAGACATACAATGATTTAATTAAATTAACCAATAGCATCTGGTGTCCTTGACAGCTTGTCTTGTTGTGCCAAGTTGGAATGTTTAAAAGTGTACTGTAAGTTTTAAGAGTAACAGCTAAAATTTTAGGCTAAGAATTTTAATTTTTGAAAATTAACAAATGATGACTTCAGAGGACCGGTAAAAGAGTACAATAGAGTTGTACTGACCATGTTTATGATACCATTATATTTTTTATGGTGCTTGGTAGCGCCTAGTTACTGTCTATTTTCATTATATGGAAGTTATAAATATCAAAATGTTGATTATTTGCTTGATTATGGTTACAATACCATATTTTGTTTGGAAAGTCATACAGGTTTGGAATGACATAAATAAATACTGACTACTTGTGTGTCTTAAGCATGGCTGAAAGCAATCACTTGAGACATATATTAATAGCCCAATTCCAGCCAATCATCCTTATCTCTCTGTTGCCATGTAAACAACCAATAAGCTGACTGCAAACACTGTCATCCAAACAATCAGTGTTCCAAAGGTGTGGCCAAATATTGTGTGGCACTAACAGCATGCGAGCCAAAAGTAAGTGAATATTAACATCATAACCTGCAACCCAGAATTGTTGGGTACATTTTTCTGTAACAAACTAATGCAGGCTTTTTATTTTGTTCAGCAAAGCCTGGTTACACACACAGATCCAAATAATAAAAAAAAGCTGGTTAGCTTCCTTGTTTCTTTCTTTTAATCCAGAGACTCAACAGAAATGCAAGTGAACACCAGGGGGCCCCAGCTAATGTCCAATGAGCTCAATGACTTAAAAGCATTTAAAATAAATGGCATTATATTTAAATCATTTAACAAATATCGACAATAAGTTTAAATAGACACCAGAATTCTGCTTATGGTTAGAATCTGAGGTGGCATATGACACTAAACACTTTACTTGATGTTTCAGAATTCTGCTTTTTTAAAAACCCTGCAATAAGCCACTTTAAGTGCATGTAAACACAGTCAATGAGGAGACCCTTGGAGTTACAAAGGCTGAGAGCCAGAAACCTTTTATTACCATTTACAGACAAACAGAACTATGTTGAGATCTCTGTGTGTTTAATTCCAGACTATGTATGTGGCATATATACAGTATGTGTCCAATAAGACTGTCTGATTAAGAAGGCACAGCCTGGGTAGTTGAGTTAAAGCCAGACCAATTACCCGAAGCGCCCACTGAGACTATGAGTTCCTTTCACAGCTAGTAATTAACCTAATGAACTGATTACAGCCCCTGCAGTACATGTCTGTGTGAGACTGTGTGTGTATGTGCATGTGCCATCTAATTAGAGACTAACTCACAGAGAGTGAAAATTTACTACCTCTGAGGTGTTGCCTTGAAGAAACTCAGATTTGTTCAGTAACAGTGTCAGACGTGCTAATGGGGACTACAGCGCACATACACATCGCATATGTTGCTTAAGATAATAGTTTTACTAGATAAATACTTCTAAATTGTAATCAATACAGTTTGATGTTATGACAAACTATGTCTTTGCCTAGCGGTGAAATATTTTTCAAAGTACTCCACCAATATTATATTATTGTGATCCAGATATTGATTGTAATATCAAAAGGCCATAACGCCCACATTACTTATTCCCATCCAGTCCTAAATATGTCTAAAATATCAGACTTCATTTAAACAGGCCAGCATAAGCGTGAGCATTTGCTTTCCCAGCACGCAACCTGCCGTGGGCCAACGTAGAAGACAGCAGGAAAATAAAGGGGAGAGAAACTCTTTTAAGTCTTATAAAAGAGGAAGCCAGTCACCAGAGAATGAAGAGAAACATAGAGAGAGAGTTCTTTGAACAGTAAAATGGTCAAGTGATGTACCCAGCCCCGCAATACCCTGGAAGGCATCAAACACTGCGTCTGCCAGCTGTTTCACATATTAGTGTTTATTACATGATAAATGACTCCATTTAAATGTGCTACCACATTGATGTGAGGGACAAAGGGTTTCAGACAGGAGGGAAGAAGTGGTACAGTATAGGAGATATATGTAAAAATATGTATGTACATAATGGGTTTAGGCTGGTGACCTGATCAATAATAAGATAAAAGAGCTAATATATGGTAATCCTATGTAACTCACCATCACAAGTGTCTAATGGCAATGAATCTCAACGTGCTTGCTCATCTCTCTATCAACATGCTTTTTAAGACATCTCCTCTTTAGCTTATGGCAAAAAAAGAAACAGATCAGTCAGGAGGCAGATATGAGCACTACTCTATAGCATTGCTCCTACCTAGCCCTGCTAAGAAAACACAGCATGATAACCAGTTTAGTATTTTGAATCAAGAGACTTAATCAGGTCTTAGTTAGGTATAAGTATCAATTTTGTCTCAGTGGTTTTTTTAATATAAAAATAGAAACAACTATGATGCAACTATTGACACTACAATAAAAATTTGAGCTATAAAATTAACATCAAGAGCATAACCCAGATAATCTGGTGTGTTGCAAATTGAATAAAAAATTCTTGGGTTTGAACAAAACACTTAAGCCAACATCTCCCTTTGCTCTTCACATGATCTTATTGCTGTTTACAGTAGGAAAAACAATTAAGATATTGAAGAGAAATGGTTAGTATAGGATAGGATTTTTCTTAAGTATACATATGCATATATATAAAAGTATATATGCTTGTTTATGTGTTGCATATAAAAATATGTGTATGTGTCTTTAACTATACAGTCTCCCATCAGAATTGTCCTTCACAACAGGCTTTTCATTAGCGCTACAATAATCAGATCAGCACAAACAAGCACGTTCTGCTAGACTGTCACATTCAAGCACGCACACACACCATGCACAACTCATATACATATGAGCAAATACAGAATACATGAACACACAAAGCCATCATAAATCAGCTGGTGACAGAGTAAGAAATCACCAAATGGATGAGACAGAAAGCATCTCTCTCTCTCTCTTGTTAGCCTGTCAATGCAAAACTATCTAATAAATCAGAACACAAAATGCGAGAAGACTCCTTATTGCTCTAGAAGGACACACACAGACACAAACACACACACATGCACACAGAGTACAATATGAAGTCACACACACACTTCGCAGAATACAAGAGTGTCTCTAACCTCTGAGAAGATGCTATTGTCAATTGGCAGTCTTTCCACTGTTGCTCTCCCTGAACTGCTGGATGAGGTTTCTAAAAAGTCTTCTTCACTCAAACGGCCTGCATCTCCCTGTCCAGCCCCATCACAGCCAAATATGTATAAAGTAAAGCAGCAGGCACTGCCTGGGCACAGCCTGGGCATGATGAGTTCCTTTAACCACTCACCCATATACACACACGCTGATTCTTAAACCCTGCAGAAGCAGCACATGGTAGCATGCACTGACTTCCTCTTTGCCGCACCTGAAAAGACACGCCTTGTTCTAAAACACAACTTCCTCTTAAAGGTGAGGTGATAAGTCAGCACAGTCTGTTACACATGGACCTGCATTTGAGAATGAATACACACAGGTGTGAGGAGGTCTAAATATAGATCTAGGTAAACAAGTTTGGTGAGTATCATTATTCACAGAACCACAGCAAGTCCCAAACACCAAAGGGCTAAAAGAGATCCTCTTACAGGCTTTTTAAATCTGTCTAAAGACCAAATCCAAGGACCAGGACTGAAAAATGAGACCACTAGATTAATCAATATTTGATTGTGCTAAAAGACATCCTATAGGACAGAACAATTTGAAATGTTTATCTTACATAGGTATGAGATCAAATGAGCAACGGCCAAAAATTTTTTTTTTTTTTGATGAAGTTTCTTGTTTTTCCGTTTTTTCCTAAAAAAAACTTTCAACAAAATCTACTGTTAATTAGAAATGTTCAAGAGCTTTAGAACACATAAACAAGCCAGCAACTGTCCCATTTATGCCTATTTTTTTCTTCTATTTTTGAGAAGAAATCTCTCAAATATTTGATAACTTAAATAAAACCTCACTTAGAACTCCAGAGCACTTCGAACTCTAGAGTATCCTGAGCTATAACAAATCAACAACAAAACAACAAACTTTCCTGAGAGCATTTGTTTTTATCATTTGATGTCAGCGAGTTCTAACACAATTGAACAGCCACTGACATGGCTTGGTAATGAAATGTGTCTTAAATGGAAGGAATGCTGGAAAAATTAGTAATATCTGGCTAACATGACTGTGGAACATCGAGCAAAGCTAGAAGCACTAGCTGTCACAAAAACAGGTGGGATGTGGAAGATATGAGCAACATTCATGTGGTGAGAGGTGGAAAATATGGAAACAGACAGACACACACACAGTGATGCATGAAGGATGGGCTCTGATGTGCTTTGGTGGCTGTGTCTGCTGGTCTCATCTTCTGCTGTCAGTATTGGACAAGATGGCACATGAAACAGAGCAAAATGATATGTTCATCTCCTCAAAAGCAAACATGGACTTTGGACAGACAGAACATGGACAGACAGAAATAACTGTTAAATAAAACTGTCTTTTATTCTACAAACTGACAAACAGTCATCTGTCAACATATTACCTCATCATAAAGCAGCAGTCACATGATGGCTAGAAATTGACAGTAATAAGATAACAACTTATTACTACAGCATAGAATGATGAAAGAAAACGCAGTATCTATCCTTATGATTCTGGTTATGACGACAGGACGTCTTTAAGAAAAAGGTGGAACTCTGTAGTACCCAGACGGGCAGAGAAAGTCTTTATGTGGGTTGCAGTTCATTATCAGGACACGAGGGGGCAGTAGTTCAAGGAGCTTGAGCAGTACTGCAGTTGTTTATGACTGTCTGTTGCTGTCTCCGATGAGCCCACAAACAATCATACATGCTGATCACACATACACAAACAGATAAACGCATATTCATAAGCTCTGAATAAAACATTCACACTGGTGTAATTCCTCACATGACACAGGCACACAGCTGACATTACATGAGGGCCTGTGACTTTATGATGGCACGCAGGGTTGTCATAGCAACTGTCCAAGTACACTGGCCACCAGGTTAGCGGATGATCTGAAGGGCCACCAGGCCACACTCACACATACACAGTGCATCAACACAAATTCACACACCATCATGCTGGACTGAAGGCGACCTGCTGTTGGAGAGGAAATAAAGTGCTTTGTCACTTCCTGCGTGAGAATGAAACAAGTGCAGAGTATTGGCACATTCACACGACATATGGGGCTGAGCCAGCTAATCTGTGTATAGAGAGAGCTTGTCGACAAAGTGAAACCTAATGAACCCGGTCATCAGATTGAATATCTGCATCAGACTCAACAGTAACCACTCTGATTTCTGATGATGTACAGCCCAAACTCTCCATATTTAAATTAAACATGGTTAAACATGTCTGGATGCAGACACAGATTATTTCAGTGTGCCATTATAATGAAAATTAGAAGAGGAAGTTCCTGTCGTAAAATGAGCATATGTACACACACAAACACAGACAGAGCTGCTACGGGAAATCGGTCTAATCTCATCGCTGAGTTCCTGGTGATTGCTTCCAGCATATGGCAAAAATCTGAGGCTGTCGTCACATAATCCTTTAAGAGAGAGTGAAAGAGAGAGCAAATGAAAGGGAGAAACAGAGGACTTGTTGTAAAGACTAATTCCATTTAGTTCTGTCTTTCCCTACATTTCTTTCTCTTTTCCACCTATCACAATTTATGGAGGAAATAAAAAGGTTTAAGGAGCAGAAGTGTTAAGAAAGAGTCCAGATCAAGACTGCAGATCAAGATGTGATTTTAAATAGAACCAATGTATTGCAGCTTTTAAAAAATGATGTAGACAGTTTGTAAATTTATTTGCAGAAAGCTCTTACAGAGTCATAAGAGAGTGCACATGATATTAGTGCACATGCTGTAACATGCTGCTCCCTTGGCTGATGCAAGTTTGAATCCTGCTTGCAACATTTCACCTTTACCACACACACAAATGGTTTTCCAGATGGTGGGAACTTTCTACTGACTTGTTTATACTGAGATTTTATTTTCAGAGATACTGATAACCACTAAACCCTTTCACACAACACTTTCTGTATGTTTAGATTTAATTCAATCTTTTTCTGTTGTCTGCTCCTGAAAACGGAGCCACAAACACACACAACACACACACACACAAAAGGCTCTGAGTGTGGATGGAGTAAGGGAGAGTAAAAAAAGCTCTGAGATCTCCCACAGAGGTGACATCACATATAAAGTGAACACCTGCTGCTCCTCTCATGAGCAGTGGTGCAAACAAAAGCTTTCAGACTGAAACCCTGTTACTGCTGCCGCTTTATGACACAAACACAACCATGGCCCCAGTCACGACATCCTTCTCAACCCTGAGTGGAGCGCCAGATATGTCGTCGCCACGGGAACAATCCCCAGCCACTTCTGCGGCACCCAGGTAAGTGGCGTTCCACTGAAGAGGCTTTTGTCCCTCCTCACACTTGTCTACTCCATCACAGGGCTGACACAAGCTCCTGATGACCTCAGCACACACACCAGTGGAAGATGTTTCCAAGATAAAAAAATGTATTTTTTTTTAATAAAATTTGATTCCATCAGTCCATCAGTCCATTGGTTTAATTCAATTTGATTCAATTATATTCAGTTTAATATTTTCATATACTCATTTTATATTTATTTTGTATATAGTATACTATTAGGGTTGTGTTTGGTTGAATTCAATTATTATGTTTTTTCCCACTTCAAGTTCTGTTGCACATAATTGTTTCTCACTTATGAATTTTACATGTGCTATAGATTATTAGCATGACTTCAACAGCTCATACCGTGATCATACAATGTTGTTGTATGATTCCAGTTCTTAATGTGTGTTACTAGTTGCCAAATTCCCAGTCACAAAGGGACTCGACCTACTGTACCACACAAGCACACCAAAAACATAGATATGCTGTCTGTCTCTCACTCTCCCTCTGTGTATCTCTGTCTGTCTGTCCTTGTTTCACAGTGAGTCCCATGGAAAGGATATATTACAAACTACATAACAGCTGCTGTGAGTGTTTCTTGCGCGCACACACACACATACAGAGCAGGACAGAGAGAAAGCAGTCACGCACTAACGTTCCACTTAACCTATTCACCAAGACATACATATCTGACACTTGTTTATTTGTGCGGGTTACAGCAGCACACCTGTATCCTCTGCTCTTATGAGTGTGTTCATAACTAAATTCTATTACATTACAGCTCTTGTGTGTGTCTTGTCAGCAGTTCCTCTCTTTCCTGGCAGTGCTCAGCTTTCTAGGGCGGTGAAATATTTTCAGCAAAAATAATCAATCATGGAGCATGATCTCTATGCAGATTAATCTCTCTAGATAAATGAGTGAACGGAAACTTCCCAAACATTCAGATAACTTAATGTCAATGTATGTTATAAACAACAATAATAATAATGACTAAGATGCTCAGGGGGATGTAGGCTGATCCTACACACGAAATCTTCACAAAGCTCAAAACGACAAACCTCATTTGTGTACTTTTATGTTGTATGAATGTGGTGTAACTGTGATGATCCATGCTATCCTAGTGTAATTTGGATTGTCCTAATGAACATCTTATGAGCCTTAATGGAAGGGAAATATAACCCTATAACAAGATATATTATGATAAAATGGCCATGTTATTGTGTTATAACATTGTTTGTTCAAACAATGTTTATTCTCTTATCACAAGAGAAGCTGCTGGTTTTGTTATGCATGTCACTTTAAGCAGTCACAGCAAAAAAACAGAGTTGTTTTGAAAACTTTAACAGCATTATCCAACCTTTCTTGATGGAAGTGTTTTCTGGATTGAGACGGGTGTAAGTGTTGGGTGTAGAGCCAATTTTTCTGCCGCAGAACCAAACTGTCTTCTGTCTAAAAGCGTGGAACAGTACTACACAGTGGTGGGAACCAGCACTCTGTGATCACGTACTCTTCCCTAGAAAACCATGTTGCCCAGTGTGTCCTTGTGGCTCATTATCAAATCAGGCCTTTCCTTGATAGGCAGGCTTATATGACTTACTATGACTTACTCTCTTCTTTCTTTTGACACTCTATATTCCACCATGCGAATGTGTGTGATGAATGCAAGTCACCATCCAAACTATCTGTTTAACCAGCTTTATGTGAGACCCGATCTTCCATCTCTCTGCTCTTTGAAGCAGGACGATAGCCGATATCATCTTCCATGGGACAATCAGACAGGATCATATAACCTGTTCCAGTTCAATTACAGTATATAGCACTCCAATCAGCTTTCAGCATTAATCCAGAGCTAGCGGCGATGAACTAGTATATGTGTCTTGTGTGTTTGTGTATATATTATTAAACACCATTCTGTAATTCATATAATCTGTTTTATTCACTACGATTTTCCTGCATGCTCCCTCATTCTCCACTAACAAAAAAGTACTATGGTCTAACCATGTTTTTGGGACATTCACATAGTAGTACCCTGGTATTCTTTAAAGCACCTTTAAAGTACCTTGTACATGAATATGGTAATAATTTAGTAACATGGTACTATATACTGTATTTCAGAGTACCATTGTATTCTCGTATCATCGTATATGATGAATTGTCACAGTTCCATGGTACCACTACAGACATTTTGGAAGGGTCCCTCTCTCTTCGTGATGTTTACCATTTCTTGTTTTTCTGTTTCTCTCTCTTTCTTCTTCTATAACAAGAACGAACACGTGGGTGGTTTCCTCAATGCACTATGTAAAGCAGCCCATAATAAGCAGGACCATCACCTCACCATAGCAACCTTTGCTTTTTTCCAATATTGTAAACTTTTTGAGTAATTCTGGGTTCATCACAGACATAATTTTCAATGCGCACACACATACACACATGTACACGCACATAGATAGCAGATGTTTAAAATATCCATGATCAGTAACTGAAGTAACATGATCAGTACTGAAGATCTTTTATGAACCACACTAAAGAGATATCAATTGACGTATTAAATGTATAAACATTTAAGCACAAAAACATCTGCAGGGGTATGACCTGTTTCATGTACAGTAAAAGCATGTCTGAGGCAGGGAAATCCTCCACAGCTTTATTGAGAATGCAGAAACTGTATTTTGCATGGTAAACAGTTTGTGACAACTCATAGTAGGCGCCGAAGACCATACACCCAATAAACACCTAATTTGCATGCAAATTTGCACAAAGACGCAGGTCATGCAGTCACACTATTGCTAATGTGTTAATGTGAATCTGTCTTTTCCGAGATTCTGTAGCATGCCAGTTCTGAATGTGTGCAGAGTATGCATGTGTTTAAGTACACTCATAACTCCTGAAAGAACACCATCTGTGTGTGTGCATGTGTGCTTGTGGCACTAACTGTGTGTGCATGTATATGAGACTGTGACTAAGATTATGTGGGTGTAGGAGAGAAAGTCTGTGCTTAAGTGTATATTGGGCTATGTATTTACAGTATAAGTTAATGGACTCGTTTACTTAATTTTTCATGTTCACTTTGTCTTTTTTAATTGTTTAATTAATGTAACTTCTTTATTTTATTCCTATTCTACTTTTTCATTTTATTAGTTGTTGAATCTCTTTGTTTATGCATGCTTAAATATAAAACCTGTGATGTACAGTTTTGTCACAGCAATAAAAAGCACACTAAATTAAAAT
Organism: Chromobotia macracanthus; assembly: GCA_036877525.1. Classification (NCBI taxonomy): domain Eukaryota; kingdom Metazoa; phylum Chordata; class Actinopteri; order Cypriniformes; family Botiidae; genus Chromobotia; species Chromobotia macracanthus. The sequence goes on from JAZGTH010000016.1 coordinate 9,152,426, forward strand.
ATATTTGAAAATGATGCATGTGTTTATGTGTGTAGAAGAGTGTGTCTGTTTTTGTCTGATAGACTGATGATATGACATTGAGTTTGATATGGTGATTTTAAATGTGTGTGTCCACTAGTGTGGTAGTTCTTCAGTGGGGGAGTGAAAGGTTCCCTCTCTCTCTGCCATCCACAATGCAAATCAGCCCCATACACCAGCTCTCCATAGCACTCACACACAACCCTACACTCACCTCACCAGCCTCCCACTCTCTCTCCCTCTCTTATCTTATTCTGTCCTCTATCACTCCATCTCATCACCTCATGGTAATGTAACTCTCTCTTCTTTACACATCTACCTTTCGTTAGTTCTCTCCTCATTTCTTTTGTTTAATCTTCTTGTTTTTGAATGTTCTTTATTTAGCACAGCAAGGCCTGAAAAAGAATATTGGATGAATATTGGTATTTAGTTGGGTTTCTGTCATGCCTAACATCTCAGAAAATCTGAAAGAAAACATTGAAAGAAAACCTCAAAAGAAAACAACCAGTTAGTTATAGGCTGTCTGCATCTGAAATTCCATGAGCTTTCAGTTTCTATTTCTATGTAGATATCAATCTAATTTATTAAGACCACCTCCAAGCCACATACAGAGTCTCCTTTATATGACTGTAGACCTCCCCATCCCACCTGTTTTGAACACAGGTAGTGAAGCTAGCTAATTAAGGTACATTTTGTTTTAAGCAAAGGCTCACAGGCGTCAGGTTCACAGGTTGATGTGAACAAAGATGTTTTTGACAAGGTTAAAAGGGTGTTGTTTTACACGACTATTGAGGAATATTAACCAAAGTACATTTACATTTATTCATTTAGCAGATGCTTTTATCCAAAACAACTTAGAAAGAGAGAGAGCATTTTATTACATTTTGCCCTAAGAACCAACAAGGCTAGTCTACAAAGCTACATTTACAAGTAGGAATAGTATTTACAAGTAGTTATGATGCTGGAGAGAGGATAAACAGTAGAAGACTGCTTTTTTAATTTATGTTAAATGAGGTTAAACATTGGAGCATTGGGGATTAGGGACACTCTGCAAAACAGCTGTGTTTAAGTTGTTTTCTGAAGGCTGTGCTGGTCTCAGCAGATTGGAGGGAGGCTGGCATCTCATTCCACCAGGAAGGAACAGAACAGGTAAATATCTTTGAGAGCGATCTGGTACCTCATTGTGAGGGAACAATCAGGCGTCACTCATTTACAAAACATAGTTGGCGGGAGGGAACGTGTATCTGAAGGAGTGAGTTGAGGTAGGAAGGCGAAGTACCGGTTATTGTCCTGAAGGTCAGGGTCAGATATTTAAATTTGATGCAGGCGGCTACAGGTAGCCAGTGGAGTGAGACCAGGAAAATATGCATTACAAAGTATGTTACAGACATTTCATGAAAACCCTAAAGAATCATACCAACTTGTGAAAAATGGGCATCTCTTAAATTTACATAGCTTATGACCTGAGAAAGAGAGGAGAGAAATTCCTTTGGCCTTCTTGATGATACTTAAGACTGAATCCTCACCTCTTTATCTCATGCGCTCTCTCTCTCTCTCTCTCTCTCTCTCTGTAGCAGACTCTAGTAGGCCAAACAGGAAACTGGGCAAAAACGCAAAAACAATACTGTAGCCAATAATATTATCATGGTGTTGCATGCATGATGTGGTGACATCACATAGCAGCAAACCAAACCCCAAATCCATCTTTCACATTTTTGTGAAAGGTGCTCATATTGGTGCTCATATTCTCTTTTTTAATTTTTTTGCACTTCCTGCATCTTACCCTGTCCACTGTAACATACTGAAAAACGCCTCAGTATTCAAACCATATTTCAAGCATTTAAATATCCAGTTCAAGCCCCAAAATAGACACCTAAATATAGCCCAAAATTAATATGCGTGACATGAAAACATTACATTCCGCTGGCCTGTAGATGTGCAACTTGACATGAAAATTAGGCATATTTGCAAGTCAAATTTCAATAATACAATGTCCAACAAGACTAAGACCCTAAACCCTGAAAACCACCCACAATACTAACATTGTGGAGGCCTTTCCATGTCAACCACCAAAAAAATAAACATGTCTCTTTCTCTCTCTCTCTATGGAGACACAGAGAGAGACAGACAGACAGACAGATATACTACATGAAATGTTTTATAAACTGGAGCATCCTCTTCATCCTCAGTCGTAATTAAAAACAAATGATGGCTAAAATATTCAAAGAAAAATTCAGCATGATGTTGATTTTGTAAGAGGGGCACACTCAATGTGAACACTTCTAGAAAGTGAATAAAAATAGACATGGCTCAGAGCTATAGTGAGAGAGAGGAAGCAGAGCTGTGTGTGTGTGTGTGTATATTCTCCTCCGCAATGTGTTAGGGTCAGAGTAAAGAGTGCTGGTGTGTAGTACGGTCTCTCTGGCCGCCCCCTCAGGCCCTGCTGTTGTGTAACTACCGCATTGCAGTTACACACACAAAATCATAATGACCAAAGTGAAATATATGTGGGATAACACAAATGTCTTTATGCATAACTGTGTGTGTGTGTGTTGGAGGGGGTATGGGCAGATTTTGCCAGCATTGTCCCTGTAAGAACAGTTAAACCTAAATTCCCCTACATTGTGGAGACCAGCAAATGGTACGTACTAAAATATTTAAAACCTTTTCACACATAACTTTGAAATTTTGAGACTGAACCCCCCCATCCCCCAGGTGGGAGTTTTTTGAATGAAATCATTATAATAACAATGTTCCATTTAACATGAAGATGCATACAGTTCTTCACGTGACATTTTATAGTCACAGTGGCACACTGCAGTTTACTTATCATACAAATATGTGCAAATTAACTCTTTATGTGTTTGTAATACTTTTATAATGATCATCATTTAATCATAATCTTCATAATCATCATGATATCACAGGTCACTGGCAGTTTGTCTGGCAGTTTGATCATTCACTCTACACGAAATACACTGCAGTGGCTGGTGAACTAGGTGAGGAATTAAGTAAACTTTATAGTTATCTATACAATGTGTGTGTTGATATGAATAAAACAACCTCATGTTTTGTTTAAAATGTTGCTTTTGCCTTTGTAATCTGTGTGTAATTACAAACACTATATAGTTTTTCCTAGTATTTCTGTGATTGCGCAACAATTTCAAGTGTATGAACATAAAATTAACACTATGTGTTTGAAAATACTGATCAACTGTAACATATAGCAAGCACTGAAAGATTCCCTCTTGTTTACCGCTATGCCTGGTGTGTTGATCATGTGATGCACAGAACATTCCAATCACACTGTTGTGATCACACTTGTCAACGGGCTAATGAAAATCCAAAGATACAAAAGTCTGTGTCATCAAGTGCCATCATTTACATACACAGGGTCCAGGACATGAGTTTTATGGGTAGGCCCCAATTAAAGTAAGCTATACCATAAAGTACATTACTGGGCTCTCTCTTGTCATAGGACACAGGAAAACTTTCCAGGTTGTAGAAGTTGGAGAAGAAGCTTAAAAGTGAAATTATCTTAATACAAAAACAACAGTTGTCAATGGAAAGCCCTTTGCAAACAAGCATATGGGTGTATATGTGTGTTTAGGGACGTGGAATCCTCTGTGCTAAAACGACTGTGCTAGGTTCATTCTAAAGAAGGTGAGGTAGAGTGAGACCACTACAATATGCAGATGGGAAAAGAAAAAGAGAGATGGTCAGTGCAAAGGTTATGCTCACAGCAGGTGCCTAAAGCCTGACTAAATCCTCCAGTATTGTCAGATAAACAATTCCCATTGTTTCTTGTTTCATCAAACGATCATGGACGAAGTGGTGGAGAAAATAATCTAACTGCTGGAACATACATTCCTCTTCCTGGAGCTCTGTGAAACTTAAACAGTTTGACACAATTAGAAACCCTATGGAAGTTCTAAAAAGTACAGTGAGAGAGAATGAGTGTGAGTGAGAGAGTAAGCGAGAGAGAAAGAGGGAGAAAGAGACGGATAAATGACATGTCCAACAGCAGGTGATAAACAATGTAAAGAGCAAAAGACTGAAAAAAGATGAAGAGAGAGCTTTAGTCTAAAAATATTAAAACATAACCCACTTCGCTTTTACACACACACCCCCTTTTAAAAAGGTGTCATTTCTGTGACATGAGAGAGATTAAATGAAATTGCAAAAACAATGTTCTACAAACACCCTTCATCATGCATTGATCTGACAAACATGTAGTCACACCCCAAACTCGTCCCTTTAGTTTGGTGGAAGTTAACATGACACATTAAACAAACACAAAGCTATTTAGAGTATCACAGAGCCACCATTATTCCACTTCCACTTTTTTAAAGAATTTTAAGTTTATTAGCATAAAAACAAAACACCCTTTGCATTTAATAATAAATAATTAAAAAAAAAATACAATATTATTGTAACCATCTTTGTCACAATATGGCAGCCGGCACAGAAACAGAGACCCCAGACCAGGACCAGACTGCAGAGAGAGCAGACTAAATATAGGCTGTACTAAATTTAATCCAGTGCACTCATGAGAAACTATGGCAAGCTTTAATCAATATTAGCTGCAGTTGTTGATCTCTGCTTAGGGTAAGAGGGAACCATTTTGGCCATTTTGACATCTCCCAATAACCTCTGCTCTGCCCATCAAGGCTGTGGTGAAATCTCTTCATTGCAACAGTCCTCTAGTGTGCTCACAACGCTGCAACACACAAACATTATACTGTGTTATGTGGTAAGTTTCTCAAACTTACAAAAGCTGAAAGGAGTTTAAAGGTCAAAACATAACTGTGCTGGGTCATTCCAGTGGGCAAAGCTCAGCTTCATGAAGAAGGGATTTAGGTATTGCACAATATGTTTTAACAGGAGTATATGTAAGGGAGATGAGAAGACCACAGGACCTAGGTTTTGTTATGATTATAGTTTTGTTGAAGCAGTATGTAATAAAAGGGAAAACTTAAGAGGGGTTCTTAAAAAAGATAAGTGCATAAAAGGGTAAAAGATTGCAACTTTTAAGTAGAGGGAGCACGGATGTGGTTTGTCAGTAAAAAAAGACAAAAAGACATGTGATGCTTCCTTTTTCTTACACATACACATGTGTAATGGTGTCTTTGAGCTATTTTTTGTGTCTGTTTCTGTATTCAGGCAAGCTGATTCCCTTCCAAATCCTCAAACACACTTGATTAAGGAGGTGGTGTGTGTGTGTGTGTGTGTAGGTGGGTGGAGAGGGTGCTTCAACTCTTTCATCTCAGGGTCCCTCCCCAGCATTATATCATCTGCACCTGCACTCAGTGTGGGTTTGCCTATGTGTTTGTATGCATGTATGGGTGCAACCACACCATGCTTTATAGAAAACACTTGAGGATGACTGATATTGTCTTAAAATGGAACTCTGCTCCCTCGCCCAACCCCCGACCATCACAGAGTGTGAAAGAACAAAGCTTTATTGGTAAGACAGTAAAAGTAGTTAAAAAAGAAAAGTTAAAAAAGTTCCTACATTTAAAGAAATCAAAACATGAGATAAATTAGTGCAAAACTTGATTCAGACAGATATGCCAGGGTGACAAAATGGGGATAGGTGGAAGGGTTTGTATTTGGCTGTAATTTTGTAATAACAGAAATTAATACGCTGGTGCAAATATATTTTTGTCTACAATAATAATTTTAAACATTTAGGCAATCAGCTTAAGATGAAAATATTTGTTTTGATTTTTAAGATCTTTAAGAAACATTTCAGTCAAGTGTTTCCAAATTTTTATATATATATATATATATATACTCTTCTCTTTACGCAGTGTTTTTTGATAGTTCAGTGTTCTTCACATGTGATAAAATGCAATACGCTCTGAGCTCCTTCCTGACACATTTTTGAGAGGGCTTCTGTGATGAACAGTGGAAGGAAGAGAAGGGTCAAGTCATAGCCCAGATTCCGCTTTCATAGGTGTGTGACTGAAGCACCAGGGTTTGATTTAGATTCTGCTCTTACTCTAGATGCTTGTCTTGTGCTGAAGAGCTGCGTGTCAAAGTGTGCTGTGTAATTGACACGCTCGGCTCAAGTGTTCACAGGCAGGATGTGCTCTAACCTTCACTATAGACCTCAGAGCTGCAGGTTTAATTCCGAAAAAATACATGTTCACACATGCACAGCCATGAGACCCTCAACCTTAAACCTTGTATCTCTAGTGAACAAATTCTTTTCATATAACTCTTGGCCATTTTGTTTCTCGCTCCCTGAGAGTTTCTTTACCTATCTACCTTGTCTCTTTCTCCGTCTTTCGCACACTCCTGTTTTACTTGTCTGTTTTGGATACCTGAAACCTCTTTTGTTTCAGAATCCCTCCTCAGCTCTAAAAGGCATGTAATGTTAGTGTGTGTACACAGTCAAGTATTCTCAATAAGGCCTAAGTTCTTTTCGTACAGCACTACACAGAGCATGTGGGTGGGTGTATGTGGGTGTCTGTGTGTGTAAAAGATGGAGAGACAAGCTCTTTCTCATAGAGCTATAATCACAACACCACACAGCAGAATCACAACACCACTCTTCTCTTTACGCAAAGCTCCTATATGTGACCTCCACATCAGAAAGCAGCTGTTCTACATTGTTCAATCTAGCCATCTGAGCAGCAAGAAATGTAGCTCCATTCACAACAGAGAAACCTGAGAGACCAGAGAAACAGAGAAATCAGCATAGACTACCCTTTTACTTTAATTTGACTTCCTTCTTGCTCATGCAGTAACGTTGACCTGTAATATGTATGAGTTATGAGTATGAGTTTCACCTACATGCAATTGACACAAGGACTAAACCTTCTGCCACTTTACACCTCTCATCAACAGGGGAATTCTGGGAAACATGACCACCATGTTAAGGCACCCTACTTGCTTTCAGTCTGTTTCCCTCACACAGCCAAGTTTCTCCCACCCTCGCTTTTTCTTTCTCAGTATGATAACTTCTGGACTCGATTTTGATGAACGTTGCAGGAAATAACAAGCACAGAAAAACCATCTTCCTGCAGACCTGACCACAGCCACAAATAGACCTGTACTAAAAATGACTGACCTGCTACCAGAGCTTACTGGAAAGGAGTAAAAGAGAAAAAGAAAGATGAACAATATGAAACCTCTTTATGCACAAAGCCAGAAACCACTTCCTTCATGTACTGATGACAATGGCCCAGATATAGACACATGCATCTCCACCTCACCAAAAACAGCTCAATCTCGACAATGTCGCGGCTGCACCAGCGGTTGACCCAACAGTAGAAAAACAGCCAAACACAATCAGCATTTCCGGTGTGTATGAATCAGACTAATTTTAACAACACTCAAGAAACAGACTATTTAGATCACCAATCCAGTTTTGCATGCATGTGTGCAATCATGAGTTTAGGATTTCAGTGGTGTGTGTGCATGTTCTTTGTTTCCACTGCAGTGTGGTTTGATGTAATGCTGCTGATGCATGTGGTTGTCTGTATGAGAGCTTTTACAGTGGACCAGATTTGACAAAAGCTGGACATAGAACAATGACCTTTGATTACATCTCCACTCTTTCTCTCTCTCGAAGCTGCTCTTCTCTAAAACTGTGAGCGGAGCAGAGTGACGGTGTAACGCATGACTCATTCATCCCCATTGGCCCCCTATTTCTCTCTTTCTCTCTCTCTCTTAGCCCATGATCTGCATAAATATGAACCCTTATTTTAACTGCCTGTGCCCACAAAGCCAGCAGAAGACCTGTTAGTTTTACACCAATTACTCTTTTTAAATCCTTTTTAAAAGACCCCACTTAGAGCAAGATCAAAGGGATGGGTCACGTATTCACATTCTAATGAATGTGTTAAAAAGACAGAAGAAAGCTGATCCCAGATCTGTGACATTTAATCCATACTCTATTGGCCCCAGCTCATAAAAGAACAGGACATCTGAGATGTGCTGTACAGTCTGAATCATATCTGACCTGGGATCAGACTTCTCTGAAAGAAAATTAATCATACTGGGGAAACCATTTTAACCTGTGTTCATCGATAGATCAGAATTTACAGGAGAGTGGGGGGCGGGGGAGAACAAAAGAAAGATTCTGTCTTAAACAGTTTTGTTTAAAAAAAGGAAACTGATCCCCAAAAATCACACATAATGTTGTGTTTGACTGTCCTGACTGAATTAGGCCCCTGGCCACTTCCTGTTTTGTGGAGTGTGTAGCGTGAATCAAAACCCTATAAAGCTATTTTTAGTGCTAAAAAACACTCTGAAACGCAGACAGTGTCAAAAGAGGAAACAAGAAGAAGACTTCCTTCCTGTTTTGGTTTTCTTCATTTAAACTAAGAGAAGAATAGTTGTGAGAAACTGAGTGGGTGTCATCATGGCCTAATGGCTTTTTGTCCTGAATGCAAAAGATGTATGATGCAGTGAATACATTTAGTTATAGTCCAGGGACAAGTTTGTCAACACAAAACAAAGATTAATCAGACAAATCCTCGATCATTCAAGGACACTAAAACAAAAAACAATTACTTATTCAAAAGATACAAAGATAATTATTTTAGAAAGGCTAGTTAGTCTACAGTCATTATAATTAGCTTTATATAACATTATATAACAGTAAGTCTTCAGTATATCCCCTTTAAATAGCTAAGTAAATGTTTGTGTATATGTGACTGATGTGGCTTTATGACATGCTAATGTCTCCATTAGCAAAGAGAAGAGATAGAGACGGACCTGCACACACTATCATCCATCCATCATTCCTAGTTACCTTTACCTTCTTTTCCCCCTCTCTCTGTCCTTCATGTACACATACAAACACACAAAGGATCATTGTATCATTGTGGGGACTTTCCACTGGATTCCATTATTTTTACAGAAGAGATATACAATTTAATGTTTATGTGATATTTCTATCCCCTAATCATACCCTAAATCAAACACTCATAGGAACCTAGCTACAGTACCTTATTCAACCTGATTCAAATCATCCACTGCTTATCAGAGACAATAATGAACTGAACTGGGTGTGTCAGACAAGGAGATGTACAAAAGGACCAGGATTAAGAACCACCATCCTAACCTGATGTGTCACCACAAGTTCAGTCCTTACTGAATAGTAAATCCTGTGTTAAACTCACAGCCAATCAGACCATATTTAATGTTTTATATACAGCTATGTGCAGCAGATATTTTGGAACAATCAGGTTTAATTGTGGGCATGGCTATCTGGTGGGAAACTACAAAAAGAGAAATTAAAGAGCAAATTGAAAAAACTGATAAAAGATTAAAGGGATAATTTTTATTGTTCTTCTTTATTGTGTCTGTATGGAACACAAAGTTAACATTTACAGTAAGAGACATGTAGTACAGACTGTGTGCTGAGTTCTTCTGGGCATTTGTGTGCCAGAGAAGCTTCAAACAGCATTATAATCTACCTGCTGCATCTGTGATCCTCTGTGTCTGTGTTCACGTTCTCTGACCTGTCTCACACACACACATGCCCACATGAAGTGAAGATGAGAGTGCTCATGGTGGGCTTTTCTGTGGTGAATAAAGGAGTGTTAGTGTAAATCGCTCATGGGCCCAGCAGCGTGAAAGCAACATGAAAGGAAGATGGGAAAATAATGTGTTGTGCGTGTGTGTGTTTGTGTTTAACCTATGTTGTATCACTTGCTCTCAGTTGGCATTTTGGCAGTGTTATATAAAAAGAACGTTATGACTGAGGGATGCAACAGATGAAATGAATGAAACTTAAATAATCAAATAATGAAATAATCTCTGTCAAATAATTTTTCTACATTACTGTAATACTGTGATTTTGTGAATTGTCAAACTTGTGTACAAATTGGTATGGTAAAAAATACAGCACATTCTAACACATTACATGATCTACTACACACAAAAACAGCGGCACAAAGTCATTTTCTGTTTCATTTATGTTTCACTGGCTCATACATTTTTCATGGTCTTGAAATTAATATTGACAACCACAGTATCAGTGGGGATGCAGCATTGAGCAAAATCAATGCCATTATGAAAATACCCTATTCATAAACAATTTTGTCAACCATGATTAATTTACTCCAAAACAAAACAAAAGCAGAGACGTTACAGAGAAAAAGTGAGTAGTATTTGGCAGGCCATGTGATCTTAAAATGGTGGCCCCAATGAGAGTCATCCACTCCATGTAGAATAAAAGCATATTTTCTAGACCACTGATAGGCAGTCTTCATCTGATGTGAGAATATGCAATATTACAAGCCTAAAGCTTTTTATAGCGGATCTATCTCTCTCTCTTCCTGTCAATCTCTAACTGAGATTTTATGACAGTCAGTGCTGTTATTTAAATGCTCCACAGTCTTTCTGTCCCCTTGGCACCTCTAGACAAACCCTTCAGGCCCAGGCCCTTGTCAGTCCCTTCTCTCTCTCTACCTCTTTTTCTCTGTCTCTCTCCCCTCTCTTCTCTTTCTCCGCTCCATTGCTCTAATGGACTGTCAAGTCAATGATGTACGATGCTTTTCTAATTAGGTTTTCAAGTTCAACTCAGAAAAAGGAAGAGAGAGAGATGAGCAAAAGAAGAAAATGGGAGTGAACAAGAAAGAGAGATAAATGAGAGAGGCATGGTAAGGTTAAAGCAATAATGAAAACAACGAAACGATAGACAACGGAAGAGTGAAAGAAAAGCAAGGGCTTTGTGTTAAAACAAGAGGGAAAATCTAGGGAGTAATTTTTAACAAACAATCAACTCATGCCCTCATGGTCTCAAGAGTAATTTGTTAAAGAAAGAAAAGGCAGAGCATAGCAACCGTTATTACTTTTTTTGGGGTGGGGGGGTGGGGGGGGTGGGGTAGGTATCTTTTTGGGAGGGAAACCTAATTTGAATTTTTGTCTTAATTTTGTTTGGTTTTGCTCAGGCCATATTGATTGGGGCATGTCACTTTTCCATTAACAAGGTGCTGTTCCCAGCACCAATGGCCAATTTTCCACAGAACAATTTTCACAGGACAATTACTGTAAACGTCAAATAATTAATACTAATGAGAAAAGCTAATGCATTTTATAATGCCCCCTAACACACATATGAAATTGTTCTTAGACCCCCGAGAACCAGAAACGTTTCAGAATTTTTATAACAATCAGACTTTTCTCCAGGACTTCCTGTCCTCTCTGTTGCTTCATTTCCTTTTAGTCTGTCAACCTCCTACTGCCTCTCTGTCTTGCTTTGTAGTACTGAGTTTGAGGCTGTATGCATGCATGTTTGCATTTATCTTATCTAAAGGTTTGAAAGGGTAACTGGCCAATGATAGTTTACTGCAGTGTTCTGTGGTCTGAGACTTGGCTACAGCTGTATTTAAATGCATCTGACATTAACAGGTGACACCAGAAAGCAGGCCCTGCTATGGGTTAGAAGAGCAGGCCTTGACTACCCAACAGAGGCGGTTTAATGTCTTGTCACACTAGCCATTAAACAGTCATTAGTGGTGGGTTTCTGACTAAACTCAGTATAGGTTACTTTTAGTTACCACATAAGGTCCTCTCCTTCCAGAAAACACAACAAAGAATTAAAACACAGGGTCAGTTCTGAACATATGACACTGTCCATTTTCTCATGTAATTCTACAGGTTATATGCACACACAGAATGACCATTGACCTCTTCCATGAGGTGATTTTGCCTGAAGCTACTGAATGAAACTACACACAACATGGCCTAAATTTTCTAGTTTGTACAGAAGGCACATATGAAAGCTCTTTTTTGTTAGTGTAACCAGTGAGACTCATTTTGTAGGAAAAATGGTAAGTTCTGCACACGTCCATTTTTATTCTAAAATAATTTCTAGAAAGCTCACTTATTTGTTTGGTCCGATTTGAGGAGAAAAGGCTAATTAGACATTGTGAACTTTTCTGCCATTACTCCTCTTTGAATGTCTGCTGACTGCCTCAAAATGGTTTCGAACATGCTTTAACTCCTTGCCCACCTACAGTTTCTGCTGAGAGCCTGAAGTCTTATGAGTCTTATGTAACTCTTTGGCCCTTGGGGAGTAAGAAGGAAAATAAAATAGGTCCATCTAGCACAGAGTATTGACACATACTACACTGATAAATGAGACACTCAGAGCTCTCACCTGTCTGTAGATACACATCATTGTTACTGTATCCTTCATACACACCCAAACACACACTCTCCATAAGGCATGGGATCCCACAATGCAATGCACTCAACCTTCTTTTTCTAGTATGATAAACAATACATAGTAAATCATGTTTCTATTCATTTACTAAAAATATATAAGTTATATTTCAGGAATATTGGTAATTATTATTAGTTTGAAGTCAATGGGAAGTATATATAACAGTACTGAAGTCAATGGGAAGTATATATATATATATATATATATATATATATATATATATATATATATATATATATATATATATATATATATATCAAGTAATCTTTTATGATTAAAAGATTAATAAGAGGCAAAATAACAGATATATATCATAAAAGATTCCTTGACTCCACAACAAACAGCAAAAATTTTAATGGCCCTTGTTGGCGTGTACACGCCAACAACAGGTGATAAATGAATTCAATCAGCCTGAAAATGACATCACACGTAATAATGCTTAGCAGGGTTTAACAAGTATGCTAATTAAGGAAAATCACTAATGCAGGAGGAAGAGGAACATGCAGTGTGTGCTGACACAGATATGAGCACACACACATACACACCCCATTACTTTTCATCAGGCATCTTTTCAATGTCAGATTCTACTAAGTAGCACTAGCTTGTGATTTGTCTCAGCCACAGTCTGTCTGATGCATATTGAATACAATATACTATGTAATACAATGTAACACAAATACTGGCTGAAATTTATAGTTCCAACCCGACTGGCTAGCTTTACGTTAACTTTAGAGTAAAGGTGCACATTTTTGTTTATAGTACACCTGGAAATAAAGTTGTTTGTGCTTTACATGTGTATATCTAAAAATTTAAATTACAGATCAAACACAATTTTCACAATTTATTTCATTGGATGTTTCTTCTAAACTTTTAACGTAAAAAAATATGACAGTGTTACAATTTCAATCAATGTAACACTTTTAATTTTCAAATGTTTAATGTTAATCACATATTAGTGAAGTATTAGACACTGTTTAACAAAACTCTAATGTTTATATGTAATGTGCATCTATGTAATGGCCTGATTTAATTAGTTCAGCTTCACTGGTCTGCTGATTTTGACTAATATCCTGCTAATTTCATCAACTAAACAGTAAAGATAAATGTGACTGACTTATGCTAATCTAGGAGCAGGTTCTACTTACAACTATGATCTAAATGATGTTAAACTTTTATCCTCAGTATGGTTAAAGTGATCTAAGGTCAGTTTTAAGCTTTTAAACTGAGTGAAAAGGGAGGTCAATTATATTGTCACAAGATAAGAGCTGGCTCAATAGGAAGGCAGGTCTTTAATATGTTTTAAAGGAAGCTTCTAGAATTTAGCTGACAACGCCCAAATTATTTGAAATGGTCATGCAATAAACATGCACTAGAGTATATACAGTGTATTAAGTCTATGTTGAAAAACAACTGTGGGCCAAGGCCAAACAGTGTCAGGGGAATGTAGAGTTAATCTATAACCTTTGTTGTTATGATCCAAGATCTCACATGGGTCAAATGACACATACTGAATTGTTTAGGGTGGGAAGCACAGGTGATACATTCTTTTTCTTTTCTTTTTTGCCTGCAGGTTTATTTTTTGCAGAGTCTCATTCTAATTATTAAAAGAAATGAATACCATTGTATTTTTAGTGATGTTGGGTAAAAGCACACTGGTATAAATTCAGTTATGGGTTAACTTCATCTTGCTCGAATGCCTACAATGGGCTTTTTAACCCATAAACTTACCCATAAAGTGTTTATGCTGTGTAAATGATGTGTCACACTCTGTCTGCTTAACAATTCTACGGTTCTCATTTTATCACAATGCAACACAACGCTAACAGATTTCACAAGGCCATGTAAAAAAGTCAAGGGTCAGTGTGCTTAGTGCTTTTTTAAAAGAGACTGACCCCTGAACCAAAATATTCTTATTCACAGGAAACATACAAAGAGCAGAATCATTAAGCAAGGAAGAAGCACCCACAAATCACTCTAAAAATCAACCTAACCAACAGCATTTGGGCTTTTAATTAATAAATAACATGTTAATACACTTTGCAGACTAGACAAAGTTGTATAGCATAATACTCTTGCTAATGGCAGTCTCATGCTGCTGCCCTTTCAGGAATAAACATTAGCCCAAACTGACATTGATAGTGTACATACGCTGTACTACTCATAGCGTAGTATTGACAGGATGCTGAGCCAAGATCGACTGTCCCCTGAATCAATAAGCATTGCTGCCATAACTCTAATGTATGTGTGTGTGTGTGTGTGTGTCTGGCATGCAAAACTGGATTGCCTAAAACAAATGTTACAGTTTCAGTTAAACTGAAATTTACAAAACCAAATTAAAAACCATTATGTGTGGTAAAAATCTAGACGTAATGTGCAGTTTGTTTATCTCTAACTTTCCTACATCATACCTTGGCTCGGATCTGACCGGAGGTGGACACTTTTCGGATGAGTTTGTGCGAGGTCTCCTCGGGCTCCCCGTCGCTGTCCGATGATTCATCACCCGGCTCGGCTTGAGTATCCGGAGAGCTTAGAGACTCTCGGGGCTCCCGGACATAAAGGACGTTTGGATTTAACTTCGAGGCCATGACTGTGCAACGGCACGATTTTCACAGCACTCGTCTCTTCCTTTGTGCCAAGTCAGCTCTGAAAAAGGGTATAAGCATAAAAGCAAATACCAATACCGAATTCCAAGTAGACATAGCTTCATTTCTCCACTCAAACCGCTATGAGCTACAGCGTTTACATGATTTCAGTTCCTCTATTATGAATGTGCTGAGGCGAATAAAGGGAACAGCCACCCAAACTGAAAAAACGGTTACAGCAACAGGCGATTATTTGTCTATTGCACAATAGGATTATACAGACAGTGGAGCCCATTAGCGCTTAGAATCGATGCAAACCCACCTGTCATGATCCACATATGTTCGTTGTCAAGGCTTTGAGGGATTCACAAACTCACTGACTGTTGCGCGTTTTCATTGACAGCTGCGAATTCATTGCACTCCGAATCACTCGCTTTGGCGAGATACCATCACCAGCTTTCTTCGTAGCGATAACCGTTCTGCCCCCACAGATTTCAGAAATGTTGTCTTTAATGTGTCTACGCGTATTAAATACGATGCTCTCTGTATTGGACTGCACTTACATATTTTCAATAAACATTAAATAAGAACAACCTGTTATGATGTCGCGCATCGGTTGTCTGCATGCGACCGTCGGTTAGCCAACAGCGAAAACGAGCAAGTGGTTTTGCAGAGCAATAGAGGGACGTTTAGGGGAAAACGAGGCTTTAAGGGACATTTAAATGCAAACGTGTAACGGGTTTCTGAGGAGATTGTATTTACAGAGCCATATCTCTGACTCAGAACAAGCAGCTTGTTCTCTTGTCTTTCCAGGCAAAAGAAGCAGCGTTATAAGCAGCATTCGTGTCCTATGCAACACTAAATCATATAATCGGACATCGCGGTTTTACTCGTACAGCATTGTCATGGCATTTGAATTAATCGATTGTTGAATTCGTTTATGGTTGTCGGTGTCCTATAGCTGCGCTCGGCCATTACTTTCACAATTGACAAATAGGACTCAAGTGTCACACTCCATCACGATTCCCTCTGCGGCGGTTGTACACAGAAAACCAAAAGGTGGACATGGGTGTTGTGTTTTACCTCTGTGGTGCAGTGCCTGCTCCCGGTGACCCTCGCGTGTGTTGTTGTTGCTCTTGATGGTTTCTCGCTGCAGCGCTGTTAGATACTGTCAAATGCGCTTCTGTCGCGCACATACGCGCGTCTACGCATAGCATCGGATAAGATTTGAATCGGATGGGAGGGGTAGACTACAGCGGGAGAGCGCCTGTCTCAGCATATCGGGATGGTTTCACCAGCAAATATATATAAAGCGTTCGACCGATCAATAAATTACGTATTGCTTGAGATAGATGTAGATACTGATATACTGCAATATAATGCGAAACCTAAGGTGCTAGATGGGAAGAGCAAATCTCTACAGACTAAATGTGTGACTTGTTGCTACATGTTGAGCTGGCTTTACTGTGACCATTGAGGGGTCAGATAACAGTAATAACAGATCAGATAACAGCATCAGCACATAAAGGTCGGCATTTGTGCTACCAAAATCTGCGCCAACATTCTTTCCCCTGAGCTTTTGAAGTTTACTTTATCAATTCTTCTGTCACTGTCCCGAGTTGCTCCGTCAAACTAACTGACTGGCCAAAGGAATCTAACATTCAATCTCAACCTGCAAACGTACACGGGATGTTTTTATGTTTGCACATTTGTTTTATGTTATTGTATGAAATGTTCCGAATTATTTTTTTTTAACCATAATTCTTTTGATTTTGTTGTATGCTTTCTCATGACTTTACGTAGTCGTTACTTTACTTAGTACGTTAACTTACGTTCATTTTTCGCATTGCAATACTTGTTTTACAGTATAAGGGCTATTATTCTGTTTTATTATTCTAGTATTAACGTTCTTTCATATCTACAACTGATGCTAATTTCCTGCCACACGTTTTTTATTCAAATTAATTTAATGATGCTATTTAATTAATTCAAATAACAAATAATTTTGCTAAACTAAATATGTCTGGTGTGAATATATCTAGGAGAATAAAAATAATACCATTTGAGTAAGATTATCTGAGTTATTATTTGAGAACCATTTGAGTAAGATTATTTTCTTAAATCTAAATGTGAATTATATTGTATAGGCTATACTTTTGAATATTCCACTCACTGTATATTTGGGTGACTAATACCAGTAGGCTTTATTCAGGAACAATTACCTTTAATTCCTACGACACAAAGGTCAGATCATATTATGTGAGGTCAAGGTGATACAGATGTTTCTGTTAGCTTCTTGTCTTCATGTAATCTCAATTTATAATATTGTCAATATGCATTTTACTACTGTAGGCCTATCTGTATTTGATCCCCTTCTAAAGGTAAGCTATCATTCTGGGAGCGTATCAGGCTTAATGCGACTATGATTGTTTTACCTATAGGTTTTTTATTCTCTTAAACGTTACACAGTGCCGTTTGCAGCCCACAAACTACTGAGTTAAGTAAACTACTGAAAAATTCATTATTTTGGGTGCAGCTTTTTGCTGCCACCCAGCGGTGCAAATGCTGTTTCTATCTGATATTGTTTCCATATTAGATAATTATCACGGTCACTCCGCTCTTAACAAAGCGTTAAAACACAGTCAAAGTTTTATTTAAAGTTAAATGCAAAACGCAATGTAATTAAACAAAGAGAGCAGCTGCATTTGTAGTGTATCATAGATCAATGTGTGTAAAACCATGGCTATACAGGTTCCAGGCCGAGTCCGTGCTAAACTTTTGGAAGTATGTTAACTTCGCTTGACGATATGTACATATACACAATATGTAATCTGATTCATGCAAATCGTTCTGTCATTTGTCGGTTGCCATGAGAACCTTCCACTGAGATGAAGTTTGCTTCAGTGAGCTGAGATCAATTTAGAAACAACCAAGAGGGAATATTTGGGCAAATGTCGAGGGTGGGCATAAGATCTAAAACATACAATCAGGTGGATAGACGAACTGTCAGACAGACAGATAAATCTTTTTTTTATTATTCTGTACCATGTAGGTAATTCTCATTAAAATTAGATGATGGAACATTTGAAGTATATCTTTGAACTTGAATGAAGTTTGTAAATTCTCTTTGTCCTTAATACTGGTTAATACATATGTAAAATTATCGACACATTTATACTATGCAGATTACCTGTAGCATATGCATCTGTAATGTTTATGTCCTTGTTATATTGTCTTTGCAAGGTGGATGTGCATAAATATTTTAAATGTGTTTATTACTCTCTCAAAGGAACTGAATAGTATTCATGCAAAGAGGGCAACTGGAGCAGGATTGTAATTGTAACAGCAGCACACAGGGGAAGGTTGCAAGCAGAAACTGCTAACTGGTTCAGCAGTTGAGAAATATTATCTAAAGATCAGTGAATCATTTAGAATAATCCCAGAAGGCTCCTCAACAGCCACTGCCCTTTTACAGTGACTACATGAGCTTAGCCATTTCTGTAATGATTTCAGGAATGTTAAAACAAAGGAACTAAGGGTGCTGATTAAAAAACAAAACAGCAAAAGTAGCTGGAAGTATTTTAAAGGATAAATTGCTTTATACTCTGAAAGTCTTTTATACCAGAACTAGTGAGAAATATATTCATTTCCAAATTCTAATGACAATCTATGTATACTGATTGTCAATGTATAGTGCACATTTTGTCAAATATGAATAAATATAGTGTAACAAAGGATTAAAGAATTTTAAAACCTTGTCACTTGTTTTGTTGTTATTAAATTGTCTTTTATATATCGCCATTACACCTTATAAGTCAGAGACCTAGATATTGGTATCTGCATTGCAAAAAAATAACTTAAATCAGTTGATCACTGCTTTACAGAACTAAACACTGTGGTTCTCACCTCAATGTCCAGCACTGCTAAATACTTTGGATTCTGAAAGATAGTCCTCTATTTTATTGCAGTTAATAATCAAAAAATCTCTCTGTTCACTTCATCTGCCTTATGCCCTTCTATCTATTCTTGATGTCTAGTTCTTGCACCTCTGACCCACTATCATCACGTCCTCCTCTTCCCACATGCCAGAAATACATAAATGCCCAAACCCCTGCTGTCTCCCTCTTAGGGCTAATATGAAATGTCATGCTCCCATCAGTCAGACAGGCTATGGGTAAAAGCCATAGCATGGGAAAGTCTATTTGAAGTGGATGCTAACACTTGTCTCCAACCCTCTTGGGATTACTCTTCCACACATGGGCACCTGCTGCTCGCTCAAGCCAGCCAAACCCCCACTGGGCATGAGTTAACTGTTGCAGACAAGTGAGGGAGAGATCTTGATAAATGTGAGAGAGGGATGGACAGGAAAATGTAGAGAGTTATAAATAGAGAATGTGATAAACAGTGATCAGTGCCTATAGGTATCATTAGATGGAAGAACTGACCCAGTTTGACCTTCTGATATTTTACTGAGACCAACAGTAGGAGGAGATATTAATGTAATCACACACAGAAACTTGGATTTTAAAAACTGGCTTGAGGTCATGTAAGCGTTTTAATTTTTCCTGCCTGCTGTAGCCTCATACTTTTCACACAAATCAGAAATAGGAAATTATTACAGTTTGACACATATGATAAGGATGAATGAAGCAAAGGTATACGAAAAGGGGAAAAAGGAAATGGAAAAAGGAATCATGAAAAAGGAAAGTGATGGTATGTGTGTTAAGAATACAGTTGCTGTACAGTTTCTTGCTGCCCATTGAATTTGTGGTGGTGCAGTTACACAGTAGCTTCACCCACTCAGGAGACACTCAGCAATGAAAACAGGCTGATATTGAAAAGGGCTGCAACTGAGAAAATCACAGTAAATGGAAACAGTATACTCAAGTGTTTAAGCTACTCCTGTCAAACAGCCAGTGAATAGAGGTACAGTGGCTTGCTCAAAGTTGATAAATTATACATTGGATAAGACAATCACACGCACACATACAATGCTACAGCATCTGCTGATGGGCGAGTTCCAGCATTTGGAAAGTGTCAGCAGGTTTAAGCACGGTGGATATGAATTCAGTAATACTGTTTTCAGCTAAATAGAGGGATGGCAATGCATTTATTCAACAATACAGCATCTACAGACTTAAACACTAGTATGACAAGCACTTCTTTATTAAGATAAACCATTAGAGAGTAAACAGAATTTGGGTTCTGATGCTGACACTATGAGAAGCAGAGACCTAAGAAATGTACTAGGACCAAAGTGTGTGGTTTTCTAATCAGGGTATAAATAACATACATTATAGACATTAAAGCAGACATGAGTCTATATAACTAGTGAAGAGGGCTTCCATTAACCATGTAGATTTGCCAGGTAACTGCATTTACATATGTGACTTGTACTGGCATAAAGTAATTTTCACAATTTCCAATAAAAAATAACAGAAAAAGACAAAGAGATTTAGGAAGGTTCATCTCAAAAAAAAACATGCAAATAAAGATGATTTTAGATGTTTAACTGTTATTTGGAGCATTGGGATCAGTAGAAGAGGATGCAATGAACTCATTTTAGTGAAAACCTCAAATTAGACCAAAATAGACTCTTTCACTTGTTTTGCCTGTTGCTTGTAACTAGGCTGTGCTTATTCCGACTCATTTTGCCAGCATGGTTTGCAGTTTTGTTGATCAAGTTTGTTTTATCAGGTATTATGCATGTAGATGTAATAGCCTACCCACAATGCTGTGTGGAGAACATAAATGGGGTAGTGAGAGTAAAGGTGATTGGTGGGAGCTCCCCTCAATGGAAAGCCATTGCCGGGCCAATGCTCAGCCAGTGCTTGACCAATGTTAAGGCTGTTTCTAATGCTGATCAGGGCTACTTATACATAAGATTGTCTGCCAGGAAAGTATAATAAAACAACATGACATTCCTTTAAACAATTCCCCCTTGAGTAGTATGAGTAGTTCCACAGGCAGAAACTGACATGCAATCTATCCACAAAACTCGGGTTTTATGCACAAAAATCTCATTCGACATTACTTTCTAACTTAAGTATAGTGCAGTCAAACGTGACTTTCTAAAAATAAACAGTGTTTTAAAGACATCGTGCTATCACCTGCTGCGTGATAGCATCTGATACTGTCCTCAGTGAGAGGGCTGCGTGAGACTCACGCGTCCAGCTTCTGAATGAACTGATTCACACTCCATCACCACTAAAATCACTTTCTAAGCCCTACAAAATAAAATAGAAAAATAAATAAATACAAAATTATCTGTCCAAATAATTTTAGATAAATCCACGTAATTTTCAAGAATATTCGAGCTGTAACAATGCGTAATTATCACATGAAAGATAAAACAGGCAGAGATGAAAAATAAATATTTGTCTATATAAATCTAATGACAGCAGTGCTGTGCCTCTGTTTCAGTTGGACAGGTTCTTGCGTCTATATTCATTTTTGAGACAAAGAAGAAAGAAACGTTTAGTATTTTGCGCAAAGCGGCAGCAGCCGGCGGTGACCTTGGGTACGCGGGACCGGTGATACAGTGCGCCAGATATTATAATACGCGTTGTTTTTGCACCTTATAGTTGAAATCGTGCCGTCTGAATGTGTTTTAATATTAATATTCTGTCCACAGCTTCTCTGATTCACAGACTCGATCATGACTGTTGTGAAGACTCTTGACGTCAGAGGGGAGAATCATCGGTGAGGTCCAATGGGGGGAACATCAAGCGAGGCAGAGCGATCGTCCTACCAACAGTATTAGCCATGCTAGCGGGCGAGCACCTCGCTTTTCCAGAAGACTTAACCCCCCAAAGATGACGATTCAACTCAACTACGTGGATGGAAGATAGAGAGACGGGGTCGGGCATTTTAGTTTGTCTTTTATGATGTTTTTTGTCTTTTTCTGGGTTCTCCATCTTCCCTCTTATCCACATCCCCTCTCGTATGACAGGCAGGGACTGCGTTCGATCTTGGGGGAGATAAAGGCATAGCAGCTTCATGGCACTGAGGTACCGTCTGCTGATTCGTACTTGTGTTTTCTGTAACGCGCTTTAGATAAATGTGCCGTGATAATTTGCGGTGATCGTTTCTAAATGTCAGTAGTGTTGTTAAAGAAATTGCCGGAGGGCTGACCTCTCGGGGTCCTTTGCAGTCTTTTTGTGGTCGGTTTATATATAGGTAGGCTGGTAAGGGAAATTCATGAATGAAAAGCTACTGCGTTGAGTTAAATGCGTCCGCGTCTATGGCGTCAGTCGAAAGCGAATGATTGTGGATTCTGGAAGCATATACACGATGCCTTCATAAGACACCGGTGCACTGAGGTGGCGCGTCTTATTTTTAGACAATTACTAAAAATAGAAACAAAGTAAAGTGCGTGCTTTTGTTGGGACAGCTTTTTGATTAATGGTTTCTCTCTATAAAATGCACATGCAGCTGTAAATTAAAAGACATAATGCATATTTATAGCTCGCCTTACAGCTCCCTACATTATTGTGATGGTTTGTGTCGATAATTGTGATTGACCAATGACTGTGTAATTTCAAATTAACATCAAAAATATTTTGTTTTGTTAGCTATAATTATTAAATAAAGTTTTTATTTCCTAATTTGCCTGATAATTTTTATCTAAGTGGGATATTAGTTCCATTGCTTAGAAGAGATTGCCCAAAGAATATAAGACAGTTTTGTTTGTATGGGAGCTTCAGGCATATTTCTTTTGACAGATATCCTATTCCCACTGCCTTTGCACTGACACACACATTCTCTCATATCTTCACTACTGCACCCCTCTCTTCCCCCTCCCCCTGCCATCAGCTATGATTCACTCTCTTGCAGCAGCAATGAGCAACCAACTTCAAAACACGTCTTCTCTCTCCACGTCGGGCACGTGGAATCTCCTAGACGTGCGTAACTCATCACCGGTGCGAACGGTGGAGCTGCAGCCACTTTCCGTTAGCCCATGGGACATTGCACTGTGCGTTACAGGCACGCTCATCTCCTGTGAGAATGCAATAGTGATTGCCATCCTGTTTTACACACCAACTTTAAGAGCTCCTATGTTCATCCTGATAGGGAGTCTTGCATTTGCAGACCTGCTTGCTGGACTTGGCCTCATCCTCAACTTTGTCTTCATCTATATGCTGAACACAGAGTTTGTGACTCTGATCTCTGTCGGCCTGCTGATCACTGCCTTCTCTGCATCAGTGCTCAACATCTTGGCCATCACAGTGGATCGCTACTTGTCCCTCTATAATGCTCTGACCTATCACACAGAACGCATGGTGACATTCACCTATGTCATGGTGGTTCTCATTTGGCTGGTGTGCATCATCCTGGGCCTACTGCCAGTGCTCGGTTGGAACTGCCTCCAAGACGAGGCAAGCTGCAGTATTTGTCGACCAGTCACCAAGAACAATGCTGTGGTGCTCGCTGTGACATTCTTGCTGGTGTTTGCCCTCATAATGCAGCTTTACCTGCAGATCTGTAAGATTGCCTTCCGCCATGCACAGCAAATTGCTGTTCAGCACCAGTTTATGGCCATTTCTACCACGAAAGGTGTTTCCACACTCTCCGTCATCCTCTGCACCTTTGCTGCATGCTGGATGCCCTTTGCCATGTATTCAATTGTGGCAGACTCCAGCTACCCAATGATCTACACGTATGCAACAGTGCTGCCAGCGACATGCAATTCGGTTATAAACCCAATCATATATGCTTACAGAAACCCAGACATCCAGAAATCCCTGTGGCTAGCCTGCTGTGGCTGCGTGCCATCCAACTTCACCTTGCGGCCAAGGACATCAAGCGATGTATAAGTCGGACTAAGTATCTCACATAATCAGTTTGTACTGTGTCTGTGTTAATGATATGATGTCCTCCCTTGCTGGGATCCCAGTCAAATGTTGCTGGTTGTGCATTAGGTGTCATGGTTACGTAAGTTTATGATGTCAACCTGCACTGTATAATTAGATGTCTTCAATGCATAGTACAGCTCTATGCACAGTAATGTCAAATTGCATCAAAAAATAACATCAATTAACCTAATCTGGCAAATCTTAATTTTCTGAGGGAGGTAACAGACCTGGTGACGCATCATATAGGCTGCCATCAATATCAAATATACTATTATATATTTATGGATAAAATCAGCATTAGAAGTAAAAAGGATTAAGACCCAGCCTCACTGGTGTGAAGAAAGCTGTGAACTGTGGATAGCTTTCACGTTCTCGTTACATTGAGCGTTTTCAGGACCACGGACAGCCGCATGCGCGGCTAGATATAGCCATTGAAAACCCGCCTCAGTAACGCTTGTCTGTTCACTTAAAAATGTATTAATGTAAGAAAAAACACGGTCCCGAAAGCGATCAAACCAACGCTTCTGGCGCTTGTCCCTTTACATCCAGTTTTACAAATTGCATAATTCCTTTTGCTAATATGAAGTCCACGTGAGAGGCTGAAATACGTCTGCTGCTACTAAGTATTGTTGCCAATTATCCTTTCATGCATTTTTTGGTCCTTGGAATTCACGTCCTACGCGCAATTTTGCGGGTCTGCGTCTTCGTGCGAGACGGCTGGGTTAATGAAGGTTTCCGCACAAAATGAGATGTCAGCCAAAACGCTTTTAATTCGACCTCAGGCAACATCTTTCAAGGCAACTATTATTGCGTTATTTTGCAAAAGGCCATCTGGGACGGTAAGGCTTAAATGAGACAAACACTGCTGGGTCCGTATAGTGAAATGATCCAAGCGATTATGAAATATAATTGAGTGTGTAGACAGCACAATTAGTCAGTTAGACCAGAGATCAATGTTGGGGGATGGCTTGTTTGTAAAGAGATCTACATACAGGCCTTTTAAAAGATCGGATAACTAAGCAAACATGGGACAGGCTTTAGTTAAGATAGTTTCATTGAAGACTTAAATTAAGCTTCAGATGAAATGGACTGCTAATGTAACTGACCTTAATGACCTTTAAATTCCTCAAGTCATTTACAGAAACACACAACTGAATCTGGCACATTTGATTATTTTTTTAAGCTGTACAACCAAAAAAAAACATAAGAATCACAAAGGACAAAACGGAAAAAAGCTATGCTTTTAAAAATAGCAGAATCATACAGCATTAACAGATACAATAAAGAATTGATGTTATAGTTTATATGCATACATATTTGTGGAGCTTAAAATTATTAAAACAAAGCCTTGTGTTTTCGAAGGGGGGTATGAATGTTACGGTTGTTCTTTGATGACCCCTCCTTTATAAGCAAAGAATCTTAATTTTGGCCTTACCTTTTCTCTTCTGCAATAAGAACCAACATGTATCGTTTATTGATAGAGCTACAGTCACAATAAGGCCATCAACAGAGCTAATTCTACTTCCTGACTTGAACATGACATAAACTGAGAATAGATTAGTGAGACCAGGGTGTTTCTCTTCAAAGCTCTTTAAATGAATCGTACTGTTTTAAAAGATGAAAGATGCTTTCACATTGTAGTAAAAGTACTCAAAGTTGGCCTTGAGAGCCCACCCAGGTACCCTCTGACTAATCTCAATACTCTTAGTGACCTGTACGAAATCTGATGGAGAGCTATTTCACAGTCTGGACACTGTGGAAAATGATTATTTTTTTCTGTATGTATGCTTGTGCACATGACTTAGAGACTGAGAGAGAGCAAGAGTGTGAACCATTTGTTTATATACCACTCAATTATGCCAGGAGTGGGGTTCAGTGGCCTGTCACACTGTGCCCACTTATAAAAAATAACCAACCCCATGTAATACAGAATACTTGGCAAATATCAACATTTTTCTGCAAATCTCTATTGTTATGTAATATATTTCCACTACAATGTACTCAATGGGATGACATAGATTCTGTTTGTTTGGGGGTGCAAGCAGTTATTTTTCTTATGCAATGCTGTATGGAAACATATATTTTTATACACATCAGGGCATGAGTTTTATGATGTTGTTTTGGTGTGTGTGTGTATACATTTGTGTGTTCAGTATCTGTATTCTTATTGATGGTTTTCTAAAAAAGCAAAAAAAAAAAGCCAAAACAGAAAACAAAACAAAACAAAAAGAGTGGCAATGCAGAAAGTGCCATCCTTTACTTAATAGTGTCTTATTGATTTTCATACATTAACCATATCAGTGAAAACAAGGATTGTGACTTTTAACATCACCTTTCTGTGTCAACAGCATCAAAGCATAGTATTGTATCGAGATGGTTGATAAAGCTTGACTATTGAAGACAGACAGTTTGTTTTGTAACAGCTAGTTTAAGTGAAGTTTTTAAGCTAGAACTCAAAAACAGACCCAGAGAACCAAGTTCTGCACCAGAAGAAAGCCTGTGTTAACCCTTTTCTCTGGTGTACTTCTTGGGCATTACAGGCCTTGTGGTTACCACAGAGCAATGCAGTCCTCTCTTTAATATTCAGTTGGACTGGGACAGCCTTTTTTTGTGCCAGACTATAGACAGATGGTCCACCCCCAGCCTCATGCTCAAAAGTGACCTATCTAATTACAAACACCACAGATATCATCATAGAATTGAAGAACTCCAGGCATCCAGCCCTCAGCAGCAAGGAGCTGCAAATATCTTCAGCCAGGAGTAGAGTGCATGAAACGTAATACGACTGCATGCCTCCAGAGCTACGGGGGATGGAGGATGAATTCTTAATAGTTACAAAGAAAAACCTGGAGTGAGAATGACGAAAAGACTAGCATACCTTACTGCGACGTCACTGCTGATGTACATAAACAGAAAGAGGTTGTCTAAATGACAGCTCCTAAACGCACAGGCGCTCTGTTACCACTAAATCTGGCCCTGCTAAAAATAACCTTGAAGAGCATGAAATGTTACATTTATCTAGGGTACTTGAAATCCCTTTTCTGGGCCATTAAGCAGAGCTCTGTGTTTCCCATCAACAGCTACATTAGAGTGCGAAGGAGACTTCTCACAATAAGGGAGGAGAGAGACTAAGAGAAAGAGATATTAAGCTTTTGGAAGAGCCTCTGGGTTTATGTAATCAATGCATGCAAACGTAGCCCATTATCCAAATCTGTGTGTTACTGATTAACACATGAGTCCCACAGTAATCTACAATCATTTTTGCAATTTGTTTTACATATATACACTTAAGAGAAGGTACTTATATAGGTAAACTGTCAGCACAACTAAGGGGTTGGTTAAATGTGGCCCTTGGATTGGTGCTCTGATACTGTGATGTAATAGTGTTTATAATTTGATTATTTTGCTTTGTTTCTCTTAGTATTGTGAACTGAAATCTGACATGTACAATGCACTTTATGAAAGGAACATTCTACACATTGCAATGTAAGTGTAGAATGTAATCCTTTCTAAAATTATTTTTATTACTGTAAATATGACAATACTGAGACAAAGAAAGAGAGAGAGAGGCGATAAGAGGAAAATATTTGTCAAATAAAATTTAGCAAACTCAGTCATGATCTTTGATTTGTTGGTGTCTTTATCATTTGTGAGTGTGCGTGTTTCATCACTAACACCTGTACAGGTCAGCTTTAAAAACCGTTTTGTAGGAATTACTGACCTGTTCCGTTTTACGTAACGCGCTGTCAGGATCACGGTAAGTGTGGGATCTGGCATCTTACTCAGCCTACGCTGTAGAAGGGTGGGATATCTGTGCCTTTAAACGGGATATACATGTTTGACGTTATTAAAATTAAATTTCAAAGCGTTTTTTGTGATTTTCAGTAACTGTAAATAATTACTGAAATTATTTTAATTACGGCGTGCTGATAACAGTAAGGCACTAGCGTAGGCAATTACCGCAGTAAGCTGTTGTGTATGTTCGTGCAAATATATTTTGCCATTACCTTTGTAAATATTTGTAAGGGTGGTCGTTAAAAAGTGCGTTTTTTAATTTATTTTAAATACAAAAAACAGCATTAGGAATACATAAAGAAAAAAATGCATCTTTCACTTTGTCACACAAAAAAAACGAATAAGGAACGAGGTTTGTGGACGATGTTTAATGGAGTGTATTTGTATATATGAGATCTGAATTAGAGAAAACACTAATGAGATCAACTTGCCCTCTTATGGTGAACTAATAAATGTGGAATTGCGCATCCTACTGGTAATTTCGATGAATCACAACTTATGAACGAAAAAGGGAGGTAAGAGCGTAAAGTTTACCCACATAGCATGCCCACTCATTCACTCACAAACACGCACGGAGTGAAAAGCATGGATGAGTCACCAGGCGCGCGCGCCCCCGCATGCGGAGAGAAAGTGAGAGGTGACAATATCACCGCCTCAACAGCACTGAGTCACAGCACAGCAATACTGACACACTGTCACTGTGAGATCTGCCCCAGGACACAAACACGTATACATAAAATATCATAATACAACACCTCAAACATACGGACACTGTTGTTGCACCTTTACACAAGAATTGTAACCAGAAGAACTAGGAAAATGTAGCCATGGTGTCTAGAGGGCCACCGAATAAAACAGCTAATAAAAGCACCACTCATAACAGTGAGCAAGTGCATCTGGTGTATGACTACAAGCTCATCTGTTACAGTTTCTCCCTATAATTAAAGTACGTCTCCTGTCGCTCCTTAATTGTCGTTCTCACCATTAGACATCCACAAATGTTCAAAAACACATTGTTATGAGAAAACAACACCTCATAAACCCTCCTGCAACAATAACTTGTGATTATTTTCCCTATGCCTGTGGAAATGTAAAACTATATATAATGTCAAACAAACATTGGAAAAAAAGATTTGGCAGCTCTACAAATAGGTGAAGGAGACAAGGAGGGCAGTGAAACAGCAGGGAGGTGCATGACAAGTTCATACAGCTTTAAATCACATCTGTGATGGAGAGAGACACCAGACCTCCCTCATGGTTCATACCACCTGGACAAGACCCTCTGTTACCTGCTCTCCTGGTTTACAAGAGATGAAAGGCACAAAAGACAATAGAGACTAGGAATGGGGGAAGAAGGGAAGCGTTAAGGTCAAGGATCGAAGGTTTGCCAGTAGGGAGTTTGTTAAATCACTACCTCTACCTCTAAAGTGATAGGGCTAAACTCTGGGATACAGTTCATAGTTCAACAGACACAGAGTTCAAAAAAGAAGATGGGCAGACAGAGAGTAATGAGAACATGAGTTATGTAATACAGTGTATAAAGGTACTTGATGCTTACTAATTAAAACAGTAATGAGTCCCACACATTCTGACTGATGAATTTCCATGAGCTTGACAGAAAGCCTCATTAACCAACAAACTAAAAAATCAAACAGTTATTCACAATAGAAATTTCCTTGACACTTAATATTTTATTAACTTCCATGCCTTTTCGGGAAACCCCAAGATCATATATATAAACATAATCAACACATTCAATCACAAATAACTTAATATCCAGCTAAGTGGTTTAAGTAGACTAAAAAAATGAAATGATCTATTAAATGTTACTGCAAACCACAGATGTTTTAAGAGGCATTTTAATGGTAGTCTGTACATGCATACAGCATTTGCCTAGTGTACTGTTTGATACATTGATTCTCTTGCAGTTTATTACCTACAAAATCAAAGTTCAGCTGTCTTCAAACTCTATACATCACAATGTTTACAACACAGAGAACTTCATTCTTTACATACAAAACACCGGCTAAACACACAGCTTGTGATATGATTGTGAGAGTTTAAACTGAAAGCTTCCTTTTTAATGCAGTATAAGTGGCACATTTAAGCAAATAAATAAAAAATAAAAGCTGAAATACTGAAGGGTTCTCATTCGGTACAAAATCAACATATTTAGCATTTCAAATGGCCATGAAAAGGGCAAGAGGATTCAAAACAAAACACTATTCAAAAAAAAATTCCAACAAAACTAGCCACTGAGAACAACGGTTTTAATCTATCCTTGAAAATATCAGGTGAAAAAAGAAAACAATAAAATAAAGACAAAGATCCTGACACAAAGACACTATTCATAACTACTTACACATCATTACTTGACCCTCAAAGCAAAATATTAAAGTGTTTAAAAGGCCCATACTGCCCATAGCAGTATAATGGTCTAATGGTAATTTGTTGTTGCACTACCAGTAACTGCCCACAAGCAGCAGCAATCACTGTTTCTGACTGCAATGTATTGGTGGATTCAAAATGCACCATATGGTCTCACAGTCCTTCAAAAGCTTGATATATTTTTTAATTAATCACATCTGGGACTTTGACATCACTGAAGATGTATGTAAAGCATACTCAACAAGCCTTCTGACATCTCGTAGATACAGAAAATGTTTTAAGTCTCAACATAAAGAACACTAAATTTGAATATATATTACATCGGATGCTTTAGATACAATTATCAAAATTCAGATTCAGTGAAAACTCTCATATCCTTTCCAATTGCTGGGATTTTTGTGACATAAAAATTACTACTAACTTTAAAATATTTTACATTTTGTTGTAGAATAGAACACTAATTAAACACCTATCGTGTATTTGTGCTTTACAGTATATGAGCAAATAGCCCATAAATATTGCTTTGTAGACTTTAAATGTTTAATACTTGGTCAACATGCATTACAAAAGCTCAAACTGTTTTTCTTTGGGGTTGAACATGTCTGCTTGTTTGTTTATCATAAACAATTAGTGTATTTGCTTCAAAAATGTTTCCAAACTAAAGTCCTGGGATAGCAGGATTAAAATTAGCATATTGTGGTTGTCCAGCTGGCTGTTCTAATAATTATGAGGTCATGCTCTAAGGTTAGTGAGAGGCAGGAAGAGAGAGGAGAAAACAGATGGTAGGACAACCGCACTTAAAGTAAGTGATGAATAGTCTCAGGGGTGGACTTTAGCCCGCTGTGTGGACGAGCTGATCACGAACGTTGTTGCACATGGTCAAAACAGTCATTAAACTCAACTGACAAGGCTTCAAATTACAATATACATCTAAAATTAGGAGGTTTCCGGTTTTGTCTCTTTAAAACTTGCTCTTTAAGATGTAGCCCTTTTTTAAACACAGGCGCTACGTCATATTAATACAGACAGACATCGACATGCTACATTAGTTATGATAATTCTGTTTTCTGAAGACTACCCTCTAACCTTTACGTTGTGTTTTTTAAATTCCTTTTAATAGATCTTTATTTTTCCTCCCTCAGTCTGACCACTCGTTCTCATCCAGCTCAGAGTCTTCGTCCGATTCGCTGTACTCCACAGCGATGCGACGTGATAATATAGTGGCCACATCATTTCCAACTGGCTCCTTCTTGGCCTCTTGCTCCCTCTGTTCCTGCACCTTACGCAGCTGGATCCCTATGAGACAGAACAGAAAATGAATAACCAGAGATATAAACCACTTTATATCTCCGTGGTTTGTATTATTTATTGCCTGACAAATTACCATTAAAAATCCTGTGTGAATAGGACCTTTTCAAAAATTACTGACAAATCAGTCCTGACAATTTACCAGTAAGAGAAGTTGTAACATTAACAGAAATTTATGGGTAAGGGCCTATGTGTGAACGCAGAATAGGATTACTGGTAAGCTCCCAGAATGTGGATAACATGGTTACCCCATGCTATTTACAATAGTGAAGGCAGAGATACTTTCTATTAAGATGTTGTTGGGTCAGAAGATGTTGTTGCATCAATGTAAATGTCTGCAACAAATATACAGACAACGTTTGAAACAAAGTCAAACCCTGCTGGTAAATTACCAGGATTGCTGTGTAAAATTGGCTATAAACAGGGTTCCGAAAACATTATCCTATTTGACACATACAGTCTTTACTGGTAAATTACCATTAAGAGATTATGTGTGAACAGGGCCTTTTCAAAAATACCCGTAAAAGGCAAAGTATTAGTAAGTCACATTTCAGTAAATTACTGGTATGATGCTATGTGTGAAAATCCACATGCCAATATACCTGATGTGTGTACCCCACCAGTAAAATGATGGAATGTTGTTGCTTGTGTGAACAGCATATTTGTGTAATTATAAGTAAAGACATTTTATTAATTTCACAGTAATTTACCAGGACTACTGTGCAAAAGAGGCTATTATCTGATATACAATATTATCAAAAAAACAGAATAAAGAAACATTAATATATAAGCCTTAATATATAATATGCAATATACTCATCAGTTAACACCACAACACCCGAACACCCTTTTATTTGTGACCCCTGACCTCTTCTGATGGCAGCCAGCAGGTCACTACGTGCATCGCTCATTGGGATCAGGGGAACTTGGCCCTTCCTGGGAACCACCGGTGCTTCTGCAGGGGCTTTAGGCATGGCGTGTGGGTGAGGGTGTACACAGGGGTGTGTGGGCGGCCCAGGTGGAGGTGGAGGGGGGGCTGTGGGTGGTGGATGAGTTGGGGAAGGGGTGTAGGAGGCAGGTAGGGCAGGGGTTGGAGGAGAGGGGTTGTAAGACTGGGTGAGAGATGCCATGGCACTAGGCGGGGCAGAGCCAGTGGGGCTGTCAAAGGCAGTTTGGGCAGAGGGAATGAGAGGAGGAGGAGGAGGGGGGGCAGGAGGTACAAAATATTCCCGATGCTCCCGAGACTGCTGACCACTGAGACAGAATCAGATAGAGAACTGAATCAGACACGTAACTTTACTTACAAATTTATGCCGAGTTAAAAAATGCCCAGATTGTAGCAAACTATCAGCATATGTCTGTCCCAGACACTGTTGTAGTATGTGCACCTGTGAGATGTTCTAGCATAACAATTTTTAACTTTGATTGAAATCAAACTAATAGCTTTATTTTTCCTGCATCTTTAAAACAACTCATGAGTACCAAAGTGCTTTACAATTTTAAAGAATAAATAAACTAAATTTCGTTTAAAAAACATAAATACAAACATTTACAAAACACATTGTGAAATTTCTTCATTTCTCAGACTGGTTAAATCAAGTTAAATTATTCTATAATTTGGGGGCAACCACTGAAAAAGCTCTCTCAAATTAAGGGAATTAATAGTTGAGGTGTGATAAAAGCATGAATTACTACCAAGTAGTACTACATTACTACTAAGTCTTTAAAACTGATCAAATTCCAGACCTGTAATCTTTCGTCTGCAGTGGGCGTGGCCCATTGAGGGCTGGGTCTGTAATTGTTTGGCCATGGGAAGTTTGGACCCTGCCAATAGTCTGTCTCCC
This sequence comes from Chromobotia macracanthus, assembly GCA_036877525.1. Classification (NCBI taxonomy): domain Eukaryota; kingdom Metazoa; phylum Chordata; class Actinopteri; order Cypriniformes; family Botiidae; genus Chromobotia; species Chromobotia macracanthus. The sequence goes on from JAZGTH010000016.1 coordinate 9,185,406, forward strand.
AGCAGGAGTAGAGGAGGGAGCAGGGCGGTAACCACGGTCCAGAGACTGAGTCTGGACGAGTGAGGGGGCCACGAGGTGCTCCTTGCCATCGGCCGTGGAGTAGGCGCTGGTAATGGCCATCTGCTGACCTGAGTGACTGGGGCTGCCTGGATAAGAGTGCTCACCCATGTCTGAGGCAACTGACCTGACAGGGCGACAGAGAGAGAGGATTGAAGGATAAATAAGCACTATCAATAAAACATGCCATGCTATTAAAACAATCTTGATTTTATTTATGATTTTCCCTGTTGAACTGTAAAAACAAAATAAAATTTTACAACAATGCCTTTGCTACAGAGCACAATTAGGCATGGCATTGCAAAGGAATGAATGTTAAAATACACAATGTTTGAAAAAATAGCCACAGATACAAAACATTTTTTGTGTTAACATGAGGCTATTGACATTAAATGCATTTGTTTTCTGTGCAATGTTCATGTAATTTTTCATGTAATATCTTGATAATCTGTCCTCTTCAAATAATTTAAATACTCTCAATTACTTTAAAGCAACTTTAGTACATGAATAAATAGAATACAGTATAAAGATATGAACAGATATGAAGCTTTAAGTTGGTGACTGAGTAGTAGTAGTGTTGTATGTCTGTATAAACACAAACAGCTGTGGGTAGCTCCACATGTCAACAGATGGCAGCAGTGAGCGATACTGAAGCCAGCTCCACTAGCACTAGTCACTTATTGCCATGGCGATAAGGCAGAGTGAACGAGATCCCAACCTGTTGTCAGGCGAAAGAGAGCCTTCGGACGACATGCCATGGTACGGAGAGGGAGTGAATCGGGCGTCAGGGCGGAACTCCTTATCATACGCCATTACGTTCCATTCCTGCCTGCGATTCCGGGCTTTACGGACTTTTTTAACTTCACGACTGGGATCCTCGATTTGCTTCTGCTGTTCCTGAGAGAGAGAGAGTGTGTGTGTGTGCGAGAGACAGCGAGAGAGAGAGAGAAAAGAGAGAGAGAGAGAGAGAGAGAAGGGTTAATGTCATGAAAAGCCCAGAGTTTTAGCACAAATCACAACTGTCAAGAGTTTTAGATTGTGAAACGAAAGAAAAGAAAATACACACACACACACAGACAGACACACACACACTGCAATGTCCACATCTTTCAGTGTGGAAGTGCTGTTTAGAAAGTTTTCTACATAATTCAGAGAGTGCACTGAAATACTACTCAGTAGAAAAGCTATTGGAGAGACTGTAGGGAAATAAAGTGCAAGAACAGACAGGGGCAAGTATAGTGAGGGGGAGGACTGAAGGACAGACAGAAAGGCAGATGTCTTACGGAGGAGAGAAGGGGGCTTCTTAGATGGGCCTGCCTGGAGTGGGTCTTAGTCTGGTCTGAGTGAGTCTGGCCTGAGGTGCTGGTCTGGAGAGAAGGGGCAGAGTCTCGGGGGTTAGAGCTCACATTCACACACACACACACACACACACACAAACACCACCACACATGAACATAACCACACACACATCCACTGATGTGTTTCTTTCTGCACCTTCATAACAGTCTTTGCCTACCAATGCACACATACTGGTTTAAATAAATGAATTTAGCAACTGGTTTAACTTGGTATCAGGTAATTCCATGGAAGCCAAGGGATGCTGTCTGATGTTAAACATCATATTCCAGGTCTTGAGGATGTGATAAAAAGTGAAGTTGATGTGCCTCTAGCAACACAAAATGGAATTTAAAAAATAATGACTTTTCCAAACGCTCTGGCCCTTTTCATGGGCTGGACAAACAGGTAAGTTCTGTCCCAAACTTATGCAGTAGCCAATGTTGCTGTATCAAAAAGGAAAAAATGTCTTATTCAAAAACATATACCTTGTTCAAACAACTAATTTCCCAGACATTTTAAAACCCCAGACTGCAGTATATAATATGGAATAAAAATTACTATGAAACAAGACACACTATAATTATATATTTATGTCAAACACACACACCTTCTGTCTCCTCTTCTCTTTTCTCTTGTCTTCTGTGGCTTGCAGCATTTTTTCCCTCCACAGGTTGAAAAAGTAAGACGGGTCTGTATAAAACTTAAGTGCGTCCTTCTTATCATCTCTGTGAAGAAAGACCATTTAGCTAATTGACTAGAAGAGAGATGACGGTTGCTACAAAAATATGTATCCACAGACTGTAGAGTCTGGAAACGTTTCAATTTGCTTAAACAAATGGACTTCTCAGCACAACTTAAGAAAAAGTTAGAACATTCTAGGAGAATGCACTCAATACACTGATGTAGCATTTTGTCACACTACGCCATTGCTTAAAAATAGCTTGTAAAAGCTACAAGTGGAAAACCTTGATAATGTCACTACTAAAACTTGAAGCAGTGATGTTGCTTTTAAGTTCACTTCTCTACCACACTGGAAGCATTTGCATTACATGATATATCATTTGAAGTGATGTGAGAAATAAATGATGAAGATGATAATGAAGAGCTCACCTGTAAGGGCTCAGTATATTGAGAGGGGGAGGTTTGTCTCCACGGTGGTAGAGCTCAAGGACAGGATTAGGGATGGAGTTCCTAGAAACCACCTGTTGGTCCTGAATGGTAGAGCTCTTAAAGGCCTTCCTCATGTTGATGTCCTGCAGAGAGACTGCAAATGGAAGACAGTTTTTAGTATTTATTTTTTATTATTTAGACTGTTTTCACTGCGAAGATACTTCACCAGATAATATACCTAATAAGAAAATAAACTGATACAGTATATGTATGTAATTTTGTTTTCCAGGAAAAATATAAAAAAGTCCAATGCAAGATAAACTGATCAGACAAAAAATAATGCATAAGATATTAGGATTCAAATTATGTACATTAAATCATCAAAAGTGTATTTTATCTTGTTTAATTGGTAGATCATTCTTCCACTTTGTTTATTACTTTTTGTTACAGTACAATAAGCAGAAATAATCTGCCAATGGAATAAGATCAAATACACTTCTATTCAAGACAAATGTGTGGCTGTTTCTTACTGGACACACTACAACAGAGCTGCTGTCAAAAACATAATCAGCATTATCATAACCATCATTACAGATGGAACAATGTCATTATGATAACCTAAAACTCACTGAAGGGCATTTAGACAGCAGTAAGTGACCAATCGTTCTCAGTCTTGTTCTACTCTGATGAAAGCCCCTGATCTCTTTTTGTAACCTTGACATGGTTGACTGCACTGGGCTGTAAGACAGTCAGTTTTCAACCATCTATAGAGCACTGGATAAGGCAATACTACTTATGGTAATTACATATAATACTGATCTGAAATCAGTTTAATGCTTCCTATATGATGATTTCAGCTGGGACTTGACCAACACAAGCTGTTGCCTGAACAGCATAAAGAATAAAAGGGCTTTAGGCAGAGCTGTGTGAAATCTCTGCCTAAGTCTCTTATTTGTTTTTAGAAAGAGAGGATGAGGCTGTCCAGGACACAACAGATGGTCATTCTCCTGTTCACACGATCTGGACTAATCTTAAAAGACACAAACACATACGATACATTACCTCGACATTTGAAAGAAAAAACGCTGCCGTGACTGTCCTGAGCACACGCAATTCCTGCTTCACAATCCCATTCTCAACAGACTGAGCTGTAGATTATTATTTCTTTATGATAGCCATTAATATTCAAAACAAAATAGTCAAAGACCTATACACATAGTATAAAACACAGCAGAAAGAAGTGCCATCCATTACACAGGAATCTTTTCAGTGCTGTGGAAATGGGTCTCTTTACATTAAAGGCAGGGTAGGTGATTTTCTACGTGTGTGTGTGTGTGTGTGTGTGTGTGTTTACAAATATATCAACAATATATCTGTGGAAGGTGCAGGCCCATAAAATGTTTGTCCAATCATTGCATTCAGACTATTCAAACTATGTATTTGCTCATGCAAACACTCTTCAAGCATCAGCATGGTAATGTGTTGGAGGAGGTGAGGCTATGGAGAGTGCTCTGAAGGACAGGTGGGATTTAACGCTTTCAAAGTAGTTGCCATCGAAATTGCATACCCTACCTTCTTATCCTAAATATGTGTTTCAAAATGTTTCACTTTTATTTGAAGTGTTTCTTTAGGTATTGTAAGCCACTGGTCAATGTATGCTTTCATTGTATGAGAAAAAAAAAAATACCTTGTTCAAATATAGATTTAATATCCTGAGGCATGTCCTTTGACAGTGAATAGAAATTAACTTGCTAGTGTTAAATTAAGAAAAAAATGAAATTGCCCTACCACACATATATGCCGTCTTTGTTTTCTTCTATTTCTATGTGTATGTAACATGTTCATTAGGACTAGAGCACTTGTGATCCTCACAAATGTAAGCATTAAATTTAAAGTAGAAGGATGTATGATATTACAATTGCACTGTTTGAGTAATAAAGTAGTTTATTGTAATTTAGTGGAGTAGTGAAGAAAAAAAAATACATATGAACTAAGAAATAAAAGTAAACAAAACTGCATTACTGCCAAATGATAAATGTCTTTCAGATGAGACACAGAGGCAACAGCGGAAAAGAGCCCAGAGGCTATGATGGAGACAGAGGGTGCTATATAGACCTACATACAGTCATGTGAAAAAAATTAGGACAGCCTGTGAAAGCATGTGTATTTTGTAACATTTTTAATATATGGTTATTTAGTCTCAATTTTAACAATACAGAGAGATTAAAGTAATAACTACACAATTAAAACTGAAAAGTCTTTAAGATCTTCTGTAAACGTAATTCTACAAAAATGCATATTTTAACGGAGGAAAAAGATAGGACACCCTAGCCCCTAATAGCTAGTGTTACCTCCTTTGGCTGAAATAACTGCAGTGAGACGCTTCTTGTAGCCATCTACCAGTCTCTGACTATCAGTCTGAGGAAATTTTACCCCACTCCTCAATGCAGAATTTTTTCAGCTGCGAGATGTTTGAGGGGTTTCTTGCATGTACAGTCCTTTTCAAGTCACCCCACAGCATCTCAATGGGATTCAGATCTGGACTTTGACTTGGCCATTCCAGGACTCTCCATTTCTGCCTTTTCAGCCAGTCTTTGGTTGATTTACCAGTATGTTTTGGGTCAACACAATGTTGCATGGTCCAGTTCCACTTCAGCTTTAATTTTCTAACAGATGGTCTCACATGTTCTTCAGGCATCTTCTAATACACAGTAGAATTCATGGTGGATTCTATGATGGTGAGCTGACCAAGTCCTGCTGCAGCAAAGCAGCCCCAAACCATGACACTTCCACCTCCATGCTTCACAGTTGGTATGAAGTTCTTTTCCTGGAATGCCGTCTTTGGTTTACGCCAAACATGTCCTCTGCTCTGGTGGACAAACAATTCAATTTTGGACTCATCTGTCCAAAGAACATTATTCCAGAAGTCCTGGTCTTTGTCAACATTCTCTCGGGCAAATGTCAGTCTGGCCTTGATGTTTCTCTCAGAGAGCAAAGGTTTCCTCCTTGCACACCCCCCATGCAAGTTAAACTTGTACAGTCTCTTTCTGATTGTAGAGGCATGCACTTTGACATCAACAGTAGCCGGAGCCTGCTGTAGGTCGAGATGACATTTTAGGATTTTTGGAGACCTCTTTTAGCATCTTGCAGTCTGCTCTTGGGGTGAACTTGCTGGGGGACCAGACCTGGGCATGTTGGCAGTTGTTTTGAAAGCCCTCCACTTGTAGACGATCTTCCGGACAGTGGAACAGCTGATTACAAAATCTTTTGAGATCTTTTTAAATCCCTTACCAAACTCATAGGATGCTACAATTTTTCCTGAAGGCCTCTGACAGCTCTTTTGCTCTCACCATGGTGCACAACAGTTAGGAGCACACCAAACTAAATGTCTGAGGTTTAGATAGGGCAAGCCTCATTCAAAATGCTGAGTAACGATCTACTAATTATGTGCACCTGGTGATACACCTGTGTGTTATTTGAGCCATTTTAAGAGGGAATACATGTGAGGGTGTCCTAACATTTGCCTCAGTTAGAATTTGCATTTTGTGGAATTACATTTTACAGAAAATCCCCTCTTCAGTTTTAATTGCTTAGATATATGACTTTAATCTCTCTGTATTGTTAAAATTGAGATTAAATATCCATATATCCAAAATGTTGCAAAAATGTTACAAAAATACACAGGCTTTCATAGGGTGTCCTAATCTTTTCACATGACCGTAGCTATATAGGTTTTCCAAGCTGGTGACGTTTCCAAGCTGGTAACGTCGGAGGACTTTTAAATTGACATCTCGTTTATAAAAGACTGAGAAATGATGATCGCAGCAGATGCTGGTTATACAGAAGACATTCTCCGGGGGTTGAATGCCTGCTGGGTGTGCCTCTGATGTATAACAATACTTGCAGACTTTGTGTTAAACTTATATAATAATATAAGTTTAAAATAATTTCTATATAATAATTTTTGTAGAAGGTCTCTACATTAGACATGTTTGGGGCCTGTTTGTCATTGAGGGGGTGGGGTTTGTTTTGATGTAGTGAATGACTGTCTCAGTTCCTCTCTAATTATGTATGCCACAGGAGAACACTCAAAATATTATAGCACTGACTGCGCCTCAGGGGCCACTGCACTGCTTTATTGAACATTAATAATTTAAGACTGAGCATACCGACAGAATTGATGGCAGAAATATATATATTGTGCCAAACCTGGTACAACACAAACAACAAGTTTGATTTGTCAAAGAATTCACTGTGTGCTACTTATGACACATGATCTGTGTTTGTTTGTTCAAAACATTTATGATGCAGCTTTTATGATGCCTACAAAAAATACATTTTTAAAGGACAGTTGTCAATGGACAGCTTAGAAAAAATTAGGTTATGTTTAATCTCTGCTTGGCTTGTCAATGTTGGAATTTATTTTTGCTCTCAAAATGGCATCCTCTTTCATTCAGAAGAGATTCCTGTCAGATTCACCTGAAATCAGGATGGTGTTATTGATCCAAAAACGGCTCCTCTGAGACAGGACTGAGACATATTGATAACTATATAGGCACTTCCTTCTGATTCATGACCCTATGTCACATATTGACTACGTGTTGCTTTATGTTTGTTTTTATTTTCTTCTCTCTATCTTTCTCTTTCAAGAAACAGTTAATCTAAAAACAGAATTGTCTTATTTATTCATATCCCTCTAAACCCATATAATTACATTTTAGTGGAACACAAATGTTTTCATTCAATCATTCCCAGCTGCTGTTTTCCATATAATGAAAGTGATTGAAAACTGGGACTGTGAAGCTCCAAAATGACCAAAAGCACCATTAAATTATAATAAACGTGTGACCCATGTCCTATATTCCTCATAGTGTGACCTCATTTGACCCATGGTTTATATTCTAAGTTTTCTGAAGCCATGCAATAGCTTTATGTGAGGATCCGACAAGGATCCGAAATCGCCTTGACATGTTCACTAAAAGAAGCATCTGATTTACAAACAGATGGTTCATTTGGGTTAGATTTCCACATAGGCAGTTTGGAACAACATGAATAAACGATTTAAACAGAATTTTAATTTCTGGGTAAAATATTGCTTTACATTTTCATTCACATCTGTGAATGCTCTTTTTGTCTTTGTTTACAGCATTTTTGAGGAAAAGAAGCTCAGTTTATGTCTGGGTGGCTGGTTATAAATTAATAATTAGAATGGAGGCTAAGAGGGGGGATGGGGTGACATTTTTGGATCAAACCTAGCAATGAATGCCAGCAAACCCCATCACCCTCTGCTTACACAGACAAACACGCTTTCTCTCTGTGAATGTATTAATATTCAGAGGCCATCTTATTCCCTGCCCCATTTCCTCCTCCCCCTCTCCCTTTTACATGCATCACGCATGAACTTCAGATCACCATTAGGTCACACGCAGACACATTAGAGAGCTATAAACACGCACACACAGCACCGAAACCACACACTGTGCATTCCCAGCAGGCCTTACTCTCAACAAGAATGTGGCTGAGAGGTCATCACTCACTCTGAGGAGAGACAGGTGATAATGGAACACTTGGACTTTAAAAGAAACATCAATGTTTCTTCTCCTTCTATGGGGGGTCATGAGGGAGCTGGTGCATATTAAACCCTCTTTATCGGCTCTCCAGTTATCGATCACAGCCGGGCTGAACATTTTAAATAGATGAGGATGTTGTTAGATTCTTAACAAGTAACAAGGCCCTAATCCTGGTTCTGCATATCATGGACAGGATGTTTACAGATAAAAATCTCTTTGGTGAGGGGTACGATCAAACACATAGCCTGACATTAGAGAGCTGTGCTGAGCTCTTCTATCAGCTTACGGATTGAGATGGTGCCCTCAAGCACTGAATCTTTGTATTCCACAGAGAGAAGAACAAAAACAAGACAGAGAGAGTTGATCAAAGATCAGAGGAAAGGAGAAAGCAGTGAAGTCATAGAGTTGATGTCTCTCTCTCTCTCTCTCTCTCTCTCTCTTTCAAGGCCCAGAGAAAGCTGGGTCATTGCTTTAAAGAATATCACAACAGAGGACAGGACTCAAAGGCTTCTGCTTTCTGCTACAGATATCAGCCTGATAAGATCTACAGATGACCTAGAGATTAGGCTTAATGCTTGATGTTACCTTCTTCCACAGTGGAGTCTAGCTGGGTGACTTTGATAGCCAGCAGGTCCACTCTCTCCTGCAGGTTATTCATGCGCATGTAGAAACTGTTGGCTTCATTAAACAGCTCCCCAAAGATGTCCTCTGCATGCCGACCTGTAAGACAAGAGAAACAGAGAGACTGTCCTGCTGAAAAGATCAGTTGAATATATTTTATATGTTCAGCTGTGGTGCTTTAATTAGAGTGCTGAGCGTGTCCTGTGCTTTTGCAGTTTAAACAGAAAAACCCTCTAGGAAAAGTTGCATCTTTAATTTATCCCCTGTAACACACTGCCACCACAGCCATGCCCATTCAAATGGATCTCTTTGGCTTTCCAATGCATCTTGCACATTTTTTTAGCATCTCCCAACAAACATTGCACTTTTAAGGATATGTATGAAGTTTACAATAGTCTGAAGTGTTGAGACCCCGTTTTCTGTTGAATTCAAATTATGCAGTTTTGAACATCTCTAATTAGGGCTGATTTATGCTTTCTAGCTTCCAGCACTGTGTAGCTGTTCACCAGCAAAATTTAGCAGGAGAAACTGGGTAACCAGCACAGGGTCTGTAATTAAGCTTATTTGCAAAAGAAGTAATTCTGGACCTTACAGTAGGATGAAAACATTCAAAGTTGTACAACAGCATAAATGGCTTATTTAAGGAATTCCTGAGTATATAAGGAATAAACACATAAAAGAGAACTCTCAAAAGAAACAACATATTGAATAAAAATGAGAGAAAAGAAAGAGGGAGTGTTACTGACTCAGGCTCCCCAGCTGTTTGATGATGGCTGCCAAGGTGCTATTGGTGACGCATTCCAGCTCACTGGGCACTCCATCAGGTAAAGCTCCACGACACAGGTGCTTGGGCTCGATGCTCCTCTTCACCAGCGGCATGACTGACTACTGCCATTAAAGAGAGAGAGGGAGATAGAGACATAGATGATATTGAACTGCTGCAAACCTGTTAAAAAATGAATCAGACACTTAATTCACTAAATGAATGTTTCTCACTTTTTGATCAAATTCAAGTACCACCTTCTCATAACAACGTTCCAACTTTTCTGTGGACAACCCCAGTCTTTTTCCACTCCCGCTTTATCTACATGGACTAAAATTGTGGTGCACACACTAGAAGTGCAGCTGTACAAGCGTGAAAAGCGATTATTTATTATGAAATTATTATGATACATTTCCAGAGTCTTATAACGTAGCACCTGGGGCATTTTGTGCACCACAGATAGAGACCCACTGAAGCAAACAGAACACCAAATGAGGATGAAATTTCATGAGCACCTGTAAAATTTTGAGTGTTTTTTGATTAAATATTTATTTCACCTCTCTCCAACTTAAAAGTCATGTCACATTTAATATCACCTCAAGTGTATGGCAAGAGTAAAATAACTCGCAGTGTGGCACGTATCCTTAACACTAGAACTACCAAGGCAATCATTTTGACCGTTTTAAAATTTTGCAATGTAATAACTTTGTTGAAATAAAACTATAAATACCCTGACTTTTCCTAAATATGTGTATATTTCATTCTAACATTGTTATTTTATTAAAATTACAAAACACAAAAGAGTTCTGAGTGTTTCTACCTTGAATGGCCACAGGGGTCAAACTGACCGTATGAATTACGGTGTAGGCTACTTTTCCCGCCGCTGAAGATGCGCGTTACTGTTGCCTATTAACTTTTTTCTAGTTGTTTTTATATGCCAATAGTTATTATCTCCGACCATTTCTTTTTGGTTTACAAAGAAATTAACAGAATATTGATCTACTGCGACATTCATAAGAATTTTAGTTTCGTGTCCTGATGTTTATTATTACCTATATAACAGAACCACTTATTCATGGATTTTGAATGGTAGCTGCATATTTGTTTCCAATTCGTGTAATACAAATATTTCCAATAAATCCAGAGCTTTGTAAAGTCCAAAAGTCAAAATGTATTGAAGAAAGAAGATGTAATCGTTTCCAAAATTTACAACACATTTTTATCTACCAAAATATTCTGCTTCAATGCATATTAGCTGGCATTTAGACTTTCAAAAACAACTTTTCTACTTCGGTGAAAAACTTTGCTCTCCCGCTTGCCGCGCACAAAGTGAGGCACGCACCATTAGTAGCTCTTACACAATTATAGGCTATATTACAAAAAATACCTTTTTTTAGGGTGATGACTTCATAAAATATAACAGACATTCAAAGCGTCAATCTCAAACCTCAATAGAAGCTTTGAATGTAAATATGACATGACAAAAATGACATTCGGTACAGTCTAATATGAACGGTCAGAATGACTGCTATGGCCATTCTAGTAATTATGGAATTCCGGCAGTTCTCGTGTTAAAAATAAAAAGCAGATGACAGATGATAAAATCAGCATTATTGTAATCAGCATTACAATTTATTCTCTAAAAAACTACCATGATTACAATATGTCTTTCCTGCTAATCTAGCATGCTCTGAGCATTCTGTGCAGAATAACCATTCAGCTGCATTTAATACCCCAGACTTCTGACAGAACTGGGTCCTTGTTTCTGAAGCAGGACCTACTGTAGGCCTACACTACTGTCAACAGACCAGTGCTAATAAAGACACTCACTGACACACGTTAAATGGTTCAGTGATCTGGACACACAAATTACCTGGTAACTGAACCAGACAAGCATGCTGCTAATGAGACATGACAAAAAGCAACACTGGTCTGGTGGGACGACAGACAATGTGTGTGTGTTCCAGCTTTTATCAGCATCTGCTAGTTATTGTTTCTGTCTAGACATGGACAAAAAATCCTCTATATAGTGCTTGTGAACAACTCTATTGCTATAATCAAACAACTATGTGCCTCATCCAGATCTGCACGTAGACTGGCCAAAAGTAGAGTATGTGGACACCCTGTCTTCAACATAAATGCACTGGTGCTCAATAAAGGAATGGTTTACAGCGTTTGGTGTGGAAGAACTTAACTGCACAAACACCAGACCTAAACCCCACTGAACACCTTTGGGATCAATCATGTCTGAATGGGAGCAAATCCCTACAGCCAAGTTCCAACATCTAGTGAAAAGCCTTCCCAGAAAAAAGAAGCCAATGGAGGGAACATTTTGTTTTTAAACAATTGTTTTTATTGTTCTGAACTTAAATGCTAAGTGTATGTTGAGTGTATGTGAATGCACATACACATACAGGCGATCAGGTGTCCACTTACTTTTGGCCTAGGAGTGGGTTCATTACACATGCTTGTTTCATCTTTCAAAATAAACCTCCACATACACATCAATATAACCATGATTACACCCTAGTTCAATAAAGACTGCTCTGAAATATTCAGTGTCTTTCTATCTGTCCTCACAGTGTCTTCATGCTCATGAATAAAGCAGCACAGCTGAGTGATCAGAGCACAGAGGCGCAGGGGTATAATCCTCACTCCCTGAAGTGTTCGACTGGACTATGTGAAGTGTGAGTAATAAATGGGTGGGTTAACAGAAGGAAAGAGAAAGCAAATGTGGCTGTGTTTTGAAGGAATGAAAGATAAATCTTACGGCTTTGAAAAAAATTACGGCTGTGTCATTCAAAACCTAAAGCTGCCCACCTCCATTTACACGTGGTAGATGAATTAATCCAAAGTGACTTTCATCACATTCAGGGTCTGCATTATGTTACCTGGGAATTCATCCCATGACCTTGGCATTGCTAGTGTAGAAGAAGAGGAGTCTGAGAATTCAGCACCTAGAGTCTTAGTATATTTGCACTATACTGCCATCTCTACCTCATTTGCATTTTACCTTGATTTATTCATATAATAAGATACTATATGCACTTTATTAAATGCTAATTGTATTTTATTGGCTCTGTATTCTACCCAATACATTTCTATGAAAATAAAAAAATCTATTCTAATCTAATATTGTTTGTTGCCAGTATGACACAACTGAACCCTTAACTGTAAAAAATATGTGATGATGAAAAAAATGGTAAGAATTATGAAATGGATAGAGACAGAAATATCAGTGAGAGAAAGAAACCCTAAAAGTGTGCCACCTTTCCAAAAGGGGCCATGGTGTTGTTGTCATGGCAACAACACTAGGAAGACCATTTTGGGGAAGAATCATTGAATTACAGAGAGGTAGAGAGGGAGAAAGAGACAAGTAAAAATGATGCAGAGAGAATGTACACATAAATTGTGCACTACATCTTTAGATACATACTGTGTATCTCAAGCTGTCAAGAATTTAGCAGAGCCATGCTCCCATACACATACACCCCTCCCTCTGACACAAAATGACATCAGCACATAGATTTTTTTGTACAACTTCTGAAAAAAAATCACAAAACACACATTTACAGATTCATTCATTTGATAAATTAAAGACATCTTCTCGTTTCTCTCTCACAGTGGGGGCCGCTCAGGGACCCCGAGGCAGCAGATAAATTCCTGAGCTGGTTTATTGTGTGTGGTGCACAGCAGTGATATGTGATGCGAGATGAACACGTGTATGTGGTTCACCTCATTAACCATAGCTAAACACTCATCTACAATCATCTGATTAGAAGCAATGTTATGGTTGCCATTAACACAGCTAGCATCTAGGACCGTGTATGTGTGCCTGATGTACAATATCATTAGTTGTTCAAAAATTGTCAAAAAAAGTTTTTTTTAGCTTAAAGTACTACAGTATACTGATTTTATTTTGTGGAAATTAAATTACAGGCAGAATACATAATTTTTTCTGCTAGTGGTTGCAGTTTTTAAAACAATAATAAAGGCGAAGCTTGATGACACTGTGATGACAGAGTGTGGAGCGATGGGAGATGTCTTCACCATCCAGTTACGATTGAAATGAATCACAGGAAATGTTCATGGATGAGGTAATGAATGAAGTTTAATTATCTGTTAGTTTGATCACAATATTTTATGTCATTCTAACTGAATTGCCACAAAGAACCTAAAGTTTAATGCTAAATTATTGATATGTGACTTTACATGATGAATTGGGGGTTAATGTTGCACAGTTTTACATATTGTAAGTACATTACTGAAAGTACATTTTGATGTACCCACAGTATTTCCGAAACAACACATGTAACACATACAAGTAATTACCAAAGTACAAACCAATATTAACTATATAAGTTAACATTAGCATTACCCACACATAATACACATAACCTGCTATAAAAGGCAATGAATAATCATGGTCCATAGTGAAGGAATGAAATAACAACAGATTGCCGTGCGATACAACCACTACTTCCACATTTGCCCGCATATGCAGCCATGGTTTCCATTTGTGAAAACATAAGTACACAACTGAACAAAATACATAACACTTTGCAAGCAGCTTTTGGTGACTTTAATACAAAAATCATACATATTGTGCCTTTAAGCACCTCCATTCAGAACATGTCTGTTAGAAAGATGAAACATACTATATAATTAGGTCAATGGCACTCATGCTTGATTATTTCTAACCAAAATTATCCCCTGAATATTAACCAAAATATTATTTCTCACCAAAATTCTCATTCAGAACCAGCTTAGAATACAGATAACTGGGGAGAAAACTATGTGCAATTTAAATGAAGCAAGTAAAAGCAAGTAAAAGATTGCAATACATTAGTTTTAAATAACTATTAGTAAACACAAAGAATCACAGCATTATCATTATCAGCATTATTAATATTATTTATTTAAACACCTGGTGTGGGTAAGTATTGTTTGTAATGCATGCCTGTTTCTATTTATTGTGTGTGTGTGTTCATGAGTGTCGGCTCTGTTAAACAGACAGCATTTCTAATGGAATTAAGACCCAGCTCTCTCTCTCTCTACAGCCATATATTTAAAAGTCAGTGTAATGCTATCAAACACTCATCTCCCACTGTGAGCTAAGTGCCTGCAGTCTGCTCTCAAAACACCTCTCTCTCTCTTACTATAACAATAGTATAAAAGCAACTCATCTAATTAAACCATTCAGAAGTTAATTTAATAGTCAATATTGCTGTGATAGTTATATAGTATAAGTTATATATAGACATATACAGTATACAAAACAATTGACAGTAATGATCTGCTGCGTCTTTTTCTGAAAACCTATAAAAATCAAAATTAGCTGTTGGCAGAAACAATATTGAAATTTAATTGATCGAAATTACATATTCATATTTTGCAGTGTGGCTTTGTCTTTTCAAGAATCACAATCTAACTAAAATGTTTGCAGATCCATATTTGTGGAGACATGACTGTATTTCATTACCGTATAAATATCAAACAGACTGATCTGGGTTTGTCTGTTAACCTACAATACACAAAGATTTAACAAAAATCCTTAAGCATTACTACAACAGCAGCATAGGCTCAGCTTTGTTCCTAAATTCCAGAAACATTTTTAGAAGGATACCGTGATTTGAATGTCAGATCAACAGGAACACAAACAGCGGGGCTGCATTTGCAAGCTGATCTGAAGAGCAGACAAGAGTTTGTGCCTCTCTGTCCCACAGGCTTCCCTTCACCTCAGTGCTGTTGGGATCAGTGCTGTGGCCTCTCTGCAATTCATGCTGATCAACCTCAAAAACTGTAAGAAAATGTGATTGCTTTCCCTGGTCACTTCCAAAATGTTCAGAGCTGTTCAGAATACAAAACAAGAGTGTCATTAGAGCAGACTCAGAGGAAGTGTTGCCATGGCTTCCTTTCATAGCTCCAGATTTTTTTCTTGTTAAAAAAAACAAAACAAAAACAAAGAGCAGAAGCCATACACTGAGACAAATAGACAGATACTGTAGACAGACAGATAAACAGACAAATAGTCTAACTGTGAAACATATGTGAAAGCCTAAAATGATCACACTTGAATTTTTTTTCAGGTATTGGTCTCCCCTTGCACTACTCTTTACCCTGGGTTATCTTTGATCTTCTAAACCCTGCGGGAGCATGAGACAAGCATTTATTTTAAGCAGTTGTGCACTTTATTTATCTAATTCTGACAGTTGACACAGTAGATATGTTAATAAAAATATTAACCCAGGGTCTAGGAATGTACAGTGTGAAACATCAGATCATTAATACCCTGGGTTTACCCCTGGTAAAGTTTATGCAGTTTGGAAAGTGAAGCAGATAGGATTCCACTTACCCAGGGTTAACTATTTAAAGTGTGAAAAGCCCTCTTTTTAAGAAAAGCCCTTTTGCAAGCTTTAGAATTAGAATTTGTGTACATTTGCTAGAATTTGAAACTGGAACAGACTTTAAAGTTAGCAACTCTCTTTCTATTTCTCTCTCATGAACTCTACTCACTCTGTCATACACAATTAAATGTGCTACATTCAGCATAATCAGAACAAATCAGCCAGGCGCTCATGTGACCCAGAGCCCACGTTCCCAATGCATCCACTCACACAGGGGTGGCTGAGTATGACGCAGAGCAAAGGGAGGCACTCCTGAAGCTACTCTAGTGCTGTAAGTGCTGTTTTGTATCTAGAGTTTCAGTAGCTTGTCTTTAGGATGTGGATGGGTTTCACTGGTCAATTTCTCTGTGTAAATGGGACAGACTAACTACTCAAAGAAACTGGACTATCTAGAGAAAATCAGACAGGATAACTAATGAGTGAAGTGTGGCTGTGAACATGTTACTTATGTTTTGTTCTAAAGTAAACCACAGACACAAGTTAGGGGTATAAACAAACTACATATTTTTGAAGTGCCTTGTCAGTGGATTGTCTAAATAGCTTGTTGTCCAAAAAAATGTTTAATGTTTAAAGTACAAAGGTGGGCTTTATTGAAAGCGTTTGTGGCATAATGTTGAATAAATGGCCATTCTGGAGTGTTTAGAATCAGATATTTAGTGCTTATATTTTTGCACTAGCACTTAATGTAATTTGTCCTTATTATTCACACAAAATTTAGAGTAATATTGTGGATAATATTTATCACACTAGTCTCATGCCAACATATGTAATGTTAATTCTTGTGGCTATACCTTTGAAACAATGTGTCTTTTATTTATTGTTCATTGCAGGTGGCACACAGTAACTTTAATTTTTTGGCCCAAATTATTTTCTGTGGTAAACAACATTACACCATTAATGTCTTGATTAAAATGAACTTTCTGAATCCAAACTATTCATTTTAAGAATACCTCTATAATAATGCCAGTTTAAGGTCATGTACATCAAACACATTTTAAAGAATATATGGACCCTACTGTAAGTAAAGCTGATCAATGGTGCAACTGAATGATATTTAACAAATAAACAGATAAATAATCTTTAGATGCACAGTAAGACTATCAAGGCCCTCACAAGCAAAACACAACGGCCTACAGACAATGCTCACAGCAGGAGATCTGAAGTGTGACAGTAATTGGGTAAGTTGTTGAAGGCGATGAATCTGTTACAGTGTGCTGCTGTAATGGCTGTAGCAGTTATTTGAGTGTGCTGACAGTCTAACAGCTTATAGCAGCTGTAACTGTTCAATTGTCAGCACACTAAACTAAAACCCTTTTTGAAAAGTTGTCACTAAATTCATCACCTTTAAAGCACCACAGCCAGAAAAGTGAAAGCTAAAAAGTTACCTTAAAAAACTAGATAACTTTATCTGACTTACCAACTAGCTGGACTTTGGATGAACAGTCGGCCCTCGTCACCTATTGAATGGTGGGTAAATTTAACAAGCTACAATAAATCTGAACATTCGTCTTTCACAGGATAGGGGCAAGAATGTCAACCCAAGGTTTGGAATTTGAGATGGAACATCCTGACAGGCCACAAAATGAGAAGTGATCCAAGGTCAAGTTATGTGTGATCTTAGGTTAAGAGCATAACAGAGACCGTAACAAAGTAAAGAGATAACAGAACAAACACAAGACCACGTCAGCTGCAAGCAGACACATCTCCCCATACAAACTGATTTCTTACCTAGTCTAAAACATTCAATGGACAAAATCACTTTGTAAGAGTGAGGCATCTGACAGCATCTGCTAGAAAGTTAATTAGTGCAGCAGGGAGTTTGCAGAACAGCTGAGTAGAAGTACCAACTTTTTATTGACCATAAACATAATGACAGAACCTGTAAAAGTGATTTCAGATAAACACTAGAAAGTCAAATAGTCTCTAACACTATCCAGACACAGCAGAGAGGTTTTAAATGGCAGGCAGAGATTGATGATTATAGGACAGCAATGGATTAGTTCACAACATCGATGATCACAGTGGTGACACCCATGTAGAGTTATTGCCACAGCAACACAGCATCGATCATGCCCTACTGCTGCCCAATACCGCAGAGTCAGCCTGTTGGCAAAGCAGGCTGTGTGTATACTTATATTTATCTTTTTTGTGTTTGTTTGCACAACCAAAGAAAAAATACTTTAAAGCAACAACTACTCACAGGCTGTTAACAACTTAAATGATTGAAGTACAGAAAATAAGAGATTTTCAGGAAAGAGTGGTTGAGTGAGAGAGAGAAAGAGAGTGAAAGAGAGACATGGTTTAGTCCAGTCATCTACTATCCTTACATGCATTGTGACCTGGATAGGCCTTGTGATGGTTTCAATAGACCGGCTATGCTTGCACTTTCTTTTTTGGTCAGGACAACAAAAGGCAAATGCCACACACAAAATAACAGCAAACAGCACTTTTACACAGGCACTGCTTTTCATTTAAGCACAAACAAAATGGTGAGGTGTCCTGTTATATGAATATCAGCAACATTCTAACATTCTAGACTATGGGGTTTAAAAACAGTTCACACAAATTAAAGACTTTGTCTTGTTAAAAACAATTTTGTTATGTCCGACCACAGCTGTGGAAAATGGAAAGAATTAGTTCACCCAAAAGTGAAAATTCTGTTGTCATTACATTTACATTACCCTTGCTGCTAACTGAACAATACATTTATAAATAAGTTATAAATGACTTCTTTAGTTATTTAGCTATTTTTAAGCTTGTATATGTTAAAATCAGCAGCACTGTGATTGTGTTCCTTGGTATGCCCATATAGCAGAATGACAATAATGCTCACTTGAACTTGAACAAACCCATATTACGTTCTGTCTTCTGTAGAACCCAAGCATAAGGAAGAATGCTTTTGTCATACAATAAGAAATAAATGGTCACTGAGGTTGCCTAACATTGCTCTCAACACATCCGGTTCTGTAAGTAATACTGATGTCTCTTTGATGTCTCTCAAGGCAACAAAAGGCCCATTTCTGAGTGTCCACTCAGTACTGACTAGTAAACAACGTGACACAAGTATAACAAACCTAACCTAATAGTGCATTCTGTTTTGTATTATGTATACAGCATTTGTTGTGTATTGTAAATGTTGGTGTATATTGCATTCATTTGTCTCTACACAACAGCAGTACTGTCAACCAAACACCCACTTATTTAACATATACTTACTGTGAAGTGATAATAAAATAATTTGTTTTGATTTAAGCGTTTATAATAGTTTCATGATGACTCCTGATAAAAACACCTTTTAAGCACCTAAGTTACAACATTTAAAAGATTAGAGAACAAAACTAAAGGCTGTGGAATATTTTTCATTAATATATTTTCAGAATATAAAAGAATGAAATATAATCAATATAAATATAGTCATTCATGTTAACCAGCTATTCTACTATTATAGTCACTGTTTGTTTGTGTGTGTAGGCCTTTAAGTGTCCACATATGATACACTGATCCTCTCTTTATGACGAGTGAAGCATGTGATGAGGCCTCTGACTCCCTCCTGGGGCTCTCATGTATACTCCTTAGAACATGAGACTGGAAATGGTAAACAAAGTAATAAATACAACTGACATGTTAGGAAAGTATTAATTGCCCTTGGAGCAGGCTGTATATTTATGAATACAAAGCCAGATTCCACAGTTGCTCAGCAGACCAAAATGGTTTTATATCTATATTTTGACATCAAAACCCAGGAGACTTTGAATGACTGTTCTGAAAGGTGGTAGAAGCCATAACAAGGCCTGCCAATTATCACTAGCATAAAGGAGTCACTAATTGCCATACTGCCGACATAGTTTACCGAAATTCAACAAAACAGGAAGAAGGCTATCCATGCTAAATAAACATACAGGATTGGGTGGCACATAGGTAAGCTAAGAGATTTCCCCCCTTTTTTGTCTTGACACTTCTTTGCTGGGACTGGTGTTTTAGTGCGCGTGAAAGAGGGTTAGGCTATAATTACAGTAATTTAATATACAACTTAACTTGTAACAATGATGACTTACATTTCGTCACCCGCATGTCAAAATGCTGCATATAAGTTGAATATTGCTTACAGAATGGACACCACTTTTCAGGTACAAATAAACAGATCCATTGGTCGATGACATCAAAGCGGTGACAGCCTCATAATTAAAGATGACGTTTCAAAGTTCGTAATCACTCGTCAATAGACGTACACCAATACAGTCCTTTGATTTGATTAAAATGATAAAACTGCAATTTAAAGGTGTATATACTAGCTGTATAATTGTTCCGTTTTAAAGTGGAATCAAACTAACATTTAGCTCGAATAAAAATAATTGCACATTTGACTGTTAATACAGAACTCCACTGATATATTATTTTTCATTAAATGTTTGTTTGACTTCTTACTTAAGCAAGTTATTAAAACAAGTTCACACATCACGTAAATGAATACACGGGAAAGAAACATTTTAATGGTCCATAATTAATTTGGTCCGGACCATAACATGCCGCGTCCTTCTACTTTGATCAAAACAGAGCATTACACGATGTTAGCGTTAGCAACTCAGCTTTGTCCAAGACCCACAGATGCAAAACCGATTAACAGACTGCTCGTTTTACCTGTGTTTAGCAGGCACAGCCGCTCCGTTTCTCTGATGTCGGTCCCTCTGTTGCTCTCTCTTCGTGTGTTTTTACATTGTATATATTGCACAGCCGTATTGTTTTTGCACTAATCTAAATAACAGTACGTGAGACAGGTTCAGTTAAATCTCGGAACGATGCTCCTGGCGTGCGTTTCCTTGACAGCGTCGGGTCTTTTGCGAGTGGCCAGTGCGCATGCGCAGACTGAAGTATAGACCACCTCCCTCCAACAGAGCGACTAACTGGAGTAGCTGAGGTCGAAGAAACTGGGGCTTCTAAATGTCGGTAAGGGCAGTAAATTATATTGGCTTTATAAGCTATTGTGTGATATGTGTATGTAGTAGTAGTAGTAGTAGTAGTAGTATAGTAGTAGTAGTAGTAATAATAATAGTAGTAGTGTGTTGTCAGCTAAATTACAATGTTAGGCTATTTGTAGTGATAACACATATATGACGAAGTAAGGGCAAATGTTGGACCGGGCTAATAGGAAATGAAATACGTGACCTTGAAAATAGATTAAACAATTCAAATTATTAAAAAAAACGCCGTGTTTTATGAAATGTTTAAGGGAGTTTACGTCTTTTTTTCGTACCTTCGTATTTCCATCAGCAGATGGCAGTATCGTTGAACGCTTGGTTTTAAAAAAAAGGTACTCTATAAAGATACACTATAATAATCCTATTAGAAATTCCATAGTTAGCAGAATTTATTTTTCTAAAACATGGCTAATAGGTGTCATTACAAAACGTTTTTAAAATCTAAAACACGGAAACTTTTTCTATCTTAAATTCTAATATTTAAGTATACTTAAGTATATGTTACACTTGTAGAATAAAGACGTTTTTGTGTATTAAGAATGTTTGTAAATAAAAATACCATAAGGATGTCTTCTTACACACATAAGGACATGTTGTCTGCCAAACATCTGTTGCTGTCCTTGGTCCTGATAGCAACAGGATTCAGTTTTGATTCCACTACAGGCTACATTTATGGTCTAACTATACTGCTGGAACCAAGCATTTTGAATATAGTACACTTTACAACACAAATGTCACTATCCACCACAACAAAGTATACTGCAGAATAAATGTTGATTATCTTTTATTAAATAAATAGCAGCTTCACAAAAGGAAAACATTGCAAGAATGATGGGTTTTAATAAAAGGGGGCTTGGAAAAACATTCACAGGCTAAAGTGTAAAAAATGGCAGTCTGAAGGGCAGGTGAAACAGGAGAAATTCTAAGGTTCTACACAGAAACACAGCAAGAATTTACAGCTTTATACATTAAATATTCAGGGACATCCTCAAGTAAAATTTTTTCCTCTTACAGACCAACATGTACCATGGACAGTTCATCCATACAGAGTAAATGATTTTAGTTCTCCTGTCTCTTGTGCAGTTTTGCTCCTTGCCTCACTTATTCATGACCACCTGATGAGGTTTGTTGAACAGATCTTCACTGCAGTGATTGTTCTTAATTCTATTAAAAGGGCTGTTACTTTAATTAAGAGGAGAAATTAGGAGGCATTTTTAACATTGCAGCAGCAAGGAATTCAACCATTTCTCTTCTCACTTAAATTTAAAAAATCTTTGCTCAAAGATGTCTTGTCAAGTTTTAATTTGACCTCCTTCTGCTGTGTGGTCCAGTTTGCTAAATCATTGTATTCAGGACTTTGGGGAGAACTGGAGGTTTTCAACTGGAGGACCTCCACAATTTAGACAAGGATGAAAATATGACCCCTAATTGTGATATTGTTTTACTGTAACTCACAGAGAGATTGTTTAACATATTTTACTGGAGATGCTTACAAGGTACACAAACAATGATCTGACTTGCAGGTGTATTTAGACAGCATAGCTTTATCCATATTGTAATGCAACTAGCTAGTATGATGCAGTAACTTTAAAATTATCTCTTGTTTATTTTTGGGTTCAAACTAGTTTTATGTAATGATTTGATTGACCACAAGAGGATGCTGTTAGTCTATCTGTGAAATATTCGCTGCATGTTGCATGAACTGCAGTCTCATATTGTCAGCGATGCTCAATTGTCCAGTACTGCTTTAGCGAAGACTGGTTTCTCATGCAGTAATTATTATCATTCAAACATCTGCACCTGTTAACACAAGCAAACATACATTAACCCTCCCTCTTAGTTTCATTCTCTCTCACACTGACACAATATTTTTTGACCCTGTTCAGGTTATTGTCAATGTGGTAATCAGCATACATTCTATACTGTGATCTAGCTGAGGTTGTAGATACAGCCAATCATAGTCAGGTCTTTCGGGTGTGACATCTCCATGACACAGATCTGCAAAGATCTCCTTGGAGCACAATCACACCCAATCCCAGTGTCTGTGCTATACAAAATGATGTTTTTCAAACACTGCTGGTGTGTTCTGTGTGGCTATGGCTGCTGCTAATAGACAACTCTGATAATCCTGGTTTTAGCTCCAGTCCAGGGTCAGCGTCCATGTCATGGAGCTCCAGATTCCGGATTCCATTGCCATCCCCATTTCGGCAGTTACTGTTGCGGTCAACAGCAATTTTTTGACAAATCAGGATTGGTGTGACTGCTGCATGAGATGGACAAGGAACATTTATAGGGATGGGTTTGAGCCCCACCCTTTTATACTGGCAGTGCATGTAACTTGAAAATGCCCTTCTATAGGTCTTGTTGAACAAGGTGTACACTAAAGGGTTAACCCCTGATGAGATGTACCCTACCCAAACGAACACATTTAGCAGTTCAGTGAGTAGAGGCTCATTACAAGCTCTACGGCAGAGGACATAGAGGACATTAGTGATAAAAAAGGGGCACCACATAACAAGGAAGAGGAAGAACACCACACCCAACACCTTGGATGCTCTGCGCTCATTCTTGATGGCCTGCATCATCCCACGCCGACCATGGGCACCACCTGGGTCTCGCCCAGCGGGCGAATTCATCTGAGATTGAACTTCTGAACTTGCAATTATTGAGATGGTGTCTAAGGGTGGAGTCAGACCAAGGGTGTTTCCATCACTGTTGCTGATTTGGAGACAGTTAAGGCTACTGCGGCGGGATGGAACAGATGGTGGGGCAAGCTGGGAAGTGGATGGAGCTGGAGGTTGCAAGGGTTGCTGAGAAGACGCTTTGCCCTCATAGAGGAAGACTGTGGCCTGTTGCTGCAGAGCTTGGACGGTAAGACAATATGTTACTACCATTATGACTAGAGGAATGAAGAAGGCAACAAAAGAACCAACCAGTATGAAGCGCTCCTCATTTAGAGCACAGTTGCCATTTATAAAGACCTTATCTCTGTTATGCAGTCCAATCACTGGAATAGGCATTGAGATACCTGCAAGACAGAGAGAGAGAGCCAGGGAAATAAGGTTGGGGAGAGAATATTCAATAAACTAAACTCTATTCACATATGAAGAACAAGCCTTTTAACCCAGTAACATTGGTTTTATGTCAACAGTAGAGGAGCAGGGAGAGACATAAAGAAGAGAGATGGAACAAAAAACTGAATTTTAAACCAAAGGATCAGTCAGACTGAGAGAGACAAATGAGAGAGACAACTGGATGAAAAAGAATGGATACAAAAGGTAAAGACAAAAAGGCCCAGTAAAACAGACTTAGATGTCTCTATTTGCAACAAATGCTCTCTTGTATTCATGATGGTTGAAAGAGAGCATCTTCATTTAATTAGAACAGATGAGTCTGACTGTCAAGGCACATGGAGCCGTAATGCTGCTTTAGATGCAGATAAAAATCAAATAAACATTTAGCTCATGTTTAAACAGGTAGAGGTTAGATGTGTGAACTAATCTTAGTCTAACTAGCATTAGCAAATGAGACAAGAGCCCTCTGTGGACAAAGAGAGCGAGAGATAAATAGAAGACAGACAGAAAAAGAGAGACAGAAGATAGAGGGTTGGTCAGATTTTCTGTTTTAGTCACCCCTGTTGGCGCTGTTATAAGTTTATATATATATTATAAGTTTGTTATAAGTTGTTATATAAACTGTTATAATGTATATATATATGTGTGTGTGTGTGTGTGTGTGTGTGTGTTTTCTTTAAATAACCTCTTTCTTTAAATAAGCCTTAGTTGTTGATAGTGAGATGAAGTTATATAGAGAGAAGCAGGAGGCAGAAGAAGGGTTTTTCATTTCTATACAACATTTTTAAACATTATTACACATGGGAGCAGTTGTGGCCCGCTAGTTAGCAATGAGATTCCTAATGCCGGAAGGAAACAACTGAGGTACCCTTGAGCAAGGCACCTTATCCCCAATTTCTCTTTGGGCGCCACAGTGAATGGCTGCCCACTGCTCCAGGTGTGGGTTCACAGTTTGCAGTGTGTGTGTTCACAACTCATTCAGTGTGTGCACACTAACTTAGATGGGTTAAATGCAGAGGACAAATTTCAAGAATGGGTCACTGTACTTTGCCGGCACGTCACTTCTAAATTCAACATTCTTTGTTTGTGTGTGGTTGCTGTTGTATAGTTTTATGTATAGTTTTATTTTTTAATTATACCCCGAGTCTGTAATAAAACTTTGATGATGATTATGACATCTGCCAGTTATATTAATTAACCCAAACATCAAATTGCTGTTGTAACAGATCGGTCATGGTAACTCTACGTCAAACGTCACAAGCCAGACACTAGAGGGCGCTAATGCAGTAGTGCGCCAAGCTCTTTCTATACGCATTCTGTAAGATGTAATAAGATGACTGACTACGATTTATTTTTTTCACAGTAGGTGGTGATCTTTGCCACAGTTTTAGGCATTTATTTGATCAAAACTATTCTGAATTTAGAATAGAGTTCTTGAAGAACTACTCAAACTGGTGTGTTTCATTTATACAATATAATTTTTTATATTCTGAACTAAGTGGCCTCTTACACCCAGCTGGACGCTCTTGTAGTCTTAGGAAACCTCCTGCTGTCAACTACATCTATATGTTTCAAAGAAAATTAACCACTTCATATCATTTTTCATACCGTATAATTTGAAATATTTCTCTGACCTATTGAAATGGTCCAAACTGCAGCAATCTTTAGCATGGCCTTGGTGCGAGAGTTGAATCGGCTGTGCTCAATTGGGTTACGTATGGCCACATAGCGGTCAAGAGAAATGGCACACAGGTGCATGATGGAAGCAGTGGAGAAGAGCACATCCAGATATATCCAAATAGGACAAAGTGCACTGGGCAATGGCCAGGCATAATCTAAGAAGAGAGATAGAGAGAGATTGCTTAGTAAAAATGCTAACATAAAACATTCCAACCAATGTAGAATAATACTGAAGACAAGAAATACTGAAACAAGAAAAGACAAACATAATTGGGCGAAAAAAGAAATTTGTTCTACTTGGAAAAGCCAGAATGACCATTGAGAACGCAATAAGATTAGTCAATAAACTCTGAACTCAGATAGAATCTGCTTCATCACTGTCTCCTGCCTGCTGTTCTTCCCTCCATCTCTCTATCTGTCCCGTGGTTGAGTAGAAATGTTAACTGACAACAGAATTGACTATGTTTGTGTAACAAAGTTATTTTCATGACAAAAAAATGTAGTGAGACACAGTTTGAGAAGTTGGATCTAAAATTGAAACTGGATCTATAAGAATTTAAGACAGACAGACAGACAGACAGAAAGAAAGACAGAAAGTGACTGGCAGATCACATTATAACAGCCAAAAAAACTTCCGACAGAGAGAGCTAAAAATGGCTGTTATGTCAGAACCCTGAAATAACCAACACTATAGCACAGCCAGGTTATGTAAAAAGCAAGTCATTCAGAGGTATGTAGGATGAGAGATACACCATAGATACAGCTATAGTGGTCAGTGAAAACTTGAGTAAAAAAATAAGTAATAAAATGAATCTTTCAGCTGTGATGTTTTGGACAGCATCAAGCAGAAGGTATGAAGAAACTTCAAGAGTTGTTGGATACCAACATTTAACTTAGAAGGAGATGAGGACGAGATAAGACCTCTAATATAGCACCTCAGGTTTAAATTGATAGGCCTTTAGGTGACAGAAGTGGCAAAATGAAAATGTCCCCCAGAACGAACATGTACTAATGCAGGGTCAGATACTCTTACAGAAAGGTCTACAGGCCTGGAGGGGTATGTCTGAGGGTCAGATGATATAAGTGCCACACGAGGTATGATTCACTGCTAATTTAACATTTTATTGGGGCTCAGGGTAAGCACAGACATTCCAGTCATGGACTAAATGAGACTGAACCAAATCGAGACAGCATTGTAGAGACCAGGGCACCTGGACTGGAAATGTTGGAAAAATCTGATGCCAAGTTAACAAAATTAATGATAACAGTTTCTTTGCCAAAGTACAACTGTGTGCATGTCTCTCTGGTGGTCTTATTCACACTCGGCTGTGCACTGAAATAGCCCACAGTACATGTGATTTTACTCCTTCCTAAATTAGGAAAAATGGCCGCAGCACATACATGCAGTGACAGATTACAGGGTTAAATAAGCAGCGAGAGAAAGAAACAATGGATCATAGAGATGATGGGGGTGTGCTAGAAGAAGTGAAAGGTTTTTTACCCATTCTCCAAACCCACTTGTCCACTGCAGGGTTGCAGAGGGCTGGAGCCTATCCCAGCATTTCAGGCTATAGGCAGGAAACACCCTGGATAGATGGCCAATCAGTCACAGGGCTCACAGACACACTCACACAATATCTAAAGGCAATTTTAATATCTGCCCAAACTAAGGGTTTAGTTTAGTTTAGTTTATTTCATTTATTTTACAGGGACCATGTACACCACAAATGTTGTTCCAGAGTTAGCTAGATAGCTAATTTGCATCTGTAGTGCCTGGGCAGGATGTTGTTACAGCACTCCATTACAGTCAAAAAGAAAAGAAGAATAAAATAAACTCACATCACAATATCACAAATTACATTATCAAATCATGTTGAATAAAACCGTGTTCAAATCAATGATCACATACTTGATTTTTCTTAAGCCATATTTCAAGTGTAGTTTTAAAAATACAAAATCTTTATTTTTTATTTTCAGGCAAATAGAAACAGTGTTGGGGAGTAACTATCTATAAGTAGTCACACTACTAACTTTACTACATTTTACATTTTTGTACATAAATGTGTACATATTTATAGCTCAGCTACCTGAAATTATTAGAAACACAATCCAGTGGACATATTGTAATGTTATGAACTGCAGTCATGTGGCCATACAAGAGTGTGGGGCTCAAAACGTAACATGACAAGAGGGCACAATATCCTTTCATGTGACATCATTATGTTGATGATAAAACACACACACAAACACATTATCTCTCTAATTTAAGCCTTTTATCCCTTGATTGGTCAACCTGCCTATGGCCCTTCACTTCTTACTTTGATTAATTAAAAACAACTTATAACTCAGGCCTGATTTACATGTATAGTGGAAAACCTTCCAGTGGAGACAGAGATGGAAGGAGTGCTGAAACACAATATAGAAAAGATAAATTATCTGTTTGTTTATAAGTATCACTGATATTACTCACTGAAAGCCAATGATGTCATTAAGCTCTGACTTTCAACCTTTTAAAGATGTATATGACTCTGCTTTTAATCGACAAACACAGTTCAAAAACAAACTCACACACTTTTCACTCAAGTCATTTTATTAGAGACCAAGCGGCTTTTTTTGCTTTCAGCATGGACAAAGCTGCAACAGTGACAACAGAAATCTGATATAATGGTCAGTAAATAATTTTGTAACACTTTCAAATATGGCTCATCCAATCAGAATTTAGAACAATGCATTTTATAATTCCCCATTTCTACTGAAATAGTGATGGTCTTGGTACCCTAAAAACCTCAACAGTTCTCGTTTCTGCTACACTAAATGAATATGCAAGTGACTGTTACTACATAGCCTGCTAACAAACGAACACGCCACACAACAACCTTTGTTTATGAGTCCTACCAACAGTTTTGAAAACATAGCATTCCAAAGTCCTTAGGAATTTGAATTTATTATAACTAAGATGTAATTTAAATTGTGTTATTATATATTCACACATACAATATATTTGTAAATACAATTATTTTAACTGATAATAAAGTGAGGGGGAGTTGCAGTGTATAGCACAGTAAAAATAGAAAACCACTTAGTTGATTATAACGGGAGCGATCAGCCTAGAAAGTTATTGTTACGCGTTACGTGTTAATATAAACATTATGGAAACACATGAAGCAGGGCCAGATTAAGCTCAGGCTCCACCACTGTGTCGGTGGAATGGGGTAAGAGAAAATTAGCTTGTCAGATTTCTCTTTGAGCTTCTCATTAAGAGTATATAGCTATCTTCAACATATCCTGACATTGTGCGTTCCCAAAGGTAATCACCCTCATGCATTCCTCTGATTTCATTCCTACCACCTTGTCTTGCTCTCCCTCTCTCTCCCTAAAAATCAGCGCTAGGGTTTCTATGCTTGATACAAACGGTAATACATGTGGCAGGCCATATGCTTCATCATAAACCCCATATCTTACTCTCTCTTTTTTTATCAGTTTTGGAAATGATGCAGTAGAACTCCAAACCCGACTCAGACTGAATCAACCTCAAGGTCAGTTGGCTGTATTTTCTGAAAGTCACATACCAGCTCAATCATGGTTACTGTCTCCCATACTCACACATACGCTCTGAAACACCCACATGCTTTCAAATATGTGACTGCATCACTCACAGAAATTTGTATTTTCATCACATGCAACCCTCATAACTGCACGCACAAAAAACATGATTAGACACTGTAAATGAAATGAGGTGTGTAAAATCCATCATCGTCACACCCACTGCAGTGGAAAACAATCTCTGTCAGTGTGTGTTTGTGTGTGTGAAAGGATAGGCATGCATGAGTGTATATATACGTGTTAAAGCATTCACTGATGTAAGTATGTGTGGATTTGTATGTGGGTGTCTGAGTGTACACATTCACACATTTCAACAGCTGATGATATTTTGCTCTGACAGCTTGCTGGTAATGACCATCACAGACTCACTGTTTATGACAACAAGCAGACACAGTCCCTCCACTCCAGCTTTATCTCTTCAATCTGTGTGTTTGTGTGTGGGGGTGGGTGTATCTTTCTTCTCTGGTTGTAACATGCCAAAACTCAGAGCCTATGGGTCTAACATAAAAAGTTTGCTGTTATTTTACAGTATATACAGTATATGAAAGATCACATGTATGTCACGTGTTTCTGTTTAAATGTAAAGTTTACATGTGTGGATTTTTTAACAGAATATAAGTTTGGCTATAATTTTAAGGGTCACTTTTTTAAAATATTCTGACCAGTTCACATTCATGTATTTTGTCAGTAAATGTGCTTCCTGGAAACTGAACCCACCGCTTTTGTACTGCTAACCCAATGCTCTATCAACTGAGCTACAGGAACATGCAACATGTCGAAAACTGACTTGTTAGGGCAAGTCCCCACTATTTGTTCCATTCGCAAATCAGCCAAATCTTGTTTTGCTTCAAATCTAAATACAGCATGTCAACAGGTTTCTGTAAGGTTAGGGGTTTAGAGGTTGGGTATAGTAAATATCATTATCTTAATATGAGAGCCATTCTAAAAGAGGTCTTTACTAATATAGTTTCAAAGGTCCATGCACGTGTGCATGTTTGTATGTATTCCAGTTTGTGGCTATGTGCATGCATGTGTGACAGCGGCTCTCTCCAGCCTCTAAATCGCCTCCTTTCCGATGCTCTGTTTGCTCTGAGGGTCTGTGGGCTGCTGTACTGATCAATATCTCTTTCTACTGATCAATAACGTCCTCTCTCAAACTGACAAATGCAAGCTCATCATGTGCACAACTGACATCCAGCTAAGATCATTGAAAGCTAGGACATCTTCTACAATCAATATGGAAGAGAGTCTGAGAGAGTTCGGCTAACCTACTCGGTGCAGAGTTTGGAGAGAGCCCCAAACAATGCATTCTGAAAGAACTCCCCTATGGCTGGGGAAAGATGGACAGTATGGGCTCTCTATGGATAGCGAGAGCCAGAAATACTCTAAAGCTGACAGCAGCTCTGAGGTGGCTGGACTGGAAAATGATTTGAATACTGCCATAGGCGATATTTCTGTGGCTTTCTGAGCAAAGTAAAGCCAAACAAGCTTCTGCCTCTCTCTCAAAGTGATCCCTTCCACACTTCCCTTTCCCCTCTCTATCTCCCTCTCTTTATCTGTTTTTCTCTCGTTTTCTCTGTGAAGGGAGATTTCATGCTATACAGTGCTATAAAGCTCTTAAGTATCACCTCTGGCTCTGTCCTTTTCTAACTTTGTTGGTGCTCTGTTTCATACGTAATTAAGTTCATATAAAATTTCCTAAATCAACCATTTCTTCAAAACAGAGAAGTTAAGGAAATTATGATCTCCGGAGTTTCGGTGAAAAGAGACCAATTAAATGTGTTATTTAACCAGGGTAGGTTCTGTTGTGTCATTTGTATAATGAGCCATATTATTTTGAAGAGAAGGGCTTCCTCGCACTATTGAGAAAGCCCCTGGGTCTTAAAGGGAAATGCCACTTTAGAGTTATACCATGGGAAAAGTGACTTCTCACAGTGCTTCTTTTTTTTTAACTTATAAGAACTTAAAACAGTATGCATCATTTTAAAGTTTGCCTCCAATTTGAATTTTAATACTTATACATTTTAAATACTTTTTAAAATGTTTTATTTTATACTTTTTATATAATTATTTATACATATAAGACCTGGTGTCACAAATACTAGAGCTAAGGACTGTCCTGAAATGATCCCTACCCACAATGCACCACACCAGCCAAGTCCAACACTGTAGTCCATCATCTAGCAGTTTAGCATAATAAATGTGAGCTCTGTGCTTACTCACCGTACAGGATGTTAATGAGAGAGATGGGCATGACCAAGATTCCCACCAGCATGTCCGCCACTGCGAGGGAGCGCAGGAAGAAGTTTGTTGCATTCTGCAGCTTCTTCTCCAGCGACACGGCCAAAATAACCAAAATATTTCCTCCTACTGTCAAAAAGATAATCACCAGTATCAGAAGGGCTGGCCAGTTCTTCTCTTTCATCACCTCCCTTTCTACCCCATGAGGGGAAGATGAAGAAGAGGATGAGGAGAGATTGAAGCCATAGTCAGTCCCAAAGAAACTCTGGTTTAGGCTCACTGTGGTATTACCAGGCCAGACCATCCAGCCAACTAGGTCTAGGGAGGATGTTGTAGAGCCAAAGCTGGCCAGAACTGGCCCACCAGGTGCCCCCATCATCTGAATGACTTTCTTTCTCCTCTCTCCCCAAAACAGTGTTTTAATTGTAGATCTTCTCAATCATGGCCACTGATGGCCATTATTGGAAAGAAGTTTTGATTGTTTATGTTGTTAAATGAAAAGCAATTCACACAAATTGCTATGTAAAGGAAAAATCTACTACATTAAGTATATCCATAGCATTTGCCTTTTGCTAGTTTGAGGTGCAGGATCTTGATCATGAGGAGCATCTCTGTAAAAAAACAAAAAGACACAGAATAATTAATAAAAAAAACTACCCTGATATTTCAGACAGAAGCTTAGAAATCAGAGATCGTCAAAATGAATAGTATTTGAATAGTATTTTGGCATTAGGTTATGTCTAAGGGTGACTGATGAACAGTCAGTCACCCTTAGACAGGCTTGTCCTGTTAATTTCATTATTTGTTCTCACAGTAAGGATATGTCCATCACAATATTACAGGCACAAATTATCAGTCACGGAAAGATCCATCCACTTTAAAAACGCCTTGTCTTTAGGGTAAAGGAGGGTAATTGAGTTCACTAAGTTAAAATGATATGCTACAATCTGGGTCTCCACTAACCTGTCGCACCTCACTGCACCGGGCTACTGAGGTCCATAATTCAGCAAATCTGAGGTTACCCCTTATTAAATTAACAGATATTAATAACTCAAGACACCTGTCAAAGGTAATGTGATATAACGTCATTATTATTGTGATGGACAAGTGGGTAATTGTCTTCTCATGCATCCAGTCACTTTGCCCCTTGAACTAAACGCCATGTCTAATCAGCTTCGGTAATTGCAGTTCTCACCCCATCGGTTAGCCTGTGCATTATAGCAGGTTTACACTGATGGCAAGTTGCGTGCGTGGGAATAACAAGTACCCACAGTACACTGTGGCCCACATCAAACCATACATGCTTTAATTACCACAACACAGCCAAAAGAGAAAGGGGGTAGAAATGGGTAACCAGATGACTCACGCCCTAACATGTTGACATGCTGAGCATGTTGCATATGGTTTCAAAACTCCCATCGTCCAAAGGTTGTGTTTGTCATGAATAATGGATGAACAGGGTGATTACTTACGTTTTTAAACAGTTAAGATGATCAGTTTTATTTTCATGAAATTATTATACCACTGAATATTGGTTCGTTGCCTACAGGGCCAGATTTTTTCGTTGCCTCTTGGCCACAAACATCACAGGGGCCACCGCCTGTCACCCCAAAATGAAACAAAAGTAATTTTAGTGTGATAGCCTTGTGGGCAGCACTCTGGCATATCAAGTGGATAGCGCTTCGGGCAACCGATGTTTGGCTCAAGATCATTTCCTGATCCTGCTCCACTCTCTTCTCCTGACTGAAATAATAATCAACACAAAATTGTTTTTGTAGGCATTGAGCACTCATACAGTGGTGGAATTATCCAATCTTTATGCTTCCTGTTAAAAGTACAGAGAAAAGAACCAATTTAAGTAAGTTAGAAGCAAAACGAAGCATTTCTCTCTCTCTTCTCTCTCACTTGTCCTCAATTGACTGAAAATGCAAGTAACACAAAAAAGTATGTCCTGGTTTCCATCTACAAAGCTTATGAAATTATGTTTATTCACTTTAGTGGACAGCAGTTTTGTGATATACAGACAACGTTTCCTACCCATCTAAAGAGGGAGAGAGTGAAATTGCAATATTCCTCAAACACAGTACAGCACAGTCCTCAAACTACAGTTCTCTGAACTAGAGTTCTCTGTAGTTCACTTTATTTAGGAGACTAGAGATAAAGCAAACAACAGCAAAAAATGATCCAACAATAAATAAATCACTTGATAATCACTTCCTGTGCGTCCACCAAGCACACTTGTCCTAAATGGAAAGAAATATATAGGTTCAAGAAAATTGCTCAAATTCTGCTCTCATTATTAAAGAACAGAGTATGTCCTTTGGCAGATGCTAATGGGTAAAGAGGAACACTATGGGCAGCATTATGTCAGGCAAAGAAGCAAATGTCAGTATCAAGGAATTTTAAAATTGTCCATGTCTCACTATATACAGTACGTCCATGATTCTGATCCAAATTAGAGGTGATGTGCAAAGCAAAAAGCAGTTTATTAGAGAGAACACTGGAAGATGAACTATAGGTTAACAAATCTGATTGAGGCACTAAATAACACCTGATGCAAATCTTAATCTAAGTCTGTCCAACTCTCGAGCTCTCTCAATTTCTTTGTCTCTTCCTTCTTCAGATAATTCTAAATTTTCCATTTGAGAGTGCACTCGCAAACTGCGATTCTGCATTCCAACAATAAGTAATTAGCCTCTTCGGCAGAAACCAATCAAGCAACTGTGAATTGGGTTAAATTACCATGAAATAGAAAAGCTGTAAGAATCTGGGACAATGCACAAACACCTTTCCAGTTCTAGTACTTAATCCTGTAATGGTCAGTGGTAGGTTGAGACTGGAGGTAGAAGTGGAATTTAGGCTGTAGGTTAGGTTACAGGTTTAGTATGAAAAGGTTGTAATAGTGGGGAAATGACTATCTTATTAAATCTACTTGAGAAAAAGTTAAGCCATTAACTTTTAAGTCCTTCACATTTATTGCATGGCTGGTGTTGGTTGTTCATGCAATACAGATGTGATAATTCCCAGCCACCATGCAACCAGAGATTACAAAATGTAATATCAGACTGCACATCTAGGCTTTCTTACCAATGTTACTTTGCTAACCTAAATAAAACATTTTATCTTCAAATTTGTCCTTTGTATTTAACCCATCAAGTTAGCATGCACATATTGAAGTAGTGAGTAGTGAATGCACATACTACAAACTGTGAACACACACCCGGAGCAGTGGACAGCACTGTGGTGCCTGGGGAGCAAAGTTTCACATTGGCCTTTTCTCAAGGCACCTCAGTTGTTACCTGCTGGCACTGGAATATTAACCAGTGACCTTCTGGCTACAAGTCAGACTAACCAGTTGGCCACAATTGCCCACTTGAGTACATAGACAGAGTCAAGCGAGTGTGTAGAAAAAGTCGCATAAGTTCAGAGAGAGTGGCCACTTGTCTCAGCCGTGTCTTCACGACTTCACTTTGCATGTGCGGATACTTTTCTATGCGCTTGTATCATCCATGCATGTGTATCATGTCCTGCATGCTTTAAATTGTAATATGAATAAAATTGTGAAAGGATACGAGCTAGAACAGCCATTTGCGTGTAGTTTGGCACAAATAAGATAAATAGACTTACATAGATCTCCAGAGGCCCCCCAGAGGAACACAATGGGCAAAAACTAAACATGTATATCCAGATATCTCTCTGTATATGTTTGGGTAATGGACCCCAGCCATAGACAAAAGTCTTTCTCACATTTCTTAATTTATTATTCTGTTTAAGTGCTGCATTCCATAGCTGAGGCTATCATTCTTGACCACGTTTAAATTGTTGCATATAGATTTAGAAGTGGCCTAGAAAGTCATGTACTCACTGCCATTCAATGCAGCACTTTAATAGAACAGAATATAAATTCCAGCCTCAATTTATCCTGGTAGGAAAAATCCTGGTAGAAAAAAAGAATAAAAAAATATATCTTTATGGAATGAAAACGTTTCTCGAAACATATTTCAAGCGTGCCACAGTACCACATAAACTGCATCACAAAGCATTTGAAAAAGTAAAACCAAACAATAAATAGCTAAAACTGAACTGCTCTGTTAACTGTTGCCCCTGGCAGTTTTTTGTTAGCAAGGTGAAATAGCTAGTGCAGGTTTTTGAAAAAAAAAATCAGTAAATGCCTTAAACAACAACAAATACTTTGTCCGCTCTTCATTTATTACAAGGCCCTCAGGAACATTTGATTCTGATTGGTTAGTCAAGCAGTCGAGTTTTTATGAATAATGACCATAGCCCATGGATACACAGTAGCCATGTTCATGATGTATCTCTCCACAGCTTCTGTGATTTGACTTAAGCTCTATTTAATTTCAAATCAATATTTCATGTTCATGAAATTATTAATT
This sequence comes from Chromobotia macracanthus, assembly GCA_036877525.1. NCBI lineage: Eukaryota > Metazoa > Chordata > Actinopteri > Cypriniformes > Botiidae > Chromobotia > Chromobotia macracanthus. Next base: position 9,221,243 of record JAZGTH010000016.1, read on the forward strand.
TGTTTACTATGAACCCAAAGAGAAGAGGGGTTTACTATATATTATCCTCTACATATTGTTTGTTACATACAAAATATGTTTCACCACAGCCAAATTCATACAGTCTTATTGTAATGATACTGTTCTTAATCTGCAGCCTAGCTGGTAAACAGCTTGCAGTACCTTACCATTATAACCTACAGATCTGTTTCTACAATCTGCTCCTTCTAGATAACTCATACTTCTGATCTGTAAGCCATTCATGTCTGTTTGTCTCTGTTCTTCTCATGCAGGAGAAGGTCAGTCAGCTAATAAATTAGCTAGTGTGGGAGGACTGTTACAGGAGTCACTAAAGGCATTGTCAGATTCCTGCTTCCGGAATATTCCTGCAATTATGTAATGGAAACTGGAATAGATGAGGAAGCCTTTGTTTTCTGTCATTTAAATGTATGTTGGTGTTCTGGTAGTAGGCATCCTCTTTTTCTCACACCTCAGAAGTGTGAATAGTCACAGATTTATGAGTACTAGGACAAAACATACCATAAAACTGATAATCAAATAAAAAAATAATGTGTAAAATATTTAATGTAAATATAGATGGATCTAGCATTCATTGAATGAATGTTTCAGACTGTGTACAAAATGGTTTCAGAATGATTTCACACAAACAAATCCTATGGTGTTGATAAAATGAAAACAACAGGGTTGACATATCATGTGACACTAAAAATATAAGAAAGAATTAGTTGAAATTGTGTATTACAAAACTATACTTTAAAATTTTACACCACATCTACTAGAAAACCCACCAGTGCTTGTGACCTGGCTGAACTCATAGCAGGTAAAATATGGCAAGAGGATGTTCAGAATGAGGGATGACTTTAATTTTGCCTCATTTTGAAAATGCTTTCATAAATGTCTTATGGTGTTAACAACAACTAGGGACACAGCTATGAAACCTTCTAAAATAGGTATATTATTATATATCTTTTCTATTTCTTTTTGTCAGGACATAACAGCAATTTCTCTTTAAAATAATTACATTATGTATAATATCGTTATGGGTATGGTTTTCTTAAGTTTAACATAATTTAATCTATATGAAATATTAATTTATGGTCTGAACACAGGTGATTGCAGAGGTATTGAGTGATAATGTAATGTAATTATTTTGATTGAAAAGGAAAAAATCAAATTAAATTGTATATTCTATCGATCAGCTTTATGTAAAGTATAAATGCTAAGTGAAAATGGTAATAGTAATTTATTTTAAAACATGTTTAGTCACTTTGCTCAAAAATTATGGTACTGTAAACATGGATTTGTAACAGAGTTGTAGGGTTTGTAGTATCCTACTTACACAGTCATTGAACATATTGCTTGTAGTAATACTCCTTTTTCTTATCCAGCTGTTATTCTTTGAATCATAGGCTAGTCATGTGCTAACATGACTGCTAATATACATTTAACAGGCAGAAGTCAATGTACAATCAATACTGTTTCATAAAGACATAATAATGAGGTTAATACATACATAAAGAAACAAGAGAATGAGTTACATGAGAAACAAGGAACAGACCCTAGAAACAGAAACTTTTATCAAATACACTTATAGTTCAGCAACACCAATGTCTTTTGTAGAAGTTTCCTTTTATATGCTGATTTTGGGCCAGTCTTGTGCCTACAAAACATATCTAATATAAAAAAATATTAATTTAAGCAAAACCCTAGATACTATAGAACAGGCCAGTGCATAGCATTCTGGGATTTATTGTCCATTTTTGCATTTCATTTGAAACTTTGCATTTTCTATGTCTTTTGTGGTGAAGTCACAATAGCTATTTGCATGCATGCCTCTGAATGGCACATCTGCCGCACTCCGAATTTCCTCCATTTGCCCATCCAGATCATTAAAAAAAGCAAAATAAGTCTTCTGCAAATGTAAGCATGAGCAATCAACAAGCTATGTGAGGCTGAAGCTCTGTGATTGAAATTTCTCTTTTAGTGTGTCTTGTCATAACAAACATTCTGTTCTAAAAACAACAGATAGGAAATAATCCATGATAGCAAAATAAGTGGAGAGCATTTCATGGTAAGTTTTTGATTTGGTACATTGTGGTATATGCAGTAACCTTTAATAATTACGTTACCTTTTATGTTTTATGTAACCTTTTTAAAATGTAACATTTTGGTGTATGAATGTAAACTGATGTCCCTAATGAAATAAGAGCATTTGGAAAAATGTGTGTGTCTCACTCTTAATGTGAAAATCAAACCATGTCTGGATGTACAGTAAGTAATGTGTGAACAAGGACTCTTTGCAAGCTTTTAAACAATTAAAACTCAGACATCTTCAATATCTTTCTCTCTAAGACTTTTTTACTTTCTACCTAAGTGTTTTATTAGTTTTCGTCTATATATGATATCACTCCATGAGTCATGAGCCGACTCATAATTTCGTTTTCAGTTCATTTTTTGTCAAATTTTTGCAGGCCTCCAGGGGGCATGTTTATATTGGTATTCAGGGAGACAGTTTATTGATTTATATCTTTCTTTTACTCTTTCAAGCTTTCAGTTCTGAGTTTCTTCCACATTTAGGGGCAGAAAGAGCCTGTCTGTATGCTCTATGCTCTTGAGTGAGCACTATTAGCAGTAATTTTATCACTCTCTTTTTTCTCTCCAAATATCTTTGCCCTCCCTTTCTTTTCCTCTTTTCTATCACAACAGAGAAATACCTTTGTACTTCACTCTTGCGTGACTAGTCCTCCCCCTTCTCTATTTCCTTTATAACTCATTTAACTCTTCTAATGCATCAGCCTTTTTATATAATGCTTGTTTGCAGCACACATACACATTTTGGCAAGAAGATTATTGGTTGAAAGCATCTTTTAGATGTCACAGCTAACTGTTCCTCTCAGAGGTTTATTAGCACCTGTCCATTCTGTAATCTGTACTCTCAGATTATTTTTTTAGAGTTTTTTTACGGCACGCAAAAACATGCCCCTCCCACTTCAGCAGCGTCTTTCTCTAAAGCAGACTCCCACTGAATCAATGCTTGATTACAGTGATAATTACAGTGCTTTGCTAGTAACATTCAAATGAACAATCGTGGCGTGATGCTGGAGTATTTTGTTCTGGGTGATCTGTAATCTGTTATTAGTGCTTCACAATTACAACACATGATCAAAGATGAATAACATAACAATTTCTCTCGTCCAATTAATAAACACTTGAGGTTCTTCACTTCCTCCATGTGACCCGCAGTTCAGTGATGAAGCGATGCATTCGATGCACTCATTCTTCTGTTTGCAAAGCTGATTCAATGACTCTTGAGCTGTTTGGATATTCGAGGGCAATCAATGAGACACAATCACCCCAGTACTGCAGTGGCCTCTACAGTGAGGTTTAACAGGGGGAGTTGGCAGGGTTAATGATAATGCAGCACAGATTGAAGTATCAGTGGTCTTGAGTGAGGCAAGGATCCTCAGAATGCTTTCGGTCTTCCTGATTGACCTATTAAATCATGGAAAAATGTCCACAGGGACAAACATTTAGCAGTGTGGGGAAATGATGATCTGGGTGGATCCAGCATCTGCATGTGTGTCTCAAAGCTGATTGCAAACACATCGGGGTTCATAGCATAGTTTTGGACAGCCTCTTTATCATTTCTCCTTTCTATTTTTCTGTCAAAACAGAGAAAAACCTTTTTTTGCTTTCTGTTTTGTCAGTTTCCCCCTCTTCTCTATTTCTGTTTTCCATCACTTAACTCTTTTAATGCACCAGTCTGTATATATAACAAATGTTAGCACACACACATACATACACATACAATTTTCCAATGACCAATCTAACTTTCACTGTGACAACGGATGTAAATTATCATGCAGCGCTATCCTGATTGTTTGTTTATTTTAAAAGAGGCTTTTAGAAACAACATTGCAGACGTCAAAAATAAAATGCATATAATTATATTTTGCTGCTGATAGTGGCATTTGATGTTGGGGCTATACTGCAATACTTGCAAAACAAATGCAATACTTTATAATTTATATTATATTTAAGATACATTTTCAAATATGTATGGCATTCACTTACTAACAATATCACTAATCAAACTGATAAAATCTGACATCTGTGTTTGCTGACTTTTGTAAAGCTCAAGCCACCAATTCAGTGAGCAAACAATTGTTTAAATGATTGAGCATAATCAGACAACATCCTATAACCCTTTAACCCGGCAGCATGTAGGTAAATGAATCGTCTCACTTTGAATCATTTACACTGTCCTTTTGGACAATCTTTTGTGCTGTTCCTACAATAATATGACTTTCAAAAGCCTCTAATACAGTCAGCAATGGAACAGAGTACAAGAAGTCCTCATTAGCAAAAAGCCCTCGTTGAGGGGCATCCAATGAGCCCTGCACACTCCTTTGGCATGACAAAGCAGCAACAGGACAAGGACACCTTGCATTTGATTAAAGACAACCTGTGGCTGTGCCTCAAAGCAGAACACCAAGAAGCCCACAGATGCTTGAGAGATTATCCTGCTAAATGTGAATTTAATTGAATTTTAAAGGGTCCATCAGTATACTCAACATCAGTGTATATCAAACTGACAAAAGGAGAAATTAAAATGTGATTGATTTTACAGTGAATCATGGATTGACCATTTTAAACTATTTTCAGAGGCCCAGAGGAGAAATTTACACTGTTCCCTTTACACACAATGTACTGTAGTACAACCAACGTACAGTGGTTACCATGGTACAATTTTTAAAAACAACTTTTTGAAAACATACTCTTTGTTAGAGTTATAAATCGAAAGATAAGATTTAATCTTAGTGGACCTGATACAAAACAAATGAAAACCCACTTGTTAAAAAACACTTTAGTGAGAGGTCTATAAATTCTTGTTGGGATGTACTAACTGATAGCTCAGTGAGATTCTGTTATAAATGGTGGTTGGCAGTTCAATGGTGACTGTCAATATCATCTGAATGAGGTGATTAATGTGGGGGAAAAAGAAATGAATCTTTTGTTAATCTTTTGGTGATGAGAAACAATAATGTCTGGAGTGCAATCCATCGATCAGCCTGAAACAGATAGTTGGTGTTGAGTGATGACAAGCTTCATCTCCTTTTTTGTCTCTCCGTCTTTTTCTCTCATTTTCTCTGCTTTATGGTGGTTGTTAATTGTTGTGATAATGGTTTAGAGCCTTTGTGTGGAGATAAAAGACTCTTATCTAACACACTGTTGTCCTTACACATATGCACAAACACGCTTGTATGCGCCCAAGTTATACAGTATGTGTGGTCGCAGCCATTTATTTTTAAGGGCAACATCTCAATCTTTAAAATGAGGAAAAGAGTTTTGGAGGACGTGAACAGTCTGTTCTGATTACCACCCCATCACAACCTTCATGAATCATCCGAGAACTAGCGAATCCTGGTATTTCTGACATTCAGGATGCCTAAGACCATAATTATGTGATGTGTGTGTGAAAGTGTGTGTGTTTGCTCGGAAATGTTGTGATAGACTATGGCAATTAGAATTTGTTTGTTTGTTCGAAAACTTTACTTGCTGACACAAATCCAGCAGCTTTCATTGCCCACACACAGACCCTGTAAATAAAAAAACAAATGAGCAAACAAATAAATGGATAAGAAATAGCAGTAAAAGTGGGCTGCTTTAGTGCTGAAAGTCTTGCATTAAAAAAGAAAAAACATCTCTCTGAGTTCTTACACTAAACTAGTCACTTGAAAGGACATACAACAATTTATCATCATGAAGGCTTTGACAGTTTTGCTTCTATCTACCACATTGCCAAGGCTGATTCTGTGCCCATTTCTTCTGCTTTTAACTTAACACTAACCATTTAGCTCTAAAGAACTTCTGCATGCTTACAACTTCCTCTGGCTCCTTTAACTTCCTCTGGCTCCTTACATGCAGGTTTCTTCAAGTGTCTTGGAGACGCTACCACAGTTCTTCTGGATTTAGTCTGTCTCAATTTTTTCTTTTGGTTTATAATGTAATCACAGACAGACTCGATGATTGTGAGATCAGATCTCTCTGTGGAGCACTGGCTGTCAGACTCCTTGTACATACAAAAATCTCACTGGATTATTACAATTAATGGCAAAAAGAATCTTTGGAAATAGAATTTTTATATAGAATTTATATATATAGAATTTTTTCATTCATCAATTCAGACAATTAGTACATCACATGACCTGTTCATCCAATAATATCGCATTCCATGATCAATATTCCACTCCGGTGATTGTAATTGATGCAGCAAGTAACATCTGTTCCACAGCTCTGGAGTCTCACAGCTCGCACCCGAGACCTCCGTCAGTAGGCAGGACTGGGTGCAGGAAGAACCATTAGGGTTTTATCCATAGTCAGCTGTCAATCAAAGCAAACTTTAGAGTCTCTGAGTTAAGAACCACCTGTTGTGGGAGAGAGATACACTCTCTGAGGCGCTCTTTTTCATCATCACATAGGAGTCCCATAGAGCTCTACCCGTCACTGGCAATCACCCAAACAAAGCCTGACCCCGCCTGCGCCAAATATTCATTAGATATTTTAATGAGATGCAAAGCGAGTGTCAGTGGAAAAAAAATGAAAGACATGCAATTAAGGGAAAATGGGAACGTTAGTGCCACCTTTGGCCCCTAGTTAAACGTCCAGAAACCATTTGCTTTGTCAGCTCATTTCTGATACAGCTTCTTTTGAAATAAAAGATTTGTAAAAAAATTTGTAAAAATGAAAAGGAGTTCCCTCTTAAAAAGCCTGTGATCATTTTTCTTTCAGGAGACTGTAACAAGCCTTGGGGGACAACAGTGTTTGCATATCTATGTAAATTAGCATGAGTATGTGAAGCCAAGAAAAAGCAGTTGACTAGCTGTTGTGGTTTAAGGCAAATAAACTATGGTTTTAAGTTTTTTGTCCACAGAGAATGGGTCTCGCTGTTATGAGTCTAAATGAGAAGGAATTGGAAGAGAAGAGGAAATAAAATTTTATTCATTTACCGAATTAGAGAAGAGAACAGAGTATGAATAGCATTCATCTTATGTTTTCATACCTATCTAACAAAGATAGTTTAGGGGGGAATAGCTTAGCCTCCCTCTCTCTCTCTCTCTCTCTCTCTCTCTCTCTCTCTCTCTCTCTCTCTTGCTGTCTCCACTGTAACAGGTAACCCTTATTTTTCATCATTTGCTCATCTCCCTTCACATTTCATTTAAATCAAGTTCTGCTTTACATTTTTTCTCTTTGTAAAAGCTGTTTTACTCAGATATGCGTCACCATAGGAAGACTGTTATAACTTCCGTTTTATGGTGACTTTAAATGAAACATCACTGTGAGCATTATCAGGTCCTATGAGGACTGAAAAAAACAGATGAACAGATTATAATAATTATAAATCTCATTAAATCTTATATTAAAACTCCTCTGCTCTGAAATCAAACACAGCTGTAGCTCAGAGAATCATGTGACACGTCAAGTCAGAGCTGGTTGGGCCACAGATATTTTAATGGGGTGTGTGCAGGACAATGAGTTAATTAAAATCCTATATCTGATAGATCAGGCAGACGAAGTATGTCCTGCTAACACACATTCATCAAGCACTTTCAGCAGACCTTCAAGCTCTGTGGGAAGCAACTGCTTCTGTCACAGATGTGTGTGAGTAATAGAGAGAAATACTTTACAAAATGCAAAAGGACTGCATGTTTGTATCTCAGAGAAAGTATACTTTTCTTTAGCTACACATTGGGGACTTATATGAAATAAAGACTTGTGAGTGTAAATGTAATCTGTGACATACAAATAGTGTTCTGCATAAACACTACATGCACAAGTGACTTGATTTAACCTTGATTTCAACACAGGTGATATAATGAATATAAGGAACAATACAGTAGTCTAAATAATAATAGGTATAAATATGGTATAAATATACATAGCACACACAGTTTTGGATAAAATAGTCAGTTAAGTGAATAGTTTTTTTTAATTTAAAAATGTATTTTTTTAAATGTCTGATTAATTACTTAACTGAAGAAATCATATTTGTAATCAGCCATTATAGGCATTATCTGCCACGTATTTTCATAGAAGATGACATGATGAGGCAACATAGTTAGGTTTACCTACTATTTGAAACAGCCTTCTTGTTGGCATGCTTATAATGCCCTAAAACGCTGCCTCCATAGATGACTTTGTAGAGTTTGAAACAGTGCAGCACTTTATGACTGCAGGAATCTACAACAAAAATTTCTGAAAGATGTATACTTACAATAAAATCACCACTATACAAAAAGGAGGGATCAAACGGGGTTGAGTATGAGCACAGAGCTCTACACAGCAGATGGTTAAGGATAGATTAGGATGTCTCATTAGCCAGCTCTGTTCTGCCTCTCTCAGACTTTGGCCAGTATCATCTGATTCACACATCCAATTTAACTGAAATCAGGCCTGGGAGGATTAGGAAAATAATTTTAAACACCTGTGATTTATCCAGATAGATATGATACAGCATTCATATAGCAAAAACAGAGCTACATGATGAAATACAGTGTAACAGATCTGTCAAAGACAGAGAGAGAGAGAGAGAGAGAGAGATAAGAATTAGACAAAATTAGAGATGAACAAGGAAATGTTTGTAATAAGTGATCTCATAAATACATAAAACAAGCGTGTGTGTTTGTGTGTGATTGATGCTGGTTGGTAGAAGTAACTAATTAACTGCAGAAACAGATTTGACCTTTCCCTCAGACTACATTGATTCCCCAAATGAACACAAACATAACTCATAAACACAAGTATAATACACAGAGAGAAACAGACAAATATAAATATATAGATAAATACAGTTATAGAGAAAATGGCAACTTGTAGAAATGACAAATAGAAGATAGTGTGTGAGATATAAAGAATCAAGAGAGATGGAATGTGAATCTATAAATACACAGACACAGTGAAAGCACATCCTTTTTCTATCACTAGGCCAAACACACACAAGTGTTTTACTATATTAATAAATACATCTCACAGGCTTCCATTTACATTCCAGTATAATAATATTTCTGTCCTCTACTACTAACCCAAACACTTACACAAACCTGTGCATATTATTTAAAGAGACCATAGAAGCTGTATTTGCTAAGACAGTTAGACACTATGGTTTTCATTACACATATGTAACACTTACAAAAGTCTTCTACATTTACACATTTTAATGAAGACATTATTAAAATGTTTTTTCTTGTGAGGACTGTTGGCTGGTCCCAACAAGGCAGGTGAAACCTGACCCACACAAAGTGTGCACAATGTTTGCCCTTTGATTTGAATTTTGTAGATTTTTAAATATAAATTTTTATTCAAGGTTTCTTTGACCAAAAACATTTGGAATCAAATATTACATTCCCATTCTTTCTCTCCATCTCTTTCACTCCTACACCATGATAGTGTTCTATGACACGTCAAAACGTGACAAAACTAGATTCCATTATTGTCAATAATGCTGTCTAGAAGTGGAAAAGCCCAATGCCTTTGCTCCTGTTATTGTCACGCTACACAGCTCCACTAGTCAATTTATTTTGCTAACCTAAAATAATTTTAGTTAAAAAAAATCAAACAAGTAAATTGATTATGATTTGTTATATATTGAAATGTCTTTAAAATATATTTAAACATCTGTTGTAATTTGTAGGCCAAAGATAGTTGGTCTTTGGCTTACTAATTTTACTGATCAAAATTCCTAAATCAATCTGTTGTTTTTACCCATACTGTCTGTATTTGCATACTAACAAAATCTGTTGAGTTATGTTGGATATAAAATATGATAGTAATGTAAAATATGTAGTAAAATATGACGTGCAGCTTTAACACACTTTCATTGTAGACAGTCATAAGCCTATCTGAGTGTAATAAACAAACATTTGAATGTTTCTGTGTACATTGTGCAATTCTAAATGATCTGAATTATGATTGGCTAACCACTTTGCATGTGAAATGAGTAACAACTGAATAGACTGTCATATGTTAATGTATTCATAGTTAATGTATTCATATAGACATCACAGCCTTGCATTTTCAAATTAAAGTTTTTTTTTTCAAAAATGGTCTTTGCTGAATGAAGAGGGATCAATGCATTGTGAACCTATAGAAAATGACTCTGTATAATACATCAGACTTTTATTTCAAAGACATTCTATAATATATCTTTTAGAAGGAGAATGATTAAATTGCTAAGAGCAGATGTTATGTGACTGTGTGTCAGAACTGGGTCCAGATTGCTCATCACTGTGTGTGGTCTTGTACACTGGGGTTTGTGGGGTCACTGGAGCTCTTGTGAAAGACAGAACCCAACCTCAGACCTGAGGTTCTTATCTCAAGCTGAACCCTTTGCTAAGTGTGTGTGTTTCAAGATGAGTCTTCTGTTAATCTTGTGCAAGTGTGTGAGGTTGATTGTGAGTGAGCATAGCCTGCTGTGCTTCACAGATGTGATTTTGCATGCTTTGTAGTCTCTCTCTCTCTCTCTCTGTCATGCATACACATACACACATGCTCTGTCTAACCCATCAGCAGTCATGTAAACAGTCATGTGTGAATGACTGGAGACCTGTGCTTAGCTGTACCCACCTGCCTACCCCCTGTGGTTGTGTGTTTACGCTTCAGTTTGTATTTAAAGTCTAAAATATATGGACAGCTGTGTGTGTGAATGCATAAAAAAGTGCTGTGTAGATTGGGTGATTCTTAATTGTGTGACTGTAAAATTATATTCTGTATATCTCTGTACAAGAATGTGATTATTGACATGCCAGCTTGGTGGTAACGTTATTAGGAACTGCAAAATAATGAATGGATTAAATCAGAAGGAAAATTGTATCATTTATAGAAAATAAAATAAACATATTTTTCTTTTAAATAAAAATATATGCATGTCACAGTTTCAATATGTACTTGTGCATGATTTCACGGTCTGTAAGCAATTTTTATGACCAGTAATTGTTTTCTAATTCATCCAACACTGGCAGGTGTGGCAAAGAGTTTAAACAGGGGCAGTTATCTTGGAGCTTTCAAAGCATTTTAGGATTAAGCCCCTCCATTATTTATTTTAAGACTGGATGAGCAAGTAAACTTGTGAATCTGTGTGTGTGTGTTAATGCATCATTATCAAGTGAGTACAGGGCTAGGTCAGTGGGTAAAGCTTTTAGTATTATGGTTAATTAGCCCAATAGGTCTTAAATAAACCCCCTACCACTGAACATCTAATTCCTAATGAACTGTTCCGGCCTTCTAACTAACTCAGCAAGTCTTTCAACTACTTCACTGTCATTTCATCATGTCAGATTTTAAATGCTGTCTTGTTCTTTTTAATGGAAGCTTTTGCTTTTTTTGTTTCTTAAAAAGAGCTCTGAATTAGTGTTGAATATAAATCACAGTCAGAGTTCAGGGGACATATTACATAATACTGTTTCTCTACAGAAATGTCCTACCTTAAGTCTTACATTAAGATCTTATTGTTTAGGACAATTAGGATTTTTTTACAACTTCATGTTACAGAAGCAAATGTTAACTAGATTAAGGATTCTTATCTTTAGTTAGGAAACAAAATAAGATGGAGAAGCATAATCAGCCTGCTTGTAATGCATCTGAGATAGAAATAATAATAATAGGTCTCCAGATTCAATATTAGTCCACCATGTTTCATTAGAAATGCTCCATGATAAAATATAAATTTCAGCTTTTCAGTGTACATCAATAATCAAAATGTTCTTATAGGTGCTTAAATATATAAGAATTAAACACTGTTAGTCAGGGGTTGAGTATTAAAGTAATGTCCAGCTATAAGATAATACAAGTCATGTGGTTAGTTAACATCATGTATTCAGTAAAGTGTACACAATGAGAAAGTTTTTATGAACACATTGACAAGGGCTCCATCACAAAGTTTCGGTTAGGGCTCTCAGGTCTTGAATTTCCACTACCTATTCCCATGATCAATTCTAAAAATTCACCATTTTAGAATTAAACATTAATGAAAAAATAATTTGAATTATTTTTCTAATTATATTTTACACAAACAAGAATATCCCAAAAGCCCCAAAGGGACATTTTATCAGATTTGGCCTCTTTTGGACAGGACAAATGTGTCTCCAAAGTATAGATATGTGCACACACACTCAGATACATTGTGTTCTACCTGGCCTTATTTTGTGCTGTTAGTAAAGTGATTTATCTTCACGTTTATGTTGGGCACATTAATTTCCTGAACTCTCTGCAGTGTTAATGCAGATGGGAGCGTCTCGGTCCTTCTAAGAAGTTTGTTTTCTAAGTGATATCATTTGTTGTTCCATTACTGTTCACCACTAGTTTTGGCCATAAAACCGTCTTTGGTTAATCCCTCCAGTATTTACAACAATTTTCCTGAACAACTTTCCAACACTCTCTATGTCTACTCTCTATGAGTTCTCATCCATCCCCCCTCTTTCTCTCTCTGTCTTTCTTTCTTTCATTCTCTCTATCTCATCAATATAACTTGTGTCAGGTTGGCCAACATGTGTTCGGATGACAGGTGTAATTTTCAGAGGAACGCTGGAAAGGAGAACCTCCATAGAGGACTCGCACACAAGTGTCAAATTCCTCTGTCCATCACCTTTTCTTTCTCATTTTATCCTTAGAAATTTTCATTTATTCAGCTCAAAAACATTTCTCATATGTCTGTATCAAATTTAAAGCACTGCTCTACAGAACCAAACAGTGGAGACTACAGTACCGTTTTTTGCTGGCAGTAAAGTCTAAAATACAAATCTGCAATTCGTACTGTGGTCCAAGCACAAGAACATGGCCAAAATAAAGGAATTATAAGTATGAAGACACGTGCATAAAATTGAAAGAGAAAATATAAACATACTACCATCATTTGTCTGAAACAGTCATAATTGTTTTTGTTCTAGTGCTTGTCATCATCACCTTACCCTCATTATTATAACGTCACCATCACCTTTACCATCATTATTGTTACATCACCATCGCCTTTATTATCATTATTATTACATCACCATCGCCAATACCATCATTATCACAACCACCATCTTTACTATGATACCATTTTTACTACCTTTACCATCACCATCATTATTACACTTACCATCACTACCATTACTCTATTATCACAATCATTGGTGACACCAATACTATCATCTCTATCATAATCATCTTTATTGATAAGCATCACTATTACTATTGAGATGCAAACTTGTTGAAGATGTCTGCTATTGCTTTGATAAGCAAATTAACTTCAAATTTTCACATGGCATATAATAAAACTCTTTTGACTTGAGCACTTATCAACCACCTTTAACACCCCAGCAAAGGTGTAGTTACCACAAAGCAACCTCATATCAACCACTCTCAACACGCCAGCATTGTGGAGGTGGGTTTTGCATAGATAAGGACCACTCTCATTTTTATGTACAGAAAATGTAAAAATGTAGTAACCATTATTTATCATCAACTTTATCATTACCATATCTATCACCACTATTTTGAATCATTCTCTCCAGTTCTTGTAGTTTCTTTCTCTCTTTGTCTCTCTCTTTCTCTGATATTCGTTGTCTTCTAGAATGTAACATTTTTCCTGTACCACTATCTTTTAATGTGTAATCAAACACTCTATCAAACCTGCTCTTTATTTTGTCACAGCTCTATGTATTCAGGGTCAGTCCCTCGAGTCCAGTCAAATAATGATCCTTTCTTTCTCCTCTTCCTCAGTCTCTAACAGTGAAGAGCACCACTTCTCCATTACTTCTCCAGTCCCAAGCTTTGTAATCAGTCAGATCATTTGAGTGTGTGACCTTGAACTGGGAAAGGTCCTCATGTCTCAGACTTTTTTAATTCACAAGGTTGTATTCTGGGTGTATGATTGACAGCATGATTTTCCTCTGAGTGCATCCTTTGGTGAAATCTTATGTATGTGTTGGCATGCCTTTAGGAATGTGTGTTTTTGTGTATTAGTAAGTGTGTGTGTATATATGTGTGTGGTGTAATGTCCTTTACACCTACAGTATCTCTGTAGTCACAGCTTGCTGCAATTGCCAGGTGCCTGAGACTCAACTCTAGCTCAATACCATTTTCCACAATATACAAAAGCCAAGATGGGCACACACATATTAACTAAACCTACCCAGTTAGTCAATACCACATTACATACACCAACAGAGCTGGTCATATTTACAAATATCACACTCTATCGCACAAACCACAAATACAAATGATAAAGAAAAGAAATTAAAAAGGCAGCAAGGCTTCAGCAATCACAGATCGCACGGTAAAAAAATCAGCAGCCGGGGGCTCAGCTGTGTGAGACAGTGGCCGATATCGATCTGTGCTATCACCTCCTTGTAGCCAGTATGACACATGAAGGAAAAACTGTTCAGAATATACACCAGCATTTAACTTTAAAAACATCAACAGGTTTATGCCGATGTATAATTGATGTCATTTTTAGATAGGACACCTTGAAAGGTAAATAATTTAGACATTTCTTTCTGACAGCTGGGTTGAGACAGGCCCACAGGATACTGTTTAGACTTCAACTACGCAATACTTGCACATTCACTGTCAGGGTTCAGAAAGAAGACAGAAGGGTCATAGCATTTTACAGTTCCACTATCAGCTCTTGGGGTCCTAATCTTTACTTGATGACATTACAGAGGAGCTGAGGACTTCACAGACTGTTAATTAGGCTAAACAGAATGGGATATTGATGTTTCTGTCATCATTAACAGTAAAAAAAAGCAACTAATATTTATATGCTGTGTGATATCCACAGCATATACAGCATATAGCACAGCTGTGTGATAGCACAGCTCTACCTTCATAGCTCTGAATCTGTGAGACAGGATATATAAGGCAGGATATTTTTCATTTAATTGTTTAATTTAAAGAATTTTCACACTTTCTGAAAGGTAATTTAGAAATAGAGTATGATTTTAAGTAACTTAAGCAATAACATTTAGTTGCCAGCATAATCCCTCAGCTGAGCTTCCTGGAATTGAAACCCAGATCTTATGGCTGACAGTGTAATTGCTGAAGTTTGATGCTCCTTACTGACCATCATCTGCTTCAATAGATTCAGACTGTATAGTGTTCTAAAGAAGACAGTGTGTGATGAAGTGCAATTTTGAGATAATTTAGAATATTCCTTTGATTCCTGTAGGGATGAAAATAACAGTAATTTCAAAGTATTCAGTTCTGTGATCTGTTTAGTAATGTAAGAGCAGTGTAAATGTTTTCAGTTTCCCACTTTACATCTCGTGGGTAGTATTTTCAGCCCTGTTCCAAAATCTAGTGAGCAGCCTCACTCCCTACAGCCTAGCTTCTAAAGCAGCATGCTAATCTTAGTGGAACCTCAAAATTTAGTGATTTAGAACGCTCTACATTAACATTAACAGGTGGAGCGCAGTTTGTGCTCCTCATGAGAAGTATACAAGAGACACCTGCTAACACTCACAGTAAGAGTGCTAAGCTAACACAAGCATCATAGAAACAGAGGCAAGGCAAATTAAGATGAGATAAACTCAAGTGAAGTGTTTATTCTAAACATAGTAACAAAAGCAAAACAATGACTTGACGAAACCATGAACTAGAAAATGTGAAGAAGACTTGACTAGCTGTGACATAAAGAAGAAATACATTTAATACATGACTAGGAGAACATGAGTTATGTATATACAAAGGGGTTAACATGTAATGATGTCTCAGAATTGGGCCAAAATGAGGTATTTTAGAATGCTTTTTGAACAGCCTACTGAATTGAGTTTATGTCTGCGATGCCTTAAATGCTTTCTCGGTAGGCTCATTAGGCTAATTAACAGTGGAACTACTATGACCGGCTTTTATTCTATAAGTGGTAAAATACCAACCCACAATCACTATTTCAAACAAGTTAAGTGTGCAAACATCTGTCCTCTCTCAGAATACTGAAGTTGACTTCCGGTTACTGGTCGCTTACTCAGTAAGCCTCCTCGCTTACTGAGCTCAGGTTACACAATGTTGTTAAGTACTGTAGAGAACCCTCACTCCTCAAGTGTCTGTGATGAATTATTTACACTGGTGGTTTGCGTGCATATGCCAGGAAAAGTGAATACTGGGCACCAGCCATCCTCAGGGATCCAGCACCACAAAGCCCCCAACATGCCCATAATCTCTAAACCCACAGCTCTGTCTTATACACTCTATATCTCAATGAGGGTGTGGAGCTCAGCAGTAAAATACTCCTGCACTTTATTGTAGTGGGAGAATACAAATACACAGTTTAGATGGTTAGCATGGTCCAGTTACCCCTGATAGACACATCATCAGGCTGAGCAAATTTCTTCACTGGTGACATTTAAAAGAAGCTGAATTCTGACAAAATGCTTCACAAACAATTGTTTTAAATAACATGGACTTACATTTTTCCCTGTCTGCTGCCATTGACATAGTTTAAACAGTAGGGTAGACGCTGGTGCCATCAGCCAATCAAGTGCTGTCATGGCATTTTCTTGTTCCTCTATATTGAGTAATCACATAGCATTTAGGGCTTAGGTAATTGGCTCAAAGGAATGGAAAGCTGAGTATTCATGAGCTAAGCATCATTCAAATTGAAAACTTCAGGATTGGCCTTCCGCCATCCGAACACTTTGAGATAAATGGGAATGCTAACAGATGGCATTCTCCAATGCTCCTTGCTCTAACCAAGAAATCAGTATAAATAGCATTATAAATAGCAATATAAAATCCAGAAAAAAATGAAAAAACATGCAATGAGAATGGGGGAATTGAATTTTTAATTGAAAAAGAAAAATGATAATCTGGGCTTTTTCCCCAAAGCTTCATATCCCATGTGTTTTGCAATAATCACATGAGTAAAGAGTTTCAGACATGAGATCAATAAACTGCAAGTGATGGAGCCTTCGGAGACGGGTGTGTACACATGCATACACACTGTCTCAGAGGAGAGAGGTGTGTCACGCTTTGTAATTGAGGTGTGTTAAGACAGCCAGATGTGACAATTACAATCTTTTCTCCATTATTCCCATGTCTCCATTTAAAATCTCCCTCTCTCACTCTCTCTCTCCCAGACAAACACAGAATCAATCTCCATTCAAAATCAACCCTGTAATTGCTGTAAATGAGTCTGCAGTAATGAAACCTGTTTAACAATAAGAGACCACGGTGATCCACTGCAGCATCTGTGAGTATGAGGGGTTGAATCTATGATCACATATCGACAGACAGATTTAGGGCTGGTGACATTTCTACAAATCCATGTGGCTGGTTTGAATTACAGCTCATGACATAATGTATGTGGCAGACTGGAGTCAATATTTCTCAGGGAAGATTTATGTTTGAAAGTCAATTTCCAATGTATATAGGCATTTATCTTCAAGTTGTGGCTATAGATAAAAGTTATTCAATATTCTAAAAATAGAGAGTTCATCTTATACATTGTCATCACTTACAGGGTAAGTTACACATTGTGGAAAGGATCAGTTACACATTAGTACACATTGTCATAATACACCTGCCATTATATAAAATATTAAAATCAAATGACAATATCAGGTATCAATATCAAATCTATCATTGATAGACTTTGAAACCACTGACCACATACATTTATAATATTTAAAACACTTAAAGGTAAGGAGTTTCTTAGAGGCTAACAATAGCAACCTAGTTTTGAAAGAGAGCTCTCCACACTAAAGCCACACCTCCTCAAAAACACATGAACGTTTACAGATGTACAGAGTCTAGCAAATACATAGCTTGACAGGCAAGTAGGATAAGAAAATTTTATGATTCCTCACCTTTCACAGAAGATATATTTACATATAAAGATATTTGGACCACTTAGTGTTTGCAATGAGGATGTGAAGAGATTTTAATTTCAAAGGATTTGGAACTACAGTAGGTGTTTAAAACCAACATACCACTGCCCAAGAATACACATTTACCCAATATGATTCAAAACTTCACAGTTTCTGAGATAAAACCCTTGTGACTTCCCCATGTAACAGACCCTTGTATCTTCCCTTATATAAAGTGTTTATATAATGTGCACTTGCACAGAGTGTCCTTGGAGAGAGAGTGAAGAAAGCATGAGAAGACGTGGTGGATAGAGTGTGAGCTGATTTGATGCGAGCAGGGCCAGACCTTGGAGAATCAAAGTGAAAGAAAGGATGGTGAGAGGAGGAGTGAGAGGGGAGCAGCTCTTTGTGCACAGGTAATGAAGTCTGTCTGCAGCCCGCTGACTCTCTGGTGTACAGATACTGCTGCAGCTGTTAAACAGGTATGATGGACTAAATCTGTCATCATTCACAATGAGTCCTTGGACAAAGATTAAACTAAAACCAAGACAAAGAAAGAACTCCATGGAGAATCTGCACTGACCACACAGCGTAATCCATGACCAGGACTGACACGCTTTCTTTTAGGTACACATTGCTCTCTTTCTCATAACTCTTACTCATGAAACTCTCAGTCTGATAAAACCATTTACAGGGTAGGTTCTCAATTGATCTCTCGAGCGTTGCCTTCAGCTTTTAATAACGTCCAAGCATTCCCTTTGGCTTTCCTTTCATTGTACTGAGGGCAAAAGGTTTGTGTGAAAAATTTAATTTTGTCATTAAAATTAAGCCTATTTTAAGAACATCGACATATTTTGGATTGTGACATTTTTGTGGAATAATTTTTATGACAGGCACATGCTTCCAATTCTCATCAATTTAATGAGAAATGTTATTTTCATTAAATTAGATATTTTTGTTTTTTGGATATATTTTATATTTGTATATTACATATATATATGCTCAAGAAGCGCATGTTCTTGCAAATCAGAAGTGTTACCTCTGGGAATATGGCAAGATGAAATATACTGTTTTCACCATCAAATAGTAGATTTTTCAAATGCCCTGAACCAAAGTTTTCAAACAGATATGCCAACCCCCACACACTTGGACACACTCACACACTCATTTTGAGTCACCCATATCAAACAGGAAGTAAAACTATGAGTCATCTGAATGTATGCTTTCTGAGTGAGTCTTCAGACACTCGCACCAAGAACCCCTTATTACAAACAAGAATTGATCCTGTCAAACCAAGACTACAGAGAAAATTACAGTCTTTCTCTTTGTCTGTCTTCCCTTTTTCTCTGGAGCCAGTCCATGGACAATGATGTCGATAACTGCTGTATTACGGCAATAGGATTCAATATTGAAGTGATTTTCATAAACATAGTTATTAACGACTCTAGTCTGACAAAAATCCCATGACATTATGTGTATCACTGTGAGCAACACACTAATTTAACTACTTCATTAAAAAACATGCATTTGTGTCAGTATATTTACAGATTTTGCCCATTTTGTCATGTCAGTTTGGCACTGAATCGTTTCCTTCGAGAATGTGACAGGCAGTGCCTTCTCGAAGGAAACGTTATGTGAAAATGATTGTTTATTTGTTAATTAAATAGAAACAAATGTTACAAGATATAAACTTAACCACTGTAAATCTCTCACTGTTGTAAAATAACACTGCCCAACAGCACCACCACTGGACAAAGTTTCAGAGGGAGGCAGCATCTCTCTTATCTCCCTGGAGCCCATTGAGTTTTAATAGAGCCCCAAAGCGTGCTGTGAGTTTTAATGGGGAAGCCGAGGATAATGGACTCCACTTTGCTGTGATTGCTGTGATCAGGTATGAACTGTATGCAACGCTTAGGGGCTATGAGGAGAGGGATGCCAAAATTATAGGCAGGTTGTACCTGTGAAAAGAAGACTTTTGTGACTGTTTTAGTAAATAGTATGTTAATGTTAACATGCAAAAATAGCAATGGTTGCATGCTGATAATGCAATGCAAATGCTGTTTTTTGAAAACCATTAAATTATGTAGGATAATGGTTTTACATACTAAAAGTTAAACCCACTAAACTTTGCCTCCACGTTTCTGAGTTCCACTCTCGCTACTGTTTTGCATGTAAGATAGCCAATAGATGGTTAATACAGTATGTATAATTATAAAGCTATTGCATATTCAGACACATAATAGTTTTTCCAAAATCACCTCTCTGCCTCCCTTCCTGCTGTCATAGACATCTTGAGAGCTGCCACCTCTGCAGGAGTGGCTCGGCAACAGAAAACACTCTTAATTAGCCAGCAATATCATTAAATGACCACAGAAATAGCCTTCACCCAGTCTGCTTTATATGACTATTTACTTGTATGTTATGCTCCCCATACAGTATGTCTTTCCTTTATTCTCCTTGAATATTAATCCAGCAGTAATGATAATACATACATTCTCACTCTCATCCTCTTAGGCAATTAGTCTCAGATTGACATTAATGTTACTTAATCTGTCTCTGACACAGCAAGCTGGTAATAAATCTCTAAGGGGACATGAGGTGTAGATGAAGGTCTGGGAAATGACACGGATATTTACAAGCATTCATTTTCTTTCAGCCTCAAGACAGATCTATACAAATTAAAGCAACCCCCACCCCCCACAAAGGATAACATATTCAATATGTGAAAGATTAATCTCACTCTGTATCCTTTGATCATTGGTGTACATACACGATAGCAGATCATAATCAGTTATTAAGACTTATGTCCCCTGTGTATTACAGCCTGACTAGAATCTTTCATTAGGCACTTTTAGCAGAGTAAATGGATTTACATTTGACAAAGGTTAAAGTGAACATGAAACTGTATTACAGCCCATTTTTCTGTTATGTAATTTGACATTTCCTGGAGAAACATAAAACTCAATAAGAAAACAATCTAGGATGAGACTTGAATTTATACTTTGAAAATTGATTGGGGAGCAAATAGTGGGCGTTCCAAACCAGAAGGCAGTTGACATGGACAAACACCAACAGCCATCATTTTGAAAGATCTTTCAGCAGGGACTTTGAGGCTGAAAGTCAAGTTTACCCTTGGTAAACTTGAGGTACTTATGAGGTAGTTATGTATCTGACATATTTAGGTATTTGCATTTGGCATATCCCCTTGGTTAAAATTTTTTTTTATTTATGTATTTTTAATTTACTGTTATTTCCTAACCTTTCCATAACCTTTATTATATTAATATTAGTGTTAACTATGAACACGATTTTAGGACTGTAATGCAATGCCTAAGTAACTGTTTGGCTATTGGTTATCACTAACCAAAAGCCATTGCAGCAGGTGAAGTCACCTAGGATGTTTTAATTTCTTTGGTGCACTGATGAATCATCCACAGTAAAATCATGAAAGTGCATTAAGAAAGTCAATAAAGATTTTGAGCTAATATTTGTGCTATTATTCTTGAGACAAAAATATAACTCTACTACATCAAAATCTCACAAAAATAAGTGCTTTTTACACATCACTAAATTAAGTTATGGATTAGATTAATGTAAGATAATATATGGATTAGATAATATAATGCTTTACGCAATATAACTTCTCAAGAAACATCTTCTACACTGATTATTGTGTTACATAGAGCGTTAGTTATCAGTTATCTTAAAATGTCACAATCACATCATGTGTGGGTGGCTAACAACTGCTAAAGACTGTTGAACAAGCTTGAAAGATAAGCATACAACATGAAGTTATCAACACTTAAGTCAGAGACTAAAGCAAACATGTCTTCAACTGCTGAGCAACAAAGGATCAGAGATAAACAAAATTTGGTGCACAAGCTCTTCCTTTGAAATGGACACAATAATGTCATGATGCCACATGACATGAGACATCTGTTTAGGAACAGCTGGAGAACCAGTTTTGAGGCTCGGGTACTCAGTTTTTCTGCTTTGTTCAGAAATAAAATATCAGAGAAATGCACATTTTACTAAAGTTTTGCTGCAAAGTTATTCTCTTTATCCTGCACTTCCTCTGATGACTGAACACAAGTCCAAAAATCTATTAAATAGATGTTTTGTTATGGAGTGACTATAGACCAATTGCTTTTGCACAGGTCAGTATTTCAGCTCCATTACATTAATTATTTGTTGTGGAACTGTTTTCCTCTGCTGGCGTACCTCTACCTAACTGCTAACTAACATGCTAACTGACTTTTGTAGTTAGTGTATGTGTTTGGGTGGTTGAATAGCAATAGCAATAGAAGACGTTTACCTTTGTTGAAGAGAAATGGGTTTAAATGCCAAATTCATCAAAAAGTACTTTTTGCTTAGAATCAAATGTTGTTTTAATGTGATTTAATGTGAGTTTTGTTAATTTAATGTGTGGTTTGGTTCAAGGCTTAAAACTCTTTACTGTTCAGACTTTCTTAAATGCCTATAGAGAAAATAAATGGGAAAGGACTTTGATAGCAACCCAAGCAGCTAGAAAAGTGGAAATCATGCCAGGGAGTTTTTGCATGGGCAAGTGCCACTCACGCTTTCTTCAGAAGCTAGCTAGCAGGATAACTGAAGCATTTAAGGAGCAATACTAAGAAATATTTTTTAAAGCAAAAGTAATATACCTTTTCTCAAATAACAAATCTGGTTCCACAATTGCTTCTTTAGTGTAAAAAGCTACGGTAGTCAACCGAAAGCCTGAGGAATATGCAGTAGCTTCATACCTGTTTAGGCTTTGAAATAATTATTTGTAAGCTTAAGAATGAAAAACTAAATACTTAAATAATATTTCAACAACAAAGCTACAGTGATGTTTTCATAATTTATGTCAGGAGTGAACATACAGTGAACATGCAGAATCAGAAAGCTTTTCAGAGTCTCCAAGTGGCCTTCGAAGTGGTTTCTGGTTTCCTCAGGTTCCTTCCTTTCTTTTAAAAAAATATTTTTTATTTGTACTGGTTTCTTTGAATTTATTTAAGGATCTCTGATAGTTTCTTGGGAATTTGATTTGAATACAGAAAATACATTAGTGTACAGTGTAACCAGTGTAAAAGCAAACCTTTTTATCCCATTTTTCATCTTGTGCTTAAAATAGGCTCTGGTCCTAAAGTGTTAATAACTGCTTGCAGTTGAAGTAAAATGGAGAACAGCAGTGGTCTGAGAACAAATACCTGAGGCACACCTCAGTGTATTAAAGTTCCAGAGAGACAACTTTTCTTGCTGACTAGGTACAACCTGTCATCCCAATAACAATCAAACCACAAAAGTGCATATCTGGGGGTACCAATCTTAGCCAGTGTGAAGACCAGCAGATGGTGCTTGACAGTGTGAAAAGCACAGAACAGTTTCATATAAATCAGAACAGAGTCCACAAGGACACTTTAGTTGACATAAGTGGTGCAGTAACACACATTCAGCCTCAGGAGAATTATCACTCAGTCCTTCTGCTCTCTACTCATGTGTGTTGTGGACTTGAATACTTGTGAGCAGTTTATCAGACAGCGTCAACCTCGCCACATGTGGTCTCACCTGCTCCCATCTAAAAAACACTGAAGAGAGACTGCATCTGACACACAATATGAACCCAGACATGGCTGGGAGTCTCTGGAACATTGGACCAGGCTCAATTAGATACTTGGTACTCATCATTGAGCAGATAGGTCATTTCTGTCATGTAGTGCCAGTTTTGAGCTTTGTAACGTTTCAAAAAAAATAAATATGCCTAGCTTGAAATTTAGGTAAATGTTTCCATTAAAGGACCAATGTTTCAGAAGTATACTCTGGTGAAGCTTAGGCACTAAACTTTATTAATTATAAAGTTTAAATATATAAATATGCACACTTGAGTATAACAGCAAGGCAATTGACTGGATGCATAACAGAATGGAAACTGAATGGAATGGAAATAAAGAGATAAAGTTAACCATTGCTCAGTGAGGCATAGTTAAGCATTAGCTTACATAGAGATGTTAACTTGAAGTTAATTCTGATGTAATTTTAAATAATCTTTTATATTTTTTGATAACAGAATACAGACTTTTGTAGTTTTATTTTTACACAATGTACTTGTTAAAGTGAAGAAAAAACAAATAATTCCCAAAAGCATTACATTGTATTGTAAAAACTTTAATCTGAGAAACCTAAGCCTCAATACTGACAATACTGTTTCAATTACAACTTAGTTCTTAAGTGTTTTCTTGCAACTGGGTTCTCTAAGCAGCTGCAACAAGCCCCTTAAGGAATTAAAATCCCTACTTTATCATTTCAAGAATATGGCAATAAAGGATTTTCAAAAACTTGCATTTTCTTTGTAATTTGACCCACACTGTTTGTCATAGACCCATGAAAGAGGAGTCAAATTGACCAGCTTGTTGAGAGGAGGTCTGCTATGACTTTTATAAGCGATATGTGTACACAAAATTCCATAGACATTGGGCTGACTTTTGTGACATCATAGCGCTACGTCAGAATGTTATGGAGACTTGGGGGTGGGCTCAAATTGTCCAGTTTAGCAAGAAGTAACAAATAGTAGTGCCATCACAACTTTCCTGGCCCTAGCAACCAGTCACAGTACCCTAGCAACTACCTCGTATACTTCCATTGATAAAAATCCCATAGACTTGTGGCGTCATAGCTCTGCATCAGAATGTCGTATAGACTTGGGGGTGGACTTATATACCTCAGCTTAGCAAGCAGCAACAAACGGTGAATTTCAACTTCATATCCACATTCTACCAACCAGTTACAGTACCCTAGCAATCAGAACAACATAGAGATAAGTGAGTGGCCCCTTTTGACTTAAGACTGGCAAGTAGTCTTTAATTATTAGTTTGGAAACTGTCCAGCCATACCCTAGCAACCATTTACAGTACTCATGAATAAGATGACCAACATGAATCAGCCTTATCCCAGCATCAGAACATTATGGAGACATGGGAGTTTCAGACAAACATACGGTCTATTAGTTTAACCTATTAACTGTCCTACCTGTTCAGCTACACCCTAGCAACCATTTACAGTTCTCAAAAAACCTTGTAACAAATTTAATAAGTCATATCTCAGCATTAAAACATTTTAGAGACATGAGGGTAGGCTTATTTGACTTGGGCTGTCAGTGGGTTTTAGGTGTTGCCCTGGCAACTTCTAGCCAACTTCCTAGATTTTGCATGATCTTGGCATGATTTATTACATTTTGGCATGGTACTAGTATGATTTAACCTGTTTTAGCATGATGTTAACATGATTTGCCATGATGCTAAAACAAATCATGCTAAAACATGTTGAAATGTTATTTTAAACTTTTAGACTAGGCTTTCTCAAGCAAATGTACAGTTTGTTCTCAAACTTTACTGTTTAGTTTTGTCTACTATTTTATAAGAACATTACTGAAAACTGAGCTGTTTGTGGAAATCTCCAGTTCATTCCTAGGTGCATTCTGTAAAGCTTGCAGGTATAATGAGGGGGTGGAGCTTTGTGAAACAACAAGAAGAATTATAACCATTGTTATTTAGTTATTTTGTTTCATTTATGTCTTTTCACCCTTGTATTTAGTTTATCTTGCTGTCTCAACGAATGTACACCCAACAATGATTCTCTAAACATGAAGAACCCATAACACCTGGAAAGGAAAATAAACTTTAAATATACCTCTCACACTTCTGTGACTTTCGTCTTCCTGTATTTTTTTCTCAAGGGAGAGGAAATGAAGGAATACACTTGAAAAAGGACATTTTTGAACTGGTGCTTCAAACAAACTACCTCAATTAATCATTCTGCCAGGAACATATTGTTTCCAATCAAGGCTAGGGCTTGAGTTCTATTACCATTAACAGCAATGTGCATGCTGTGTGTCTGCACATTGTGACCCTCAACAGCAATGTGACCCTCAATACAGAGCATAAGGGCCCTTTGAAAAATAACCAACATGGATGGGCTTTATTTCTTTTATTATATCTAGAAGGGAGGCGGTTTGGTTCAGGTTTTGCAGTAGCAATGTAATTTGTTAACCCAACATATCTGAAGGATAAGGTTTGGGTTATTGAGCAGTGGTTTTCCCATGCTTCAGAAGAAAAGGTAATTGACCCCTTTCTGATCTTGGCAGAGTGTTGACCTCTTAAATCTGAATGCCCTAAAACGCTAATTTTTAATAAACCTCTTTGCAGTTAAACCTCTTTGCAGTTAAAAGGTTTTGGTGGAGATTTACATATTTCAAAAGGTCTCTCAGAGCTTTAATTAAAATTATTATAAAATGGTTCAACAGAATCACATATATGTATGCTCGTGCTTTGTGACTAAGCACAGACTTTGATTAAACATATCAAACTATTTTGTTATAACAACTTTTTCCAGCCAGCCAATTTAACAAAAATGAATAAGAGCATAATGTGCTTGAAAACATCACTTAATTTTACCTGAAAAACAGACAGCTTTCTTTGTATCCTGATAATTAGGTGCAAACTAAATTACATTTGAAGCTGCCTACTGTGGGTAAGGTGCATGTCTGACAAACACAAACTACACATTTAAAAGATGGTTCTAAGATGGTGTACAAATGAAGGAATGTGAAAACATAAGGAAAGAAAAAGTGACATGTTAAGCCCTATATTAATTAGCAGGGTTTTGTATAAATTTAATTAGCTGGTGTTTCCTCAAGTTACATTAGGGCCAATATAAAAAAAACCCCGATACAACTGACTTTGATTGCTGCTGTGTTGAGGTTGTTGTATTTAATGTTTGTTGTCCTGAGTCTCCTGGCCTCCACATTGCAGGCGCTGTGAGGACCAGAAAGAAGACACACAGCATGCACAATGAGGAGACCAGAAAAACCCTTATTGGCTGCTTGGTCAATGAGATAGCTAATATGTTAATTGGCAGGAAAATTCCATTACAAACAAATTGTAATGACGATGTGTACAGCCAAGTGTGTCTAAGGATTACTTTGTTGTTGTTGAATTTAATTCAGTCAGACTGTGTCAAAGTACCACAGAAAATGTAAATTCCAGTTTAATTAATTATCCAGATGACTACAGTAGCAGCTGTGAATTGATGGTTCAAAATGATGAGCTACAGGAATGTCATATTCAGTGAGGTCATATGCATCATTTCCAGGGAATGCAAATACTGATAAAGTATATAGCTTGAATGCGTTGTAAGTCACTTTTGATAAAAGCATCTGCCAAATGCATAATGTAAACCCTGATATTCAATTTTTAAGGTAAGTAAACATTTTCATTTAATTAGCATTTGAGAATCAAACCCAGATGAAAATGACTTCAATAATAAAGGTAAAACAGTACAAACCTCTAGTATGATCAAGGTTTCAAACAGTCATTACAGATGACCTTCAGAAAAGCCTTTGACTGGCTTTTAATGGCTATTAATATCTTTGCACTAACATAAACTATGCAACCACATAAATGTCTTTTTCAAGCAATAAATAAAGGCAAAAGCACTAAGGTACGATGATGATGATCATCGTTTTTTGAGAGGATGTCATCTGCCCCAGATCAGCAGTATGGTCCAGTTAACAATGGAGCATGAATTAAAGCGTGCTCGTTTACCCTTGTGTTCCATTAAGCCCATAGTCTTAATCAGTATAATCAATATTGTATTCAATAATGGATATCATTGTGTTCAAACTTCAAAGATCCTGCCTCTGGACATAGTAGTGTGCAATTGCTATGATTATGAAAATTTTTCTTAACATGGGTTCTTAACATGCTATTGCACAGACATAATCCAAAACATACTTAATTTTACAGTTTCCTTTCATAACCTCAAGTCATTGGCTGACATGACAATTAATAAAAATTTAGTTTTTAATTGGAGGCCAGTGTCACTCTCGTCATGACTGACTTGTTATTACGCATAGAACTACACCCTCTCCCTATTTTCCCCTGAGTGAGCACTTAATACCACACAAACACAGGGGTATTGAATCATTCGAGCGTGTTTGGTCTACAGAAACATTAAGGGATTTTTTGTGGTTTCTGGGTAAAAATGCTCCAACCTCTTCGTTTGGCTTTTATAAAAGCAAAAGCAGTCAAAATGGTTGATTAGTCATTGGACAAAGGTGAAGAGAAAGAAAACATTATTTGCTGAATTTTCTGCCTGCAAAGGTTTAATGGTAATATTTTCCCTAGTGTGGTCAACAAACACTCAACCATTTGTACTATGATGCAGCAAGTGGGAAAGGAAAAATCACTTAAAAGATCTCCTGTTGTTTGTCTGTGTAGGTGTTCAGAAGTTGAGTGTAACACATCTATAGCACAGTTAAGGGACCTTCTCTGACCTTCCAGAACTTTCTGCCACCTTCTAGAACCTTCCAAGCAGAGATCAATCTAACCTTTCTCTGCCCTGTCTTGAGCGAGACTGACACTTGAGTCGACACTAACCACATATAATGAAACTAGAGAAAGATTTGTCTCAGCTTTTGCAACATAGTCACCTTCTTGTGTGTCGATTTTAGCTGCTGTCAAACACTTCAGAATGGAGACAACTCTAACACCTACTCAGTCCATGGCCAGCTTCACTCTGACAGTCAAACGACAACTAATGAAAGCGAACAGCTAACTGTCTTTGCTGGTAACTCTGGAGTCAAAAGGTGGACTGAACAGGTGGTGGTAGATTCAGAAATGTGGACTTATGGACAATGCACATTCTCTGACATGTTGTGTGGTGAGGCTTTTGTGTGGGTGTCCTGAGTTCAAATCCCACTTTAGACATTTTATCAACCCATAAATATTACAGTATTATTACAGTTTCATTACTCTCAATCTATATTCTCTGTCTAAAGTATCTATATTCATTTACCTAATGTTTCTTATCAGATGAGGATGAGATTAGTTCATTTATTCTGTTCTTCAGTATTATTACTCCTTTTATCTTTCATCTGTCATGTTTAGATTCAATTTGACCTGTGTTTTTTGTTTTCTTTGCTCTTCCTTATTTTTTTAACCATTATCTTGTTAATTAGTTCATCATTTGCTCCATTGCCCTAGTTACCTATTATTTTCACCTGTTTCTAGTTTAGTTACCCTGTTTATATATACTCTTCGGTTTTGTTCTGTTCTTTGTCAGCCCTCATTTTGCTATGGTGTTTTGTGTTCACAGCTACAGAAGGACTGACCACAACAGTGGTATATGGATATTTCAGTATATATGGTATACCTTGCCTAACTCAATATCCGGACGTCTGTATGTTTTCTCAGCCTCAGTGAGCAGTCCAAGCCACGCCTTTCCAGAGATGGTCCTCAGGAACATTTTGCAGACTTTGTGTAGTGGGTAGTAATATCCACATTTGAGCAGCTGAAGAGCACTGGCTCATTGTCTTTGCTATGAAGCCAGGTCCCACCCTCATTCCCACCCCTGAACTCAAGCTTACCTGACTTGAATGACACAGTACCACCCTTTATCCTGCCCACCCCATGATTTACTGCTGGTCCTGCCCAGCTCCTTGATTTCCTTGTCTCCGCTGGGACCGCTCAGCTCCTTGGTTCCCCCATCTCTGCTGTTTCCAACCTCATATATCCTGTTCTCATATATGCCATTTCATTTCTTATGGCCATTTACCAATGGCAAGTTTTTAATGTAAAATACTTTCTCCTATCCTTTCAGCCTAAAAGAACCATAACCACAGCCAGTAATCCATTTGCAAATTGACCTGTTATAAACACTAAAAGTCTTTATTTTTGCAGTTTTGTCTAGTAATGCTAGTAGCACACAAATCATACAATTAAACAACTTCAACAGCTTTAATTTTATCTAAATGTCAAAAACTGGTGTGCTCATATGATTGTAGTATATCAAATATAAGACTCAATTTTTTTTTAATTATATTCAGCATGTTGCATTTTAGGTTTGACACATTTATTTATTTAAAAGAATTGCGTTTTAGATTGTGATCCTACACTGTTTTATTGTTCCTGTTTAATATTTTATAGTGAGAATGTTTTCTGTCAACATGGCTTAGTCACCAGGTGACCAGAGGTCATCTGTTCAGTTTCAGAACACACAGCAGGGCAAAGGAGTCGAGAACACAGTTTTGGAAAGTGTGGAAAAGACCATAGTTTCAAATATTTAAACTTATATTTATAAACTTGTAATAATACATCTCACAATATTAAACCTTTATCACATACAGCATTATTTGTGACAGACATCAATTTACCTCTGGAATGGTTGTGGGTTCCCCTGTATCTGTTTTTCTTTAGAATTGTTCCCATTAGCTTCAGCCCTGAATGAAGGTCCATGACCATTCCTCCACCAAAGCACA
The DNA here is from genome assembly GCA_036877525.1 of Chromobotia macracanthus. NCBI lineage: Eukaryota > Metazoa > Chordata > Actinopteri > Cypriniformes > Botiidae > Chromobotia > Chromobotia macracanthus. Next base: position 9,251,396 of record JAZGTH010000016.1, read on the forward strand.
ATATCATAGCAGGTTTTGAATAAATTACTGATATCAGTTTTCAGTTATCAGTTATACGAATGATATAAAATAAGGTTGTATATCCAAAACAATATTATAAAACAGCCATTATTATAATGTGCTCAGGCACAATCCATGTATACTGCAAGCCGGCATTGTGTTTATCGAAGACAATATAAGAAAAACATTTTTGTCTTACTACTAGCATTTATTATATTTCTTTTTATTTGCAGATTATATTTCTTCTTTCTTTTCTTTTTTTGCACTGAGATGTTGTAAGGCAAAGGAAAATTCTACTGTTATTATTACTGTATTACTCATTTATTTATTATTATTATTGTGTTTTATTCTTTTTGTCACCTCAATATTGCAGTCAGTGCTGTAGCCTCCAGTGTAACAAGCAATAAAACAGCACACAAACTGCCAGTCAAATCTGCTGACTATTAGAGTTCTGTTGTAAATCTTGATTTTTAATTTGTTAAATTCTGAATCTTATCTTTACATATCAACAGATAAATAGGCAGACAGAGAAATAAATAACATGATTAGGATGAATATTCAGATACACACGCCTAATAAAAATGTCATTATGTAAGTATGTATCATGGTGTGGCAAACACCACAGAACAGATGGTGCACAAATTGCATTTCTGTAAATAACAGCAAAGTGTCTGAGTGTTAGCGTAAAGAGAATTAAACGCTACCCATGATCTGATCACATGCTTCCTTTCTGACTTATTCCAATGGGATTCCATGATGTTGTAATCAGTTACAGCTCAAGCATGCTGAATCTGTACTCTAAATGCTCTGCACAATCAACCAGTTCAATATTTCTTTCTCTACATTACTCTAATGTTATGTTCTGCTGGTCACCAAAGCAATCACCCCTCCAGCCACCATCGGCCAGCTGCGTAATGTCAGGGGAATGACAGAGGAATGCTACAGCTATCGAGGATCCTGTGCTGAATGACAAAATTAGCACATAACTTATCATTTTAATGATTAGGAATGTTGATTCAGTTTGAAGCATGAGGATGGAGAAGAAAAGAGCAAACAGTCCCTTCTATTCCCCAGACACCTTGTGTCGTGGCTGACGTGCCCGGTAAGGATGCGAGTCATTCATCTCTCTGTGGAACCACAGAAAATCATTAACAGCAGAGTCTGTTCTGCTCCTTTAAGCGGATTGTTTAATCACTGAATGGAATTGTGGGCAGACGGAGTAAATGGATGGCTGAAAGAATGATTTATCTGTTCTGTTTGGGAGTCTACGAGATGAAAGCGAGTCAATTAAAACACACTGCAAGGAAATCCAACACAGATTATTTAGGAAAGCGAAGAGATAGATGGATCTTTCACTTTAACTGCAACCCAATGGCACAGTGTTTGTATCAACCCTTCCTAAACAGATGACTCTGTACCTTCAAGAAAGGTCTGAAGACACCAGTCTTCCCTGGATGGATGGATGATTGGGACAATTCAAAGATTGTAATTTTACATTTCACCCATGACTATGTATAATAATAATAACTCTGAAGTTTAGGTGTCTGAACCCATTTTGCAGATTCCTCATTTTCATTTAAGAATTATGACCTTCACAGAGAGATTTAGTATTCCATGTTCCTCCACATTCTCTAGTGGCTACACTCTAAAAGCTACTGCTTGAGAAATCTGAGAATCTGTAGCATGTTTTTTTAAGCCACCCATCTGTGAAGTGTTTAAACAGAAACAGAGTCCATAGATAGGGTCCCGTTTCACAGACAGCGTTAAGATGACCTTTCTGGGGTCATCCGGTTGTTCTGTGTTTTCCAGGAAAAAATGAAGATGAAATTTTAAAGGGGTTATTCTTGGAGAGAGTGATGCAGAGAGATTATAGGTGGACTAGAACAAACATTTTATCTCAGACAGGTTCTGCTGACCTAAACACACCCATTCCATTAATAGAAACAGCACCTGCACAGTGGGATGTGCACTTTAGGTTGTATTCTATCATTTCGCACCTGCGTGCACACACATACAAACACACACCATTTCTGGCTGAATGAATCTTACAAAACTTTCGAGGTTACCAGCATGTCTGTCATGATTTGACCCCAAAATCAAAAGTAAAATATAAGTAATTGAAGAAACATTTTGCAAAAAACATTACACATTAGACACATTATGACGCTATTTCAGGATAAATATATATTGTTATCCTGAATTTTTTTTTACAGTAAGAAGTTACTGAGAGTAATGGAAATTGCAAACAAGCAGACAAACTTCAAAGTACAAACAGCTGGACCATTAAAGTTATGAGATTGTGTGAGAGGGGAGATTATCTTAACATGACATGAAAATGTCACAATGCAGAAATAGAAAGATTGATGACCCTAAATATGTTCTTTATGCAATATATATTTTTGTATTCTTTTCCTTTTTGAATTTGAAATATGACAAAGAGATATTCTTGCTTCTAGCCTGTCTCATTCAGTCTATCACACACACTTTTCACTCTCCCTCCCTCTACCAGAGGTGCACAGCTCTCTTTTTATAACAACCACATCACACAAAGAGAAGCTGAAAGACAGATTAACAGATCCTCTACCTTTTCAATTGTTTAGGTTTCCATACCGGTAGTACTTACTGCTCCTTCCTGCCAAACAGCAGAGGGGGAATATAATAAATAATGTGTAAATAATATCCTTTAGAACCATCAATTACCCTCCAAATCATTTCTGGGAGACCTACAGAAAAAACACTAAGCTGACTACTAACAAACACCTTGAGTATTCCTATTCAATTACTTTCAGATGGAAATGTAGTAGTGGATCTTGCTATACGACAATTTAAACAAACAACTATCCCTATATGTTAAACTTTGACATGCAACATGTTTCACATTGTTTGTGCTACATAAGCAGCTTGTAGTGGTGAGGTGTGTTACTTTACTAATTTGACTGATTTTCGCACCTTGCAGACAACATAATACATGCAAAAATAAGACTTACACTGAGGATAGATGGTGTCTTTTTTGAGTTGGGCCCGTAAGAAACCACTTAGCAACTTTCAAGTATATGGCAAACAACCACAACACCTTAGCAACATGGTGGACACTTTCTGCACAGGTCATATTTTTTAAAAATTTAGTTGTATATGTATTGACTGTTGAGACTGTAATGGCTGTCCAATGGCCAGGCAGTTTCTGGTTAAGCAGTTTCTATCCCTCCAACTTCCAACAATCCAATCAAAATCCAATCAAAATTTTTTTTTCTTATTCCAAAAGCTGTTTTAAAGATTTTCAGAGTTTTAATTCTCATAACACATAAGCATAAATTAAGAAAATTATTTGAATCAATTAACTAAAAACACCTTTAGGTTACGTATGTACCTCAGTTCCCTGAGATAGGGAGCAAAACGCTGCATTATGAAATCAGGTCTGAGCTCTGAAATCTAATTACAGTGTGTGGAGAGGACCAGCCAGCAGCAGCACAAATGTCACTTAGAGGTTCCCTCCTAGACAGTGCCTTAGATGATGCTACACTTCTGGTAGAGTGTGCCATAATACCCAGCAGTGACACTATGGGCTCCATTTGGTGACCGCGTTACCTTGGTTGCGACCACCAAAACAAAGTAGGAGCTGAGAGGTCTTAAGCCACTGGCTTGAGCGGCAGACATAGATCCTCAAACTCTAACTGGACACAACAAGTGAAGCCTTTCGTGTTCCAGTGACTCATGTGATGGGGGACAGAAGGCTTGAAGTACTACTGGGTGACCGGCAGTACCCAGCACCCTAGGAATATAGTCTGGTCTACTGTGAAGGATGACCTAAACAAAGCCAGGAGCAAAATCTAAACAGGCAGGATCCACATAAAGGGCCTCTAGATCCCCTATCCTCTTGAGCAATGTCAATGCTAATAATAGAGCCACCTTGAGAGTCAGAAACCCATCTAAGACTGACTCTAGGTGCTCAAACTGAGCCCCTGATAAGCCCCTTAAGACAGTAAGATCTCAAGAATGGACCTGGGCTTGGCTGAAATGCCTCAGCCATTTGGCACCATGCAAAAAATGAGACAAACACAAAAGATGTCTCCCAATAGAGGCTCCTTCAACAGGTTCATGGATAGCAGAAACAAAGACCAAATAAACCTTTAGGGTAGCAGGAGCTAACCCAGTAGAAAGGTTCTCTTGAAAGAACTCTGAACCAATAGGGCAGTGGGCTGGACTAACATGGCGTTGCTCATATGATGACACAAAATAGCTGTCACTTCAGGGCATATATTCTCCTAGTAGAAGGAGCTCTGGAACTCAAATAGTCTCTACAACCTCAGCTGAGAGACTGACATCTAGGAGCTATCTCCCTCAGAGGGCAGACCCACAGTTTACAGCTCAGAGCCAGAAAAATCTATCTGGACTGAAAGCTCCAAAGGAAATCTGTCCAGGAGACACATTAGGTCAGAGAACCTCGAGTTGCCAGAATGGAGCTTCCAAGAGTAGACAAACTCAGTCCCACAAAATCTAACTAGGACTGCTGGGAACAAGGCTATCCAAGGAAAGGCATTCAGACACAGTCTCATCTGTAGTATGGCATTCAAGCCTCAGTGGAGCTGGGGGAGTTACTCTGAGGTGTCAGCCCACTGTCCCCTCTGGTTCAGAGACAAACAAACCCACTTCCGCTCAGCCTGCACCTTTGCCAAATGGACTCTACCACTTTTGGATGGAGCCTTCACTCCCCAAGCCTCAGCTCTTGTCTTGACAGGATATCTGCTCCCAGATTTGCATGCCCTGGAATGTACATCGCTCTGACAGAGAGCAGTCTGGTTTTGAAAACTGTTTTTCTTTGTCCAGAACTGAACAGGCCTCATGTGCAGTAGACCCAAAGGAATCTGCTGCTGCAATAAGGCCTAACAGCCTCTGAACCAAGGATTGACTTCACACTAAGGATAGACTGAGCAGAAGTTTCCACCCCCTCAACTAAACCTGACTACACATGGACAGACAGATGGAGAGATCACATGACTTTGACTTGTCTATAAATAGGCATGATTTTGAGCTCATTCACTAAAGTCCAGTTTTCAAGTTAATTAAAAAAAGTTTCCGTCTGAGTGAATGAACACAACTCTTAAATGACCCTCATATGTGTGGAAATTCATTGAGTGTCTTGAATTAGATGACTCTTGAATAAGGCTTTGCCTTAGAGTTGATTCATTTAGTGTGAATTGGTCCTGAATGACTCTTGAGTGATTCTTAGCATTAGTAGATCACTTTGAGTGTGGTGCTTTAAGTGACTAAAGAAAGATTTTGTGCATCATGTGTCATGTTTTAGAGTCCCTTAGTTTTACTAATATAGTTTTACTAATATATTTTGTTATAATTATAATAACAAAAAAAATTGCAATCATACCATGTGTTCTGTATTCTATGTGTTACATATATTTTTATAATTATCCTGTTTTCGTTATATGTAAAGCTGCTTTGAAACAATGTAACATTGTTAAAAAGCACTATACATATCAATAAATCAATAAAAAATGAATTAAATCAGTGAGCTGACAGAATGGGTGGTGGGGCACAGGATGATTTCATAGGCTAAATATATCACACACACAGAAGCAGAACACCATGAGTAAAGTTATAGAATCTAACTATATGCTACATTGCACTAATATAAAATTAAATTACACTAATATTGAGTATATATATTGCTTATTTTACTTTGCGTTGGTTATAATCGGCTATTATGTTATATAATCCAATCCCTCCATCCCATCCATCCATCTATATCTTCTGTTCGCTGCTCTGTTGACACTCTTTTGACGGTCAAGCATTTAATACAGGGAGGGAAAGAACATCCTTAAATTCTCCATCTGTGACACCGTTGAGAATAGTAGGGTGCTTCTGACACAGGCATCCACACACATGAGAATAATCCTCAGGGATAAAAAAGGCAACCAACCTAACTTTGCAGTTAACACACAGACACACACACACAACTGAGGCATACAGTTCTTTGGGCTCCACACAGATCAGTGATTTGTTGTTGGTCATCCATCTTTTTGGTGACAGACAGAGGTCAGACAGCTGAAGGATGGACGTGTATGTGATAGACTGTCTGACACCAAACAGTGCTACAGCTCAGACAGGGGTTAAGGTTAGTTGTGACACATCAAAGCGACACACCCAGTTTATCTGACAGGCAACATGTGCTTGTTTTTTAGTATATCGGCTCAACTTTGCCTTTCTAGAAAACAACACAGTCTGAAAAAAGGGCAGATTTCTGGCTAGTAAATGATAAACCCCTTGTAAAATGGGTGTTAATCCATAAAACATAAGAGTAATACTGTAACGCTATTAATGCACAAGCAAAGCTGTGATCGCTTTATAGAAAGTATGTGTGAGGGGTATGTGACATCAGAAAAGGGAGGTCAACAAAATATTATACTAATGAACCATCTTCCACTGAAGATGGATATATATATATATATATATATATATATATATATATAAAAAGGGGATATGAGAAATTCAACTTTGCACACATCCGCATCTCTGCTGTTATCCGTCCAACAAGCTATTCAATTCCCCAATGTGCCCCTGGCTCTTTCTTTCACACATAGATTAGAGGCAAGTTCTGCTTAGATTTCTGTTGTCACCCAGATTTAGATTTGTATGAAAAAGATGCATTTAGATAAGACAGAGGGCACATAGATTCTCAAAATGCAATATTTTGTGAACATGCAGGCATATCCACGAAGTGAAAACACATTTATTCAGTGACTTTTGCACTTCTTTAAATATTTGTATCCTATTATTAGCTTCTTTAGTAAATCAATTCCAGTGAGAATGGAAAAACCTGATGGAGATGCTGTATGCTTCAGTGACCCCTCCAACCACACTACCGCCTTCATCCAAGCTGCTGATTTGATTTCTTCTGCTTTTCCCTCTTTCTTTATAACTTTATTACGACTCTAAGCAGTCTTGGTTAAAATTGATTTTGATCTTGATTTGTGATGGTTTGCACTAGCCTGAGAAAAGTGGTGTGTTTTATCACAGAATGGTTAAAACTGGTATTTGGGTTAGATGGCATGTCTTGAGTCTGTTCTCTCCCTTATTGTTTAATTCATATTTTCTGTTCATGTTTTAGATCATGAAATCTGTGATCAATGAACTGGAGATTAGCTACAGATCTAAAGCTCATTAAATGCTGATGGGTGACATTTTTATTTGAAGTTTGGAGTTTTGTAACAGCCTTAATCTGATCCCACACTTCAAAGTAAGAAAAAGTCATGAATTCCAAGAAAATATTCCATGTCTCCCCTTCCACAGAAACACCATATTAGGGGTGGAAGTCAGCAGGGGCCTGCTAACATCTGAATTATGATAATATTGTGAGTCTTTTTGTTTAGTGTATTATGATTTAAAATGTTAACCAGTTGTTACTGTAAATTTATACGTTTCTTATTCTCCTTCAATAAACTTTGGTGCTTTGCACAGGTGTTGAACTTCCTGCTTCCCTGTCAAAACAGTAATAGAAGCAGAAACAGAGCATTGACATGTGAGTGTCAGTAAAAACAAAACAAAAGAAAAGCATACCAACTTATCTGTCACAGCAAACAATACAAATAAATTGCAGGCTACAGTGCAGTATAAGACAATTCTTTCAAAATATAAAGTTATAGGCCAGGACATTTTTTTGGTCTATTTTTAGAAATAATTGGCCATTCCCCTTTTTCACAAACTTGCTGTTAAAATATTTCCTCCAAAAGCATTAATGTAAGAAACCTCAATAAAATACTGATTCTTGTCATCAAAATATTACATTATTCTGAAATAATCGCTCCCAAACACACAGTTCTACTTAAAATAATTTCTAATCCCTTTAAATGTTATTCACCTGGTGTTCGCTTCTGAAGTTTGACTTGTTAGGCCACATACTGTTTGGACAAGAGTTCTTTAATGTTCTTAGAGCCTCATTAATCTTTTATCTAGATCAAGATCTACAGATCTCTGTGACGATCACAATCAATTCCCTCATATATAATAAAAAACAGCACAAAAGACCAATAAACTCAAAAGAACTCAATGTATTTTAGATAGTGTGTTTCTATGATAAATCCTTTGTTCTTAGACTTATGCAAACATGCATACAGAAAAGAATGTCCAGGATAAATTTCATTACACATCTGAGCCCTGAGCTAATCCCTTTTGGTCACATTACAGAAATATTTGTGGGTTGACGGCCAGTAAGAAAGGACCACCAGAAACGTCCAAAAAACAAGATTTACTGTCGCCATATGGCAAGAAGTTGGAGTCTGTTTAAGATGTGCGAGTTTGACTAAAGTTCCATTGTCAAGGTTTCTGAAATGATCGCTTGAACGGCAGTCTGTAATGTCTAGTACATTCTTTCCAGATTTTCAGAAAACAGGTCTATGCAGTATTCACATACACTCACACTCAGATGCAATCAATACACCCCCTTTATGACAACCTTGAAGTTGTATAAAACAAGATGATGTCAGGTTTTAAAAGACAAATTTTAACACCAACACAAAAAAACAGATGGCTATGAATTTTGCAACAAAAGACTAAGCGTACTTCACAAAGGACTTAAGATATTTCACTACATGTCAAGTTCACTTTCAATAAAGACCCCCTTTTGTACTGACTGTAATTTCTGTACAGGCTTATAATGAACTTAGGGCTCAGCAGCCCAGACACTAATTCATTTTCTTATAGGTTTTCATATTCTTACACTCTAATATCAAAATTTGAAGAGGCCAACACCTCTCACCAAAACTCACAACTGACATCGTGTTGAACAGCTGGTGTCCCACAATCACAATGACCTTATAACACTTCTTTACTTTTACACAGCTTCACATGTAATGAGACCTGTGGTTTCACATGTCCCAACTGAGAGGCAATCACAGTCTTTACAGTAAACACAATCCAGACGATGTCCTTACTGAGACAATTAAAAAAATCTTCTGCAGCTCCAAACTGCAATCACAGATACCTTTCTTACCTCATCTGAAATTGTCCAATAAAGCCGTGCCAACCTAAAGTGAATCATCAGTTTGGCTGAAAGCTTCAAATTTATTGTGTACAGAGTTTAGTCACATTAGATGGCATATTACTTTGTAGAAACCAAGGCTGGGAGGAAAAGTACAGTCCATTCACAATGTTGTATTTGGGTGTTGACTGTGCCCCTGTGGAAATATTAAAAATGAAATTTCTTCACAAATTTCCAGTAGACAAAAAACGCCTCTGAAAAGCATGCGTTGTGAAAATTAGATGTGACCTTTAAAGATCCCATAAAATCAAAATGGTTTTGTGGCTTTTAGTCTAGGCTCGTTTGCTTTAAATCCTTCCACAAAGTGCTGCGAAACATCAACTAATTTCCCTTTTAATAGATACAGATTTAAAATGTGTAATATTTACCTTATTTACCAGGAACAGAATCCAAAAATATTGGATTCTCATCTTGAACTACACAAACTTTGTCCAATCAAATGCTGTCTATAAATGAGAAACATTATAGACAGCTTGTAACGAGTGAGCTTGTAACACCTCACTGAATCAAATTCTAACTATGAACATATTTGTCAAATACACTTCTGATTCTGATACATCATCCATTTTCTAAAATGAATAACAAATGCTGCAAAGCTACACTGCAAAGCTTGTCTGTGACACAGACGCTTACTGCACAGACACATTTCAGGCAGACTAAAAGAATATTGTTAATCCTCAGGTTCTATCTCACGTTATTTTAACTCTCCTCTGGGGATGTGAGTATATCCTCATTGATACTTATCTTGAAGCGGACAAACAAATGACAGAGAACTTTACATGTCATAATGCTCATTTTGCTGCTGGGCAAAGTGTGACTGTTGGTTGACAATAGCATGATATGAGACAACACAGAGTGACTAAGATGTGTGTGTATGTACATATGTGCACAAACACACATAAAAAAAGAAAAAGTAAAACAGGATATCACAATGTCAACGAGGTGCTTGTTTCTCCTGAGGCATGATGACATTGAACTGTGTATGTTTGTGGCGAAAGTAAGTAGAAATAAAAGAAAAGGGGATGTGATTTCTCCATAGACCCGCTGATTGGTGCATAACACACTGTAAAACAACACTGTACACTGTACAGCAACCCTAATGATTCTGTGTCTCTCCAAGACTGTGGTGGAGAGTTCTTCCTGCTTCACTCTACTCTACCATCTGGAAAATGCCAGACAGGAAGATCACAAAGGAAAGAGGATTAAGCAAAGAGTGGGCAGCCTCACAGTTTGGATCAATTGTAAGTGTTCTGTGAGGCTTTCCGGTACCCATGTTCCAGAGAAGTGGTATAATCTCCTGTTGCATAAAACACACTTTTCTTGGAACAGTCTGAGAGACATAGCGCTATTCCAAAACCAAGTGAGCTGCCCATGGAAGCAGCATTTAAAAGCATCCTAGGCTGTTTCAAAAGTAGGCAACTCAATTATGCTGTATCATATCTTTGGTCAAATTATAAGTAGCGTCACATGAATCCTTACCATAGAAGGCAATGTCAAACTTCATTTCAAGAAATAAGAAGCCTGAGATGCCAGATAAAGCAAGAGAAATGTTTCATTTATTAATAAAAATGCTAATTTTAACTGAAAATGATTATTTACCCTATATTTGTGTGTGCTTTGTATTTTATGCTTATTATGGCATTGCACAGATTCTATAAAGGTACCTTGCCTTGTGCCCGACAAACCAACTGTCAGCTCTCTCTAAGTGCTGTTTGTGTTCTGCACAGAGTTTCTGCCTACGAAGAGCATTCACTTACAGTTTGAGAATCTAACTCTGTTAGGACACTGGCTTTGTAGGGCAGCGTTAAGCAGTGGGAATCAAGGCAGTCATAGGTTTTGGATAAGAAAAGTGACTTCTCACAGTATATACAGTTAATTGAGGTGAAAGAAATCACTAAACACATCAATGAAACATTGTTACCACTGCGATTTTGTAGTGCCATCTGCCAATATCAAGTACTATACTGATCACAGTAAGGTGTATCTGATTAGGTCTGCAGGTATAGGCAAACAAACCTTGATAAATAGCCTTTCAACAGGGGACAGAGACTGATCTAAATCTGGAGTGACCCTCTTTATTCAATCATTCTTCTGGCTGTCATCCTGTCTTTTATACTTACATCTTAACTCTCTATTTGTCCCTCTCACTCTCTCTCTACACACATAAATTTGAACTTAGGTGTTCCTTTGCATCCTATCCCAAGGTTCCTGACTTTGACAAGTAAAAACACTTGCCCTTGATTATGTAAATTCATGAATTAAACAGTTTGAATTTCAGAATGGCACCGGCCAATGCCAATGTGCACAACACACAATGGCAAGCAGTGATGTCACAGAGGGCCCACAACAGGACAGTAACTGAACATTCAGGATCTATTGATGCCACCCCAGAGAGAATGTCAGCTCCCCACAAAGGCACAGATAGGAGATGTGCCAGTGTAATGGTGGCTTATTCATCAAAGGAGAAGAAGAAAAAGAGAGACCTTTATGGCTGAACCTTAATCTTCAGTAATAGTACAGTACATACATTTAGGTGATTCTATACCCTATTTAAAGTGGCTTTAGCCTCTGACTTTAATCTCAGACCCATAATCTATGATTATGTGTGTACTCTTTTATGCTTACTGCCTAAAATTTTTCAGTGTATTGCACTCCTTGTTTTAAAAAATGTTAAAGTTTGTTACATTAAGTATTCAGTGGCAGACCCTGCCATAAGCCTAAATGACATGTTCATATAATGTGGCGCTTTTCTCAAGGGCAGCATTGGCTGTGCCCCCATACAGCTCTCAGACGTGTACTTCAATTCCCTCCTGCTCGCCTACAGTCCACTGCTCCACTGACAGCACAAAACAGAATAGAACTGAATACACTGATCATCTGTTATATTAAACTATATAAACTATAATATTACATAATGCAGTATATAAATGCAGTATATATTATATTACGTTATGCTATGCTTTACTATGTTTTATATAGTATCGTATCATATCACATAGCATAGTATAGCAGTGTAGCATTGCATAGCATAGCATAAGCTTCTTTCACACATGCTGTCCTTACTGGTAAATTACTATGTTGGACCTTGTGTGAATTATGTGTGAATGGGACCTTATAAAAAGTACCAGTAAAACGGTCCTGGCAATCTACCAGTAAGAGAAATTACAACATTTTTAGTGAATTACCAGTAAAATGCTATGTATGAGCGCAAAATAGGATTACCGGTAAGTATTCACAACGCACTGACAAAGAAGTCCGCTTTGGGCAAGCCTTTACTGTCTCGTATAGTATTGTAGTGTAGTCCAGTGCAGTATCTAAAATGTTCAGATTTCCACAAAAAACAAGTCACTAGTCACACAAAGAAAAGTCATTAAAGGACAGGAAAAAGGGACACAAGAAGGGACACAGTGTGAACAGAGAGGCATTTACACTGCCTAATGTCAAATGCTTTTACTCTTTGACACAATACACACACCTACAAGCCTTCACACACACACACCCCAGAAGTCAATGACCTTTAAATTGACACCTGACCCAAAAATTCCAAAATAGGTAGTGTGCTCAGTATTATTTCAGTTGTCATTTAAAATGGCCTTTAAAGCAGATCAGATTTCTATACAGATGTAGGGACAGGAACTTCTTTCATTTTAAACCCTTTTGCCTATAGTCCCCTATGAAGGAGCATGTTTTTTTGGAAACTTTTACAAAGTCTCTGGTTGGCATCTCTGAAAACATTGATGACTCTAGCCGCACACAATAAAAATAATGTGTACCTGGCCTGGATCCACGCTGTATAACTTTACGATTTTCTGCTTTGTAAATTAAATATACTTGTAATTTTATGACTTTTAGGAAACTCCACAGGTGCAGCTGTAACACACAGGCTTCACTGTGTTTGCAATTTGTTAGTTGTCACTTGTGACTGCATTATACATAAGAACTAACAGAATAACACAAGTTTTAGACAAAAGCAAGATAACAGAAGAACTTTTATGGTCACTATTTAACCAGGCAGGAGAGAATGAGAATAAACATGATTACGAATTCTGTTTTGTACATTAAAGTTCGGGAAATGTTGCATAATCACTTAATAATCAAAATTAATAAACAACTCCAAAATATCAACAGAATATAGAATGAAAAAGATTGGATGGTATTTCCTCAATCATAACCCAAACTGGTGGCATTTATTTTGCACCACAAATATGACACACAAGCAACCAGCACAGATACAGTCAGCAAAAGGAGAAATCAATCACCTGTAAAACTCTGTCGGCCCCCTTAGAAATGAGAGGAATAATAATTTGAGAATGACGTGGATACAAACACCATAGCTGTGAGCATGTAAGTGAGATAGCTTGGGATGCAGACAGGCTTAGGGGTTAGGGGTTAGAGGAGCACACTGCTAAATCTTTTTCTGTCATCCATGTTTTTAATCCTTCTGCTAATTTCAGAAAAAAATCTTACCTGCTTTTGTATGTATTGATGAGACATGCTTTTTCTTTGTCAGATCAATCCTGACACACCAATCAATCATATTATAATGAGTGTGTTCTGTAAATGGTGACACTGTGAACAATGTGACATGATGGGCCTTATGGCCAGACTTATAAGCCTTCCAGGTGACAGCTGATGATTTATATAATGCCTGTGGCTATTTGGAATTCAAGCCTCACACATTTTATACATACAAAAGTCCAAAGCTGTGTTTGTTTTTACATAACCCTCACAGTCAGAGACAGACAGAATGAACATAAGGAATTGCTGTTGACCCCAGTTAAACTATAGCAAAATCATGAGCAACAGATTAGGAATGTTTTAAAATTAGAACACATATAAATAGAAGATCTGAATGAAATTGTGATTAACGTTTGAAAAACATAGTCATGTCCATTGTTTAGTTTGAGGTGTCATGCTCATTTAGAAATTAAACAAAACAGACATCAATAATACTGACCATCTGTAGCAGCTTAACTAAAGTTCCAAACATATTTCTGAGCTAAAAAAAGATTATTTATGCATTCAGAGTTAAAATATAACAAAACAGCCATTTGTCAACCTTGCTGAAAAGACTAACATAAATGTCAAAACTGGTTCAGGCTGGGAATGTTTGCTCTAAATGAACTCTTGCTGGTAACGCTATATGAAAACTCTGAGGGAAGACCTGCAAACCAACAACCAATGATGAAGACCAGCATCCAAAAAATAACATATGCTGGTATGATACATATGATATACAACCCATAGGGTGTATATCAAAACCACAAAGGATCGCTTCTATAGATTAAATTATTTTTACTATGTATGCCAACTATCAAGTGTATTTTGTGCTCTTTTTGTAAGCTGTTTGGATAAAAGTATCTACTAAATGAACAAATGTAAATGGGTATCTTATTCCATTGATTTGATCTTCTTTATACAGATGCATGCAAATACACAAAGTCAAACCAATGTTATCTTCTAATGTATTTTATTGTAATAACTTCTGCCACTAGACTGCATTATGTTTCCACAGCAGACACCTCACTCTGTTCTTTCCATGTGTGACAGACGAGAGAATGATTCCTCTAAAACCAGAGAGGATGAAGAGGCATCCAGGCATCCTCTCCAGGGACAGGTATGTATCCTGCCCACGACATGCCCACTGCCACATTGGGATATCTATTTTCTTTAAAGATGTGCTGCCCTGTTGTACAAGAAATATGTCTGTAAATACATGCTGAAATCATGCAGGCATTGAATCCCCATCAAATAGCTGCTGGTGGGAACTCTGCATTATTTGATATAGATCAGGCTGTTTTGCTGATGTACCTCAGCAGACTGAATTGAGGCAAAAAATCACATTTTGTTCATACCATTTGTCCATATGTTAATGTGGCTGACTGCTGTATATAAGCTAACAGGCCAATACTGCAGTCTGCTTTCCCAGCAGAAGTTCTGACCTGCACTGCTGACACCAGTCTCACAGTTAAAGAGTGTAATAACTGGAAACGGGCTGCAGAAATGAGCAAGGGTCTCCACAGACATGGAAAGGAAGGAGAGAGAGAAGTAGTGACAGTGGCAAATACTCTTCTACACTCATTAATACTGAACTACTGAAGAAGAATAGGCACTACATTTTTGCTATTCTGATCAGTCAATTGCCTTCCAGGGGGAAGTCCTTGTACAGATAGAGAGCATGAACTATTCTCTACTTTTTGACACAACTTGACATGAGCACTCTGGAGCAAGTATGCAAACTATGTTTGCTCAGGTAGCCTTAAAAATGTTCCTACTCAATGAATCAATTAATTAAGTCAACTGAGTGAAAAAGATTACTTGAATCAGCCTGACTAAATTAAGTTACACCTACAAAACCATCAACCAGGGCCAGGTGTAGCCTGCTTTGATTTAGTGTTTGGTCCCCATCATTCTTCTTTCTTGCGAGACATTGCTATCACTGCTGGAAACCCCAACATAAATTCTTCACTTTCTTCTAAATAAGTTAAAAAACAAGAATAAAAATTTAATTTGCAGAAGAATATTAGATCAATGAAATATAGTTAGTTATTTTATTTCCTTTAAGAAATTAAATGCACTGCAGAAAAACAGAATGCACTACATCCTGAAAGAAAAATATATTTAGATGCATATTTATTAGAAGAAACAGAGTGGTGTTAGGACAAATATCATTTGTTACAGTTAAAGTAGAAATAGAATAACGTTACCACTTTTAGCTTATCACTTTATAAAGTAGTAATTTCATTACTGTATATTATAGCCAGGATAATAGCAGCATAGCCTTTACCAGTCTACTCAAACTTTCGGAAATCAAAAGTGAGTGACAAGTGTGTGCCCTCTCTGGACATCACAATTCCCCTTTGTGTGATTTGTCCCGACAGTGATGTTGCTTGGGGAGCTGTGACATATGGATTTTCACCTGTATTTTGACACCTCAAAAAGACTATCTTAGGGTGAAAAGGCAGAGAAACTCTGGCAGAAAACTTGGGATGTCTTTAGTTCCCAGGGAGCAGCAGTGTGACAGGGAGGTTGTTTCTAAAACTTGTCTCTGGAGCTGTAATCCAGGGACATGGGTACCAGAGAACACTATGACAAGATCAGATGAGAAGGGGGAATGTGAAAGATAGACAGAGAGAAAAAGAGAAGATGCAGAGAAACTGAAAAAGGATTTTTTCCTCTGTGAATGCATGTAAATGCTTTCTTGCACCAGAAGCATGTATTGTTTCATGTGTGTTTGTGTGTTCGATGCATGATTGGATGTTTTGTTTAATTATAAAGTAATTAAAGAACATAAAATGTCAAAGCTGATCAGGCAGATTGCATTGTATAAATTACTGACAGAACTGACAGAAATTCCTTTGAAAAGCCGACACCTGAAAGTCACTGAATAATTTGCACACTGTTAAACCAGCAAATGAATTTAAACTGGAGTGGGTCAGGTCACCGGATTAAGATTATTGATATTCTTAATCCCATTGTTTATGTGCTTTGGTTATAAACAAATGCAGGCACATCCAAAAAAGTGCCAACAAACACAATAATGGAAACAAAAACTGGTAACACCAACAAAAATATAAAAAATTGTCACCCCAACAAAACTATGCTGTTTCATTCACTCCTGTTGCTAAGCCCTTCCCACTGGGTACAATCAGTTCTGAAAGAACATTGACTAAACACAGTCATGGGCCCCACTAAGAGAGCAGCACTAGGCAGCCAATTCATATTTATGAGAGAAACCCCTCAGAGAATCAGAACATTAAACATAAAACCAATGCCCCTCCAGAACACAGCCTTACATCATCTCTCCAGTGTTCTGACTGTAGATCAGTTGTTCTCCTTAATACATTACTTGTTGAGATCATAAATGGAATGATGAAGACTGATTCCAGATCAGCCAGCAAGTATTATATATAAAAATATATAAACGAGAATACACTCTTCATGTCTGCTGTTTGTTTGAGCTGGCTTGTGTGTGTGTGGTCCTGGTACCCTCTACATTATGGGGACCAAATGTGCCAACAAGTATAGTAATACAAGTAAATTTTGACCCTGTGGGGACATTTTTAGTTAATAAGGAAATAAGCTTATATATTAAGAATAAGAATGATATATTATGAAAATCTAAACCAGCAGAAAGTTGTCTAGTGTAGGGGGATGAAATACACAGCTTATGCAATATAAAAACTATTACATCCCGTATAACACGAAAACCCAGCGTGTGTGAGAGAGCATGAGTTTGTGGTTATGTGCTTTCATTCTGTAACATATCAAATTGCAAATATAGTACAATGAAAACAGGCATTAACGTGGCATTTAATTTACCTGTCCAATTTTAATAGCCTCATGAATGAAAAAAAAAAACATTGGCTACAGTCCAGCCTCACCACAACACACACATGCCTTTCTCCACTACAATGGGATATGGTTTCAATGAATTTCATCCTAAACAAGCAGAGTAAATGTCAGGAAAGATGTTTGCTATTTAATCATTTCAATAACAGTCAGGGATTAATAATGTCATTCAATCAACCCTTTTCTTGAACGACGCTAAATGTTACACAATTACGCATGAACAGCTCTGTTCGGATGATGTCAGCCGTATTGCGTCAGTTCTCATCTTATTACAACCACCATTTTTCCAGCCTAATGTATTCGTCCTCTATCTTTCTGTCGCGTGCGCGTCTTTCCATCTCCCCGTTACTCAACTGATTGGTTCCCCCTTTAGCGGAAAGGAAACTATAGACATCGCGTTGAACGCTTAACCACTAGCCATAAATCCACAAGTTGCAACAAATGCTTAAAACCATCTCACACCACCTAAATTGCATTAATTAATCATTACTTTGATTCAGCTAAAGGCAAACGTGCCTCAGCAATTGCTTATAAATTGAACATGACCGAAGACATGCTGATAAATCTGCCCCCATATTTCATGACTGACATGTAAAACTGGACTGCTCAGAGCAAAACGCAGCATGTAAATGTCTCTGGAAGAGAAATCATTTTACACTCTTTACAGACAGTGAATTTAGGGTAATTGAGGACACTAATTTATGACATTATTTCATGCAAATGTTTGACTTAATGGGTTAATATCACTTTAATAAGATGCATATTGGATGTAGTGCGATGCGCAGAGGAAAGACTGTAAAGTTCTGTTACACATCATAGCGCATATCAATACTAATCTCTCCATAGAAGAACCACCAATACTAGTGTCATTAAACTGAGCTTTTATATCCTTCCCAATGTGCACTATTTGAAACCTAAGCACAGGATACTAGTTAAACAATGAGTCGCCAAATAGAGCTTACGTCTGATTTTAAAACGTGTAATAAAGTGATTTTTGTTTTCCATTCACTTTTGAACTTAAACTGGTTTATAAAAAATAACCCTAAACGATAGGGCAATCTTACTTTCATTTACTTTTTTACGGATGAGTCACCGACCACACGCAAAAACGCACGGGGAAAGATACCAAATGCAGTTTAAAATGCTTTTCTGAGGAACAAGAAGAATGCTATATAGTAAAAAGATACGTGTTCATCTAAAGTGATTTAAACAGACAAAGCCACAAGTGTTGTCTCGAACGTGAAGAAGAAATGTTTCTTAAGCTTAACTCACCCTTTAAGAAAGTGTCCTTTTCCTCTCACCTCGTTTATTTGGTTTTCTTTCAGTTTCATTGATCACGGATTCCTTAGAACGCGAGCCAGTGGCAGGACGACGGTCGCGCTCATTCAGATTGCTGAGCGGAGAGAGAGCTCGCGTGCGTCGTCACTGCCTGTAACCAGCCGCATACCAAACGCAATGATACACCGACTGTCTGTAATGCAGCTGCGCTCTGGCGCACGGGCACAAATTGCGAGGGTGGTGGCCAGCCAGCCTGTATCTTCATGACTAGGCAGTCAGCTTTAATTACTCTAAATATGCAGTTATTGTACGATTAATGACTTTTCTCCTCATCCAGAAAATTTCAACTCAAGCATCTTTCTTTCATTATTATAATGACTAGTGAAGTTGAACCGCAGCTGATCAGAATTTTCCTATATTTAGCCAATTTTTAAATTATAAACTTTAAAGAAGTAATCATTCCTTTATCAGTTATTCTTATTGATGATTTTCATTACATTTCCTTAGATGAGATTTTCGCTGCTGTGATACTATTTTTCTGTGGGTGAAATATGACTTTGGTGGGTTTGGTTAAGAGTCACCAGTGAAACTTAAATATGGTCAGTCCTCTTATGGAAAAACGTCTGGAACCTTCTGGCGTATGACTAATCGTTCAAAACAAAACGCATTGTCAAAGAGCCAATTATAAAGGACTGCATGATGCGGTGTGGAGCCGAGTATGATTAGATGGGATCTGCAATTGAGCATTTTGGCACCAGTGCAGTGCTGAGTGCAACATGTTAAATTATACAGACCCGGCATGGCTCCTACAAATGCTTCACTTTGCCTCTGACATATCATTTGTGACAACAGCAGGGACTTGAGCTTCACCATAAAGCCAGGTTAGGATAGATTCGATGAAGGCACAGAGACCAAATGAACTCCACAAGGGTTTGAGGGCAAAAGGATTTGGGTAATAAAATAGCAGGTTTATGATATGAATGAATATTACAGGATTTAATAGGTCATTTGTACCCAACTCATAATGTTTCAAGTAGCTTATGGTCATAAAAGCCAACACTCATTACTTGGTCTGCTAGTGTTACAGAGAATAGCCCATGCAAATGTATGCATGTCCATATAATGATTCAGGATTGTAGCTGAAAATATCTCGATTTAGAAGAGCAAATCCTAGCATGTGCTCTGAGTAAGTTCTGCTCTGGGTAACACACTCCATCAGCAATTCTTATGTGCATTAGCATCTGACTAAGTGGGCTTTACGCAAGGTGATGAGCACAGACCCATGAAGATAAGTAAGAAAATTTCCCCTCTCTCACCCAGGCTGCTGGTATGTCTAATGGGACAGGACCGTCTTCATCATAATCAAAATGGCTGAAAGGTAATCCTGCCTCCCTCTCTACCTCAGCCAGCAGACAGGATCATTAGACTACTCAACAATGATGAGGGATATTTGAGGCAAATTTCCCCACTTTCAGGAAAGGTACTTTTGGAGAATGTCAAATGACTCTTCCTGCCTTCCAGCTACACACACACACACACAAACACACACACACACACACACACACACACATATATATATATATATATACACATATATGTATATGTGACACCACAATCCTCTAAAAAATCACTCTCTAAAAAAGTTACATGTTAAAGCCTTGTGGGGTGAATTCCTGTTCACCAGGAGGAAATGTAAAGATGCCAAAAATTGTGAAAGATGACAACAAATAGCCTGTAATAAACAATTTTCCCAACACCAGGGTCTGAAAAGTCACTCTCCTGTAGACATCTTATGCTATGATTATGGCTTTGTTCCGTTTACAACCAAGGCTGGTGGACCCTACAGCCTTTTTCTACAAATAACCAAAACAGTGTCAAAATGCTAGAAAACCAAGTTCCAACAATTGTGCCCAGGTCAGCAATCAGTTTATGTAAGAGTGGAAAACATAAGCTATTAAAAATATTTTGTCTTAGAATAGATGCAATAAGTAATTGAGTGCCATTTTCTACAATTAACTTTTCTGCGTCATTATGGCATAACAAATTCTGCTGACTCAATTAGACGTGAGCACTTTAAAAAAAGATTTAGGCACATAATCAGAGGATGCATCTTTATGTCACAATTTTATATGTCTATAAATATTCTCCAATCGCTGTTTATCTCAGTTAAGTCTATTCTATGTGCAAAAAGGACAAATTTGAATTGACAGTGCTTTATTTGTCCATAAAAACCTGAACCTGTTTAGACTTGGGCTTCATACTCAGCTATGACAGCAGAGAATTTGGATCAGACTAGAGCTGACTGTTTACATAGCGTCCCGTTAATGTAAATCTAGACTCAATTTTACAGTCACTCCTCTTATGATTAAATATTAAGAGCCAGGTTAGCAGAAGTCCCACTGACCCAACCCCATCTTTATGCACAACTGAATATACTACAAGAGGCAAAGCATTAGTCCCAACCCCCAGCACCTCATTTAATGGGTCTTCTCATTGATCTCCTAATGTGTTTCCCAGCTTCAGCACTAAGCAGCGCTTAGAATGATTTGTGCTACAGAGAAGCTTCTTATTTCAGCAGGGCATGCTTGTGGCTTCTTAATTGGCAAGCAAAATTAACAGAAAGGAGTGTGTATGTATGTGTGTGAGAGAAATCAGGACAGAGAGAGAGAGAGAGAGAGAGAGAGAGAGAGAAAAATGAGTAAAAGATGAGTGAAAATGGAAATTCTTCTTTTCTCTCTCTCCTCAGAAACTCCCTCATACCCTTTCCCAATTCCAATCCCTGTTATAGCACATGCAAATATCTCCCACAAGAGAATAGAACTGGATGTGTCAAAGCTGTCAGAATTTTCCAAACACATATACTGTAATATTAATTTCTGAAACACACTCTAGTACACCCAACATAGCATGAAATTTGAGCATTGTGACGTTTTACTGGAATATCATACCTTTGTTCCTGCAATGTTGGTTGTAGCTTAGTTGGTTTGTTTCGAACAGAAAGATCGAAAATGAATGAAAATAATTAAGATTTGAAAGCCAGGAATACTGCCTACCAGGAAATATTCTACAAGCAAAATTTCCATACACCAAATTCATCCATCCTCTATACCGCTTATACCGTTTGCAGGGAGTGCTGGGAGCCTGTACCAGCTGAAGCAAAAAAAAATTATCTTTAACTTTTCTTGAAATCCTCTGACAAATTCTGCTTTTATCATGTACTGACACCTTCATGACAGTCACGTTTGGTTGTAAATGTTTATAAAAATATACACATATATTATCAATCACTAAGGCAAAGAGATAAATATTTTACTTCATCCTGAACTGCCTATAGGTCAAGCTAAAATTTAGGTGATGCATATTAAAACATTTTAGTAGAGCATAAAAACAGTGAGTGTCTTCAGGTTTAAACATGAGTATGGTCAATTTAATTTCACCAAATTTATGTCATGTACATTGGTATCAGTTTAATTGAGATGATGGCCTTGAATTTGGATATGGATGTAATTTTGAAAGAAACATATTGCATTCTTAGATGAGCTACAAAAGCTATACCACCAGTAATATAATATATGTAATACATGTTTCAGTTCACAAATTAAACTACTTTTATGATGAACACTGTTTCCCACTCTGTTTCTGGAAGATCGTCAGCAGAACACATTTGGATCTCCATAATCAAACACATCTGCCCATTTAGTTCATTAGTATGCCAATATATGAAAAGGGTGTGTCAGAGAATAAAATATAGATTGAAAACCACTGATGTGGGGTCAGCGTTTTTCTTCTCACCAGTAATTAGGGTATCATTAAGGTTAGGATTTGGTTAAACTATTCCAAAACTAGCAGCATTATCCTAAGACATCAAATGTAATGCAATGATTTATTCATATCTACACAAATCATGTACATGGCCAAGATGCACATGATGACTTTACACTGATGGTGAGATTCAGGTGGCCATGCTGTCAGTGGACCACAGAGCAAAAGCTATTGCTCCTGAGATGTGGGGGTAAGAGGTTTAAAAGCAAGGCCCTCTAAAGCTAAACATCTGAGAGCTTGACTGATCAATCCATTCTCCTTGCCATGGTGAGGATTGTTGTATGTGTGTATGTGTGTAGTGGATTGCATCAGGCTAATCAGCTCTTCAGACTCAAAGGAGATAAACTGGAATGGTAGAAAAGTGTTATTACATGTTATTACATAGTAACAACATTGTGTAAATAACATTATAATGCATAAAACATGCACAGGTTGCATCATACTCTAATAAAGTATGCTGAATTAAAGCATTTAATCAAAATGATGAGCTTCAGGAGGATGCTGGCCTAGTACCACACATTCAAAATGTGATTCCACTTCTCCCAGTTCATCTGCCAGTCCAACCTGGATAATTTTCTCAGATGCTTAGGATTATATTATATTATTTGGGGCACCTGTGGGTAAACCATGCTGTTTAATCTCTGTCTCTGCATTAGATACATTTCAATGTCCCTCACTCAAAGGAAACTTGCATCACTATTTATTTGTGTGAATCAGAGATTTACAATCTTAGAAATGGATTAGAATGAGATACCTCATTTACTTTTACTCTGTTTAACTTGTTTAATGACCTACAAATAAACTTTGGCCTTGCTGAGGTAAACACTTTTTTTCTCACGTTTGAATGGGTCACTACATTATCTCAAATTAACCTTTCAGACGTCTTAGAAATAGACTGTCCTAGTTTCTCCTTAAAAGGAACATAATGGCACGAAGAGAGAGAGAGCAATGACATTAAATGTATCTAAGTGAAAACCACACAGAAACATACACACAAAGGTTTCTGGGGCAGACAGTGGTTCAGTCCTGAATTACCAGTTGTTCTTGCCATTGAGATTCATTTGAACTTTCTGTAAAATGGGAAAGTGTTTAGAGAGAAACTGAAGTAAGGTAAGAAGAAAGATAGAGAGAAAAATAGAGAGAGAACGAGAAAGCCTGTAAATAGCAAAATCCTGGGCAGACGCACACATGGTGTAATTTGGTTTGCTCCCCTAGGACAGATTCACCAGTGCAAGGAAAGAAAATAAGATTAAACAACATGTACTATTAAATCTGATGACACAGGGCTTATTCTGCTAAGACACCAAATGCTGCATCATTCTCTGTCCTGGAATCTATCAAATGAAAAGCATTAGCAGCATTTATCTAACATGAACTGAGTTTGCATTGTTCTCTGACCTCTGGTGCTGTATTTCAAGTACTGTAGATGAATCCATAGATCTTCACATACTACACGTCTCTAAAAATACATTAAAGATATATTTGAATAAAGGCTAAAGATCTGTTTGCATAATGGTTGTTTTACACTGTATACTTGTTTTCAATAGGAGAGAGGTGGCAGCCAGCACAATGAAGGCACCACTGAGGGACTTGCCAAGCTTGTGTCACTTTGTCATGAATGGTTGCAACAAAGAGCCTCACTACAATACAGGTGATTTGAGCTTTAATAATATCTGTTTATTGTACTAAAAATACCTGTATACTGTCTATTTTGGTCTGAGGAATATATTAAAAGGAATTAAAGAGAAAATTAGAGGTTAATTTTGAAGGTACTACTGTTATTATAACACATGCATTACACACAGCCTCTGGGACCCCATATACACATGAACAATAAACAATCTCAGCTGGGAAACAGCAGATCTCATGTTCCAGCATCTAACAGGACAACCAAACTGGTCTCTGCTCAGTATGAAAGCATGATCTCTTATCAGCAAAGAGCCAGGTCACGGCTCCCATTGGCCACACATTCCATCTGTTTGACAGACCACACAAGCCATCACACCTCCAATTTCTCTGCTCTCCATGTGATTAATACCATAAATCATCTGTGCCAACAATGATACAGTACATGCAAAAACAAAGACAGCTTTAGTCGCTATTCTTCAGGTGAAACCCAAAACCCAGCATCCCCTAGATCAACAGCCAGACCCCCCTGCCTGACTGCAAATAACAACAGTGACAAGCTCCAGTAAACTTGGGCCCTGCAGAGGGGTAAAGAGGACAGCACATCTCTCGCCACCATACAAGATTACAGAAAGACTTTAGCATCTTTGGCATGCAGTTTTTTATCAGGAATATTGATTTATTGAAAATTGCTTCATTGCTTTCCACAAGAATATTGCTTTCTTGGAGCTTCTTTCCACTCCATCTTAACCTCCCTCCTATCTATAATTTTTTTTTTCATTTCTTTGTATTTTTCCCATTTTCTTCCTGTTTCCAGCAGGGATGTGACATGTCTATGGGAACTGCCAAGGAGTTGCTTTGCTTTGTCTCATGTTATCTGCTGAAATACTGTGGATAACATTATACTTGTAAAGAACATTAATTGACGAAGGCTTTTTGATGTTCTGGGTTCTACAAATGATATAACAGAAGCTTTTCCAAAGGAACCCCTTTCCATCTGAGATTAAATCAGATCTCTACAGCGTGTAGGTGTGTACATAAATTGGATATTTTGCCTGTGCTTTTGTAAAGTTGCCGTGGTTTATGTTTAAGTAGGATTTGTTGATTTAAGATATACTTCTCAGCAGTAGCGCTACACAGTGCATATGACTCACAGTTGAAAGAAGAATTAATTGGATTAATTAAAGCTCAAAAAAGATTTGATACATGTCTATACAAGCCTTTACATAAACACTTGTTTCAGAAAATTCATTCAACATCCCACTGTCTGTGCGGGCTGTGATTCGGATGTATAAAGAGCAGCTCATAGAGTTAATACCTGCTGCTTTTTCTGATGGTGCGAGGCAGCTGTCTGTTTTATACATAATCAAGTGGGGTGAACCTTTGATTTTAGGAATGTTATTGCTGTAGCTAGTCATGTTTCGAGTGAACTAGCAGGATACTGGCAGGTCATAACAGCCAGACTTTCGATTGGGAACATAAGGTCTGATTCATTGTAATTCACATTGTATTGTATCTTGCCAATCCAGCTGTGAAAAGACCAGTCTAGATCAGCATGATTTTCCATGCTGGTTCAGGCTAGATTGTGCTGGTCAAGTTGGTGGAGCTGCATGGCCATGCTGTTTTACAGAAAATCTTAGCTGGCAAAGCTTTTGGACCAGCACGCCTTCTCTGGTGATGCTGTGATGCTGTAATGAAGCTCTGTTGGAACTCCAGAATTTCATTTCATTCAACTACTTCTTCATGCAAATAACAGATCACATAAATTTATAGTAGTATAATAAAACTGGAAGAATAACTGGTTTTAAAAGCAACAAGAAATTAAGGTCATACTGACAGAAGTTAATAATAATAAAGTTATTAATAATAACAAAGGACTTTTATAAAACCACAGATCAAGGGTTTCACAGGTTCACAGCACATCTGCAGGTGCAGCTGTTTAATGTACATTTACGCATTTGGCAGATGCTTTTACACAAAGCAACTTATAGTGCATTCTAGGTATACATTTTTATAAGTACGTGTTGCCTGGGAATGAAACCCACAACATTTGAGCTACAGGGACACTCATTTATTCACACTTTGTTACACCTGTGACAAAGTGTGTGACCTTTGATCTGGATGAGAACTTTAGTTGCTTTGGAGTAAAGTGTATGTTAGCTAACCCTATGAAAATGTTTGTGTTTTGAAGGGCTCTTTAAAGTGCTTATGTTTTGAGCATGGCTGTCATGATTGTTCTCCCTTTAAAGCGTCCTGTGAAGGTATCATTTATGCAATTTGGAAAGCGCTGATAGCTAATAGTTCTCTTCGTTAAAAGTAGTAGAACTAAATTACCAATGAAGGAGTCCACAAATTGCATACATTTGTTTGTATAGCAAACAGATTGGCAATGGGGACGATTCAACAGAGACTCAAGTGCTTCATTGTACTGGTTAAGTGAGTCTAAATATAATGATCTAACTATAATGAATAATGCAAGTATAAGCACACAGAAGAAAATATAATATATATATATATATATATATATATATATATATATATATATATATATATATATATATATATATATATATATATATATCTGTCTTCAAGGGAAAAATATTTTTTTTACAGATTGCACCAAGAAAGCTACTAATGATCAGCATGAATACTGAAACATCACCCACGCCATTTTATCATTCAAAGTCTGATTGACATCATTTCTAAGTTTAAGCATGAATCATGTTGATTTTTAATTCCTTTCCAACAGTTCCATTTCCTTTGTGACAGTGAACACTAATGGCCACTCAAAGGTGGAAAAGCTGCAAAAGTTACAACCCAGGCCGAAGACCTCAGAAATCACTGTCACTTTCACAAAAAATTCACTAGGGAGTGGTCAGCCTAACCCTGAGAACATGAAGTCAGGGACTCTGATAACAACAGGGTTAAGACACACTTTTTAGCCTCTGCTCAGTAAAACAGAGCAAACAGATAAACAAGACATGCAAGATTGCTACAAACTGTTTATTTCTTTCTCCCTCACTCAAGCTGCTCTGCTCGAGTATTCATTGTGGTCCATCTGGGCAACATCCCACAAGCACCCTCTTCAAACAGCCTGTGGCAGCCTGTATGAAGGTAGGCACAAGTAACTGGAAGAGAGAGGGCACGAAAAAATCTAGAGAAAGAAAAGAACACAAGAAGATTCCAGTCCCTCAGGTACTCATGGGAATCTTTACTGGTGTGTTGATGTGCTGTTGAAAGCATACAGCTGCCAAAGGTTGTCCTGAGAGAATCTTTGCTATGTGGGAGTTTCCTTCACAACATGCAGCTTTCTGGTAGGTGAATTAGCACAGAACTTAACACAAGGACAAACCATAACTCTAGCCACTAGTGACAGGAAATTCAACACATTTCAGCAAACCAATTTGTTTCTGTTAACGGGTTTAGCATTCTTTTACATCACATTATCACATCATACTAATTGCATGCCCCAGTTAAGTTTGTGGCAACCACGTTTCAATTGATACAATATTACTGACAAACTAACTATGTATTTATAATAAGCAATATCATTTATCTCACTTGACTTAAGTTTTTCCATTTTGTTTTAATAAAATGCTATAGCAATACAACTATTAAAGTTATGAAAGCAATTAAACTCACCCTAGCCCTTCAGTCATACTTCATACACTCCAAATACTTTCAAGTAGTAGTCCACTCATTGGCCTATTGCAAATCATTGCACCCAAGAGAGACTATAGCATCCTCAGCTCAGTAATCAGTGAATTGTTGAGAACTGTGTGGATTGATTCTGTGAGATTTGGGAACAAACAGTGGTTCATGATCTGGTTCAACCAATTTATTTTTAAAGATTCAACCCAAAAGAACAATCTTGGCAAATCAGATGCTACTAGCCACATGCTAATTTTCAAGACTGAACTCCTAATGCTTGTGTACGTGTATCAGAAACGTTTCAGGTTACGTATGTAACCCTGTTCTCTGAGATGGGGAACAGGGTTACATACGTAGCTTGAGACGTTCCCTTTTAAGGGAACTCGACACTGCGTCAGTTTGACGCTATGGAGAAGTAATGCCCACTACGCCACAGTAAGGGAAGGCCTGCCCCAGATGCTGTGAAACATTGGCAGAGAACATAGGAGCAGATTAAACTTGTCAACCCAGGAGCACCTGAGTGCCTGGAATTGAGTTCCAGTCTAAACTATAAAATCTAATAAATGTGTGCAGAGAGGACAGCCTGTCGCAGCACAAACATCACTTACAGAAGCTCCCCTAGACAGAGCTGATGATGCTACACACCTGGTAGAATTGGCTTTAATGCCCAAAGGTGACACAAGGTCACAGGCCTCATAGGCCAGGGTAATAACATCTGTGATCCAGTGAGATAGGTGCTGTTTTGTGACCGCATTACCTCAGTTGCAGCCACCAAAACAGACTAAGAGCTAAGAGGTCTTACGCACTGGCCTGAGCGGTGGACAAAAAGCCAGAGGCAAAATCCAAGCAGGCAGGATCTACAGAGAGAGCCTGTAGATCTTCCACTCTTTTGAGCAATGTAAGAGCCAAAAGTAGAGACACCTTCAGAGTCAGAAACTTATCCAAGGCTGACTCGAGGGGCTCAAATGGAGCCAAAGATAAATGCCTTAAACCAATGGTAAGTTTCCAAGAAAGGACCTGTGTGTGACAGAAAGGCCTCAGACATTTGGCACCACACAGAAAATGAGACACCAGGGGGTGTCTCCCAATAGAGGTTCCATCGACAGGTTTGTGGCTAGCAGACACAGCGGTCACATAAACCTTTAGGGTGGCAGGAGAAACCCTGCAGAGAGGTGCTCTTGAAGGAACTCCAGCACTGAACCAACAGGGCAGTGAACTGGGCCAATATGGTGTTGCCTACACCATGAAAGATCGACTCCCGAACCTGGGATAAGAGGTCCCTCTGGACTGGGAGCTCCCAAGGAGCTCCATCCAGATGAGACATTATGTCTGAGAACCAGACCCGGGTTGGCCAGAACGGGGCTACTAGAAGCAGCCGAACTTGGTCCTGGCGGACCCTGGCTAGGCCTCAAAATCCACTTCCGCCATACTTCTGCTCTGCCATACCTCTGCCAAATGGACTCCACCACTTGTGGATGGAGCCTCCATTTCCCAGGCCTCAGCCTCTGCTTCGACAGGATATCTGTCCCCAGATTTGCTTGCACTGGGATATACATTGCTCTGATGGAGAGCAACCTGGTCTCTGCCCAAAGAAGAATCTGCTGCACCACCCTGAACAGGGGACCTCATATGAGCTAACACAGCCTCTCAGGCCGTGTAGCTAACTCTTGATAGCCTGCCATGACCAGCCAGTCATCTATGTAGTTCAGTACATGGATGCCCTGGAGTCTCAACAGATCCAGGGCTGCATCTACTCACTTTGTGAAGGTGCGGGGCGATAGAGCTAGGCCGAAAGGAAGTACTCAATACTGGTAGGCTTTGCTCCAAAAAGCAAACCTGAGAAACTTCCTGTGTTCTGGCAAAATCTCGATGTAAAAATATGCATCCTTCAGATCTATTGTGACAAACCAGTCCTTGGGCTGGATTTGACACACAATTTGTTTGAGCATCAGCATCTTGAACCTGTATCTCCTCAGAGACCAATTCAAGTGACGCAGATCCAGAATAAAGAATGAAGTATCGGCTGTAAAAGCCTAGATCTCTCAAGTGTAGGGGAACACTATGGGACATTTTGCAAAGAACATCTCTAGTTCCCAGGCCGTCACTAAATGCTGCTCTCCTACCACCACAGTCTGTAAAATGCCGTCATAATGAGGAAGATGGGAGGCAAATTGAATTCTGTACCATATATCTACTGTTCTTTACAACCATGGGGACAAACTGGACAAAAGCTTCTACGCTGTCAGCAAGTCCGAGAGAGGCACCATCCAGCTTATCTGTCCAGACTCCTAAAACAGAGGACCTGCTGCTGCATATGCCTTGCCCACAAGATTAGAAGTAATCCTGCAGGGCTTGGTGGGCAAGGAAGGTTTCCTCCATGACGATGCTTTAGAGGGAGAGAGACTGCACGCATGTCCTTAGCCCTAGGCATCGCCCCATACCCGTGCTCATGTAAACCCACAACAGAGGAATAATTGCCCATATTGGGAATAAAGACACAAACCGAATATAGATTCTTCCATGACTTCATCACCTGAATGTGAAGATCTGGGAAGAATAGGAGGTTGCGAAACCTCGCAACAGAGGCTGTTCTCTATCATCCAACTTAGATGTTTTAATGTGCTGTCTCTCATCTGGCCAGTCAAGGTTCAGTTTCTCGACAGCACGAGAAACAACCTCAACCAGCTCCTTAAATGCGGCAAAAAGAGGAAGCTGGTCTGCCTTAGCAGCCATCTGGCTGCTCTGAGCGGGACATGACCCGCGAAGTGCAGCTGCCCAGCTCCCGTCAGGATTGAAAAGATCCAGGCGGGAGTGGAGCGTTCTCAGCAGAAGTGATTTGTACTGAGAACAGTCTGCTCTCTAAAGAGCTGACCTAGCGTGCTCCATTCCCAAACAAAAAAACACATATAATGAATGCCACCCGCTGCGATATAGCATGGACAAGGTGGCACACATTTTTTAAAGTTTTCGGAAGACATAATTCTTCTAACTTCTTCCTAATCTTAATATTCTATTTCCCTCAGTCTTTGCCTGGCTACATGCAGACTAACAAGCTTTCTGAAGACAAAAAAAATGTGTGGGCACTTTTTAAAGGCTTTGTGGCTCGCAATGCTACGTCACATGACCCTAAACTTGCCTTTAAATAAGCCTGGTTTTACACATGCTCTGACTCGGGTGCGGCTGATGTGTTTTTCCCCATAGTGTCAAGCTGACACAGCGTGAGGGAACTGAAAATTCCAGACCAGACTGAAATGCAATAAGTAATATCTTGCTACAGGAACTATGCTTGCCCACACATACCCTCAAGAATTTTGCAATATCAGTTCACAGCACTGTGAGAATGAGGCTATTAAAGCTATATCTACCGGCAGTAAGCTTGAGTGTTGAACTCCACTAATGCAACACATTACAGTGATTTTCAGCAGGTGTTTGATCTACCTATATCACAGGGCTACTACTTAAATGCCAAGAAAAATTACTGACCTAAGGAGCAACACTATGTACTGTCACTTGGGCCTTATTGTGTGAGGTCTGATGCAATCCAGGAAATGTGAATTTAGTGAGTATGGAGACAAATTTTAATAGCTATGCTATTTTGGTTTTGCTGTTTTAGTACTTCTACTGACTTCTACTGACATTCTCAGGGAGTACATATACTAAGAAAATGTGTAACTTCAATGCACTGTGTCACTTTGGATAAAAGCGTCTGCCAAATGCATAAATGTAAATGTAAATGTAAATGACTTAAGGTTTCTCCTGGATCAGTGTAAATAAACAGGAGGTGGAAAACAGATTTTAACCAAAAGAGAAACAAACCCAAAGCAATGACATGAATACTGAACAGCAGGACAAGATTTACAATTGAATAGTTAGCAGCTATGATTTACACCCAAATAAAACAGAAAGCACACTGATATCCATGTGCGCACACATGCAGGGTATGCTAGCCTGACGAGGTAGCCTGTAATTGGAGAGGACACAAAGGTCATTGTCAAAATCATATATGTATTGGGCAAAAACCTGTAACACATTTCCACAGCCAAAATAACCTCCATACCTTTTCTAATGTTTTTTTCCTTGTTCTATACCTTTACTGTTCTCTACCTGTTAAAAACCATGTGTTGAAGGAATTGCATTGTTGATTCCACTATTGTTGTTCTTGCAGCTTAACTAAGCTTTCATCTGAAACAGAGGACCAGTGAAATATATGGTCACCACATGTATAATAATACAAATATGAATGATTATGTCACACAATGTCCCAGAATTCCACCTATCTGTAACAAAGGGACTCAGAGCAAGAAAACATTGAAGAGCTAAATGTAACTTTAATAAGAATTAAAAATAAGTATTACAATAACTCTGAACAAATTGAGATTGTTGAGAACTGAGAAATGATATCTGATAAAGAACAAGTAGGAGGAAAATAAATACATACAATTACTCGTATACAATTATCACAGGGTTTGGGAACAAGAACACAGCCATGACATGAAACATACACTTTGACATAAAAGCACAAGAAACAAAAATTATATTAACATTATATAAAAATATATAATTTTTTCATGTTTCATGTTTTAAAGGATAGTTCACCTAAAAATAAGAAATGATGTGACACCCCCTATGTTGCTCCAAACACTTTGTTTTTAAAAAATGTTATTCTGTGAAACATAATACATTGTTTAATGAATATCCTGGCCACTTTTGTCACTTATAGGTTCAGTTTGTAATGTGTTTTTGATTTCCTGGTGTTCCCTTGGTTAATTTAGTCATTATCTTGTTATTTAGTTTTCATTAGCTCTGGCCCTGTTGCCTTATTTATAAATATGTATTTATACTCCCTGGTTTTGTTCAGTTGTCTGTCAGCCCACATTGTGTTTGATGTTTGTGTTTTATTATGGTGTTTTGTGTTTGAGTTTTGGTGATTGAAAGTGTATTTTGAGATTATCTTCCTGTTTCTTTGGATTACTCCCACATACAACTTTTTCTATACAATGAAAGTAAAGGAGGCTGTCAAGTATAGTCCACATGTCTTATGAATCATATTTAGTTGAGTTTTTAGTCCAGTTTGTCAAAAATAGACATGCTTGAGTGAGACTTCAATGTTCCAAATCACAAAAACAAAAGTTTATTTAACAAAGTTCGGGAGCAGCATAATCATGTAATCCAACGAATCATCGCACAGGGGTGTGTATATATAACTATCCCTCACCTCTGTCCTATGACAGTTTTGCAGCATCCCTCTACCAACCCATTGCCTTACTCTTGGCTGTATCTACCTCAGTCAAGGATGGGGGAGAATTATGAGCTTCGAGCCCCCCCTCCAGACAGCACGCCAAATATGCATTTATGATAATTTGCGATTACATGTTAAAACTCATGAAATCACAAAAAAAATTTGAGTTCAAAGATTATCAGTAAATAAACACTAAAATTTCTATCCCTCAGTTTCCTCACAATAAGTTATTATATGACTTCAGAAAACTTGTCTTGCAAAGGTTCTGTTTAATTTTACATGCCTTGAATCAATACAAAGCTGTGCCAATAGGGTGGGGAAGGCCAAGCTAAATAGTCATACTACTCCACATTCAGGGATGAGAGAGTAGCCAAGCAAACCTGGCTTTGTTGAGAACAATCACAACTGGCTCCAGCTACAGGGGATTCTCGCTTTCAGAGTGTACAGACAGCATACTAATGCAGAAGTGAACCAGGTGCTGAGAGAAAGGAATCCCACAAAACTAGATATTGACCCATTATCAGTTTGTCTTTCTATAAATTATGGGATGCCATTCATATGCATGATTTAAAGATGTTTGTTTGCTCAGCACATTTAATCAGACAAGGTTGAAGAATGGAATTTGACAAGTATGACAGCAAGCTGTTTTTCCTTAGTCCTCACTTTGTAAACACTTCTGTAATAAGTAATAATAATGTAATAAGTATTGGATTAGAAATACAATCACCTTAAAATCCTTACTCAAATTACTCTTTCTTATTTAATGGCTATTGACAAACATACAAACACATACACAGTACCTCCTATTTGTAAACTTCAATTTGGTCCACACTCACTGGGCCACTCCACAGAGGCAATTAATCAATACAAATATCTATATTAAAATGAACTGATCAATAATATTTAGGACATTATATTCAGAGCACTTTGTGACTAAGGATGCTCAGTCCATACAAATAACAACTGACTGTAATTGTGTTAGTTTACAAACATCATTGATAAAACAAGAACGGAGATCACCAAAACCTCCAACAGCCTCTTTTGCAGATGTTGTTTACCAGGGGACACTTCTTAGGAGACAGCAAGGGCAGTGATCTAAGGAAAGGCAAAACTGCAACATGGCTGTAGTCAAAATGTTAAAATGGAATGAAAGACAAAAACTGACAAAAAGCAATAATCATTAAAAAGAATGAGAGTACAGGCAATCTTTGCTATTTTCTTACAATCATGTTCTCACCCGAGGTCAAACTGTAATTATCTAATGATGAAATTCTGAGAAATGGTCAAGCCCTGGTGAGACAGCTGGACGAACAGATGGAGAGAAGAGAGAAAGAGAAAATGTGAACAGATTAAGAACATTTTACAATTGCTAATTTTCAATAAGGAGACTTTTATTAGACTTAAAGTAATTCATGGTAATATACAGCCCTCTATACAGCACAGATCTTCAGATCTTAACAAAGCTGCAGCAGTAACTGCTGGCATCATAAAACCACAAGTGACCCACCATTAGTCTAAAACATCAATGCCTTAATGAATCACTCTTTATGGTGAAATTCATTAACTATTTTACTGCAAACAAGGCCTCAAAGGTTTTCATGCAACCTTGTAATGGACATTTTGTTTGTCCTAGAATCCATTAGCAATCACATGACAGACCAGCTCAGATTGGAGTCCATTTATTATGGATGTCCATTGACCATCAATTTGCCTTCCTAAGTCTGTTGAAAAGCTGCAGGATAAAAAGATGTTAGAGTCTAAGGACACAAAGTGATATAGATCTCAGATTTGTTGTTGAAGTGGAAAACTAACAAGGGGGAATTTTTATTTACCTCTGGATGGACAATAAGTC
Organism: Chromobotia macracanthus; assembly: GCA_036877525.1. NCBI lineage: Eukaryota > Metazoa > Chordata > Actinopteri > Cypriniformes > Botiidae > Chromobotia > Chromobotia macracanthus. Next base: position 9,286,265 of record JAZGTH010000016.1, read on the forward strand.
AAAAACAAACCAGTTATTTTCACTAAACTGCACTGACTGAGCATTTTTACTTTGTTTTGATTTGCAAACTAAATAATTGAAAGGAATAGACCGTATTCAAATTTTCAATAACGTTCTGCCTTGCCATTGGTATGCACTCTAAATTTGTCCTTTAGTCCTGTTATCAATATTTTGTGGTATTTCTCTACAATTAAATATTTCAAATATATATGTAATACATTTAGCAGTGGCCAAAAATGATGTCTGACCTAAGGAAATCAATATAATAAAACCCGTTTCATGATATTACATGGTACCCCGTTGCTTGCCTAGTTTGCTAAATAATTTTGTCAGTTAATTCCCTAAACTACATTAAGTGTTTCATCTGTTCTATACCTGAAAGTCATTAAATGCAAAATCCCTCTTTTGACATCACTTTTGGATGCTAATGTACATGCTAAATAAAACTGTAGTTTGAATATATGTAGTCAACTCAGGTAAAATAAGCACTAATTAGCATTTATCTCAATGTTAATCTTAAAGTGGCCCAACATCCCTATATTCATTATATAACCTAAATATAAGCAGAAACTCATCACACTGTAAAAGAATATCTGAGTGCATGCCTGTTGTAATACATCCTGTAAGTGACATGATAGTTATTAGATTTATTAGATTCATTTGATAAATGATACTGACACACCTTTAGGATATGCATGGCTTTGGGCCCAGAGATTTCCATTAAGCTCTATATATATATAACAAGTGATGTTATTTTAACCTCTCATACTCCTCATTAATATAGCTTGTGAATAAATCTTGACAATGTGCGTGTTGCTGATGCAAATGTGAGCAAAGAGAACAATAACATTTTCCAAGTACAATACCAATGTCCTGAGAAATGTTCATTTTCCAACACATTATCCATTCAGTGCTGAAATCAGTCATAGCCCTGTTGTGTGACTGTCATGTGAGAGGTAATGAGTGATGTGATGACTAGTATTTACATGTGACAGAATGCACGCTTATGTCTGCCAAAACACAGGAAACAAATATTTGATATTACTTCTTGTGACACTAAGCCTTCAAACCCATTACTGAGAAAAATAAGACAACAAACCTTAGTCTGTTCCAGACCTGGATTTGTCAAAACCATTTTAAATTCATTCTGACAAGTGACTGAGCTGTTGTGCTGATCCGTGATCAGCTTCCTCAACAAACCTCCTCATGGTAACAATTACAATGGAAACTGCACCCCACTCATATCAGTGTAGGTAGGTGCTTTTCTCCTACTGCCAGCTGAAAGTCTCTTTCATTTTAAGATACAAGTAAGATACTGCCCATGTAAAAACAGCACAGGCTTTTCTGTATAGAAAAGATTGTGTGAAAACTAAAATGAGGCTTTGGAAATCCAGGAAATGTTATTTCAGTCAGAGCCATTTGAAGTTCATGTTGAGAAGATAATCTATGATCTGATTTTATAGAACTCATTCTCTCCTGCAACACCTCTGCATATCCTTAGAGTAATCACACTAGAAGGTAAATGCATGTCTGATTTTCTATACCTCTGCAATACAAAAGAACAATATACAGCCCCCTTTTCCTGGCCCACCCTCAAAGAACAGTACACGAGCCAAGAGTGAGTTACTGAATCAAACTGAATCAAAACCTTTTAGTGCATAGCCAAATAAATTCAAGAAACAGCCTGAGGAGTTTTGCAGCTTTGCAACAAAGTTTAAAGCAATGTCCCCTATGTCTACTGTATCTTCTGTATTTGATCTGATAAAAGGGAGGTAAAAAGACATTTGGGGATTTCACTGGTCGATATCTTTGACCAGAACATTTCTTGACATTCCTCACCCTCCCCATAGGAAGTTTGACAAATGACCTTTTTGGGTAAGAAAATACCCACAGGGTCCATAGCTTGTCTTACCAATACAATAATTTAGTTTCAGAGGAGGGAAAGCTTTGTCATGCTGCCAAGATTATTGTACAAATCAAAACAAACAATTACCTGTGCTATTTAATGCTCAATTGTAAACAGTGGGTAAAAGAAAGCTGCATTTTGTGGTTAACTGGCTCTTGTTTGGAGCCTTGAATAATAGACTGATTTTGGATCCGTTTCAAGGCACTTATCAGCCCAGTTCTCAGAGATGGTGATTACCATATGTTGCTATGTCATAAACAACCAAGTCTGGATATGATATGTAATTTGAATTAGTCTCAAATTCTTACTGAGTATTTAAGAATATGTACCTATTTAGTAATAAGCAGTACATAATGATCTTCTGATGACATTTCTATTGATTTTTGATGCCAGATTTTTGCATAATCAATATCATGAAGCTAAAGAGCCTATTGACCTTACGTCAACAAAGGGCAAAGCCTCAGACAAAAATGAAAGGATTGCACTTTGCAAATGGATTATGATGACATAATTGGCAGGTGTTTTGTAAGACACTTACAAAACACCTGAACATCACGATTCTGCGTTTCGGTTTCAGAATACTGAGTAAAGTTTTAGCCAGTGCTTCTTTGTGCAGAACAGATAATATACTGCAGAAACTGAGAATGGTGCTACTGATTAAAGCAGGATAATTATGCAGCTGCTTGTCTGTGAACATCAAATGTTCACAACAGCTGTGATACAATATAGCAGTCAATTAAGAATTTCAGAAAGTGTGATAATTATGAGACACGTGAAATGTTTTATGTTAGCTGTTACATTTTATGTACAGAAATATAAAAGTTTTGAAAATTTTCAGCCAGACTTAGACGCTGACTTCTAGAGATTGTTTTAAAAACAATTTATCAAAGATGTATATATAACTATATATATATATATATATATATATATAAGTGGTACATAAGTGGTAAATCTGTTTAATCTCTGCCTATGCATTTCAAGATTGTGACAGTTGCCCTGGCAGTTATCACTTTCTCCCTGTTTGAAAGACTTCAATTAAGATGCTTGTGATAACGTCCTGGTACTTTCATTCGCCTTGACTTGCTGTGTGGAGTTTCTTTTAGCAGTGCTGGATTTGTGACCTATGTTTGAAGCACTGACAGTGGGTCAAAGAAGCTTAACCTCATGTTCAATTTTGGGCCTCAGAGACACAAAGGCTTTTTTAAAAAAATCTAACAAAATACTTAACATTTGGGTATTAACGTTACACTCTTTCGTATCTCATATCTCTTATGTGTAGAAATTCCTGCTCATCATTTGATAACACGTTTCAAAAGTCTTCTATGAAAATACCTGTTTTCAAAGACTCCATATATAAAGCATAAATAAAACAAAGTTCCCATTCTCTTCTTGACAGCAGATTATTTTTATTTTTTCAGTAGCATTCATATTTAACAAAGATAGCCCCTAATTACTTGTTTGCCTTTTTAGGAAGATTTATTGGCCTTAAATATTAAAAATGAGCACCATGTGATTAGGACTGCATCACATGCTAACCTTTTTCACATTTCTGGTAAAGAGCATATTTGCTTTGTGATACAAAGATCCCCAAACATAATGTATTGTCAATCCCAACAGAACACGAAGCTTAAAGTGACAACCATATCTTGTTTTTCTCATTGCAGAATCCTTGTCCCGTGTGTGTGTGTGTATTTAACAGGTACATTTAGGTACCATGTACAGTCAGGTACATTATCTCAAAATTATGATGATTTAGCACCATGAATGAATTACAGTTGTGCACATGTGTCATGTGCACAACTACGCCCACAGGCGAACAGAAGGTGAAACAGTATAAGATTATGGATTTGTTATGGGGGGTGTTGGCCAGAAATAACAAGGCAGAAAATAGAAGCTAAATTAATAATGTTCATGGGACAACAGGTAAACAAGGAATTCTGTGTAAGAGAGACACAGATATTGATAGCAGTGTAAAAAAAGGAGCAAAATGAAAAATATGTAAAACACAACAATTAAGACACATCAGCTTGTCACAATTAAAAAGTGATGCTTGCCTGAGTCCAATACTTCTGTCTTCTCTACACCACTCAAGCAAATGATGCACCAGAAAAAAGACAAGTTAGAAAGGAAGAAAAGTAAGAATGTGCTCTAAGAGGTTGAAAGAGAGCTGTGTTTCACACAATGACATTTATTGGAGACACTAATCTGGAATCTGCTCTGATACCAGAAGATAAAGATGGTGAAACTGAGTAGTTAAGACAGTAAATAAAGCAGGGGAAAGAAAACTGCTGAAATCATCTCAATTAACCTGTTCTCGTGAGTCATAACAAGCTTTGGGCAGAACGAATCCGCTTGTGTTTATTGTGATTTTTGAACCAGTCTCCTAATTTTTGGAAATGAAGGGAAAAAAGCAGAACTGAGGGCAGATCATTATGAAACAACAAACAAATACTGTCACATCATATTGACATAATTTAAAATTCCATTGGTGCATTGTGATCACTGTCTTTTGGGTAACAAGACTAAGAAGCATGAGGCAAATAGAAGCTTGTGGTCACAGCCCAGTGAGTGCACAATTGTGTGCTAAATTTTCTGCTTTTATTGGACCAGTTTGTTCGAAGCTGTAGAAAACCGTGTAGGAAGAAGCATTGTTTGTTCATTTGCCTGTTTACTGTTCCCACTCAATATTGGAGAACCAGTCGTTTGTCTCATTCATCTAAAGGGTAAACAAACCTGTGAGTAGACTATGAGAACTGAATTTAAAAGAAGCTGGAGAAAGAAAAGGTGGAAGTGGAAATAAAGAAAAGGAGAAGCAGCGTGTGGTATATTACACTAAAAATCTGTGTTTTTGTCTTTAAAAAAGTTTTAATCATTCATTGGTCAATGGAGCACTTGGTAACTTTGATTAGGTGACATACACCTAACCCATTCAAATTGGTAAGCTCCCTAGAGAACATGTGCACCAGCCATGAGGCTTAAATCTGAAGCAATGTATGCTTTTTGCAAGTGAATTGTCTGAAAACAAATCCTTTGAACTGTGGTTTATCTGCTCTCTCCTGCATATAATTTTACCCTGAACATATTTTTGTGTGTGTCAGGATACCTTGCAAGGAACCGGTTTGAACTCTTATTCATGTTTAGTCATATTAAATCACATTTCCCCCATGTTTCTGAGTACATAGGAATTTCTGTGACTGAGATCATGAATGCAGTCTCCTATTGAATTTATTAAATCTGTGGTGCAGTCACATGCTAGGTGGAGGGCAGACTCTCACAAAACCATGTGCTATTATCACAACAAAAAATCTGCCCCAGAGATTTTTTTATATATCAAAAACATGGTGTACATAAAACACGTAACAGCAGTTATTTGCTTGACTGCTTGGATTAGTTTAAATGTAAGCATTATGTGTGGATGGACTAGAATTTGGTCTCTTGATATAGTCTATGATAAATTATGCTGATATCTGCCTCCAGTTTTCCTCTATCTGCATTAACAGTTGTGATTTATTGTGAAAATTAAATTCAGATTAAGTTTCAATGGGCAAGAACAAAAGAGCAAGAATGTGAGAAAATGAGTACAAGGAGACAGAGATTGGAAGCACTGGTGTGGTGTAATGTGCAATTCAATTAATATGCATGATTCAAGTTTATTTGCTTTAGCAGTTCCTCTCATTGTTGAAAATAATGAAATATACTCTTACTTTTAACAAATTATCATAACACCTGATATAGTGGCATGTGGTGGAAATCTGTCTGGCTTTAATTCATTTCATTTTGGATAATAATTTATGTTTAATGATTTTACCTGTCAGAAATTATGAATTGAAATGAATATGGCTTAACAGAGGTAAATAAGAATGTAGATGGAGTGAAAGATGGATGCTGGAAGAGAGGGAAGCAGCTTACATATCTGTATGCATATACAATGATTTACAGAACAGAATGAGTTACCAATTAGTGTATATTTCCCAAATCCCACAGCTGAAAGTATCAAAAGTTATTAAAGTATCTTTTCAACAGAAAACAATTTACAATTTTCTTTGACAGCATGAATCTCTATACAGTTTAGATGTATGTGTCTGCACAACATCATAAATGCCAATCAAGATGTCACCTAACCTCACTCTATATTAAAGTATTCATTGGTTACTGCTTAATCAGTTTTGGTAACAATTTTACAAACTCTTTTTCTAATAAACTTTCTGTAGAGATCTATTCCGATGTATGTAAGTGGAAACTATTTGTGCAACCAAACTGATTAAACTTAAAAATTTAAGGCAGCAAAGTTTATTTTTATAGTGTAAGGTTAATATAGCAACATATATATATATATATAATAAAACATTTCAGCAATTTCCCAGCAATTTCATGCAATGCAGCTTCTGTTCTAAAGATGACAGTTCTGCAGAAAGAATTTGCTTCAAAGACCAAAAACAGAAAAGATTAGCAAGCATCTTGTTGAGGCATGTGGCATTAATATTCATGTGATGAGCATGTTGGTCCACCCTGCTGTCAGAACTGGCAAAGAGAGAAAGAGAGAGAGAGATTAAGAACACTTTTCAATTGTTCCTTTCCTCTTCTCCACCTGGGTCCTGTGAACAATTAATCAGCAGTGAGCCGCTGATAGCAGCACCACAAGTATGATAGAAAACATCACTCAGCACTTGAAGAAACTGGTTTCAAGCAATCATTATGAAAGGAGGACTTATGTGTCCGAATCCTGTGGACCTCCCTGACAAATAAATAAACAGACTACAAATGGAAACTGTTATGACATGAGACCCTGGTAAAAGAAACAAAATTATTGCTTTTTTCATTTTGTAATGTAATATAAAAATCAATGGCTAAGTAAACTCCATACAAACACCAATATTGTCTTACAGAGTAAACATTGTTCACAAAATAAAGAACTGGAAGATATGTTCTGATATACAACTATGGTGCACAATGAAAACTACAAATATGGCATTAATGTGCCGTGCAGTTTAGCAGTCCAACATTTTGAAGTGGCAGATCAAACAGGTAATTCTATTAAGCCTGTGATGCATGAAATATTAAATCACAAAGGGAAAAATATCCTAGTGTTGCTTTTAACTTTGAAACAAAAAGAATGTAATTTTTCGCAATTACACATCTCTCTGTTGTAACAAATATTCCTGAGGAAACTAATAATCTACTTATGTTGCTATGTTGAGTTTGTTTTTATAGAAAAACACAGTGACATATGCAGAGGACATAGATTTACAGGTAAGGGTCATCGGTAATCACTCACGGTGGTTTACATACCAAATAGTCATAAATGCCCCTTAAAGATCTGTTCACTGTACTGGACATCAGAGGGTTATTGATAAATAATATTGACTCATCATCATTGTGTTCCATTAGTCAGATATTATTTGTTCTTTGAAATCAGATGCAAATTCATCACCTTTGGTCTTGTTATCTTCAGAATAGCACTCACTATCACTTACTGTATTTTTACAGTATGCAGTTGCAAGTAATGATCTAGTTGAGTCATGAAACTCTAGAGGCGCAGGCTGATAGTCTCCTGTCATGCCCTTTAGAATACTTTAATTTATTTAGAAAGTTGTCATCATTGAAACTTTATTTTTCAATAAATACCTAAATAAGCCACTATATTTTCAAAATATGCACTACACATATTATTGCCTTCTTGACTGATGATGGCTAATTCCTGACTTCATGACTATATACTGCCACAATTTAAGACATTTGTGCAAAAAACAGGATTAAATAATAATAAATAATTTTTGGCATGATAGCTGAATGCCACTTGCTCAATTTAACATGCACTTTAACAATGTATCATACTACTGTTTGATATATTTGGCATTGAATAATGTAGACTGTTTTGTGCCATTTTTTAAGTAACCAACATACAACATAAACTGCACAACAAGCTGGCATTCTATGTTAGTCTAAACACAGCCTTCATATATTAGTTTCTTCCATCAACCACACACACAAAGAAGCTTAAAATTCCACAATCTCAATACCACTTAAAGGCTATAATTGGCTGTTAATGAACATAATTAAACCAGCTGTAGAAGAGTCTTCAGCCCCATATGGATAAAAGCAGTAAAAAAGACTTGATACAACCAATTTTTATATTGTTGAGAAGAATATCTTGGGATATACTGGATAATAACAATGCATGAAAATTGCATCACTCACTGTGAATCCCCCACTCTGTCTTTCTCTATTCTTCACCTTATTTCTCTTGGCTGTTTTGTTCAGCAGGGCACCTTGCACACTGATGATGAATAATGTCTTCTACTATTTCTTCATAGTTTGTGTAGAAACTAGTGGCAGCATCTTTTGACATATGCTGTAGAATGGTAAAAGCGTTCAGTCCAGTGGCACACTTTCCCTTCTTCTTACTGAACCACATTACTAACTGCACTAATTGTTAAGCTGGCACAAAGATTTTTGACATTTTGCTTATTTGCTTGAAATGAGACACTGCTCAGTCCATTTATAAACACAAATAACAGAGGTTTAGCCACTAAGCCAATAGTATTAATTTAAAATGTTCTCTCTAGCAATACACAGCCCCTTCGTCATTAGTGCCCTGCACTGACAACCTCTAAGAAACTTTTCTGCCCATGCTGAGTTTGCATGTCATTTATTTATCTTATTAGTTTGGCCTAGCTGCAAGAAACCATTTCATTCTGTGCTAATAATATTATTAAGAGGGAAAAGTTTATTTAATTTAGTATTGATACTAAAGAGAAAGCAGAAAGCGACACTGAGCGAAAACTAAGAAGGGATTTGAAAGGTCCACTTCTTAGAGTATTAACTGCTCTATGAACTAGTGTTGTGGCAGAGTTCTTGCAGGTCTCACACACAGTTCATGCACTAATAACTTGTCTCACAAATGCCTGAGGGTTGATGGGATATTGGTCAGGGATTTACACTACCCCTAATCTTATATTTTATCATTACAGATTTTGTCTGGAAATGGGTAAATAAATAAATAGAGGGCCCTGATTCCATATAATGTGTACATTGTACACATACTACCTCAGATTAACAGTAGTCCATGCAGCATCATAATTATATAGATTAATTCCAGAACTATTTGGTTGAGACCAATAAGGTAAATATAAAAAAAATTCAGTTTTATTGGAAAACCTGAGAGACACTGCTCACCTGCTACAATGACAGAACCACAATATGACATCAAGACCAAACAAAAAAATAGATGCACGGAAATTTACAGTCAACCAATTAGAAAAACAATAAGTCCATATGCTTAGCAGTCCTTTATGAAAAGTGCTTTTTGTCACACTGTGAAGTCACTGATTTGGATGGATAGTATATTATAGATATAATATTTTATTAAAAATATAATATAATATAATATAATATAATATAATATAATATAATATAATATAATATAATATAATATAATATAATAATAAAGAGAGAAACTACATGTAATATACTAGAGATAATATCATAGGAAAAACTAGAATTAGTATATTGTACAATATTCAATACATTTTCTGCACATATGAAATGTGCCAGAAGCTATTTTTGTTGTCAAACATAACTTAAAATGACTGGATATGGAGGAAAAGCTCATCCAATGTGGTCCTCTCCTGCTGAGAAGCCCAAAATATACATCTCCTCATAGGCACACGAGATGAAACAGATGCTGGGGGCTTGGGGGCAACTGATCTCCAGTCAGTTCAAAGAATCAAGAGAGAGAGATGTTAAGCTGTTGAGCAAATTTACCATTCAAAGAGAATGAGTGTGAAGGACAGGTGACTTAGCACCATCACCAAACTTGTGTCAACGTGTATCTATTTCACACATACACACCCACATGTGTAAATTACACATTACACACTATAGCATCTTCTTCTTTGGGGGTAGCAATGCTGCATTAATCTGCAACAACCTGCAAATCCACTGCAAAGGTCATGGACAGTCATAATTAATTTAAATACATATATAAGCCAATGGTGTTATATATTATACAATGTTATATGTACAAATTTAAAGTGAACTGCTCCTTTAAGTATAAAAACTAAATAAGGAAGACAGTATTGTAACTTGCTGTATATCTACCTGACAGTTTTTTTAACCACAACAGCAAGTGAGAGAAACTCCACTGCTGATGCACTGTATATGTCAAGCTGTGAAAATTTCATTGAGCTCTTTAAAGTCACTGGCACAGCTGGTGTTAAACTTTCCAGCCTCTAAACCATTCAGCAGTGGCCAGCATAGCTGAGAAACAGAACTGAGAGTGTTGCTGGGAGACATTTGCATTAAATTACAGCCTTTTGTTTGGTGATATACACATGGCATTCAGAAATTATGATACAACAAATGGGTAAATGTGCTTAAGAAATATACTCAGTTTCACATTTGTTAAAGCAGAGGTGGCAACAGCAGAATAACAATATAGACAGGTGGGAGTGAAAGGTGCAGTAAGCGTTTTTTGAGAAACAATGAAATCAACACCCAAACAAATAATGTTGTGAACATTTGCTAAATGTCTGTTATGTGCTTTTGTTGAAAAAGTAGTGTGTTTAATCAATTTGGTTTCACAAGTCATTTCAGCTTACTCTTTGTAATCTTGACTGGTGTGGAGTTGAGGTAACTTATAAGAAATAGTTGGAAAATTGCTTAACCTATTACATTAAGTTACAAAATATTAAAAAGATTAAGTTGAAATGACTTGTATAGCCAATTTGATTAAACGTAAAAATGTAAGGCAGCAAAGTTTTTTTGCTGTGTAGGAAAAAAGTGGATTGAACCAATCACCACAACGTAACACTCAGCAATAGCACCAGCTGTTTGTCTCTCTTACTGTTCTGATAAATCACGTTCTGCATATTTAAAGAAAGATACAAAAAAGAGACAAAGAGCACTGTTTTAACATGTAATGAAATTAAAAATGCACATAGTTCTGTAGTTTGCAGCCTCAAACAAACTGAAAAGCACTTCTGGCCTCAAACATTCCCCATGAACCACGATGCTTGGGCCCAATACTGCTACTTAACTGCCAGGCAGAATTACAGTTTCTACTGCCAATAGTTGAGAAAGAAAGAGACAAAGAGGATAAGCGGGGGCGGTAGATAGAAAAAACTAAGCATACACATTATTATCGAGCCAGAGGAAAGGTTAGCATTTTTTTCAAACAAATACCTACTTATCTTACAGTAGGACTATAAATATTCAGCCCTCTCTCTGTCTCTCTCTCCTGACTATTAATGAAAAGTGCTTCTTTCATTTAGCTCTGATGGAGTGTTTTTAATTCAGGAAATTACATTTAAAATGTTCCAGGGAGAAATGTCACAACAGCTATTTCCCAACATGAATGGGATGACGATAAGTCTCTGAGCGCCAGAGAGGTGTCGCGTAACCTTCTTACACTGACTGGAGTGTCTATGGGGAGAAAGAAATACAGAAAAATGCCATCGTAGCAGCAGCTGAGACAACAGTTCAACAGTTCTCACACTGAATCATGGCTCCAAGCACGAACTTCCACCCAAATACTGCATGACACATCACCTTGTGACTGCGTTTCATCTCGACCAAGCACTGATATCTGATGCTGCTGCACACCAGAAATACCAGATTAATCACATCAATGCACAGCTGCTGAAAAAATGAAAAAATAAAATAGCAAAATAGCCAGCGCATCCACTGATGGATTTAACAGAGTAAGTGAGAAGAAATATAATTATTATAAACATTATCTTTTGTTGCTTGATCTGCTTCTGGGTTTGTGATATTTGGAGTAAATAAACATTTTAAATAAGTGGTATCTTTTTTTTTGCACAGCACAGTGGCCAAAGCACTAGGCTGGTAAGAAGAAGGATGTTGTGCAGGGAGAGTCATGACCATCATCAATGTGCCTTTGAACAAGGCACTTAACCTCAAATTGCATCAGGGGAATTGTAGAGTATTGTAAGTCACTATGGATGAAGGTATCTAATTAATGGCTGCTTACATACATCTGACCTCTCAGCAGTATGTCGATTTCAATTCATTACAGGTGTTCTGGTGATAATTAAAGTGAAACTGGTATAATATTACCTTGTATTGTTTATATAGATACCATACATGTACATAGATTGGCACCATCACAGAGAGGCACAAAATCATTCTCCAGATCATTTTCGTTCACCACTCCATGCTGGTGGAATGACCTTCCTGCCTTCATCCGTAATGCAGAATCCCTGGCAATATTCAAAAGACAGCTGAAAACACATCTCTTTCGTGAGCACTTAACCTCATCATAAAAAAAACCTTTCCCTTCATTTCCTATCCCTCTTCCCTTTAAATCTCTCCCTTGTTGTAGAATATGATACTCTGAGCAATGTCTGAAACTTGTATTGTGAGCACTTATTGTGTTTAGTTGCCTCTTCAGGTTGATTCGCTTGTTGTATTCCGCACTTGTAAGTCACTTTGGATAAAAGTGTCTGCTAAATGAATAAATGTAAATGAATAAATGTAAAACAAGTTTTTTGGGATGTATACAACATTTTGTTCAATAAAAAGCTCTTTAGACAGTAAAAAAAAACCTAATATCACCTGCCTCCAACTAGCAACAGCAGGCAGCAAATTATAATTTGATTCCACATCTTTGTTTGCCCTGATGCTCATTATTTCTTTTTCAAATATAAATTGACTGTGAAGGGAGTGGCTAGAATTTATTTATTTTAAAACTTCCTGTTTTACTTTGGTACATGCTCTGAAGTAGCCAAGGTTATTGGCCATTTTAAAAAAGAGAGATTAGTCATTTGATATATCATCCCTCACATTCCTGTCTCAATAGGAAATACATTGACACAGAAAACATGGGTTAGGGGTGTCTGAAGCAATTTCACCCCTACATTTCTGCTGGCTAAACTTGATAAAGCACATTTCTCAATCACAATATACAACCCCAATTCAAAAGTTGGGACACTGTGTAAAATGTAAATAAAAACAGAATGCAATGATTTGCATTATCTCATATACCCATATTTTATTCACACTAGAACATAGACAACATATCAAATGAAATATTGAGAAATGTTATTGAGAGACATTTTACTATTTCATGAAAATAATAGCTTATTTTGAATTTGATGGCAGCAACACCTCTTAAAAAGTTGGGATGGGGCAACAAAAGGCTGAAAAAGTAATTGATACTGATAAGAAACAGCTGGAGGAGTATTTTGCAACTAATTAGGCTAGTTACTAACAGGTCAGTAGCAGGCCTTTGTATAAAAAGAGCATCTTAGATGGGCAGACGTTCATCAATCTGCAAACAAGTGTGTTTACAAATTGTGGAACGATTTCAGAATAATGTTCCTCAACGTGAAATTGCGAAGACTTTGAATTTACATTTACACTTTAGCAAGGCATTTAGCAAACACTTTCACCCAAAGCAACTTACAAGGTGAGGAAAACAACGAAGCGATAATATCCCATAATCTCAGTTCATAATATCATTCAAAAGATTCAGAGAATCTGAAGAAATCTCTGTGTGCAAGAGACAAGTTGGATGCATGTGATCTTCTGGCCCTCAGGCGCCACTGCATTACAAGCAGGAATAATTCTGTCTTGAAAATCACTGCATGGGCTCACGAACACATCGACAATTCATTGACTGTAAACACAGTTTGCCATGCCATCCACAAATGCAGGTTAAAGCGCTATTATACTAAGAAGAAGCCATATGTGAAAACAATCCAGAAACGTCTATCTCTGGGCCAAAGCTCATTTAAAATGGACTGAGACCAAGTGGAAAACTGGTGGTCAGATGAGTCGAAATTTTAAATTCTGTTTGAAATCATGGAAGCCACATCCTTTGAACTAAAGAGAAGAGGGACCATCTGCCTGTGTTTAAAACAGCATGGCTTCATAGTAGAAGAGTCTGGGTGTTGATTTGGCCTGCCTGCAGTCCAGATCTTTCACCAACTAAAAACATTTGTTGTATCATAAAACAAAAAATCTGGCAAAGAAGACCCAGGACTGTTGAGCAGCTAGACTATGTCAGACAAGAATGGCACAACATTCCCCTCCCAAAAGTCCAGCAACTGATCTCCTCCTCAAAAAGAGGAGGGGATGCTACACAGTGCTAAACAAGCCTCTGTCCCATTGTTTCTGAGAAGTATGCACGTGGTAGATCAGTGGCTTGGCGAGAATATTCAAAGAGTCCTCTTTATCTTGCAGGTTTACATGAAGATCGGGATTGTAGGAACACTGGAGATCGATGAAGAGTCATGTAAGTCTCAAGGATAGCTGCGAGACCAGATAATGGGAGTGAGGAGTAAGCATGACTATATATGCTTGTTGATTGGCAGCGGCAGGTGTAGGTGTTTAGAAATTGGGTATATGGGTATAAAGATGTGGCATATGGAGAGTGACATCATTGATCTGCCTCTGGATGGTGAAAGGACCAATATAGCCGGGAGCAATATAGCTTTTTACTGGGCAGTCAGAGACGAAGGTCCTTTATTACCCGGGCGATAGACCAGTGTAGTGGAATGTCTGGTGTCGACATGAGCTTTATGTCTCCGGACTGCCTGTTGTAGGTGGACATGAGCTGAGTCACACACTCTCTCACGGAACCAGTGGTCCACAGCTGGAACCTCAGATGGTTCGTCCGTCCAAGGGAATGGGGAGGTTGAAAACCGAGTACACACTGGAATGGTGTTAAGCTGGTGGTGGACTGCCTCAAGGAATCCTGTGCATACTCGGCCCAGGGTAGGAAATGTTGTTTCAGCTGTGTTGTCATGACAGTATGACCGCAGATATCTCCCGATCTCTTGGATCTTGCGCTCAGTCTGGCCATTGGTTTGGGGATGATAACTGGATGACAAACTGACTGATACTCCTAGCTTGAAGAAAGATTTTCATACTCGGGATATGAACTAGAGCCCACGATCAGAGACAATATGTGTTGAAACAGGTTTCAAAGGAGGTAGGAAGACCCTTGATGGGGTATGAGTTTGCAAGTCTCGGAAAATCTATATACCACCACTTGTATGCAAGTGTGGGATTCTGAGCTGGGGACATCAAGTGACACAATCAACTCCGATGTAGGACCATGGCCTGTGTGTTATGGGAAGAAGGACCAGTTTACCATTGGGAAGTTGATGAGGGGTCTTGGAGATGGCACAGAGGTGAAAGGAGGTGAAAAACTGTCGGGTTGATGAATGCTGGAAAGGTAGTTTTCTCTTATATTTTTGGAATCAGGTGAAGAATATTGCCCAGCAGGCTTGGCACAGGTTCAATCTCTTGGCATTTTGGTTATCACAATGAAGGGGTGTTGAGCTCCCTCCAGCCAGTGTCACCATTCCTCTAGGGCTAACTTAATTGCCAACAGCTCTCAATTCCCAATGTCATAGTTCTGCTCCGCTGGGGTAAGCTTCTTTGAGTAATAGGTGCAGGGATGGAGAAAAAACTTGAGGTGACCGGAGAGGTGGATGGACAGATGAACTGTTGGTTAAGAGCCTCCTTTATATACTCCTCTATGGCCTTGCATTCCGGGATGGACAGGGGTATACTCTACCCTTGGAGAGTTTGGCTCCAGGCAGCAGGTCAATAGCACAGTCCCATGGCCGGTGCTTTGTAAGTCGAGTAGACACTTATTTACTGAACACATCCTGGAATGCCCGGAGGTCTAAGGGGATTTCTGGACATTCTTGGGATTCAGGATTCTCCATGTTGGTAGAATAGAGCTGTAGTGCTTGGGGATGAGAAGGAGGAATTGGGATTCCAGACAGACAGGATTCCAGAATAGTTTCAATTCTGGAATTCAATTCAGGGCTTGGGGGACGTTTGGGACAGGATTTGATTAAGTGTCCCGAAGATCCAGAGTAAAGACACAGGCCGGTGGTTAGGCCATTTACTTTGGCATAGACGAATGAGGTGATCCTGGATACATAGTGTGCCAGTGGATTGTCTTAAGACTTCCTTGAAATGGAATGTGAATGAGTTGAAGGAGTTAATAATGGGGTTAATAATGGGGAGATGAAAATTCATTAATTTCTGTATAGTATCCAGGTGAAGACTGTGGGCTAATGAACATTTTTTTTAGATTAGTCTTTCCCATATAAATGACATCACAACATCTGACATCACAACATCTGTCTTTTATTGCCGTCCCTCTAATTGGGTGCCACTGGCTACTTTGAAATTTCTGTGCTCATTGTGTTAATGTAACCTTCAAATCCTTGTATTTTCCAAATGCAATTTTGGTTTGTTTTAATATATTTATATAATTATATATATATAATTAATACTAATTTGACCTGACAAACAGCTGCAGGAATCAAAACCTCTTTCTCTACCCAAAGCCAGTATGCTCTCGTGGTGTGGCACACTCCTTCTGGCAGCATTTTGACTGAAGAATACTAAAAACTCTGGGCAGTACACAGTAAGCATCACTTAGCATTAAGACTGATATATATTATATATGTACGATATATCGTTTGTGGGTGCATGTGTATGCTGTGTGTGTCCTGATTCTTCACTGTCCCTCAGGCTGTGACATGTTGATACATATTGAGCAGCAGTATATGCCCTGTGTCCTACTAGGAAAATTAAAATTGGAAGGTAAACAATATGAAATTTGAAATTACAGAGTTGAGCTGCCAGCACTACAGGAACATATTATTGTACTGTGTCAATGCAAAAATGCATAAAACGCAAACCATGAAACTGAACACGATAGTATTGACAATGTATATCTTACTTTTGAGTGCTTTGTATACTTTGTATTTTAATGTTTTCACTGTAAAATATCATTATCTCAAGTACCGAATCATTCACAAAAGGTACATGCATGCATTGCACATGTACTCAATAAAGACTTTCATCATCGTTACTACGACAATTCTTCGTTTTGAGTGTAGGCAAATCTCCACTTAATTCAGCACTCTTTGCAAAGTTTTCCCTTTGGTTTAAGAAACTACTCCAAACAATTCTGCCTCTAAGTGAAATTAATAAATCATTCAGAAAGATCTGTTTGACAAAGCTATTGAAAGGAATCGACCCAAAACAGTGATTCGTTTACGAATGCGGCACCATCTGTGAGTAGTGACCCAGTAAGTGAATGTTTTCAGCAAACAGTTTAGGACTTTATATTTTGCTTCTGTTTTTAGACAGATATATAGCAAAGAGTGGGAGGACATTTCATTTCCAAACAATGTTACTCCGCTCACTGTATATATTAGGGTTGTGACATAAACTTTTTATTGAAAAGAGTCGACTTGTGTCTAACAATGCTCTTTGAAAACCAGTTTTACCAAATTTAAACCCAAAATGAGCATTTTGGCCAGTGACTTTAGAGTGCATATTGGAAAATGAGTGCCCTAGCCTGTAACAGTTTAGAAAGCATGAGAAGTATATTAGTAATAGATGTATGAGTCAGAGCAGCAGAGGTGCATATGCTATCAACAGAACACTGTTTATTGGCAGAGGGAATGTGGGTGGCTCAAGGGCAGAGCTGATTAAAAGAAAGATAAAATCACACCAAAGAAATATATAACAGAGTATTGTGTGTGTGTGTGTGTGTGGAAACCTAATCTGTTTTTCTTTGTGCAACGTCACAATAAAAAGGTTGATAATAAGAATAAAGTAGTTATTCTATCCATCACTGGGTAATTTTGTTTCTCATTACACTTTCTTCAACTCTTTTTCTCTGTTTTTCTCTCCATTCAGACGGAACTACCACCAGATGAGCTGTAGGCTGAGTCATACAAATCAAATCAATTTTATGTTTGCCTGGTGTTTATACCTTTCTGTCCATTAATATACTGTACCATCTGGCCTGTCTGGGGCATAAGGGGCAAAAAGAGTGACACTTACGTAATGTTTATTTTTAGTTTCAAACTTCTAGCTTGCCCTAGTCTTAATAATACACCTTGAGAGAAAACAGAGAACGAGCGAGAGAGAGTTTGTGTGTGTGCAGGTTTGGCCATACTTGTGAATAGTACATTTCTGAAAATATTTGTACAAATATAGCGAAGCATGTCAAAAAACAAAATGTGAGGACATTTGAAGTGTTCTCGTTGTTTTCAAGTCAATAAATTTGCCAAATCATATTTGTTTTAAATCAAATAGTTAACAGTGTGAGGGTTAAGTTTAGGTTTAGTCCCCAGGAACAAAGTGCTGTAATAACATACTTAATAATGTGCTGATGAAAATGTAAAAATGTTTGTGTTAAAGGGATAGTTTTAGGGGATAAAATATGTCATTTGCTTGGTAAAACGATTGAAGATAATGTCTCTCACCATGAAAAGCATGTGTTTGTGTAATGCATTTGCTACAGACTATTTTTCCCCTAACTGAGCATTGTTGTATGTGCATGGAGACTGATGCTCTGTTTGTTAGAGTTTGACATGGACACACACTTTCAGATTTTTCTGTGGTAGCAACTTTCCATTGGCTTCAATTGTTTAAATACTGAGCTAATGACATTTTCTCCAAATCTCCACATCACACTGACATAAACCTTTCAGTAGTTACATTTTCATTATTAAGTACTTTTATTAAACTATTTTCCTCATAGGAACTGTTGGCAGGTCACCATAATGTAGGTGATTTCAGGTTTTAATATCCATGAGGGAACATTTAGTTCCCATAAGGTTGGGGAAAGCACACACACAGCAATTGCATAAATACATTTTATCAGTGCATTTTATCAGTGTGTGTCATTGTTGTAGTCAGAGACATCTGTGAGGGGCAACATGATGGCAGATGAGAGCAAGACTCAATAGAATTTAGGTTTTCCACACCCAATACACACATTTACTCTTTTTCAGTGCCTAAAGCCTAAAAGGATAGTGTTTTCAGATTTAATAATATTTTAAAACCAATTACTGTCACTGTCTCCAGATGACTGGTCACGGGAAAAGAGAAAGCAAGAAAGAAAAAGGTGGATGTGTGAAGTTGTGAGTATAAGTGATGCCTGCCATCACTTATACTCACAACATTATCACTGTATAAGTGATGCCTGCCATTATGTCACGGATTTCTGTGACTTGTTACATTCACACACACACTCTCAGCCAAATAAATGTGTGTGTCCAATTATATTAATCATCCAAAGTTCCAATTTCGGAACAAGGCCAGTGTTTACAACATATCTCATCACAGAACAACTGATGCAGGACACAGTTTTGCCTCTGTTCCAGCTGGGTTCTGAGAGAAGTGTCACACTCATCCTAATATGAGATTACTTTTGTGGTTTTGCCTTTAAATGGTCAAGGTTAGAAAAAAGCACCCATCTTTTCTACCCAGAATGCACCAGCTGTATCTTGCCATAACAGATCATTGATCAGCCATTCCACCCCTAACCCATTCCCCCTTACCCAGAAAAAATGGCTGAGGGACTCCAGCTTTTTTGCATGCAAAAATATTTGACCCTGACATCAGACAAGAATCAGTTTCGCTATCTCCAAACATTCAAAAGGCCTTATGGGTAAAGACAGACAAGATCAATGTACAATACAGCCCAAAGTATAATGCAAGAGCTAAATGAAAAATAGATAGACACACTCCATTAGCTTCTACTACGGCAGTTGTGGCTCGGTCTGATGACCCATAGGATGAGGGGTCTGATATATCACCGTTGCCGTGGCAAGGAGACAGAACAGTAATGGATATTTTGACACTGGGCATACGGCTGCTCACACTTCATTTTCAAGATCTGCCTCAAACTTGAAAACAGCTATACTGTCACTATGCCCTGTTAACCCCTGATGTTACTGCCACAGTAATGGCTATAATCTTTATATAATGTCAACATGTGCTAAAACAATATTTTGATAGCAAAGGTAGTCCAAGGGCTTTCTCCCTGTCCGTCATGAATCATTTAAAGGGTAGGCCAAAAATGAACTTTAATCAATCATTTACCCACCCTCATGTCATTCCAAGCCCATATGACTTTTTTGTCATATATGACATTTTGTGTTCCTGTGTGGAAAACAAAGGAAGATATTTTGAGAAATTATATTTCTGAAAACTACTCAGTAGTTTTGTGTCCATATAATGGTGTCAACATGTGCCAATATTGATTACCAACAACAAAATATGTTCTTTTGTGTTCCTCAGAAGTAAAAAAGGCATACAGGTTTGGAATGACATAAGGGTGAGTAAATGATGGAAGAATTTTAATTTTGGGGTGAACTATCCCTTAAGAAATGAAATAGATTGTACATGCTTTTAGATCTAAACCAGGTTTACAAGGAGAGGAACTGAATCCCAGTTTCACAAGTTCCCATTTTCATTAAATCCCTGAGTGAGATAAATGTAAACATGCTTAGCTTAATGTCTATAAGAGAAAGTTTAAGCAGGTAAGCTGATATTCATATAACTCTTGTGTTATGATTGACAGGAATCAATTAACATCCTCCCAAACTTTCATTAAGAACTCAATTCAAAGGTATGAAATGGATCTTCAGTAAGGCTTGTTTTAAGATTGCTTTAAAATTATTCCCTATAACATGCTAAATGTCACTTTGGGTTAAATATATGTTTTGATTATAACATATGGAAAGTAACTTCAAAAGGTAGCACTCGTAGCTTTTCATAACGCTAATGAAAACTTTCTTTGTTCGTTCGGTTGTGAAGAATGTGTATCAAACACATAGAGAACTTAAATAACCTAAGTAACGGTGATGACGCCATCAGATTGCATGTTTGCGGAAGATATAAAAAGAAAAAAAAAAGAAAGAAAGAAAAGGTTTAAAATTAGGAGATGTGTTTCTCCCTGCTCCAACCCTCATGAGTTTTGTTTTGAGTGTTTGGGAGAAAAACATGCTGCCCTCGCTTTTGAATCCAGTGACTGTATGCACTGTGAGCACTGTGTGTTCCGTGCTCGCATTTGCTTCTTTCAAAGGCACAGCCCTACCTTAAGATTGTGGGGCTCACAGGTCGATCTGGCTGAGCAGTGGGAGATGGGTTCTTCCCTTTTTCTCACTGTTTCACCAAATCGAGAGGTCCTCACTCCCACTTCCGAAGCACACCCTGGCATTTCCTTGGATCGGGCGGAGGACACCACATCTCTTGCTTGAGCCAAACTGTAAAGCACCATCTCTGAGTGATCTTCCCACAATGATAAAGCATACAAGGAGTTACTCAAGGTGGTAACTCGTACAGTGGCCAGATTATAACTAGATTGGCCACAGGAAAATGAGGATTGGGTGAAGTATGCCATTGCCCTGTTCTATTCATTTATCAGGTTTTATAGTTTGGGTGTCCATGCTACTCCGGGCATGTCCTTGAGTCAACATCTGAAGGTCTGAAACCTTTCAGTGTTTGTGCACTCACCACACAACCTTGAGGGTCCAGACACTTCCAATGCGGCAGTGACGGTATTCTCATTCTCATTAGCGTTATGAAATGCAGCACTGAGTGTAGCTTTAAATAGGAAATGTCTCGGGTTACTTGACTGTAACTGTTCCCTGAGAAAACAGGAATGAGATGCTGCGATGGTTGTTGTACTGTGGGCATATCTAGATGTCTCTTCAGACAAAATTATAACCTCAAGACACATTTGTTTCATGTCCATTTATAGCCAAATTACTGTCACTGTGACATGCCTTATGATGATGTTACTGTCAGAGATTATTTAAGACAATTCTCTGCATGTTTAACACATGCTTCACAACCGGTCGAACAAAGAACGTTCTTATTAGCAATATAAAATGTGGCATCTCATTCTGGGAACAGGGTTACAGTCAAGTAACCCTAGAAATTTCTCTATTTAATTCGCTACACATTGGAATATTTAGACACTTTGCTGAGTGGCCATGCTAACACTAATGGAAAATGAAAAAACCTTAAGCTTTACACCAGGATTAGTTTATAATATGTTCAGCTAAGATGTCAACATTTGGCCAGTGTCTTCCAGCCATAGAATCTTGGATGTTTTCTTCAACAATCAGAGCCAAGATGAGATGTCATGCTGACATCTGGCATTCTAGAAGACCACAGGGCCAGGAAGCTTGTCAGCCACAACAATGTAGATTTTTTTAACACATGCAGTGTTAAAGACATGCATCTGAAATCAGTGTCCACCTAACTGCTCCATAGGCTCTGGGCTATATATAAGATGAATTGGTCTCAAATGTGATGTATGTAATTGATTTCTGTCAACACAATGTGCTATTCATGCTATCCAAAACTGAGTGTAAACTGACTGTTGTTTTCTAAGTCTGGCAACTATGCACCACTAAAACTTCCTATGAGGCCAAGTGGCTTGTTTATATTGGTGGTGGTTTATTATGAATAAAAAGTGTCCTTATTAACCATGACAATGCAAATATCCAAAGGGAATGTGCACTATCGTTTCTTGTGAAATTGCTTTGCAATTTTGTCTGACATTCATGGCCGAATATGGTGCTGATGAAGATCAACTAGTAATAATTCCAGGTAATATTGTGGCTTTGGATTAGTGTCACAAATTATTTTATTGTTCAGCAAAACAGACACTGAACTGATGAAGAAAACATCATTTTTAAGCACTTTGGAAAACACTAATTAATTAAAACAATACAATAATTAATTTTAAAACAATAGTTAATTCTAAATGCAATATATTAATGGCACACACTATTGTCCTTGACACACCATTTAATTTTACACACACATGCAAGCCAAAAAACATGTTTCACATATAAATATCCATCTATGAAGAAATGTCTAACAGCAAATGGTACAGATTGCAAGAAGATACCCTGAGATGTTTTTAAATTGTACAAAAATGTGAATTCAGTAATACAGATTCAGCCGCATTTGACATTTATAGATGTTTATAGAAAGTTTGAGTAATTTTTGAGAGTGAGGTATTTTATCTATCAATTTCTGTCACCTTAACCAAAAAGAAACATGAAGAACACTATCCTGTGGCCCACCTTCAGATCTGTCTCAAACCTTTAGCAGCATGTTCTTCCGGCCTACATGCTTTCTTATTTTAAGGGTGAAAGATTTCAGAGATCTTTGCTTTTATTCAGGGGCACCTAAGACACACATTAATGAAAAAGGTTTGAAAAACAGGAACAAAGACCAGAGCCAATCAAAACATATTAATAATGACCTAAGTTAAAGTTTGTGTATGTGTGTGTTTGTGGGTGGATCTAGTTTTAGTGCATTGTGGGGATATTTGCAATTACAGTAAAATCTAAAATCAGCTACATTGTATTGACCAGCCAACAGACTCTATGAAAAAAGGTGTTCACAAGGAATCACAAAATGATTCAAAATATATCAAATCATTAGCTCTTTGTAAAAATAGTAGATGTAGAAAATTGTGTGTGTGTGTTTGTTGACCTGTCCATAAAATTAAACAGCTTTTTCTAGGCCACTGATAGGTCTTAAGGCTTAAATGGGAAGTAAATGTTCATTTTTAACACATTCGTCAATAAGTATATATAAAACCCTCTTCAAGAGAAAGAAAATATTTGGCGCGCTTCTGTAGTTTGTAGCAGGGCAGATCTATTGCACTATTACAGTCAAAAGCTATTCTGGGATGTTTTTTTATTTATTTATTTGTGTGCTTGTGAGTGATAGTGTGGATAAATGGCAAATACAAATCATGTTGAATAGTTAAGGTTTGAATTATTTTGTTTACCCACCAAAACAGACCAGTTAAGGGTTTAAAACAAAACAGCTCTGTTGTCTTCTGTGAGACCTGCATATACACATGTATAAACACACACCAACACACACCACACACATACAGCCTTTTCTGTCATTGAGTTTTTACACACAACTTTTCTGTCATGTTCACTTGTATCAGAAAGACAGAGATGTATTGAAACTGCCAGGCAAATGAACAGCCTCGCCAACCTTGTCAATAAATGTGCAAATAGCCAATGAGAAAACAAGGAGAACAAGAAAGACTAGGAGAGAGTGTTTGTGCATAATGTACTAAATAATGCACAACAACCATCCAATTATTCAAGAAGCATATACGAGAATCATTTTCTGTTTTCTGTTTTCATTCTTTTCTCCCTTCATCACCACAAAACTCACTAATTGTATTTTTTGTAATGATCAATTGTCTGAATCATAATTGTGTGTTTTCAAAATCATTCCCACGGTTACTTGTATAATTATAGTAATCTTTCTAAATCATACAGCCTGTCATTGTTTTATTAGGCCCTGTACATACACTGTGCATGCAATGACACTTTGCAGAAATATTCAGCAGACAATGTGTCTCAACTGATAAAATGCATGTGACAACATAAAGAATATTTTTGATCACACTTAAAAAAGCTTCAAATGTAACTTTTACAATTAAAAACAGCTTTTGCTGTTTTTTGAGTTAAGGTTTTCTTGTGACTTCAGGGTCTATGCCTTACTGAAATACAAATCCACCAACAGCAGCTGCAGGGAAATAAGGTCCTATTAAAGCAGAGGTAATCATGATGCCTGGGATCAGTGAATTACCATAATTTGTATAAAATCCTGATCCACTGATCTTTATGGAAACCTGAACAAGTTCCAACAATATTTTAGAAATATTGGCTGAAAACTTTTGCCTGTTTCAAGCCCATTCCAGTGCTATGTGTTCCAAGCACATAGCATTTGTCATTTTCAGTTTTTAATCATTTGAATGATGCACTAACGTAAAACTCATTTGCGAGTCACCATATGAACTAGACAATGCTTTTGCCAAGTAAAACATGTTTCTGTAACAACATCTTTGTTGGTGCAAAAACAGCATTCTTGTTAAAAAACAGTCCTAACCTAAACCCTACCCAGCCCCAACCATAACTAACCCCTAAAATCAGAGGGAAATAGATTAAAAATGGTGTGCAAGCCCCTAACCCTGTCCTAAACCTAACATTAGTCCTAAAAACTTAATCCTACAGTTTGATTGGTTGATAAAGTAGTTGTTCCAGCTATTGATAATGTTGTACCAAATATGATGTTGATCCAGGAACCTGTTCTCTTTGGTGAAATCACAGTGATCTTATGACATAATTTGTCTGAATTCGCACACTTTAAATACTGAATTAGTTAAAGAACTTCTTTGTCACTGAAACATTTTTTAGCTGCATGGTATAAATATTTTTCCAATCATACTACACATACCATGTTAGCCTTGTGCTGCCACTTATGTGACCTATAACATACTAATGACATACTAAGTGCGTAAGTATTTAATTTTTTTATTTTATTGTTAAACAAGCACAATGCAACCAAGAGTGACAGTTAGTGACAAATGTATTTTTTTTTAAAATGGAGTTACACTAATTAAAGTCGCAAAACACTGGCCTGCTGATAGAGCCTAGAATAACCCACAATAAAAGCAGAGCCTTAATATGGCTCATACATTATCCCTTAATATGGCTCAAACATTATCCCTATGCTGCATTTGTCACGGCTGTCGCAATCACAACAAATGCTTAGGATTTTATTTACACTAACATCTCTTCATTTTCCATTTCACTTTCACTAGATTTTTGTCCTACTAAGATATAATATTTTTAAAAACATTTTTTACACTTTAAACATTATATATAATGTTTAAGGATATAGTAAGGATATATATATATATATATATATATATACATATTGTAAATGGATTAAATTACACATTCTGTAAAGAAATGAGGCCAATAAAATTGGAAATGGAATTTGCACGGCATCCTCCAGCCTGTATATAAGTATATAAGGATGTAAAAAAAGATAAAAAAACATTTATAGACCGTCGCAGTCCCACTTGCCGTCTGCTCTCTGACATGCTCAACCTCCTGATACGACAATGCCGGCCCCAGCTTCTGTTCCACTGGTGCCAGCCCAGGAGAAAACCTAGCTGCAGGAGAACAGCCCCCACTCATCAGCAGCCTGCAAGGACCATCCACGGGAGCTCCAAGCAGTCTTGATTGGAGCAGCCCAGGGAGGAGACAGTTGCCACAAACATCTGGCCTGAACTAGAGCCATTACATCATCCCCGGGTCAGTGTGAGATGGATCTGGAGCCATCTCTTTTCGCGCTGGGCCCCTTACAGGGCCTTGCACTCATATTCAAAGGAGTGATTTCCCTACTTCTGTGGACATTCTTATATCCATAGCCATTATCTCCCAGTAGGAGAGAATGCACCACTAACCACATTCGTGTGGTACAGTGAAGCAGATCATTCATCTTGTTTTGCTGTCCCGGAGTCTGGAAGCCTGGGTATTGCCTTCCAGCCCTTAACAGTGGCTAGTCAGGATAATCTGTCTCAGCTACATGATCCAGTTTGTTTTCCAGCTGGTAAACCCAGAGTTCTTCTACCATTCTTACTTTATCAGGGTCCCCCTTATTTGATGACACCCTCAGCAGTAGGTCTTTCATATGAGTACTCCCTGTCTGTGGGTCCATATGAGATATCTAGTGTGTTCTCTCCCCAGGTGGGAGTTGGACACTTCTCGTGTTGCTAATGTGAGAATCTCCAGTCTGGAAAGTCATAGGGGATTGGGAGGCATCATGAGGGAACATATTAATACCATTTGATGTTTGTTCCCAGGCTATTGTGACACTGAGCTTCACCTCTGCTTTCCCCCCTTCCCTTTCATTCTCCCCCTCCCTCAAGGCTCAGATCAAAGGAGCTCACTGAACATATATGTGCAACATACAGTGTGATGTCATTGAGTTTCCATTTTCATGTTTAGTATTTTGAAGGTTATGGTGTGATGGGCAAAAGGTCTATTTTCTATTATTATTGGATACATTGCTCTAAGGGCTTAAAAACTTGTGTTGTGTCTTTCGCAGGTGACCTGGGCTTTGTAGTGTTAACTATCCCAGTGGGGTGCCCCTTCAAGTCACAAGAATTCTATCAGACTAAATATTGAATTGGACTGAATTTATGACTTGAATTTATGACTGTTTATTATTATTTTATTATATCTGTGTATATAAGGTGGCTAGGCAAAAGACTTCCCGTCGTTGTGCCAGTGTGTGGTCCTTACACATCCTACTCTATAGACTGAAAGGTTACAATGTCTTGGAAAGTGCACTGGAGGCATGCCTAGGCTTTCTGAGCCCTTTTTTAATGTCGAGTGAGTGATAGAAATGAATGTCTCGATTACAACTGTAACCTCTGTTCCCTGATGTAAGGAATGGTGTGTCCCTCATTCTACAATGCTGAACTGTACACTGAATGGTTGGGATATGCTTTCTGGTCCTCAGCAGAAAACCTGAATCAACGGTGCATGACATCTCATATTATACCTGTTCTTATACCCAACAAACTCCATTCTCCAATTTTGATTGTCCTTTTATATTCAGATCAGAGATGATAGGCATCATCGACATAACATCTCATTTCCTCCATCAGGAATAGAGGTTACAGGCATAACTATAACCTATGAGACTATTGCAGATGAGACGTTTGCAAGGCAAAAATAATTACACATGCTACTTTGATGCTTTCCAGTTCACCTCATGCAAACTCCACTCAGGGCATTCTGACAAACACACCTCTGTGTGGACAGTAATTACACAGTCTGCATCCATTTGTGTGTGAGCTCCTATGATGATGAAGCTTTGGTTAATTTAATACAAAAAGCTCTGTTGGATTCTGGCTCCATTTGTTTCTCTCATCATCACAGACTCACACAAGTGTGGGTAATCGAGGGTTATTTGGACCGATAGACAACTACTGTCAGTTAACATTTTATTTATCGCTGGCTTTTCATCTAAATTTTATGTGGTATTTTTTCCTTTGGTGTTTATATATTATGATTTTTTTCTATTCCACTTTACTTTCATGACATGATATGAATTTAATTGTTTTTTTTGTTTGAATTAAAGGGTTATGATTATGTTTTTTCATCCCACACATTCCATGTGAAATCGCTTGTTAAATTGAAGGTTATTAGTTGTACAGAAGAAAGTGTTAAAGGATTAAAAAAAAGTAATTAATTCAAATTGGGGATTTAAAGCCATGGGAATTTAAAGCCATGTGTATTAGGTCACCTATATATATATAAATCAAATTACCCTATGCAAATAGAAAAATGGAGTATGACAGACACAGAGAAAGAGAATGAAGGAAGGAATACAATGGGAATGCATCGAAATTTGCCAGAGGCGGCTGATCTGCCAAGGTCACTCACAGCATCCCCTTTGGTTGAATCCAAACTGCCAAGTCACACTGGCCAATCACCTCTGGGCATGTGGGTTGAATGTGCTGGCTGAGCGCCCAGCATGGTTAACATCAATTACAGGGCCTCTTTACACATGCAGCTCAACTGAGTCATCGCTTCACAAGGCAGATTTTGGCATAATGAATGTGTGCTTGTGCACCCAGGATTCCAGACACAGGATCAAAAGGAACAAGGTCATTTCTGCAAGCAGGTTATTACGACCTATAATAATGTTTTATAGTTATGTTTCAAAATGCTTTTGAACCGTAACGTACAGTGCATTCAGGGTACACATTTATCAGTACATGTGTTCCCTGGAATCAAATCCATGATCAATGTGCTGCTACAACTCAATGCTTGACTAATCAAGCTACATACATCCACTCCTCATGAAAGCAATCCATACTCCAACAGGTTAAAATACATTAAAGAAAGAGGCATGTATCAACAACTGCGCTTCGCCTTTCTGATGCTTTTTTTGGTACTTTACTATGGATTCAGGCATAAAAATAAGATAGCCTTAGGCAGAGTTGGCTTAATATAAGCGATAGCCTTGTATAAACCATAATATACACAGTGAGGTGTTCAACATGGGATTTGAGGGTTAGTGCAGGTTAGTGCAAGATGCCATCCAAGCAT
This sequence comes from Chromobotia macracanthus, assembly GCA_036877525.1. Lineage (NCBI taxonomy): Eukaryota > Metazoa > Chordata > Actinopteri > Cypriniformes > Botiidae > Chromobotia > Chromobotia macracanthus. The sequence continues at coordinate 9,314,933 of JAZGTH010000016.1, forward strand.
GCCACTGGGCCAGCTGTGTAGAGGATAAAGCTCTAGGTGAGTTGAGTACTACTCTACCCATGTCCTGCTCTAGGGAGGGCAGAGGACCCACCATAGCAAAATCAGAATGATACTCTGCACACAGCCCAAAAGAACAAAAATTCAGAGGGGAGCTTAAAAAGGTTTGGCCCGGGCCACCTGGAACTGATATCCTATATTCCCTTCCTGAAGAGTGGTGCTACTCTATTCATACCCCAGAGGACCAGCCTTCTAAGGAGAGCTAGTAAGGACTAAAACCAATCATCCATATCTGGAGCTCCATGGAGGGTGAAGAACCCTCTATAGTGAGGTTGCTATTTCACCTTTGCTCAAGGAACGAACATCTAGCTAATGGATATCTAGCCATAGCTGCTTAAAACTACTGGCCCTTAAATGGAGCTTTGAGGGATCCCCTAGCATGAAGGATGCACTCTATGCTCCACCTAAGCCTCAGGAAGGTGAAGCTCTCATAGGAGAGGACCCCTATAGTGAGGGTGCAACTTCAACACCCGGGAAACGAACAGTTGAATAGGAGACAACTAATTGGTTAGCTGGCACTGTCCAACATGCCATCACTTTTGCCAGCCGGAAGATGAAAAGGCTGAGGATCTAGATCTGGTCCTGCTTATGGTCTTCAGCTTTAGACCGGCCTGGTAGAATGGCATCCAGTGAGGACCTAGACCTACATGGGATGAATTTCTGAAAGGCTGAAACCGCGACCTTGCCACTCTAAACTTCTCTACCACCATCTGTACAGATGTGCCGAAATACTTAGTGGATGAGTCTAGTCAATATTTGGGAGAAGAAAAGGAAATTTCTCCTCAATTTTCCAATCTTATCCTCTGAGTTTTTCTCATCCACAGTTGCCTGTCTGTGGCCACCATTGCCACCATGGAGTTACCTATGGCAGGAGCTGTTTGTTTGGTGGCCCTGAGTGCTAAATCTGCAGAGCAGTGCAGCTTAGCCACTGCATCCATGGAAAGCCCCTGTCAAAATCTAGGTCTTTGAGCAGATCATATTGGTCTGCCTAATAAAAATAAAAAGGCACCCTAATATACTCACAGGGGGCACCTGACACACATCAAACACTGCCACTGTCCAATTAGATTGGTGATTAGACATGAGATTCAGACATCTCTGAAGGATGCATTGCCAAGCAGGAAAGCATCATGGCATGTCCAAATCCAATGTGTGCGTCACTTTTCATATCCGGAAATACCACCCTGAATCTATTGCTGAAGCTTGACTGCTGTTTGTTGTCTATGGTTTAATAAACCGGCAATATTATTATTTACCTTTTGTTCCCTTTGTATATTTGATGACACCTATGAAGCCTGTCCAATACTGTTACTTTGCAGCCTCCAAAGTCATTGAATGATAGGGAAGCGAGGCAGCATGTTAGCTGCCTAAGCTTTTGGACACTGCCTGGGCTTTTCTATGTATAATAAATAATGTGTTAAGATTAATTAATAGCTGTATAATGCTGTATTTAAATATTACATTAGACTTTTTTTAATCTTAACTTATACAAATCAAAATGTTAATGTTACAGCAGCTATTCTGACTTAGAGGCACAAACTGTCCCTTTATAACACCTGGCAGGAATTTTGTGAACTAGTTTCAAAAGTAAATGGTTCCCTTTTGAGGGAATTTGACACTGCATCTGGTTTGATGCCATGGAATGCCTTTGGTGTGACTGGTGTCTGAATCTCATATCTAATCATGCCAATCAATTGGCTCACAGCAGTGCTTGATGCGCATCAGATATGCTTGCGAGTATACCAGGACATCTGTAGATTATCAGCTTTTTTGTCTTCAGGAGTCATTTGTTTGTTGTTCTTGTGTCGAAGTGCTAATGGACCTTGTGGGAAAAAAAATCTGAAACTGCATGCCTCTGTGTCAGACACTTGAGGACACACAAACTGTGTTCTTTGTCTAGGTGAAGCTCATGTGTGCTCAGTTTTTTGCTCAGGGTTTGCTGATAAAGCTCTGCTCCGCTCTGACTGTCTGTCTCTCTTGCACAAGAAGCCAGCAATCGCCTGTGGCCACCAACCTCTTGTGAGTCTGCCCTTTTTTCCTGATGTTCTTGCAGATGTGAAAAGATCATGGACGAAGCTGGACTATTCTCATTTCTTCACACATTTGTAGGCAAATTATGGGAATGTAGGAGAAGCAAGAGAGCACAGGTATGTGGAGGTATCACCCACTGATGTGATGCTAAGATGTGCCACTCTACAGATTTAGCTTTCTGGGCCACCAGACAAATAGTTGCTGCCATAGGTGTTCTATGGTGATGATGGTGGCTATGGAGATACATCTGTGGATAAGTCTTGCTGATTTAAGGGAGAAGGAAATTTTTTCTTGCCCTCCAAGCTTTTCTGCACATGTATTCAGACAGTGGTCAAGAGTGACATGTCGATCTTGGTCCTCATCTGATGCCTCTCTGCCTGGCCCATCAACATCTGTGTGTTGAAGGTGGGTGTCCACAGTGTGTCAAACTAGACACAGTGTTGAGTCTCCTTGAAAGGGAACATCTCTCAGCTACATACGTAACCTTGGTTCTCTGAGAAAAAAACAAGACACTGCATCTTGTTCCCATGCTTCATGGGTGCCTATTTACATCTCCTTTGGACAAAGAAATTATGACATGCTCCACAGCTGCCCTGACATACTCACAAGCACACCTGAGTGCATCAAGAACTGCTATGGTCCAGTTAGATTGGCGTGATTAGACATGAGGTTCAGACACCGGTCACAGCCAAGGCGTTCCCTATAGCGTCAAACTAGATGCATTGAATCGTTCCCTTTCTCAGAGAGCCAAGGTTACATATGTAACCAAGAGGTGTTTTTCTTTGTTGTCACAGCATTACCTTGGCGGTAAGCATGAAGGAAATAGGTATTCTGGTTGACTACCTGCTATATAAAGATAAAGAAAGATTCAGCTTCTTTATTAATTCAGATCAATGCTATTTCAGATGGAGGTGGTCAATGATAATATGTGCCTTCCTGCCAGATAAGCAATGTGAAAGCCAATTATGTGACATACTAGTTTCTTTCTTTCTTTTCTTTCTTCAGATAATAGGGTATTGATTGTATGAGTTACATGGTGGAGTTATATATAATTTCATTAGCACTGATGGGACATATCTGATTTACCATTTGTTTTTGGCATTGTAGCTGCTGTTTTCTCTCCCTATTAGTCATTGGTTGATATTATATAAATATGTTTTTCTTTATATCTGTAATTATCTTTTGCCACTTCATCCAACTGGATGTCTGTGTCCTCATAATGCCCTGTGATCTGGTGGTGTCACAGTGAATTGAAGCATCATTCTAAGATTGGCACTGGGGTTATTGGATGAGGCTTGCCTCATTTAAACCCTCAGGCTGATGTAGCAGATGCAGAGCACTTCTGTCTACTCACAATGACTGTTTTCTCTTTGTTGGTGTCCTTTCTTAATATTATTTAGTCTGAAAATATTAAATCCCAAAAACCTTTTGGAAGTCTGTAAATCTTTTACAGAATTGCTAGGATTTCATGAAGCAGCTCTTAAAGCGAAAAACTGCTATATATATTAAAAAGCAGCAAAAAACTGCTATATATATATATATATATATATATATTAATATAGTAATATATATTACTATGTGATATTTATAGACTCTTGTGGTATCTGTCTGCACATACAAAGATGTCATCATACTAGTCCACCACATAGAATCTCTGGAAGTCTGGATAATGCATTGGTTTCATACCTCACATAACATTTTTTTGATAGAATTTGCCAACAGACATGCAAAAAATAAAATAAGTATAAAAGGAAACAAATATCCCTCAAAACCAGAATAATCTGTCCGTTTAAGGGCAGTGATGTATTTTACACGTGTTTGTGTCAACGAGGTATTACAGAATACAGTGGTAAACAATACAATCAATATGTCCCATAAGAAGCTGAGCTTTTGTCCTAACCAGCTGCAATCAAAGAAATTCAACATTTAATTGAACTTTGTTTTATATTTTTGTCAGACTGCATTGGGCAACCCCACTCACAGTAAAATCTCATTGGTCCAAAATCCCACACCACATAACTGTATATTAAAATCAAATATATTCTGTTCTTCAGTGCAGACAGACAAATTACTTTGTCACATAGTGTATGATTATGACAAAATCATAGTCTGCAGGTGTGGACCACTATACTACACCAGCAAACACTTTAAAAACAGCAGAACACACATTATTTGACTTTTAATTTAAAAAAACTTTTAATTTTAAAAGCATTTAAATATCTAACTTAACAGTAGTCCATCTCAGTCATCTAGCGATTACCTTTAATACTGTCACAACTCATTCGATTGTATGTGACATTTTGCTTTTACCTCTTTAAATAGCTGTTAATTCCGTATGACATATTTAATGTTTGATTGTTGTTTAAGCCTGTCAAACTAGACATTAAAATTCTGTCCTGTGCCAACCTACATATTTTATTGTCTTTTGATTATACTTGTTATCATGTTGTGTTTGTTGCTTGCCACAAACCTGACACCAGTTTTATTAGTATCATCTTGGGTTTTATGATGCAGAAAGATAAACTTGGTCAATTTAAGGCAAATATCTTTCTCAGGAACCTGAGCATAATGTATGCTGTAAAGCAGCTCTCAAGGCTGATATGATCAACTTAAAACATGTTAACATATACATAACAGAGGCGCTACATGCCTGTATTATAACTGTATGTGTCGTTAAGACATGGCTAAAAGAGAAAACACATTCTTAACACATATCATGTAAAGTGCCTGCTAATAGTTTATTTAAACACACCATGTTGATCTGCAACCTGACTTACTAAAGAAATTACATGGCCAATGCCAAATAACATATGATAATCTTAATAAATTGATCAGAAAATGTCTTAATACATGGTTTCGGGTAATATTGCATACAATAAATCTGTTTTGTTCTAAGCCACAAACTAGCAAATCAAATTTACATTCAATTTATGCTTTTTGTTTTTGCTTTTGCTTTTATCAGATGCTTTTATGCAAAGCAACTAACGTTATCTGTGAACTAAGTCACAGTCCTTTTTCATGTGTGTATTTTACTGCAGAAAAAAATTGTATCTGTGTACAAAAGTGCATAAAGTCATTTATAATCTATGGCTTGATAGTGCTCCATTAATAAATATATATAGTTTTGTTATATGTTTTGGCCCTGACACCATGTTGTCACACAGTTGTACGCTACAATAAACTTGAACCAATAGTGAACAGTGAACCAATACATAACTGAATTTATTACAGAAAATGTGAAGTGGGAGTATGTACCAATTTCACAGTGGGCAGGGCTACCCAACAAGACAATACAGAATAAAAAACAATCGTCCAATAAAATTTTCTGTCTATTTTGACTAGTTAAGACCAACATTTTTTTGATTAACATTGTATAAATAGCTTTAAACACATGTCATTTTATTTCACCGTGCCTGGTTAGGACACAGTGTAATTACTGTCAGTGTCATCTGTCTTTCTATATGGGTTGTTCTTCCTCAAAGCTGTATTCTCATACTGTGGTGTCTCATTGAGCAGAGCTTCCGGCAAGTTTTGGAATACTTTTAATTAAGGCTTGGTCTGTAGTTACCAAAACCTCTGGGAAAGACAAACCGTTTCAGCTTCCGGGGAGAGATGGAAAAAAGAGAAAAAAGGAGAAAGACACTGATCAGCGTGTTACTTTTTAAATGCATCTAATTGACTGTGCCAAAGAAAGACAGATAGGGAATTTGTGGCATTCGCCTGAGGGACAACCATTTGTCCTTGCTGTCATTAAAGCCTTAGCTGCTAGGAGCTGCTTAACAACAGCACTGCCATGTATAAGGTGCTCAACAGAATTGCTCAGTCCAGACAAGATGATCACAGAGAGACAGACGAGAGAAACTCCTAGCTAGACTGATAGACACAGCACAGGGATTTGAAATTTATTGCAACCGCTGATAGTTTATTTGCACACATTGTCTGTGTTGTTTTACCACAACCACAATTCAACGAAATTATGCAAATGAATGACACAAAAATGCATGATAACACAAATTGGTATCCTTTGAGTACAATGGGGAAATACATTGTTCATAGAATTTATCATTTATAACTTAATATATAATATTTTATATATTTATAATTTATAAGTTAATATAAAAATTCTGATCAATATTACATTAAAAAATCTGCCTTCCGTCTGCTTTGATTTTTTACTATGCCATCAACCAACACATCTAATTTACATTTACATTTATGCATTTAGCAAATGCTTTTACATTTATGTGACTGTCAGACACTTTCATCCAAAACATCTCGCTGTGCATTCAGACATCACATTTTATTAACACGTGCATTTCTTGGAAACCCAAGGTCAAACCCATGACCTTGGCATTGTTAGTACGTGATCTAGCAATTGAGCTTCAGAAAAGCTTGTTTTCAAAGCAGCTCCTTCAATGTATACATTCAAAGCAGTGCCATCAATGTAGACATTTTATCTGTATGTGTTTCCTACATTTCAAACCTATGACATTTGTGGTATTTTAATGCATGGTATTTATGTACAGTATTTATTGTTTCTCTCCTGTTCTTTCATGTTTCCTCTGAGCAAAATGTTGTTTTATTCATACGTTATATTCATTCACTTCATTTGCAGCTAAGATAACCTGCAACATGAATAAGCTTATGCACTAAATTAAAATGATTTTTTATTATTTTGGCTGATTTATCAACACATTTGAACACGTACATGACAGGTCAAGACAAGCAAATTCAAATGCAAAATTTTTACATGGCCCACAGAATCAGTACTTTGTTGTTACCTGCAGGCTGTTCAGGTTTGCCTCCCTTTTAAATAAACTTTTATTTACCATCTTGTACAACACTACAGGGAACTCGGTCGGATTTTTGTTTTTGGGTTTTGAAATAACACATACAAAAGTGTCACAACTGTTTAGTGAATTGTCTCCTCGGAGTAAATCTGGCACTGATTTGACACTGACAGCTGAATGTATAGTACTGGCCACATTTCTCTTAAAGCCATCTCAGTGGCGCCGGCCACCCCATAAATGATATGCACATCAATTAGTCTATCTTTAGCAGAGCTGCCACATAGGACAGCATTGAGAAATCAATTACGAGTGGATGAGAGCGATAAACAAACATTTAAGTTCCAGAGAAGTTTTAAACACACGCACACAGCACTACAGACAAGGAATGCTAATATTACTCTTGGGACCAAATTTCACTAATGAGTAGGACACCTATGCTGAGGAAACGAGACCTTTATGAAAATTGAGCATAAAATTTTCCCTTAAATGAATAAATTGCAGCTGTTGGCATTTTCTGGCAGGACTTCTGCCTGTCTGTGTCACTGCAAAATAAGACCTCTCCCAGAATGGGATATGAATACCGAATGTAAGTAAGAGAAAACATGCGGTTTCCATTTAAACATTTAATTTGCCCAAAAACAACATATGGGAACAGGAGGCAGAAGGAAATAATTACACATTGGCTAAACTCTTTTAATCCTACAGGGAATAAATAAGTGGGTTAGGTGTTCTCTCCAAGACTTTATTTAAATCCACATCCAGCACTTAATGGTCTGCCTAATTACTAGCCTTTGTTGAAGTGCATGCATGTCGCCATCACCTGTTATTTAAATAAAGCATCATTACAATGCCATTTATAAATTCATGGATGGGCACTATATGTGCCTTGTTTTTGATAACCTACCAGAATCCGAAGAAAGCCACAAATCAATATAGGCAGCACCTATTATATTGTTAGACACACCTTAACCTGATGGCTGGGGCAGAAACAATTGTTATTTAAAGAAGCGTCCCTGTATCACCATTTGACATGTTCTCACTGTGAAACAAAGAAATGATTGTTGTCATCCCTGTCACTGAGAAACAAAAGCCACGAAATTTGATAATTAATGGACAAAATAGTTTTTATTCTGAACCAAAAAGAAATTGTCATGAAAGAGTGTAATAATGCATTTGTTATTCATGTAAGTGAAAGTTTTCACCTCAATCAGAGTGTCAGGAGAAGCCCTTGGAGACCATCAATGGCAATCAAATCAGTGAGTAACGACTGGGAACCTGTGACGTAGATTCCTCCTCACTTCATCGTAGGCTACAACTCTGATTGATATTTCTCATACGTGAATCCATTCATGGATCTTTGGCCCATTCTATCAGCAACATCGTATCAGGTAAACCAGACGGGTATATCCAGCCTGCAGAACAGATAGTGAGGGACATCTAATCAGGAACATTAACATTGCAGAACAGCTTTGTTGACAAGCATAAGATGAGAGTGGAAATCTCATTTTCCGTTTTAGGGCTATCAAATTCAGCGAGCAGCACACAGAGACAGAGGTCCAATAGAACATCATCAACAATAAAAACAAGCTCTGTGTTTTGGATTGCCAGCAAATTGAGTTGAGGTGAGTGAGAGAGAAATCCATCACGGGGTTCACTGGACACTTCACTTTGAAATGCCATTAGAGAAGCTTAACTCACTCTGCCAGTCATCTGATATCAAACACGGGGAATGGAATAAGGCATTTGAAGTGAAATACACAGTGGCAATGAAACCTCTCTAGGGTCTCCTGGGAATGCAAACAGTAACTGAGTCATGGAACTATTGCTCATGCTTACACTTAGAACTATGGCACCAGCTTGTATTCGACAGAAATGCAGCCAAACATACAGTCCAGCAGGATGTGAGTGGCCACTTAGGGGCAGGGATGGAATTTTATTTGTAACATTAAAAAGCTGAAAAATGGAGTGGTGTGGCTTGCTATAACACCAAAACCTTTAAATGTTGGGTACTCAGTTCTGCTACTGGAGATTGTCTTTTGAAATCTTGCAGGATTACAAATCCACAAATCTAATTGAACACACCAGCTAATCAATATTTTTTACCTTATTGTCCTCCTCCAAAACCAATAGGTCATTTTTGTAAGCAGCTTATTATGACCTATAGGAACATTTTAAAGTTTATTGCCCTCTAGCAGGTGATTTCTGATTCACAACATGTACATTTTACATTTATGCATTTGGCAGGTGCTGTTGAATGTGATTTACAGTGCATTCAGGGTACATATTTATCAGTACATATGTTTCCTGGGATTGAACCCATGATAGTTGTGCTGCTGTACCAATGCAATGCTGTACCAGTACAGAGCTACACCCACACATGCAACCACCTATCATGAAAGTAATCCAAAATGACTCCAGTAGGTTAATAAATATCTTCTGAAGTGAAATGACAAGTTTGTGAAAGAAAGTGATTAATATTTCGAGTTTATCAAGCAATCAATCACGATCACGTCACATATGCATGTAAATAAATAGATCATAGCACTAAATTCAAAGCAGCTCTAACTTATATCATTGGATCTTGCGTGTATCGCGAATATCATTGGATCTTACGTGTCTTGTGATGAAATCTAATAATGAGACACACAGAAACCAATGAGATTCAAAGTTATCAGCGTGCCTCCATGTTTGAATTTAGAGCTCCCAGTTTCTCTACATGGATACGTGATGCATTGATGATCGCCTAATAAGCTAAAAATATTAATTGTTTTCTTGCACACACATATTGTTTCACTTAAAAACACAGAGTCTTATTGATTACTTTTATGGGATGGATGCATTTTTAAGCCTCATAAATACACATTTATGTGTCATTTATGAGAGATACTGGGTTGATGACTCCCTAACCCAGCCCTCACTAACCCTAACTTAGTGAGAAATAAGCCTATATTTCTGCAGTTGCATTATCAGATTAAGGCAAAAGTATCTGTGTTGTCTGCTGTTAAAAATTAAATTAAAATTAAAAAATGTTTGAATAGCATTTATAATTAAGTAATAATGTTAATAAAGTGTCTAAGAAACTGGAAACTTTAAACATTTCAAATTTTCAAAATAATGCTTTTTATGTTTTTGTTACTTAATGGAAATTTTATGGAAACGTTCTTACAACCTAAAAGCTGAGGAGAACATCTTCAGCTCTTCAGAGTTCAGCTTTAAAGTTAGATAAGAGACAGATGTTTTAGTTTTCTTATCTTGTTGCTCTTAAATGCGTTGAAATCTGATTTTTAGTGTCTGGCATGAAAACAAGCAAAGTATTTATTTGTATCATGATGAGTCAGATTACCCAAAATGCCGTGTCTGGAAACTGCCTGCAGCTTTATCTTAATGCTTCATACCAGATGTCTGTGCAAATGTCTTCCTAATGAATTATAAGACAGTGTTTTTGAGTGAGTTTTGAAAATACAGTTTCTCTCTCCACTGAGTTTTATCCTTTCAACACATCAGTCTGCTTAATGATGAACATGAGTGGGCAGACGTTACGCCCGCCCATTCATCTGAGCTGTCATAACCATCTCAAGGTGATCTCTCACCAGGAAGGTCTACAATAGTGGTTCTAATCTCTGGTGGAGAGTAACCACAGCACTGCACATTTTGTATGTCCTCCTAATTTCAGACACTCAGCACAGTTCATGGATCTCAAAGCTAATAAGCTGAAATAAATCTGGTGTGCTACATACAATAGTGCAATGCTATGGGTCAGTTGAAAACCATTAGCAAGTACATGATGAATGTGTGAGAGATTAGTATTATTGTTTAAATATTATGTTTTACTATTTTAAAAATACTGAATTCATTCAATCTTCATTTCAAATTAGCTCTTGCATTAATCCTTCAGCAAGCACTGTGGATTTGAGCTCAGAGGTGCAGGTTGGTCTGATTTCCTTGATCCCTTTGGTTTTCCAGAAAATAAAACCTGAGAAAAATGGAACAGAAAAAATAATCATAGAGCCATTTTTAAATGTTATGTTTTTATTTACAGATTATTTATTTTACAGATTTATTTATTTTTCAGATAAAGCAAAAAACAGAACTGTTAATAAATTAAAGCAGACTGCTGTGAATACAAACCATTCACCCACAAGATGATAAGAGGCATCTGTGGAATCTGCACGTGTCTGCAGCACACTTTAATTAAATGTCAGTAAATAAAAAATGAGCATCATGGCATTCCAACCATTTCAAGCTTTTGTTAGGCTTAAGAACAGAAAAAACAATAAAAAAATGCTTTTGTCTATATAAATAATGTCTTTCTGAATAAATAAATGTATTTCTAAATATAGAAATATAACTTTATGCTCAGGCAAAGTGAACAGTACATGCAAGCTATACCTCATTAGTTAAAATTCTGCATATATTTGTAAGATTTTGTACATATATTTTGTATATATATTTGTATATATACAAAATGTATGTATTCGGATTTAAATCTGTACATGTATATGACAGGGAACACTTTTTTTAAAGTTTAACAGTTTAAAATTTTACGACATCTGTGTGGTTGACTACAAATCAAGATCATCTACAAATATGAATCTCTAGTTTTTCCCTTTAGATGTCTGGCCAGCTGTGGAGAACATCTGTACTCTCTTCTGATTTGATTATCCCTAATGAAAGGCAATACATCTCCTCGTCATGCCAGTTTTTCCACAAGAGGATAAATGTGTTTTTCTTTTTTTCTTTGACTATCGAACAGTGTGCAATTTATAAACAGCAATAAAGGTGAAACTAGCTGCACTACTTTTCCTTATTGATTATATTAAAAATCAATACTAGTTTGCTTTTGTACAACAGGTTTTGTACTGTATTGCATCAACTCCTTATTATCCTCCTGGGGCTCTTTTCAATTAGCAATTATTTGCTGTGTAGCTTTAAAAAAGATTTTTGTTTCCCCTATTAAGTTATCAATAGCTGTGCCATCCTTAGGCTTTGTTGTATCACAAGCTTAAAACATTTTTCTTATTGTAACCAGCTCAGGGCAAACATTTAAATGTCAACGCTGGTAATCAATAGTAAATATATAAATGTAGAAGTGAATATTGAAGTTCAATCAGAATTCTCAATGGTTTCTTGGGGTATAAGCAGATTTACATATGATGTCTAACATTTATTTAGAATAAGATTGTACAAACATGTACACGTTAAAGCTGTTTAATTTAAGACAAAAAACTGGTCTTAAAATGAGTTGCGAGGGAGGGTTTGCACTCCAGTGCAGGAACTGGCATCGCTTATCATCATTTACTTTGCTCTCTTGCTATATGGCTTGCTTCATTTATTTATTATAATGCTAATGCAAGCCCACACATTTGTCAGGGTAATTTTGACATGGCATGCAACTCAGCCATGCTGTTTATCTATTAGCTGATTCAGTACTTTCTCTTGTTTCTGGCATAACAAGTTAATATAAAGCAAAAGCAAGGTAAGAAATGGTGTTCTTTTGTTTACCCTTGCAAAAGATAAGTTTATATTTTATAAAATATAAACTATACTGAAAACAATAACAATACATTTTATAATCAGTTGTTCCTCCTTGTTTTAGTGAGTTTTTTAAGGGCCTGCGGTGGAATTGGGGGCCAAACAATTTTTTGATCTCACTGTAATGAGCCTCTAAATTCAGTGCAGACTTGGTGCACACACTTGCAAAGACTCACACAGACACACTGAATAATACATGGAGAGAGATGAGGGCAGTCTAACACATACTGACACCCCCACTCAGATGCAACATTCTTCCATCTTTAACAAAAGCACCCATCTCACTCAGCTGAACTTTAAGTAGAAATAGACCCTGGTAAGGACCTGGAAAATTCCTCATTTTGAAGCCTCATGAGAAACAGTTTTCAATATATATATATAGATAAACATATTTTTCCACTGCTGATTCCCTCTGACCATTGGCCCCTTTGGCCACAGCCCAGTTACTCAAGAATCAATTTTCCTATGCAATGATTTCAGCAGTATGCTGATGTGAGATGTGGATGGAGTGGACAGATGGAGGTATAGTGAATGGAGAAATGCAGGATGCCAGACAGCATGAAGTGTGGGAGGTTATTGGGAGGAGGGAAGGGGGTGGGAGGGGTATAGAGTGACACACAAACTGACATCTCAAGAACCCCCAGAAAAGTGCAGAAGTCAGAGCTTATTGTCCCTCACAAGAAAAAGAAAAAAGAAAAGTACAAGCTCAAAAGTATGTGTCTTTAAATGTTGAGCAGAAAATTTTGGATGAAAACCGTAAACTGTAGTAACTGTAGGTTTTCCACCTTTTGTCCTGTGACCAGTTTGGCTGACTGTTTGGTCCATCTTTCCAAGGTGAACGCTCACAAATACATAACGCCACCTGTAGGTGAGAAACTATTTATTCAACTCCAACACACACAAGATACTTTTAAAGCCTGTATCCCCATTTCTGGTCATTCATAACACAACAACAGCATTGATCCAAAGACTACTCAAGCCTCTTTTAAACAATGTTAATCTCATTTGTAAACTTTCTTCCAGTGATCACAGAGACATTTGAATCAGCCCTGTAGTGACTTATAGGCACTAATGTAGCTTCACATTCTTTCTTTCACCTTATTTGTCTCAAATTTCTACCAAGAAATAAACACCTCTGATTTCTCTTCTCACTCTCTGCCTCAACAGGCCATCAAAAATTGATGGGATACTAAAAGCAGCTCAAGGATGAGAGCCATCTTGACTGAGACCATTTCAGCACAGATTTGACAGCCCCTTAATGTTCTTTCTACGTGGTATGAAATCGTTTATTTTAGCAGCAAATAATATTATTTTAGTTGCAAAACTACATCTGATCATAATGTTGCAGTAGTAGACACAAAAATCAGATTTTTGTGCCAAACCTGTGAATGAGATAACAGTGTGCTGGAGTAGTTCATCTATAAAGGAAAATTCTTTCAAGTAATAACTTGATACTTGTAATAACTATACTTGGAGTTTGGTATACAGTCATATGGAATGCTTTTGGTGCATTTTGGTACCTAATGGGATCTTGGCAGATGCTGTCACTATTTTAAAAGAGCTGCAGAAAGATTTGCTGATAACTTGTGTTCCATGGAAAAGCAATAATTTTGAAATGTCATGGGGGAATGTCAAGTAAATGACATAATGTCCATGTGCCTTATTTTTTGAAACTATAAAATGGCATTTAGAAATAATAATAGGCTTCTGATGAACACATTATCTGATGAACACATTATCACATTATCAATTATATCACCCTAGCAACCTCCTAACATCATGAATAAGCCATATATTAGTGTATCTATCCTGCTACATCATGCTAGCATCAGGTTAAAACATGTTGGCATCGTGCCATGATGTTAGCATCATGTTAAAACGTTAACATTGTTTAAAAATTCCTGAGTTTTGCCACGGCAAGCACCACACACATTTTCTTCAGAAACTTTTTAAGTGCAATCCATAATGATATGACAAGAAAACTAGTGAAAGTAATACAATAATACTAAACAATAGTTACAGTTCTGTGTATTTCTATGGTGATTCACTTATGCACATTGTCCATGTGTTAATTATTGTTAAGATAAAAAGTTAATTAGTTGGTTAAGTTGTTTGTGTTTGTTCAGTCATTCTGTCTCAGTTTTCAGTGTATTCTCAATTGTTTGGTAGTCTTTTCATCTGTTTCCCTTTTCTTGCTGCCAATCCACCTGCATTCCATCTTTCCATTCACTTACTCCTGCTTACATCCTGTTACATCCCACTAATCCTTAATTCACTCCACCACCTGTAAATGTGAGGAAGGACAATGTGTGGGGCGATAAATATCCGTGTCTCTCTCTCAGATGCAGATAGGGTGTTGCAGAATGAATGGCTATAATAAGGAGAAACACTTCACAGTCACACAGTAGAATTGAAATAACCACAGGGAGAAAGGAGGGATGTTAGATATGGAGAAATGGGTTCTGAAGGTCAAACAATTAGAGCGAAATGGATTGCATTAGAATTAGGAGATAAAGGTGAAAAGAGACACAGACAGACAGAGACTGTGCAAGAGTATTGGGGGACTGTGGGATACAGTGAAAGATTAGCCAGAAAAAGTTGCTTCAAGGCAACATCAAAACCAAAGATTTCATCACCAGGAGTGACAGCAAGCTAAGACAAAATCAGACAAGATTCTCCTGACTCCTGCTCTAACAGTGTCAGTAGACATCTGCACATGCAAGTAGACACCCTCTTACACGTCTTAAGTCTTAAGTGAACAGCCTGCCCTGAATATGTTCAAATCACCCAGTCACCCATTCTGGGTGCTATAACAATACATCATTCTTTAGGTTCCACAAGGTAAAACTTACAGTGTTTTGAGCAATGCCCATAGCAGAGAAGGATCACATTTAAAGTCTATTTGATATCTCAGGTGTTCTTCTAGACAAATGATACAAACCTCAGATTTGTTCTGAGCTTTCTGATCTTCAGATTTGCCAATCTTTCAAGTCTGCAATGAAAAGTCAAATATTTTATTATAAATGTAACCATTTCACATTGTAAATTCTAAATTATACTAATGAATTATACTAATGTAAAAAAAGTCTAATTATACTAATGTTATATAAGAAAGTATTTTATATTTCAATAATTGTCTAATTTGTGTATACTCTTTTTCTGCTAAGCAATGTTAGGAGAGCATTTGAGACAAAGTTGATACTTTGATACTGAAGGATAACTGAAAACTCTGATAACATCTCCACTACCTCCAATAAAATTCTGGATATGTGCATCCCATCTTCAATGCAGTCAATAACATCATTAAATCAACTGATAATCACAGTTTTATTTCCTGTTTTAATGTATTTTCTGTATTGGATGTATTAAAACAAATTTGGGGCAGGAGATATCAAAGGGGTTGTGAACTTGATAATATTGATTTCATTCTGTCATTCATTAGTTAAGTTTAACTAAACTTGGATAGGCCCATGAGTTTGTAATAAGTTATTAACAGAGAAAACATTTTAATTGTGAATACCTGCTAAAAACTTTTAAATGTCCACTGGTAGATTAACATTTATTCATTTAGCAGTTGCCTTTATCCAGAGGGACTTTCAAATCAGAAATACAAGCTATTTAGTTGTTCGAGGCAATAACATGAGATGAGTCTGCTATACAAAATACACAATTACTCAGAAAAGTAAACTAGAAGATGAAAGTAATAGAAATAGTGAGGATAAAAGCATAAGAGCATTAACTAGGTTTAGTCAGCTGGATTTACTGCTCACAGAGGAGCTGTGTATTTAGATGCTTCCTAAAAGTTAGGAGGGATTCTGCTGTTTAGGAGAAGTTCATCAGTAAAAGTTTGGGAAAGTTATTTTGTGCCTCTTTATTATTGTGCCACTAGATGTCACTCAAAAATCTAATTAAAAAATAAATAAAGTCTCATTTTGATTTCATGGGGTCTTTAAAACAAATACACTCAGCCTTTTCTACCATGTACTATGTCCTCAGACTACAGGCAGTTATGCTAGCGGCTCAGTGGCTTCCCCTGAATGACAAGCCCATGGGAGCTCTGATCGTTTACAGTGAGGGAAAGCAAATGAGCAGCAATGCAACCAAGAGGAGACAACAGCATGGGGTCTGATGTGAGAAAGACAAAGGGATGATGAAGGGACCACTAAGTACTAACCACTAAAAACAAACCACTAAAAACAAAATGGAATCAGCTGGCAAAAGCCTTAAGAACCAGGGTGAGTGTGTTTGTATGTGGTAGTAATTATAACTTATTTATCATTTATCACATTCAGGGGTGGGAGAGGGTGGACAGATGACAGTGAAGAAAATAATTATCCCTTGTCTTAGAGTCTCAGAAGGTTAAATGATGTTTTAGGAAAATTAATCAAATCCCATCAGGAGAAATTCCAAGCAATTTTCGGTGGAGTAGGGAAATTTTCTTGAAATAAATTACATACATAAACTACATAAACTTATGTTCTGGGTAAGATGGGGTGTCACCAGGGGTAAAATGCACATTGTTCTCTTTTCCTGCTAATCTGAAAGAAAGTTGCCGATTTTTAGTGTCCATGTAGCGTAGTAGAAGATGCTTATAAAACTAAAATCTTCAGTAGCTGCACTTTCCCAACCTTGTACAGGAATTGGAACATTTTTCTCTATGCTTTGTTTTTCTCTTTGTTTTTTTCATTTGGCTACTATACCTAGAGAGAGAGAGAGAGAGAGAGAGAGAGAGAGAAAGAGAGAGTAATGATTAACAGTCACCCTGAATGCACCGCTCACAGTCTGCCAAGTAATCAGATTCATACAAATGCCAGTGTGACACCTGCAGCAAGCAAACATCACCCAAAAATTTGACCCAACTCAGCTGCTATGAAGGTTAGGCATGCATAATAAACATGTAATAACACTGCTGTGTGCAATGCACTAGTTGTTCCACAGGTCTAACAGCCTAAAATCACCATGCATTCTAAAATAAAAAAACTGACCAATAAAAAAAAATGAGCTTTTAGTGTAACCTTTGCTTTGTTTTTTCAAACAAACTGTATATGTCCAGTGTTCATTGAAGCGGAGCTCCTGTCACAGATGAATGAAGAGGTTAATCTCAGCTCCCATCTCAATCCTCTTAATCTCTAAAGCCTGCAGCAGAGCAAAAACACTATTCCACTACATCTCTCCTTAATCATCAAGGTCAATGTTCATGCAACTCTATCCTCACATATCACACATGAAGAAATTTGAAAAACAACCGGAGAGGAAATGATCCAGCAAGTGCTACTCAGGAGAAGTGTTACGCATTTATTACACAAAATTTGCATTCAAAACAACCTTGGAAACCAGTCACTTATTTCACCTTTTATTGTCTCTGTATGCGTGTATGTTTGCAAAACAAACTCACTGCTCTTTGTTGAATTTTTTTGAAAATGTTCTATATTGGTCTTTAAATTACAGTTGCTAGGACCTTTTTCTTTTTTTTATCCATTTTGGCACTTTGGCACTATTGTGTATAATACATCAATGCCAATAAACTGACAAACTAAACCAATAGTTTAGAGAGAGAGAGAGAGAGAGAGAGAGAGAGAGAGAGAGAGAGAGGATGATAAAATACATAGGTTAATCTGTTATACCTCCTGGGCCAAAAGCATTACAGTAGTATTTTACTATGGCCTGTGCACTTGCTCTGGTGTTTATTGTCATGGAGACAGATGTTCAGAGCAGATGATGTTGGATACACATCATTGACCTCCTCATATTTACATGTGAGCCCATTAGACAGATGCATGCACATATAATACATCCATTAGTAAGTCACATTGTCATCATGCTCTTAATTTGATCTTTTTCATCTCCAACTAACACACCTGCAGCCTGCTATTATGTAACTGCCATGTTTAGGTATCCCATTAGAGTTGCATGTGTACGCAGCCAAGTTTAGCCTTTCATACCTTAATTGTAATGAATTTCCAAATGCAGCTAGCTAAGGTAATTGCATCTTTTTGAGGTAATTTGCTTTATAAAGCATTTGGTCCCTGGGATCTCAGCTCAAACAGCCTTGTTTTCTGCTTCTGCGCTTCACAATCTCATGCATTTGTTTTGGGTGGAATGATCATGGATGCGAGTCAATTGGCTTGGGAGCACCAGAGAAAATTACAGAAAAATTTGTTAGAAAATGATATTCAAATACAGTGCCTCTGTTTTTACAGAAATAAACAGTAGTTGAGGACAAGAATGCATATGAGGTTACAACTAATGCCCCATATGGGAAAAATCGGTTCAAAACAAGTTAAAGAGCTTGAGGTCATGTATAATTTCACACCACGAAAATTACAATTATTTGAAATTGCACTGCCTTGACAAGCAGACTCTTGCTTGCATATTCTCACAGAATACATTAAGATATCTACAAAATGTCTGCAATTAACTGCAGTTAATTGTTGTCAGTGTAGGAAGGCAGGCTTCTTCTAATTTCACCTTAAGGACATGATCTTTGTTTCAACATTTGCACTTTCTCTTGATTTAATCAAAATGTGATTATTTTATAAGCTGGCACTATATGCTGATGTAAGATGCATTATTTAACAAATGCATCCTCTATTTATTCCCTAAGATATTGATGTGTTGGCCTCTTTATCTCAATTAACCACAAACATCTATGGACAAATGTTTAAACATACTGATGCTTGATTATAAATGCCTTTAGCAGTAAACAAATAGAGCCACTATTAATAAAAAATAAAGATTTGCATGGGGATTTCAGTCAGAACTAATTTTGAGCTATCCACAAGTTTTAAGTATTTACGCATTTACGTGAAACAAAGCATCCAATTCCACCAGCGATCAAAGGGAACTGTCTGCTCACAGTATTGTGCATGGAAAACACAGTGAAAGGGTCAAAAAATCAATTTTTTGGGATTGTGGATTGTAATAAAGTTTAAAAACATCAGCCTATTGCCTTCTCAATAAGCACAATCACTGTCATTATGAGAAAGAAGAGTTACTATTTTGGGTTTTATATAAGACAGTATTTCCCTTTCAAATCTTAAGCTAAATCACACAGGAGAAACAGAAAAATGGACTGGTCTCAGAACACATGAAAAAGCAAATCCCAGCAGCAGCTCGGAAATGTTTGTTGTTCACTGTTGGCCGTGATGGATTGGACCAGCTCACAGCTGCGACTCAAGCTGCATCCAAAAACGACCAGCAGACGTCAGAGACTGTTTGGACATTTAAATATCCTGAGATAGAGTGGTTTTCTACATTCAGTGATCACTGGGAGTGCAGGGGGTGTAATGGGGGTTATTTATTTTCTGTAGGTGTAACGATTAAGAGTGGTTGCAGAACATGCAGTTGAATGCAGAGTTGCATTATCGATACAATGAAAGTTGATTTGGGAGTATGCTGCCACCTACTGGTAAATATGCATATCGCTATATTTGTGAAATTTTAAATTGTGCCTTAAATTTAGAACACGTTATTAAATATTCAACAGTTTTTTTTAATTGACTACATTTTTTCAAAAAGGAAACACTGTCAAGATAAACACATCCACCTCACAGACATGGCAAACTACAAAACATTTTAGGAAAGCCGAAAAAAATATATGTACATGGTTAAGCATTAATAAAATGTTGGTAACAAATAAGACAGATTAAATATATTCATATAGTGAACTGGTAAAGAATGGTTTATACTTCATTTGTTATTTTTACATTTACAGGCAGTATAACATGGTTTGAAATATGAAAGACATGCCCATACAAACATTGTCCATGTATACACATAAAACACACTTTATTTTAAAAGATTAAAACACAATGTTAAATACAAGTATTTACAATATTTGAACAATATTTGAAACTTATTTTTCCTCAGATCACTTCAAAAATGCCTCCAGCTTCTCCAGACTTACTGTTGGGATTAATGCAACCTCAAAGAAAACCCTGAAAAAAGTTTAAGAGAGGGACAAAAATAACTCAGAAAGTCAATTATTGCAATCTGGAATATTTAAATAGGAACAAACTGCTTCATTACTCAAATCCGTTTATAAACTATCAACATCTGCTGTAGGCATATGTACAGAACAGATGTCAAAATGTCATCATGTTTAAAAAGAACTTTCAAACAGAAAGTGTTCATGTTCAGACTCAGATAAGCAAACTAAGTCTACACTTTTTAAATTGAACATGAATTTTGACTGAACTTTATCTGCATTAACAAAAAGATTGTGCAAACAAAAATTTGCAAACAACCATTTAAACGCAAATGACTGCAGACTACAAAAAACATTTTCACATGCAGTTAAATTGTTGACAGATTTGCAACAAACAAGCCAGCAATGTACAGAGCATAAGCAAATTCATTAGGAACTGTGGCGTTCTATTAGACCATGCAAGTTCATTTGAAGTCTAAATAGACTACACAAGTTTACTAAAAGCCTGTGATAAAGAGCTTTGATAAAGAGAGTTTCTTTTTTAACCAGTTTATTGCTCACTACTAATATTAAAATGTATTTTTACTCTTATGACCTGAAACATTTCTATTCTGATTAGAAATAAACATCTAAACTCTTTAAATCACTTAAAGCACTTCAGACTTACTTGTGTGCATACTTGCTCCTAATGATAGCAAGTTTACTGTCCGGTGGGCTGCTGAGCATGTGATGAAGTTTTCTGACCACAGGCGCTAGATCCTCAGCACTGTATCCAGAGTGAAACTGTAGACAGGGTGTCTGAAACAGAAGTGGCATATCAGTCAAAACCTTCACCCACAATTTAGCAGCTGATCTGAGATAAGATTAGATATCTGTGAAACTCTGTGAGGTTTCATAAGGAAGCATAATGTATATTTGATTTTACTAGGGCTGTCCCTCTATCAGTCGACTAATCGCTAGTCAAATAGAAAAGGCTTAGTCGAACAAATTTTAACTAGTCTACTAGTTACAGAAAAAATTAAAGACTAAAGTCACACCGTCTGTGATGGACAGATATGTGGTAATTATAAAATCATAAGTGTTCACTTCAAGAAGGTAATAGATGACCCAAAAAGGCAACATGCAAATTCTGTGAATTCTGTTTGCTTTCTTAAATTTATATTCATTTTACTGGTGTTGCGCAGATCACTTCACGTGTGCGTTAAATTTAGCTTATTATTACCTTAGTATTATTACCATACTACATTATTTCTCATCCCTGAAACCATTATCTAATACCCCCAGTACATATTTACATAATTAAATAAATACCATAAATGTGCGACTATTTGACTAATGGCTGAAACAACTACCGTTCAATTAGGAATATTCTTAGTCAGGGGCAGCCCTAGATTTTACCACACCTGCCAAGTATTTCATGGTGTTTAAAGGAAATACCCGCAAGCTGTCAAATTGTTGAAGATAAAATGGAAACAACAGCCAAAGAGAATGTAAATATGCGAGTGTGAATGTAAAGTTTTTTAAAAAACCTTATGAAAACAATTTTGTCCATGTGTGTTAGCTTTGACACCATATGGCCATATTTGTATCCATATGGTAGTATACTCCTAAACATTGACCAAGCTGTAAGCAAATAGGCATGTAAAATTTACAGATGGTACAGTAGACCAAAAATATTGAGAAATCATCTTGCACTAGACAGATTTTTGTCTAATTGTATACTTTCTAGAATGTGAATTTCTCTCCCCAACCCCTCATTTACACTGCATGTCTGGGCATTATGTCCTCCATGCAGTGAATTTTAGAAGCGACATAACTGGATTCAAGAGACCATGAAATTTTTACAGTCTGACATTTTTCCTGATTTGTTCTTGGTTCTACTATGTGTAGTTGGCTAATGTTTATTTTTAATTGTGTGTATTGTGTTTATTGCCATGTCCTACATTGTTGTGCTGTAGCCTACAGACAACACTAATACACTTTAAAAGTCCAGTTATGAACAACAAGCATAAAGATAGGAAGCTATATTTAAGTTGTTTTATTACCTTGTATCTATATTTCAGTTTGCACAGGGTGTTTTATTTGACTTTGTTTTGTATTTAAGCTGTGCAGCTTGGATGCAGTGACTGTCAAAAATAGAGAAGCAGCACAGTTTCTGGGATGCTTTTGAAACTGGTTCTGAAACAGCTGGTATAAACACAAACACTGACTAAAGTGACTGCGATCAGCTTCGGTGGCTGTGTCGGAGCTGTAATGCGCTGCAGACTGCGTGTGTGACTGTACTGCGTGTGCAGTGTAAATAAGGGGTAATACCAACTGCAAACAACTAGCATGTAGCAGATCATGGAAGATTTTAATTAAAACACTTATGATAATTATTTTTGATGAAAACGAAGATAACACTGGTAGATTATTAATAATGCGTTATTTAAAAATTGAAACTAAATTTCTAAAAAGTATAACTGTGAGTTGAAACTGAATGAACACGGGTGAACTGAAATACGTATTTCTTAATGAGATTAATTAGATATCCTAGGTACATTTATCCTAGATAAATGTAATATTATAATTTGGGTCTATCTGCACAAAATGAAAGTGAACTTTAACTAAGGTATGTGCTAGCCAGAAAGTGTACCTCTCGGTGTGGATTCACTCTTTCAATAACAGCACACTTTGAAACATGGGCAGCTTCTGAAGCCATGTTCTCTCAGTGCTCTGGTGTTCTCTTATGTTCTTGCAATACTAACCAATCAGACCTCAACGTTCTGCTCAAAATGCCCTTATAACCAATCAGATAAAGATAGGTACTTTAACCCAAACTATCAACCTTTTCATGTTCGATCATCACTGTCACGTCTGAGTACAAAGTACTCATGGCCATCCCTAGGCACAAACCCATTACTCAAACATCAGTAAACACTGATACCTTTAATCTCATCATTACCCACAATGCTCTTGTCACTGTCTTAAAGAACACTGTCACTTAAAGGATACAACAACCCCCTATTATTTTAAGTATTTTAAGTGTGTGTTTGTGTGTAAACAGTCACTAGCTGCCACAAAGCTGCTGTCAGGTTAACTCATTAAGCACTATCGTAACAACATATAATACTAGGTGACAACACAAAGAAACTTCTGAATTCACAGCTAATGGTTATGTATGTTAGCGTCTCCAAGGAACAGCTGCATAACACATAAATAAATTGTATTATTCATGAGCTCTGCGATTGAGTAAACATAATAAAAGTGTACACATACCCATCCTCCTAGGTCCTTGGTAACCAGGGCTATGAGCAGACAGGCAGAGGCAAGCAGAGATGCTCTCACAGGAACAAATTGCATCTCTAGCAAACTCAGCTCACAAATAAACCGTGCCAGGGTCAGTGTGTCCATACCTGCATTCACACACTGCAGGGAGGAGAGATAAGGTTAACCATGTCACACACACAAACATCATGAAGCAAAATCAGTCTCCATACACTCAAGAGAAGAGATCAAATTTTACTGTCACACACAAAAACATAACCCCAACAGATTTAGTGCCAAAACTAGAGTTCATGTCCTACAAAAAAGTACACACAGTTCATCCAACACTAAAGACTTGATTGAAAAATTCAGCATAGAAAATGGTACATGAAGCCAAATGTGATTCATGGGAGGCAAAGCAGGAGAGCATGACAAGTTTGATGACAAGTTTGTATCATCTAAATAGAATTACTTTTTTCTAAATTTTTCCAAAATTTTCTGAATTAAACTACTGGTGTATTGGGATAGTTTCTTCTAGGGAAAAACCCTGTTTGTTATTCATTTTATTTATACCAATTAGGTTATCAACATACTTTGTAATTTTAATTCCAACAACCTCACACAACCGCAAAAAAAAGAAAATACCTTCTGGTATTTTCGCAAAAGGGTGATTTTTTTCACAAAAATCACTCATGCTCACTCACCTTCACAAAATGTAAACAGGGTCCTCTAGAAAATCTCATCTGTGTCTAAATTTCCATCTCCAACTTCCAACTCTTTAGTTTTGATTTAAAATTTACACTGACCTTCATGGGTCATGGATTTGGGCCTTTTAATACCATGGTTAAACTATGGTTACTCAAGTAAAACTATGGTTCATTTTTGTAAGGCTGATGTGAAAACATCAGAATGGCCAACAGCAGGTTTTATCTTCACTTTAAATGATTTCTGTCCTAATTATCCAGACCCTAACCCTAACATCCGGACAATGGTCATATTCACAATGCCCACATCAGACAGTCCCACCTTAGTAATAACTACAGAGTACTCAACGTCACCTGAATCAGTAGAAAAAAACAATCACAAACATCATGTTACTAATTATTACTCATTTTGAAAAGCAATCCCATTCAAGCAATTCCACATCCAAGAAAACAAGGATCCTGACAAAGAGGTGGACTGCGTGCATTGGTGTAATGGTAAAAAAAAAATACTATTACTACTTACTATATACTACTTTTTACAACTTCATGTTTATAGTTACCATCCATGGTGTGAATGGGCCTTAAGAGTGTGTTGGTTTTGAGGCCATCTAAATGCTACTGTGCACTGCCAAAAATCATTTACATACATTTTACCATTTTAAAATTAAAAATGCATTGCTTCCAAAAAATAAAAGAAAAAAATGGTAACTTACCTCGTACTACACAGGTTTTTGTTTTTTACAATAAGCCACCTAATACACTAACAAGCATTAGATTACAGTTCATGGCTGTGACATAACTAAGCCTAGTTGCCTTTATTCAACAGGAAATCAACCAAAGATAATAAAACTGCACTTAACAAGTGACTTCACTAGATATTTAAAGTCCTTCTAATTAAAGTAATTATGCTGTTTGTTAATGCACATTAAAAACACAATTTCTTTGCTTAAATAGATATCAATTAAACCAGTCATTTAGCTGGCAAAAAGACAAGGCTTGATTAAGGCTTGATTAATTCAGCTGTTAACAAGTAGAACAGATCTGACAGGAGCAAGCTGTGACAGGAGGTCATTCGCACACAGAGGCAGATTCCTCAGGGAATGCATGCAACACAAACAGGTCACAGCTGACAGAGAGAGAGCGCATCCAGCTAGCGCATCCCTGATTTTGACACACGTTTGAGGTTGATCCAGAGATGTGTATCAGATGACTCTGAGCTCTAGCTGTCTCTCCAGTGAAGGTATGTGTGTGTTTATTCTTACCTTGGCATAACGGCGAAGGAAGCGGTATGGAACCGGAATATTGATGTCAAACTTCAATGCTTGCAGCATGCAGATCTCCTTGGCGAGGAGCTGTGAGCGATTGTAGGCATCATCGCAAATATAAAGAAAATCGTCCACACAAGGTGGTGCTCGCTCCTGTCAGGAAACACCAGACAAATGATGAGCTTTCCATAAGCAAGAAATACCCAGCTGATATTACAGATTCTCCAATCAGGATTTCTTGACATCATGATCAGCCAATACCTATCCAAATCCTTCAAGCTTTATATAACCGATATTCCTTTCTGATGTCTTTTATATTATTTACAGTAATTATGTATATTATTGTTTTAACAGAGAATTAAATAAATAAGCACAACAAATATTCATTCTACAATTTAATATGCCTTTAAAAACATGACTAAAGCTAAAGCTTGATGTCACCAAATTACAATCGGTTTACGAGATCTTCCAAATTTAGTGAATACTGTTCTGAGTCACAAAATGTGATTATCGGCCGATATCAATCTGTGGACGATCAATCAGAGCATCCCTAGCTGATATACTAAACTTGTCCTACTGTGTGGAATACATCCAGAGTACAATGTGTGGAATACATGTGTGGGATACTAAATTAGACCCTCTAATTCTATTTTGACAGAACTTGAAAGTACCTGAAAGGTAGACATCAAAGGCACACTTTTAATGAGTTACTATACATTTCTGTGAGGTAAGATAATAAGAGAGTAAATGAAGCACAATTACGTCTGAGAACAGAAAAGTGTGAGTCTAAGGCACAGACTCTCACTATCACAAGAATGCATATGCATTACCTCAAATTTAGAAGCAATAAGCATGGAAGTGGAACCAATGAGCTGTAAATCCTCTCGTTTGACCTGACTCACAGCCAGATAATGATCCGTCATTTTCACAGCAAGATACAGTGTCTCATGATTTAACTCAAAGTTCTCCTACAAAGATCAGAACAAGAGTCATATCAGTGGCTCAAAACCAGCACCATCTCCAACACTGGCCCCAGGACAGTTTTTTACCATTCATGCCAAAATGTGTGAACATCACATTCATAAAGATGCCTTGCTTGGACCAAGTCAAATCCTCAAATATTAACACTCACCTGAACTTCAACCAGCCAGTCTACTAGAATGGCTCTCATACTGCTGTTCAGATTTGGCTGATAAGCCATGTAGTCATTCAAGATAAACTTTTCCTGAAATCAGAGACATAAACTGCTTTAGATTGGTGTGTTCTGCTCCTCTGCCTGTGGAATTATTAAAGGGGTCATATTACGCTTTTTTGTTTTCACTTTAGTTAGTGTGTAATGTTGCCGTTGAGCATAAACAGTATCTCCACAGTTACAATGCTCCAATTTCACTGCAAAGGAAGATGTTCTATTCAACTAAAATCAAATTTTAAGGACTGCAATAAACAGCTAAAAGGAATTACACCGCTCTTCTTCCTAGATTTGTGATGTCATCATGCTCAGAATTTGAATCCAGTAGGTGGTTTGCCAATTACAACACACTGGGCCAGCTAACCAATCTGTGCCCATTGCGTAATTCTGGGGGAGGGCTTTGTAGAACCCAAAACTCAACAGGAGTTTTGGAAACAGCAGTGTAGAATGAAGGAAAAATATGTGAACATTTTTTGAAAAACAAAGCATGAATGCCCACTGTAATGCACCTCAAAAACAAAGCAACCAAGACCTTAAAAGAAGCCAACACTACACCCACCTCTCTATTCTTAAGGTAGTCAAAGATCTCTCTGGCATAATATGGTGCATATGAGGCATCACAGAGGTGCTCGGAATCAATGTCGAACTCTGGAGGGGTCTGAGTAGCAGCAGACAAAATTTAATTAGTATGCAAATAAAGATTTTTGTCTGTTTTGTGAACAAGACAGGAAAAAGATTTTTTTTTTTGATAAACAGAATAATAAGCCCTGGAAGGAAGGACTTAAAAATTGATCCTTAATTAAATTTAGCCTTTATATGTTAAAATTAAGTTTTAATTTATGTGTCTAAAGATATTGGGGTGTAGTGAGTATGAGATTTCTTTTTCAAAACCTTCCAGTCAACCTCCAAAGTGTTTTTCAAAAACAGATTTCTGGAACAACAAAATATTTACTAATAGAAATATCTATCAGTTTTCATTATTCATGGCAGAAATTCTACAAGAAGCATCTTATCAGTACAGCAGACTAGAGACTTACCTGTGGGGGCAGTAAGTGTGTGGGAAGTGAAGGTTTGGAACAGGGTTCTTCTGGTTTCTTAACGTGTGCCTCCACATTTAGCTCCAGTAGTTCCTCTGAACTAATCTCAGCTGGTCTGAGGATGAAAAGAAAAAAACGTCAAAATTAGAAAACTTCAATGTAAGGTAGGAAGACCATGAATGCAACTAAATATTGTAGATTTGTGAGGACCAATGGTCAAGAAATTAAATGTTTCAAGAATCTGTCATTAAAATCCCCTTGAATATTTCAGTTTGAAAACAAACTGAATATTTTAGAGAAAGAGGTAGCAAGAAATAAAAGAGGTACTTTTTTAAGTTGGTTTCTTAGCCCGCCTTCTGCAACTTCTTAATGGGATTTTTCTTCTTGATGGGGTTGCTTAGCTCAATCTTGTGTGCCTTAAACAGACGTGCATTTTCAGTTAGCATAGTTTCCTGTATACCAGTTCATTTATTTAAAAAAATCAGACCATTTTTGAACAATTCAAGGTAATGTTCTGTCTAAATCTCTGAAATTGGCAAAACACTACTCAAAAACTGCAAACGAGCAATGACAGAACTCAAGCATTGATTTTTCTCTGCAGTCAAGTTGTCTTTAGGTTAAAACAACCCTGGTTTCAACCTAATTGGTTTGATCTAAGTGATTCCGTAAGAGGTGCTAGATATCTGTGAATAGAGCTCATTACAATTTACATATAAGAGCAAATCACCTGAAAACCCAGATCCACCTAGGGAGTGCCCATCCGAGTTAGTAAAGGGAAATCTCATTTTGTGTACATTTATAAATTTAATAAATAAATTTAGTAAATCACATGCAAAACATGTGCTTATTTGCAAAAGAATCAAGGCATCATTCAGGAAAATCAACTATGTTAGTGGGTTTCAAGACAAACACACTTATCACTTACTGCTTTAAAATCTGCATCGAACTGAGGGGCCAAAAAACACTGCGAGAGACAGTCTAGTCAAGCAACATCAAAGCACCGAAGTTAAGGGGTATCTAAATATAATAATAAATGAAAACTTGAATGGTACCCTTACGTTAGTGATATCCACAAAAGCGGCTCTTTTCTTAGGGGCCCCTTGAGGAGAAGAGGATGAGCGCTTGGTCTGGGGGCCATACTGCTGGAACAAATCAACAGTAAGTGTTAAAACCAGATCAGTATAGTTAAAATTCATTTACACAACTGATTTACTCTGGTTGTATACCTGGTTATCCAACCCTTTGGGTATTTTTTGGCGATTTTGGTGAAGTTTTGGGATTTTACTGGTGGTAGGTTTCTTTCCCCTTGAAAATGGCATTTTATAGATGTTTTTCACAATCCTTCATGTTCCTCTGCTTCCACCCCCAAAAGCATACAAAGAATAGATTAACTCGTGTTAGTAACGATCTGTACAACCACACAGCTCATACAAAAGTAGTCACTTCCCACAAAGACATAGGCTGCGTTTACCCTGCAATTCTTAAAGCTCAGATCCTAACTTAATATCAGATATAGACTTTCACACTTGCAGTGTAAACGCAGCCATAGTATTCTCGCGGTATTTGATAACGTGTCGAAAGTTCAAACACTTTATTTAAACTTTATTTAAATACATTTCTAAAGACTCTTGTCTGATTTCTATTAAACACTTTTTCAGTAAACTCTGTTTACGTTTTTTATAGGACACTATGTTGATCATAAGCAGCAGATCGCTGAACAGCATACATAATAAGAATGTACAAAACTGAATGTATTACATCTATCTTACCTTGTTCCGATGCGTTCAACAAACTCAGTTAATATTCTTGTTCGCAAAAAACACAAAAATACAATTATCCCGATGCAAAGGTATCCAGTCTGAAACACTGCGTTACCCTGCATGCATCCAAAACAACACACAATGCGATGATTGGCAGACTGCGCTGTCCTCTAGACCAATGAGCACCGAGGCAGGATGCCGTTGGTAAGGGGCGTAACAATAACATTTTCAAAACCACCCTGGCAACCAATAGAAAGAGAGTACACGTTGTTTGTGTCTGAGTAAAAAGCAGGTAGCAGAATGTGGTTGTGCAACAAAAACTGGCTTGCAAACATCACACACTGAGTTCTCTTTGTTAGGCAACATTTTTAAAATAATTTTAATACATTTAATAATGTTAACTAACTTCGCTATTTTTCTACCATACTTCTCTTATTGTCTTAGAAATAAAGCCCCCCACCAAGCATGTCTGCATTCAGAGGAAGTCTGTCTTCACACCTTTTTTGACTGATTTTCCATAAACAAAGTATGAAAACATGTATGAAATAACCTTTATTAACAAACCTTTACCATTATTCCATCAAATTTAGAAAATATTTTTTGTCAGTTATCTGAAATAATATAATTAATAACATATACAAAACAGTTTACTACATTTCAAGTACTTTGAAAGCTTTTCTGCCTGCTTTAACTCAATATTTGCATTAAACAGAATAGTGTTATGTATTATGTATATGTATTTTGTATAAGATACATCCGATAAAAGCTGGGGGATATAAACCACATTGTAAGAGATTAAAGACATGTTATGTGACCATGTAATGTGACCATGTTATGTAATGTGACTATCTGATACGTTTACATTTATGCATTTTGGCAGCTTTAGCAGCTTGTGCTGCTAACACATTGCTCTAAACCATTTGAGCTACAGGAAAACATGAAAATAAATGTAAATGATACATTATATCTGCTCAAAAACATTTATTTTCTAGACTGTGATCTCTGCATCTCTAGATCTTTGGTAAATGACTCCTCATAAAAAATGAATTATCTCTCTATCTGTATTTGAAAAACAAAAGGCATTAATGTGTTTCACAAGCCATGTGCTTTAACGTCACAAAATCTTTTATCTAGACTGTGACACAAGGGAAGGACAGATTTCATTTAAGACCAAGATGTTTTATTTAGTGAAAAAAGAGAGAAATGCCTTAATAAGATTATTTCCTTTGGCAGGCAAACAGCATCAAATAACCATGGATAAATATGATCATGTACTATTCAGTAGATGCTATATTTTCAATTCTCTTTAAATAAATGTGTAATCTCGAAGCCACTGCAGGTTATGCATTTGTGATTTCCTATGTAATAAATATGCAGTCTAAACAGATGTTTTATAATAAATATGCAGTCTAAACAGATGTTTTTTAGAGCTTAAACATACATTCCCTTGCAGGCCTCTTGTCTGAAGTTTCTATTAACATTTCGCTAAAAGATGCCTTATGGCATTGATCTAGAATCACCTTATTTAACAAGTATAACCACCTTAATTATTAGATTAAAAGACTGTATAACTGATCTCAAGAAAATGAAAACATCTACCATCAAGTTTGGCAAGTTGTGCCTATCAACACCCACCATCATTTCCTGTCTGTCCATTGACCTAATCATCTCGTGATTAGTTGTGGTATTCAGG
The DNA here is from genome assembly GCA_036877525.1 of Chromobotia macracanthus. NCBI lineage: Eukaryota > Metazoa > Chordata > Actinopteri > Cypriniformes > Botiidae > Chromobotia > Chromobotia macracanthus. Next base: position 9,346,164 of record JAZGTH010000016.1, read on the forward strand.
GTGCTAAAGTGTTTTTTCTGCTGATCTGAGACAGGTGTGGCAGTATCACTTTTATTGTTTTTGGTTTAAATGAGATGCCCGAATCTGTGTGGTTTTAAGCTTATTTTCATTTGCTCATTTTCATCTAATAGCACCATTATCAAATCTTAAATGCTCAGGGTGTACCAATAAAACACACAACAAGCTAAAGCATTAAAACTGATTGCAAAACTGGAGAATAAAGTAAGATTTGCATAGTGTGCAAAGCTGGATGCCAATCAAACAACCATGTTTTATTTCAGAGGACAATTCTGAGTTCCTTTTGTACTGCATAACATCCTATACCCCGGCAGAGAATTGCTCAATCCTGCTTCTGGAGAGCTACCTCCTAGCAAAGAATCATGGCCTTCAAATTCACTAAAAAAATCATTGGCAGACGTTAGGTCTCCAGGGGCCAGATTGAGCAACTCTCCTCCAGAATATAAATGTACTACTAAAGCCTGTTGTCCTATGATACAAGATAAATTTAAGCATGCCTCAAATTAATAAATATAAATGATGTAGGTACAGACATTTTAAAGTATACAAACACCATACTAAAAAGCATCTCTGTAATAAAGTATTCTAAACATTTTTTTATTTAGTTTTTCTGTTATGACCTTCTCATGACTCTGTGCAGGTAGTAGTCAACAGGAATTCATTTCCAATGTAGATTCAGCTATGATGAAAGAAAGACCCATCCTGACAATATATGCTTTGGTCATCTTAATGACCAAAGAGAAACTGTTAAGAGAGGGAAAGACCTTACAAATCATTTGCAAAGCATTGGAAGAGATAGGGAGACATTGTGTTGATGATGTTATGAAGGAAATTTATGGAAAAAACATAAATTGCTCCTCTGTGTGAAGGCACATCTTAAATGGAAATGGACACCAAGACAGAATAATCGGATGATAAGTCTGGTACTTCCTTCAAGGCCAGTCCCTTAAAGAGCATGGTTAATGTGGTCTCTGTTTAATACCCTGATGCTCCTCCAAGTACTCCTGTACTTCCAGAGATGTTGAAGAGTCAATACAGTTTCTTAAGAAGCTCAAGAAAGGGAGGTCAGGTCAAAAAGTTCCTTCCATAACCCTGTCCTCCAACCCCCAAATATCAGATGCAGCCCTTATTGGAAAACCAGATAATTGACACCCCTGCTGACAAATGTGCTCACGCTCATTGTAGTGATGTAGGCAAGGAGGGCTAGAAGAAGAGAGGGCTGGATGAATTTGCAGAACTTGAAACTATCGGCAGATATCCTTCATTTATTCCTCACAACTTACAGTAAATAAACAAGTATGGGCTACTGCTGAGCAACTGGCAGATGAGATTGTCAGAACGTCTCCAGCAGAGGTGATAGCGAAAGAGAAAGAAGAATGTAGAAGAGAACAGAATGGTCAAAATCCACTGGGGGTAAATGTGGCACCACTGTTAGATGTTGCTTCTCAACAAAGACCTAACATGGCATTCTCTACAGTAGAAGAGATAAAGGTTTCAGCTAACGGTCTAATCATTAATGTTGGTCAGGCTTATGCTAAGCTTAAATAGGATGTGATTAAAGATGGAACCAATCCACGTTTTGGGCCAAGAAACAGAACAGCACCCATGAGAAAAAGAGATATATTCAAAGAAATATTTGTGTTGTGTGGTAAAGACTTACCACAACTCAACAAAGTCAAAACCATTAGTTGCTGTAATGATACAATAGATTTTAACTGCATTACATCTGATGGCATGAAAATGAAATCATTAGTACACACATAAGCTGTACTAATGACAAGCTTGCAAAAGACATCCTTAAAATTTCTGTATGTGATGCTTCCAGCTTACTGATAAACTTTAGGCACTTGCAAGAAACTCATGTACAAACTGGCGCACAGGGAGACATTATACCTTGACCCACTGAGAGACATTATACCTAAAGATGCATGCTGAGCTAAGTCAGGACGTTTAAGAACTGCAGTGTGCTCTTCCTCTCAGAAAGCATCTTCAGAGCTTCACTTTGACCTACCAGACACAACCCTTAAACAACAGGTACAGTATATCGAAGTTATATCTAAGAATTTATTTTTATACAGTATAGCTTTATCTATTTACAGCATAGCTTCAGGTTTATAGATATATAGATTGAATCATCACAAATGTATATAGATGCAATAGAATTGAATTAATTAATATTAATAGACATTGTGTAATTGCTCTGTACACTAATTGTCCACTATTTTTATTTTTTAGAATTGTTTACTGTTTTCAACGCTTTTAAAAGCTCCTTTTTAATTTCCTTGTCATGTCAGGTTTACACTGTAATAAATATAAATAAATAATATGTTCATATATAAATATGAAAAATAGTGCTGCTTTTATTTGAAATGTGACTAACTATTCTCTTTAGCTTTGTAGACTCTCTGGCAATGCCCATCTGAATGTCTAAGGATGCCATTAAGGGCACCTTAATGGCATCACCTTAATGGCACACTAGTTTTGTGATATCCAGCAAGAGCCAGCAGAGGGCACTATAAGAGCTCTGATTCTCTCTTGGAGTCTGCAGCAGCTCATTGACAACTTTAAACTGATCTTGGACCAGCATCAACCACCCAAGTGCTGTTGTATAGGCTGATCTGAACAGCTGAACTGCTCATTGATTAAGAAGTGAAACACCACTTGAAATACAAGACAGAAAACCTTACGAAATGGGCCAAACAGCCGACATGATTTTGGTTACACAACTTCTCACCACCCTCACATCCCAAACATCAACATTTACAAAAAGCAGCCAAGCCATAATAAAGGAATGTCATACGAAAAAATGTTCAGTTATAATTCATATCATTTTGACCTATTGCAAACGAGCCCTCAAAGATGAAACAACTGCGTACATGCTCCCTATTTATACTGATTTGGAATCTTCTTTCCTGATCCACGCACCAAACCACAGCTGTTATTAGGGAAGCAGAAATCTGACCGCAAATCAGCTTTGAAGGTTACCACCTGTAACCTTGAATAATCTTGTATTCTTGAATAATATCCTGTATTCTGTGTGTTTCTCTTTTTTTTGACAAGTTAATAACAATAATAAAAAGTTTCTACAAATGATAAACAATGAACACTGTATTGCTGGAATGCTTTATGATTGATTAGATTGCTCTAAGTGGGTTGCACATGGCTTTACAGGGTGTGTAAAAACAAGACTGTTTTAATGCATCCCATAATATTCCCCAAGCAGTGATACCTAACATGGCAGGAATGCGCTTTGGTGAAGTCCTGCCTCCCACTTACTCCCACACTTGGCGACCACAGCTTAAATTCATGGACACACACACAAACCCACATATACTCATTCTTTGACCCTCTGCCTCTTTCTATTACTCTCCAAGACACACACTTTCTTTCACACTTTCTCCTGCACACACACATACACACATATTCTCATACACAAGGGGGACTGACTTCACAGCTGCAGCGTCAGTGAAGACACAATCGCTTTCAGTCCAGCCCTGTTTAACGCATCTGGAGAAGTGTTTGTTTCAATGTCTAAGGCAGTTTCGCTGCCAAAAAAGAGAGACAGCAAAAAAAACGAAGAAAAGATAGCAGGAAAAGGGAGGAAAAGATATAAAGAAGTCATTTCAACAGAGCTGAGGCATAAAGAGTCAAATGGATCACAGGGGTTCTGGAAAATCTCCCAACTCCCATCTCCCCTTTTCCCTAAGCTATGATGCATTGATTTATTCTGTACAATGAGAGCCAGGCACATTTAAGGGATTCCTTACATTAAACAGGCCTTATAGACCCAAATGTACTCATATATTTTGTATTAAAATTTCTCAGGTCTACCAAAGCATTGAAGCACCTCAACTTAGGTCAACAGTGATGATGAGCGATTCTTTGTATTTATGTGATCAAACAGGCCACAAATGAGCAGGCTGAGTAGGAAAAAGCTACATAAAGGGCCAAATAAATCAAAACACAATGAGTAGAAGCACATTCAACATGTTTGCTCTGAAGGATATGGATTATTGAGCTTTCAAAGAAATTGTTCAGCTTTTTGTCAGGCTCTTTGTGTCTATCATGAAGATAATGTCAATATGTATAAAAACTACATCTTTCTGATTTTTGGTGTGAAGATAAGGGATTCTTGGAAAAATAAAACCGCTTTAATCTGTGTCATGCAACAATAAAGAAATAGCTCACCAAAAAAATGAAACTTTATCATAAATTACTTATGTTGTTTCAAACTCATATGACAGACTTTCTTCTGTACACCAAAAGAGAAGTTTAGCAGCATGTCTGAACTTCTCTTCCATTATCATTGTATACAATGAATGTGAATGGTCCAAACAAGTGGTAGTTCATACAACATATGCACTATATTGTAACCCTTAAGATGACATGACTGACATTTTTCAGCTATGGTCCATCAAGACAAGTGTCATTTTTATAGGTAATTAGCAGTTTGGTCCTGTCTGTTGACAGCCCAAAATTCCATTGTCATTGACAGACAGTAGCAGGAAGATCTACACCTGAGGGGTTGTCTCACATGTCTGTTTAATTGCTTGCCTTTTTTTGTTGCACTGACATCAGTGACAGTTTGTAGTAAAGGTGTAAGAATCCATCTAGGTGTTTGTTCGGGCTCACCAGGGTCTGCAACCAACTAAGACCTATAAGCCATCTGTCTTTTATCTCCACTTGGCCCTTGTATAGACAAACATCTCACACACAATGCTCCAGCTGAATGTTTATGGCTGAAACAGGCTGTACATATATTTACACTGTGAGGAAAGAAGTGAAGTTTCTTGACCTATAAATTTTACTGTTTTGACCATTTATCTTAAGAAGACTGGAATGTTCAAGACTGTTAAAGAGTGCAAGTGATAAACATAATTTATTAGTCTTTAGAAGTCTTTCATCTTCAGGTGTTTTTGTTTTTTAAGATATTAAGTAGGCTAATCATTAAAGGTAATCTTGTTTTAAGATTATCTTTTGTCTTAATATATTTCATCTTATACACAAACAAGACAGTCAAGTGAAGTTCATTAAATCAGTTGCATGTGTGATTATTATTATTACTGATATAACAGGCACCAAATATTCCATTGTTATACATCCTGGTGTTTTTAAAGAGGACAGGCTTTTCGTGATATCCAATATAGAGGGAGGGAGCAATGTAAAACTAAAAGTAACAACGATGAATGAACATATTATTATAGGGGAGATTGATGCAATAGCTGTCACATGTAAAAGCTTATAACTCCTAAATTAGGATCTTTTTCAACCTGAATGTCTAATATCATAATAATTGGAATACATTAAACCACACTGGTATTCATAGCTAAAGGTCCCAACTGTGTGTTCAGTGTCACGGTCACGGTACAGCACAGTGTCACGGTCAGCTGCATACATTAAAATACACTAAACTGCAAACTATTTTTTGTAGCCAAGACTTTAAGGTCAACATCTATACAAAATAACCTTCAAAATAAATCTAATTTAAATTGATTTATTGAATCATTTTAGATTAAAAAATGTTCTCTAAAATTCAATGTCTCATGCACCAAATAAAATGAAAAAGTGAACATTTAAATACCAAAACCATAGTGGTCTCAGCTAAAGGAGAAAGAGTTAAGGCACTCTTGAGCAGTTGGAGTATACTTTGAGAAACTCTTGAGACTCAACCCTTCAGTATCTTTACACACTTCACGCACACTAGTCCTACAGCATTAGTCACTGCTTGCGCGCACACTCTATCCTCCCACGGCCACTCTCCACCAAGAAGAAGGAGTTCATTCACTGTCCCGTTGCCGACTTGTATTTGTTTGTCACTTACCCGTATTAAACTCACATTTTAGGAATGCCATGGCTAGTCAGAATAACCAGGATTACTTTCGGTCGGTCAGCAGCGAGTCCACCACATACATGATGGTTCCTGCGAACGGCCGTGTTCGGGACTCGCCTTCAAAGTTATGGATCGCAATGGTCGTGATCGTGGTGGTCGTTCTGCAAATCGCCTCGACCACCGGGCTCTTTGTGTACTTAAATATGTCTTTATCGCAGGTACGTTTTCTCAAAGTTGCACTTATTTATTGTTGTTGCTGCCATACACATAATCGGTGCCTGAAAACTTAGTAAGTTGCAGATACATTTTGGGAATCTTCGGTGCGTTTTGGAAACTTCAGCCACCGCGTTCAAAAACCTGGTCAGTTTCCTACCTAGTTAGCATTTATCAGGCTATGCACGTGCTTAAGGTTCTGCCTAGGTAGGACGGGCGCTGGGTTTTGGTCATAGCAGAACAGAATTTGTACGAATCTGCAGATGGTGGTATAATCAATAATAATCAAGTACAACAGTGGGACTGTGATGAGGTTTTTTACTTTGTTTACTTAACTTTATTAGCATAAATTAGCATTATGGTGTGGACTAACATTTCGAAAGTTGCATCTGACACATTCGTTTTTTATATTCGTTATATCATATTTATAACTTAACACCGTGAAATATACCAGAAGTACAAAACCACCAAAATATGAAACTAATAATGTTTATTAATTATTAACTCTATGGATCAATTATACATAATTCCATGCTTATAACCAAGCGTTAGCCAATTAAACGACAAAGACACAAAAGTCATATATTTGGTTACGAGCTGCAGTGTGAAAAAGCTTTGTTCCTATAAAAGTATTTTAAACAGCATTTTGTTTATAATCTTTAATACCATTTTAATAACGTAATATCATTTGAAAAACGGAGTAGATTTTACTTACTGCAGTACTAGTAAAGAAAAAATATGATTAAAAGCAGATAACCTAAAAGAGATGGGTAACGAATTACAACACGAACATATTGTATGCCAGCTGTCTGTTGGTTTTGTAATTTTTCATTCAAAGTTTGGGTCCTTCAGAAGTTTCTATACATGCTTTACTTTTCAGTTTCGCAAAATATCAAAATCCAATGTGATACGTTGACAAGAACATGTACTTGTGAAATACAAAATACAAGCCTGGAATACAAGATACTTTCAAACAGAATTTTGGATAAATATCACTCTGATAAAGTACTTCATACACTAACAGGTAAATAATGTTTAATACATCGCACAACATACTCTCCACTCGTGCAGTTTGGAAATGTTTTAGAGATGAAAAGTGTGATAAAGTATACTTTAAAACTTTTAAACTGAATGATGTTTTATTTATATGATGTTTTGACATTATTTTGGCAGTGTTTGCAGAGTTAGTCATAATAATTACCAAACAGACCGTGGTTTTAATTAGGGAGTCATGTATTGTCTCCATTGTGCTCTCCCTTCTCTTTAGTTATACACTGACCCATATAATTAAAGGAAATTGTGTTGCTAAGTTGTGTCAAAAACCATTGGCTGATTGTGATACAGACCCCCTGAATCTGAATAAACTCCTTTATTAAATAGATTGGGGACAACAAACAAATTTGAAACAGAAATTACAGAGGTTACTAACACATCTGTAACACTCTGTCAACATATAAAACTGCCCTTCGATCAGCATAGTCAATAAAGTGATATTGCTTGATGAGATAAGACTGATCATTTCAAATAAATGCTTTACCTCTGTGGGGAAAAAGAAAGGGAGGTTACTTCATGGTCACACTGCGAGACTGTAAACACAACAGGGACGATAAAGAGAGAAGCTCCTGCGCAAGTCGCCTTCACAAGAATCACATGGGGTTCTGGCTGACCTATTTATAAATAACTACAATTGACAAAATCCATTGAGAGTGAATGATTCAGTTGGAAGGCAGCTGGGTCATGCCACTGTCTGAGGAAAAAGTGTGGTGCATGGTTTGAAAACAGCAGTTTTTGTCTTTCATTTTTGTTCAATTTATTCCAGCTCCAATCTCCATCTTCCTCAATCAGCACGGAATGTGTGTAGTTCTGGATAGGTCCCTCATAAACAGTAACATAAATTTATTGTAAAGTAATACCCTGCAAAAAATGTTTGCCTCCTCTCTTTGGCTTCCCTTGGTAAACCTCCTGTGACTTTTTCCATTGCCAAGATCCACAACACCTCACTCAACATTTCTTTCTCTTGTTTTCCTCTCTCCTTCAATGTCTGTCTTTTATTTATCCAGTCAGTTCTTATGTGTGTAAGCTTTTTATATAGAACATACAATTACAGCTATTTCTGGCTGCCTTTCCTCTGATAATTCTTCAAAGATTCAAGTTACATTATGTTTGCCAGGCCCAGTGAAGGCATGCATGGTTGAATTTCACAGATAATAAGTGACTTTGTTTAATTTAGGGCATTTTAAATCACCGACCGCTGTTCTGTGGAACATGAATCCAAATTGATTAGGGAGCAATGAGAAGCCAGTCCACTTTGCTGGTACAGTATACTGATTCTATAAAATCTTAAACAGTATAAATCTTGTTTAATGCACAAAACATAAGATTTTATAATAAATCTAAGAAAGGTTTTGAAATATTTCCTGGCCAATTTTGAACTGCCTGGTTATGATAAAGCTTCAGTTAAAAAAGCCTTAGGAAAATATTTTCAAGGATTAAACACAACCATTGTATATGTAGAAGGATTAAAGATCTTTTTTGCAGAAGGTCAGATATTAATTTAGCAAAATGACACAAAACTAAACACAAAGATTTGAGAGAATGACACTGAGTGAGAACATGCTGAAAAAACACACAAGCACTCTCTAGCTTTCACCCAGCCACCCACCCATACACACACAGCTGTTGCCTAATGAACATTTTTCGGCACTAACATAAATATCCTGTGCTCAATTTTGGTGCACTGACCAGATGGGATGGTCACAGTATTGTCCTTAAACACAAGTAAACACCTTCGTTTCACTCCATTATCAGAGCCTGGAAATACAAACAAAGCCTCAGTTTACACCAACAGTCTTGCTAATAAAACAATGCTGTTCTCTCACTTAGATCCATTAGTACAGTAATGATCTCAGCTGTGGAGCAAGTTTTCATGTAACATTTAAGGACAAGGACATTGTATTTCTCTTTATTTTACAGTCATCTAATTAAATATACTTATTCTTAACATGATTAGGCCCAAAAGACAGATTAAATATTCTTAATGCATACTATCAAGAATCCTAAGTTTAAATGAGCTCTAGTACAGACTGTCAAGTTTAATTTTTCCATTAATTATGTGTGGAAATTTTTTCTTCCCCAAAATGCTCAGATACTTTAGCAGGGCTCCATGACTGCTGGGACCCCATTTGAGTTGAGAAAAGAAGCCAGAGTCCACTGACAGGCAGGTAGTTAGTATTCTGGAAGTGTAGCATTTAGTCAAACAGAGCAGAACTCAAGTAGAACATTTAGGTGGAGATGGCCTGAGACTTTTTAGAACACCCAGTGGGCTTTCAAAACGCATCACAATGGGTTCTTAATAATACCTGCCTTCATTGGCCATTTACCAGAGATTTATGAGGCAATGAAAGGAGCCAAGAAAAGGTAAAAGAAATGCAAGATACCCCTGGCAACAGTTTTGCCACACACAATGGCATAGTAAAGCAGATTGTTTGTATGAACAGGTGGGTACTGGTGGGCTTGGCATGCTGAGTATGCACTTTAACTCATTAGGGAGGCATTGTTTGTTTCATATGCCTATGATATAGTTCACATGCAGTCATGCACTAATTTTAGAAAAACTTGCCATTGAAAGGAAAACACCTCACTAAACTTGTTTACATACTTTTCATTGTCCAAATCTAAAAATACCTCAACAAGAAACTTTGCTCATACAGGGGAATCCCATTTACCGAAACATCATTTATTACAGAATGGTTTCTAGTATCATGACAGGGTGACTCCTGTGTGGTCTTCACAAAGAAAGAAAGAGCAATATCCTTTCAAGTTCTTTGTTTGCCAAAAGCAAATGCACAAATGTAATATTTCGCAGAAAATTCCTTTGAAGGCATGCTTGGACAACGTATTGCCCTTAGGGTTCTCTCGCCCCCCCAACCCCCAAACCTTTTTATTCCCTCTCAAGCTATCACAGAAAATTTAGTTCATGACCAACATTTAGTCTGCTGACTTTTCTTTGAGACCACGGGGGGAACTAGAAAAAATATACACATGGATCAGGCATGGACAAGAAAAGAGAAAGCGTAAGACTTTCTAGAGGGAAAAGGGCGAGATGCAGCACCCCTGGCATGGATTTAAGTTACACGCCTAGTTTCTCTTATTTAATCCTTTCCCAAAAAGCAGTGGATTTGGAGTGAAGCAGAAGTGGTGGCTTCTTTTCCCCAGCTGGAGAACTCAGAGTTAACACTGAAGCATTGTTCCCAACTTCCTGCTGCCCTGTTTGGGATCAGAAGCTCTTAGCCCCTCCGGAACACCACTAGACCTACTAACAGTGACTTAGTACCACCACCGATGTTTATTTTACTTAAGTTATTCTACTGCATATTGAGGCTGGGACGGCCCATCTGTGAAAGAGTACTATATTACGTAATACAAGGAAGTCAGAGTTTACAGGTACTGGAATTGGGTTAGTGCAATGGCACTGACCTTAATTAGTTAATTCTAAGTTCTTTAAATCTTAATATAAATCATGATGACAGATGACCAGTTTCTCACATACTCTTAACCACACCCGGCATGCAGGAAGAAAATACTTTAGCAGGAAGAAAATACTTTAAAATATAAAGTTGAATTTACAGTCATCAAAGCTTTGAGAGTGTACACACAGGCACAAGCTATGATGACAAATCGATCACATTGATGACATTGTGTTCAAACCGTGATGTGTCAGAGTGTTTCTGTTTTTAGTTTTCTTTCCTACATAAAAAAACCTTCTTCTGTTTATCTTGTCTAAACTCGGCTTGTTGGTTCTTAAGGAAAAATGTTTAATGCGGTCATCTTTTGTAAATCACTTTGTACAAAAGCATCTGCTAAGTGAATAACTGTAAATGTAAGTATCAAATGGTGATTAATATAACTCAATAAATCTTTATAATCATATTAATAACCATTATCAGAACTATAAAAAATTACAGTAGAGAAAGCTCTAATAACATATTGAACTAAAGTTGTTTAAATGTGTTAATCCAGGACCAGCCTCCCTTAATCCAGCTCTAATCTGCACTACCATGAGACATAATTACAAACTGATTGTCGATCAACAAGTTCATCTAGCTCAGTTGGTAGAGCTTGGTGGTGTCAGCACAAAAGGTTGTGGGTTTGATTTCCAGGGAACACGTACTGACAAAATATATCACTTCAATGTACTATATGCATAAATGTAAATATTCTAGCGCCAGTTCTGTAATGGTTTCGAAGCAATAAAGTAGAAAATATTGTGATTGTACTCTGGACTAGGATATGTCTCCCAGAAAGAAGTCCCCATCGTTGCTCTTACACAAGAAATGCCAAAAGTGGTCACTCTTTGTGTGAATGTGTGCTCAACATGGGGGACCCCCATTTCCTACCGGACTCACTTTAAAAACTATAACAGTGTGAGCTAATGAAATACACACATTCCCTTCCACACCTTCTGTGCCCATGCTCCACCGGCTCCACATGCTTCAACTGGAGAGTCATTAAGGGCGTTTGTGGACCATAACTCAAAGCAATTTCTGGCTTTAGGCTTCAAGATTGCATGCAGAGGTCCTTAACTGGCGACATCTATTTGCTGGAGAAACTTTCAGGCTTCAGAACAGAGACCTGAGAGGACAGAAAAAGAGACAGAATAATTACAATAAAAAAGTTAGACAGAGGTCTGGTCTCAGAGAAAGGTCATTTGAAAGTCCCTCATTAAGTAGGACAAACCTTTCCAGCTGAATTGAGGTCTGAGTTGAATTTGTACCCCACTGGCTTTCCAGTGCAAGACCCATTACAGATGTCCTCATCTGTTTTCCTGGAAAGGGTCAAAAGGGAAGCATGCCCTCATTTTGATCTCCAGCCTAGCTTCAGCCTTGAGTAGATTGTTTCCTTATTGAGCATACTACTAGCCCGCTGCTCTGTTTCCTAATTAGCTTCTTAAACTGAAGTGCCTTTCCTCATTGTTTCTAAGGATGATGTTGCTTTTAAACTGCTTTATAATTTTCTGATTTCAAAAGAGATGGCTCAGTTCCCAATGAGCCTCACAATAAAGCCACACTTACTGCTCCTTGATTGGGAGTCAGGCTTGTGTTATAACTTTTATCCATTTGGCAGGTTAAAAGTCAGGGGGTTACAGAAGAACTGCGCTGCTTGGGTTTGCTCAATGTCCTGGATAAGGATAGGGACATTCCTGAAGACCTGGCCCAACTGTTTGGAGAGCCTTGCATCAAACTAGCTGAGGGTATCAAGGCCTATATCTCCAAGGTGAGTTGATTATTTTGATTGTTTTGCAATGTTACAGCTAGTATAAAACATTCTGCCTCCACTATTCATTTCTTGAGGTACCTGTTGAGGCAAGAAATGCCTTATTAACAGCTATTAAAATATTCTTGCTTATCAGCACATAGGCAGAGTTTTAGACAAGAAGTTTCTCATAGCATGAAGTGACTTGCTATTACCATAAATGTGTCCAAGTAATTAGAATCTCCTAACGGAAGAAAAATGGATGGTTGAGTCATGGGAGTGTTTTCAGACATTTATGTTTGTATATGCAGCATTGTAGAGAGTGAGTCACCCCCTTGTCCTGATCATTAACCAGTCCAGCAGTCAGAGTTCAGATTCAAAGGAAATGGCCTGGTTTTCCCCTGGCGTGGCTGGTTATCCCTTACAGCATACAACTTTTCCTTCCTCAACCCTTCTAGTGCATCTTACATTAATGAAACTGACATGCTGTTTGAAATCCTAGGGCTTAATTTAAGAATTCTTTCTAAGGTATGAATCGACTTACAGAGTACTGAGATGTAAAGGCAAACACCTGAGGAAGTTATTGCTTTTTGCCTTGTTTGCACTTTAAGCATTGGGGTGTTGCAATCTCATTTCAACATTTCAAGAAATCAACATTTCTTTTGAATAATTTTCCATGCCAGACCTTTGTTTACTCAAATCCCTCAGCTCCGGGAATATATGTTATCAGATTTTATGGAGCGTGTCACCCCCCCACCCCACACACACACAACTTCTACATGCACCAGCCCATGCGTACTGTCAAATCTTTCACTACTAATTGAGTAAGGCTGCAAACAATTTATTGGCACTTGGAGAGAGAGGCATTTGCCTCTTAATTAAAAACACATGCACCACTTCTGAGAGACGCAATTATGGTGTGCTAAAGAATTCCCTGATCATGTAAGGAGTCGATCACAGGGAAAAAATAAAAAGATTTAGGACATGGAGAGCCTTGCCAAATAAAGAAAGAATGTATAGGGCAGAGTATATGAGCCCTGAAGTACATAAAGGAGGAAATAATAACGCCCATGTGAGCTTGCCTGTGTCATGCCAATGTTAGTCAGTGAGTTTCAAATTTAGGTGAAGATATTTATATTCAAAGAAAAACAGGTTGAACAAGTAAGCGCTGAGGCTTTGGACTCCCTCCCAGCCTCATGTCAGCACAAAGGTAAAACACATGAGAGGAATGACAGAACGAGAAGGATCGAGGGAGTGTTTCGAAGGAAAAGCAGACAGTGAGAAGGAAATGCATGTTCCTGCAGCAATGGACCTCAGAATCCAGAGAATGCCAGAACACCTGGTAATTATTATAGAGAGCTTGAAAAAAACAAAAAGAAAAGCAAGGTCCTGCTCTTACATCTTCCAGATTCTCAACTTTAGCTGGACCCAGCACATATAGACGTGCAGCTTACAAAAACCACTGACCATTGTTACGTACTGGCTTGCTGTGGCCCTCATTGGGCTTTGATGTGATGCCTAATGCGGATTGACTGCTCAGTTATCGAGAGTCAAACCCAGCAAATGTTTGGGTAATTCATCGAACAGATGCCTGTGTCCACTGAGAATCACACAGGCATGTGTTCAGACACCCCAGACCAGTCAACAAATCAAAAGTTGACATTACAACATCTCGGGCCAAAATGGACATGATCCTAGAAATAATATCAGCATTCCAAGAAACATTAGATGCTCAGCCGGCACCTGAGTAAGACCAAGAGAGTAGCCACCTGGGTCCTCTCAATATCCCTGAATCCCTGCTTAGTTTCCTGCAAAAAAGAAATTGGGGTGTTTTTTCCCATCCCCAATCAGCCTTTTTCTCAGTTTCTCTGTCTCGGATTCTCCTAATGACTCATTAGATTTTGTCTTTGGGCTCATGCGCTACTAAAGCAGCGCTGCATCACCACCAGTGCATCAGACCAGAACCTGAAACAGATTCATGATGAAAGCCATCATCATATGGAGGGTGATCCACCAGCCACAAAGTCTTCCAGCCTCAGAACAAACACAAAGGCCATCTCTGTCTGCCCTCTAAACTTTATCTTCTGTATAATCATAGCTCAAAGACTGTGATTTCTGTGGTGTGGTGGGTTTCACTACTTGTGGTTTGTTTGAATGTATTTTTTGTTTCAGATGACTTTGAGGAAGCAAGGAGCTTGTAGTAAGATAGAGAAAGAGAGAGACAGGTGTGTAAACACAAACAAGAATTTACAGAGTAAAAACAGGAAAAGAAGGAAAAATAGAGGAGTTCATAAAGCAATGTAGCCCAGTCCGGTTGGTGTTCTCATGTTGCGGCTTTGTGGAGTACAAGATGGTTCTCCTCTTGCCAAAAATGTGCTGAGCTCTCAAAGCTGGTATTACTTAGAGTCGAATTTCAGTGAGCGCTCTGCAGTGACCTTTCTTTTTAACAGAGAGAGAGGGAAAAAGAGAAGGAGAGAGATTAAGTCAGGTTTAAAGCCTCTGAAGTCATCAAGCCCATTCTCCACACCGCAATACAGATTGAAGACAGTCTGTCACATTTATAACACTCCACTAAGTGTCCTGATGTCAAATGGCCCTGAAGAAGGAAGACATGATTACTAATACAACATTAACCCCTGACTGCTGTTTTTAAAATCCAGGTGAACAGATACTGATAAGCCTATAAAGTTGTGAAAGACTTTAACAGAGAGGAGAGAGAGAGAGAGAGAGAGAGAGAGAGAGAGAGAGAGAGAAAGGGATCTCATTGGGTTTAAGGACAGATCCAGGAGACTGTTGTGCTCTGTAGTGGAGCAGTGGGGTCTCTTCTATAGGGGGGCAGAGGAAGGAATGAAACCAACCACTACAGCAGCCAAGAACTGTAGGAAACAACTTGTAAGCACAAACACACCCTGTTCATTTAAAGGCACATACCAGGTCTGCACAGATAGAATCCACTGTGTGTGTGGAATCCATTTTCAGTGTACATAGTGTATTTTTGTACATTAATGTGTCTGTAATGTGCATTAATTAATTTGTGGATTAATTGAATTAAGTTAAATTAAGCAGCATTTGAGTAAGCCTATAACTTCAAATTAATTAGTGGTGTCTCGAAAAAACTGGACTGACTTCAGGTGAATAATTCAATTCACACAGTAGTAAACACTATTCACCTCAACACTTGAAAACTATTTACAGCAAAAAACGCAAATAATACAAACACTCAAAACCTCTATGAATTCCTTATAAGTAATTATTTTTAATCATTTTCTATATTTTTTGGTTAACACAGAGAATCCTAAATAGTTTGCATTTCTAAATGTATTTTTTTTTACATTTTCAAAGTTAAATTATTTATATTTAAAAACCTGACCTGATTTCAAGCAAAGTTTAATTAGGACAAGATTGATTTTATTAATGACAAAAGTAAAGTTTACAGTGTACTCAAATTGTAAAAAAAAAGGGGATGGTGTGGTCAAGTATTTCTTTGGGGGGTCCTAGAGATAGATTTTTTCTCCATACCATGCAAGTCAGTGGTTACCTTTAACTGTTCTAAATTAAGAACAGTTGAAACTGTTTTAAATTGTCTGTAAAGGTAAAACACAGCTTTACAGAGTTTATTGCTTTAATAAATTAATTCCAAATTACCATTTTTAAGATCCACCTATTTCAGCACTACAAAGCTCTTACACCGTTTCCTAATCAAATGTGACATGACAATTCCAGCATCAATTTGTCTGTCCCACAAGAAGTAATGATCACAAATCAGCGTGTGGGCCTTTTCTCTCTGTTAAAGCGCACATTTGCCTCCCACTCACAATGAAACACTTTAAACACTGATCAACTAAACATCATACCTTCTGTTCTCTTCTTTTTAAAGAATGTCAAAAGCTGTTCTTGAACCCTTTTTTTTGCCATTTTGAAAAGTGCAAAAATTACGAAACCTTAAGTAAGCTCGAGCACTGCTCCTTACTGCATTCTGATAGGCAAATCACCATTATTTATAGTTTATAAATTATCATAAGTAGAGAATTTTAATATTATATTTGCATGATAAGTTTTACATAATACACAGCATTAATACTCTATGGGCTGGTAGGGGGGATAGTGTTTTTACAGAGGGGATGCTTTTTGTCATTGTTTTCAAAAAGGGGGATGTCATCTGTGTTTCTGTATGGCACCAAGACACACAGCAATATTAAAGTATTGTATTGTTGTTTTGCTAAACCGTGCTGGAGAGGAGGCTAATGGCATTTTTCCACTTCCTGCTTCTTTAAAGGAGGGAAAACTTTTATGGCTGCATGCTTTGTTTGGCTCATGAGTGTGGGGGCCAAAGGTTTAACACTGGATTGTGTTTATTGTTATTGTTGAGGTCTTTGTATGGTTCTGTTCTTTGCACCCACCTTTGAACTCTGTTTTGTTTTCCAGAAAACAGACTGTGCATGCTTTAACTAGACCTTACTTAATCCTTAGCCAAAAATATCCTAAAGGAATGTGTACTAGATTCCTATTGGAATTTATATCAAGTGGGAACCAATCCTAAAGAATCCAACTGAGCCTAACTAATAATCCTTCAGGAATCAAATTTGATTGTACTGGATAAACTGAACCCTATGGGACTTTTTGACTTTTGATTCTTACAGTCCTGTTTGATATCAAGTAGTTTTTATCAGGACCTTATTGGGCATTTTTGGTCCCATTGCCTCACCAAATGTCCAGCCAACCAACAGATAAACACTGAACAATATTTCTTTTGTGTTATCTATTAAATTATGAGTGTAGTAAAAGAGTTTTGTTGCTGAATTGTAGGAAAGGTTTTATGGTTGTAACGCTTGGTTATGGTTGGATTTTCTGTCTTTCTTTTCTTTAAAAAAGAACCTTTGGCCTTTATCAGCTCCATGTGCCAAATGTGGAATTGATTATAAAATCATTTACCAGAGAATATAGTAAAAAAGGGAAAAGTCCTAGTCAGAAATCCACCTCTGCTGTGGCCCATGTGAGATTATGTCATGTTATAAACCATGCAGCTCTGCGCTCAGCTGTCTAATGAATAACGACAGAGAGAGAGAGTGAGAGAAAGAAAGCCAGAACAACATAGACTCCATCACACTCACTCCTGAATGATGGCTAGACACAGAGACTGCTGAGAGAGAGACGGGGGAGGGAGAGAAAATAGAATGCAGGAAAGGCAGTAATGTATTATTACCATTAAACACAGTCATGTCACATACCTTAAATTAAAATTACTGCATATAAACCCAGTCATATATACAGACAGAACACCACATAACATGAACCGTGAAACAAAAAATGGCAAAATTTTATAGATACTGTAAATCTTTTAGCACTGCCAACATTATAGTTGTATTTCTGGGGTGTAAGTGGTGTTTAACCTTTACACTAAAAGTATTTAAGAGAGAAAATTTGAAAAATGGAGAGGTCAAAACAAGCCTGAGGGAGCTGGCTTGAACTTCGGCTTCTTACTTTTGTAAGTTTGTGAAATCAGAGGCTGCATAGAATACTTTGGTCAAACTTTTCACACTCATTGTTGCTTCTCATCATGTCTGGTATCTGGTGGTTTGAACACAGTGATTAGCTTCTTGACTGCTTTTTTCTTGACTGCCATTAAAGGTTTTCTGTTAATGTAATTTGATTAAATCATTTGGGAGCCTCAGAGCTAAGATTGGCCCGGAAGCCTTGGGAATACACCACTAAGTGGAGTATTGTTGATTCGGGCTCGGCTACTGGGAGTGACAGAATGAGTAGTGGCTGTTAAACATTACTGAAAAATTGCCCTTGAGCAAAGTGACCTAAAACTATTCCAAGCAGTTTCTTATTGTGACAGCCCTTCCAGCTCAACATAAAGCAAAAGCTGCTGTCAGAATCTAAAGTTTAATTACAAAAAAACTGAGTCCTATGTTGTTATGTTTCGTAACATGAGGTAAATTCTAACCACAGTCAGCAGTGCCTATGAGACAATGATAAAAACCAAAGTAGGAAAGGCAAAACTGAATCATCCAGTTTCACAGTCCTGTTAATAATCTAGAACCTGGAGTCATCAAATGTCACTCAATGGGACGTTTTGTCTGTGCCACAGGTTACAGACAGTATCATCTCCAAACAAGCTTTCCATGGTGAGTACATAATCATTCATTATCTAAAGAGAATCACAGTTTGCTGTAATCACAGTGACGCAAAGCACAGATTCACAGTTGACATATTCTGAAACAAGACAAAACAGACAGTACAAATCTAGTGCAAACATATTAAAGAACAGAAAATCTTTTGCGCATCACAACACTAATTAGATTTTGCATGAAGTTTTTCACTGTGTGACTGTATCTACTGTCTGTTTCTCTCTCAGAAGCAAGAGCCATGCCTCATGCATACAATACATCAGGGTCAAAGTTCATAACCACAGTGACACAACGACCATCGGCCCACCTGACCCTTAGCAGCCTTCCAGGTGAGTGTGTGTGTCTATGTACAGTATCAATCAAAGGTTTGGACACATGTTCCTTCATTGTTATTTTCTACACTAGTATAATATTGGGAGAGTCATGTGAAATGTAGCACAAAGTAAGGATAGAAAGTATAAGAAAGTATATATAAGAAAGTATATATAAGATACAGTCAATAAGGTGTATTCAATTTTTAACTGGAACTATATATCCTGCTATGATCATAGTCATATTTACATGGCAGAATAAAATGTGTTTTAATTAGTTTGGTATTCTACAAGGAAATAAACCAAGTCAAACTGGCTTTGTTTTAAGTCTCATGGCTAAACAGCGAGGAAGTGTACAGAACACCTTCTCTTTCTTTCTATACACGTGACTTTCAGCATCTAACAGATGCATCATTATTTATAAACATGTCTGCACAATGCTTGATGATGACATCATGATGGATTGCGTACACGCAACAGGAAAGTAACGCCTGCAGTCAACTTAAAAAAGAACAACTGTTTAATGCTAAGGGAGAATCTATATTATCAGACATGATAACAGCAGACTGTTCTACACATCTGTAGTTCATATATTTAGCTTGTATCTTTTGTCAGAAGTTTGGCCCCCTTAAAATTTTTTGAAGCATTAAATCAAAGAGCAGGTTATGTGTGACATTGATCTTCATTGTGTTTTTGTGAACATAGTCTGCTCTCTCTATGTTCTCTGCACTTCGCTTCCTCACCCTCTCTCTCTCTCTCTCTCTCAATTCAATTCAGCTCAGTTCTAAGTTTAGTTGATTTTTCACTGTCTGTGACTTCCTCTCCTACATGTTCCTGTTTCAATATCTGCTGTTCTCTTAAGTTAATCTGCCAATCTTTCATTCCTCCCTTTTGCCTTGTGGATTATGTCTGTACTCATTCTGCACCTGCTCCTTGTCTCTGAACCTTTTCTGCACTTTACTGCTGATTTGTTTAGTCACTTGTTGAATAATTTGCTTTTCCACATTTTTAAAGTCAACACGAAATGAAAAATGACCATATATTGTCCTATTCATATTCATGGTCTTATGGTGCATGATTCATCAGTTATTCCAAAGACACGAAAAAGTTCTGTAATCAAAACTTTTTTAATCAGTTCAGTTTCTGTAATCTTTCATTAAAATGTAATAACTTGCTCCACCTCTAAAACCACTTCGTTAACAATATCTAGGCCTCACAGGCTATTAGTTAATGGGACCATTTAAGCACTGATTTAGGCTACTGTTGAAGGTAGAAGGTTCACCACAACTGGTTCAGTTCTGGAATGGAACGTCTACTTTCTTACAATTTAATAAATTCCTGATAGACAATTCCTGCTTTATTCTGTAATACATTACATTACAGAAATGAAATGTGTTGAAATGTCATTTCATTTTAAATTTATGTTTCTGTCTTACTATGTTTCTGTCTTATCTTACTATGTCAGGTGGTGGTCAGTATTCCAACCCTCAGTCAGACCTTCACCAGTCCTGCCGCCACCCAGTACGTTCCTGGGCCAATCAGAGCTTTGGCGCCCACCTGCACAACATGACGCTGATCGATGGACGCCTTCGTGTTCCTCAGGATGGCCGCTACTACCTGTACTCCCAGGTATACTTCCGATACCCCTCCCCCAGCGAGGGCGATCAACATAGCGTGAGCCACCAGCTGGTCCAGTGTATCTATAAGAAAACTTCCTATCGGAGACCCATTCAACTTCTAAAGGGAGTGGGGACCAAATGTTGGGCACCTGAGGCAGAATATGCCCTTCATTCAGTGTACCAGGGTGGCCTGTTTGAGTTGCGAGCGGGCGACGAGGTTTTTGTGTCTGTCTCCTCTCCCACAATGGTGTACGGTGAGGACTCTTCTAGCTACTTTGGAGCTTTCCGTCTGGATCTGTAACAGCATATCAGATGAACTACATTAGGACTACATTACCCAGAATGCTTTGGGAGGATCACTTTGGGGCTGCAACCCAAAAAAACTAATTTCATTGTTTTATTTTCCTTTCTATAAAACAGACATTGAACATGTGAAGGATGTGTAAAAGCAAGACATTCGGGACATGGTTATTTCTTTTAAAGACAGAGGAATGTATGTATATTTCTATAGTCACATCAAAGATGTGAATCTTTGAAACGGTAGCAAATAACAAACAGGAGGTAGGCAGAAAAGCCCACGCAAGGTGAACCTGTGTCAGTGCTGTATATGTTTAATGTGGGAACTGTAGTCTCTCTGTCTGCTGGTGGGGAATATTTTTGTGTACACCAGATCTATAACAGATTTTTTAACAGAGATATGAAACAAGAAGACAGTATGTGGCTCTACCAGCCTCAAAGAAGCATTCTGGTTGAAGTACTGCACAATTCCTGTCCAGTCAAACCAAAAAGACTCATGAACATTTCAGCAGAACTCAGATTTAAGATAATGCAGACTTCAAGTAAATCAAATACACATATGTTCAGTGTCCAACTAGGACACAATTCACACAACAGACGTTGGTCAATTTTATTTTACTTTTACAAGACAAAGACACACCTGCACACAAACACACACAGTCTCCCTCTGCTGACCGGTCAGGGGTGTGAGAGGAAGCTGCGTTTGGGTGGGACACAGGGAGAAACGTGTTTTCTGACTCATGTGGCGTGGGCCATATGAAAGGTTAAATATTTAAGACACATTAACAAGTAAACACTACACCACGGCCACAGTCTTTCTATGCCTTGTTTTTGCCTTGCCTTGTTTTGAAGTGGCACTTCATACATCTTACTTTCTGATCTTTATCTCTGTGGTCGGTTGGTTCAACCTGTGTATATATTGTATTTATTTCAATGTCACGAGGTTTGGAATTGAATGTACAAGCATAGTAATGCTGTTCTTTGCATACAAATCAAACACTTTGAGCCTCTGTAAATTTAAAAGGCCTTTAAAAACTGATGCTTTCTAAATAAGGCAGCACTGAGAAAAATTAGAATCTTGATAGAAGCCCAGATTTTCTGAGAAAAACGTGTTTGTTTAAGGAGGAGAGGGTGGGGTAATAACTTTCAAATGTAAATGATGAAAGTGCTGTCACAATGGTGTTTCTGAGAGTGAATGAAACAGTTGGATTTTGTAGTAAACCACAATCAGGTTTTCTTCTCTCTGCCCCAGCTTTTACTGATAAGGGCAGTGAACTAAAGGGCCCCCTGCCAAGACAGTGACTTAAATCACATTATACAGGGAGAGGGACAGAGTTAAAGCATTTTGTGTCATTCAGAGATGGACATAATGTAGGCAACGTCATTCCGTCTAAACTGCTAGCAGCAACTTATCTGGTACTTAAAACAAGATTTAATCCAGTGGGGAAATTTGATATTCCTGAAGAGTTTTTTAACCTTCAGTTTTCTGTAGTTTACGGCACAAGTCATTTTTTTATATTATATTGGTGAAATTAAACAACAACTTTAAAAAGATGCCATTGTAAGCATGTCATATGACTGTTATATAATGCCAAAATGCCACCAGATTCCACACACAGGGTGCAATGTTTATCATTTTTATTAAGGTAATGTGATCAGATACCACTACATTTTCTTCAATTTTGATTTCATATTATGTATCAAAATATCTTAGGACCGCTGTTATTAAAGCCACTGTAATGTCTTCTTACACTAATCTTAGAGCGCTCTCATCAGCCCACTGACATTCACCTTTTAAAAAATGTTTTTCAAACCTGAACTAAGATAAGTGTTAAAGCCATACATAGCATCATCATTGCACAGTACCCATAAGAAATTGCATCATGCAGCAGCCCAGTGAGGCTTTGCATGCAATCACACATTAACATCCACCTGGACACAAATGCAGAGATCCTTCAAGTACAGACCTCCAAACACCTCTGGATGGTTACAACCCAAATAATCCCACCACTTTACACTAACCCAGCTGATCATGTTGATTTCCTGTTGGACGGAGGAAGGCATCCAGAATTTGAGTGTACGTGTGTATACAAGTTGAAATATGTACATTTCTTCACAACATGGGTGGTGGTGGGGTGAGGGTAGGTCAAGGAAAGAGAAATATGGCTAAATTCCAGTTGATCAACACAGATTACAGAGAGACTTACCCTCTGAACCACAAAGCCCCACAATGTGAACAGGGAAAATTAATGTATTTTAGATGTTTATGTGCATGTTTTTGTGTTTGTTTTTTAATTCAATGCCTGGATGATTTAAAAAGCATTGGATATGATGGTCTTCATGTCCACTTTAAACAGAAAACTCACAGAGGTCTGCTAGGACTTTAAAAAGTGAAAGTGACATATTTTGTCAGATATGGTATCTATAACCATACCAGAGTAACCCATACCTGCATTTAACCCATCAGTGAGCACACACTGCAAGTCGTAAACACACACCCTGAGCAGTGGGCTGCACGCTGCTGTACCCAGGGAGCAGTAGGGGGTTAGTTGCCTTGCTCAAGGGCATTTCCATTGCTACCTGCCAGTGCTGGAATCAAGCCAGAAACCTTCTGATTACGAGCCCGACTCACTAACTGTAAGGGGCCACAACTGCCCCCTTACACGACTGCTAGAAAAACTTGAGGAGGTTAAACACATTGAAAGCCACTGAGCAACATGAACTGTCAGCCCAAACAAAAAGACTATTGTTTTTTCCTTTTCCAGCAAGAGGCATTATACATTTTTACTCTTGGGCTTGTTAGGTTCTGACCACCAATCTGTGAGTCTTCAGATATTTTCCATTTAAGTAAGATATACACTGTTTACAAATGTTGTCTCCATTTTTGTCAGAATGTACTGATATCACTCTCTTCTTGTAGTAGAATTTTACAGTGTCTGATCTGTGTCCTTAAAACATGTTTGAGGTGTCACTTTCAACAATTAAAGTGCCTTTTTTGAATTGTGAAATGTTTTGATCATTAACGTGTATCATGATTTTTCTGCAGTTCTTTATGTAGTGCACACAGAATTCTACAACACACACCAGTTCTTACACTATAAAAAAACTTAAGGAAATCAACTTTAATCAATTTGGCTTTACAAGTCATTTCAACAGTTTAAATCCTGACTGGTGTTTTTCAACTACTTTTAATAAGTTACAAAAACTCAAGACCAGTCAAGATTACAAAGAGTAAGCTGAAATGACTTGTGCAGCCACATTGATTAAACGATAAACGAAAAGTTTTTTACAGTGTTGGTTTACCTTTTAAATGAGAACACAAAAGGTGTTTTTACATACCACAGATTAAACTCTATCCTGTTTACTCTGTTTAGAATTAGACAAAAAGCTTTATATAGTAATCTTTTATACCCTTAAAGAAAGAAAAGTTTTACAAAGGAGAGTTTTGCTAAAAAAAAACTTAAATTTACTTCCAAATTCACATTTCTCTTGTAAGTCTTCCAGACAATCAAACTATGAGTCACTACTCACTTCTGTTTGGGCTCTTAATGTTCCACATTAAGACAGTCACACAGCCACCTCCCCCCTCCACACATAATTGACTAAGCATTGACCACACACAAATCTATTAATTTACCTTTTTAACAAAACAATCTGCCTAGAGCACCCATAGTGCCCTTGTTCCTGCCTGCAAAAACACCCTCACTCAAAACAATTCAAACATTTTATCACACATTCCTCCAGCCAGTCCTCCCTCACAATCCAGCAGTCATATGTGTCATCATTAAACCTTTTCTGGCATTCATTAGGACCACCGGGCATTCCTATTCACAAACCCATCCTTGTCCTCCTGAATTCTCAGAAACCACCAGAATACTTTGGAATGTCATCCAGTCCAGACTTAGTCCAAACCACTTAATACACATAAGCTTCTCTTATCTCATTTGTTTGTGTAGGGCCAGGAGAGTAAACACAAACAAATAAATGGGACAACTGGCACAAGAGGAGCAATGAGGCTGGAGATTTTTTTTGGTTGGTTGGATCATTTCCCAAGACTGAAAGACCAGGCTGATGCATAATCATTTCACAGGGCCACTTATGTCTCCTCTCCTGTCTGAGGTTCGTAAATTAGGTCAGTTTTGGGATTGTTTAGTTGAAAATACTTTTTTTTAAATGTAAAAATAATTTTTACATTTTCTCAACAAATGTAATGCTTGTCTGTGCAAAACACTGTCACAACAACAATGATCCTCAGCACTCACACATATTAGTAGCTGGATGTTTTTTCTGTTGAAAGACGTGACGTAATCACAAGTCAAACAGACATTACCCGCAAAATCAGACCTGGCAACTCAAATTGTTAATTATTATAAACGGTAAAGAAATCATTTGGAACACTAATCTGTTGTGTACTTGCTCAGTAACTGATTTTTAGTTTATTTTCAACAAAAAAAGTTACAGATTTTAGTGTTAAGATAACTTAAATGTTCATAGAACAAATATTGCAGGACAAGTTATGCAAAAAGTTGAATACCTAGTTGCTCTTTGAGCAATAATTAAGTAGGCCCAATAGTGATGGTTCACTTTAAAAATACCACCAATACATCAAATAAAACCTGAACTAAAAACAGAACCATACAGATTTGTTGTAAGGTCTATGCAAAATTATTTTCTAAATCCAAGGGGTCCCTGACAGTCAGAAATGTGTAAAGAATTATAAAGCATATCAGAAATCAAACTTTCATGATTTGTAACTATGACCTTCAAAAGGTAAAAGTCAGTGTTCTGAACAAATATCACAAATGCATCAAACAAAACATGGCCCACAATCTTGTAACGTTTTAGGAACCCCTCAGCAGTGTCAAGCTGAGTGTACATGGGCCACCTTCTACAGCCCCCAGAGGATTATAAGAAATAAAATGTTTTAAAGTCTTAAAGAATATTACAGAAAATAAACAAAAAATATTTTTGTTCAACATTTAATGAGATATTTATTCTTTTTGAGTCAAATGAAGCCTTCTCGTGGAATGCAAAAATCACATTTATTTAAATTGACAAAGGTGTCAAAGTTCATTTGACTACACAACATGTTATTCACAGTTATGTACAAATACTGAAATAGAATACAATCTCTGTGCAAAAAAATACATATTAATTCTTCTGCTAATGACTGCTATGGAATTATGCATATTTGGTAATAACCGTTTCACCTATTTTGGCAAAGAAAAAGTCCACAGATTTGTTTAGCTCTGCAATGTAAACGCGCTCATCAACACCTGTAAAAACAGTTTAGCATTTGTCTTACTAAACTCGAAAATGCAGGCACATTCCCAAGCAGATGACCCCTAAACAACTGTTTACTTCTGGTTTACTTGTTTGCTTTCCTGAGTTTAAGCAGCCTGTCGTTCAATGGCGTTTTATTCAACAGGTTATTCAGCAAGTTATAACAGTGATTGAAAGAAAAGGTATTAAACAACAAACATGCACAGAAGGTGAAAGCAAACTATCTGTAGATAAGAACATAATTCTATGGCATGTCCTGTTTAACATTACCACATTTCATTTGGCCCTGGCTCGGCTCCTCATACACCGTGTTGGGTTACAGTGCAGATAGCTCAGCACCAACCCGGCCTGCAGGAATGAGTGCAAGCCCTTCCTGCCAAGTCTCTCCAATAACCCTCCATGTGACATAGAAGGAACCCTTTGTGAAATGAGCTCTCCACCGACCACTGAACACTGTTTAATTAACCTTTTCTCCTCTCCCTCCTCCCATATTCCCATGTTTTCCTAGGAGGCCAAAAAAAAGACATAATCCCCACTACCCATACAAATACACACTCACACACACATACACACACCTTTTCTTTCAGTAATCAGAGCACAAGAATTTCTTTTTCCCTGCCCTATTATAACAGTATAGAACTGCCTGTTGTTTAAAGAGCGGAAATTGCCTTTCTAAGGGTGGAAGGTGGTCTGGGCTGTGTGATGGTGCTTGAGGGAAGCGATCAGGGGACATCCTGGCGACTGGGAGCCCAGACAACCAGGAGCGAATGGAAACAATAGCCCTCTACGACCTCCCTGCCCTGAATCCAACTCCCGGGAATTATGGCAGGCAAGCAGGCAATGAGAAAGCAGGAGGGAATTTAGAACAGGCACAAAAAGACATAGTATGAATTTAATAGCCCATAAACAACTCAAATGCCAATGCGAAAGAAACACGCAGAGACAAAAGTCGAGCAACAAGGCCAAGGAAGGGGACTGCAGTACATAACCAACAAGAGTTCAGCCCTTCCAATACAGGGAGAACCTTGTACAATTTGACCCTTATGACCAAACAAGGGAGGTGTGAGGAAATGAGGTCGTGTGAGGACAGCAGAATGGCCAACATGGGAAATACAGTGGGGTGATGGACTGAGGATTAGAACCTCTGTCTAAACAGGTGCAGAATCATCGGAAAGCACAGAACGCATGAAAGGGTCAGACAGCAGTATAAAGACAAGTCCCTAAGGAAATCGCATACCAGGAGTTGATCAGATGGTGCACACAGTGAAGAACAGACACACTGTGAGATACTGACTCCTGGTGGCTCCAATAGAGAACTGCAGCTTGTTTCATTCATAAAGCTGATTGGTAATTTTATAGCTATTGAAAACTTACAATTCTGGAAAACGTAGACAGACAACAGACAGACAAGCATGTTGTTTTGAAATAAAAAGAGACAGAAACAAAGGGACAATCACTTTCAATAATGCACTACTCTGAGGCACTTTTAGCCTTGGCAACATCAACACTAAACATCAACACTGGCTTATGTTTAATAACACAAACACCTTAATACACAATACAAATTTGCAATACATAGAATGGCAGACAATCACAACTAGATCCTCAAAACTTTCCTCCTGAGGTGTTTAGAGTGAGAAACGGAGAAACAGAACTACCGAGTGCATTTTTTGTTGGTGTGAATGAGTAAGAAAATGTGCATGTGTGCCTTTTCAATATGATACACAATTTCATTTCTCAGTCAAATGCATTTCAAGAAAAGACCAGCACATCTTCCCACAGGGATCGCTTGACACACACAGGTTCAGGCAAGACATCATTGGTGTATGTTCTCAGATCATCTCAGGAATGTTCTCACCCTTCTGAAGTTCCTTCTTGGGTCAAACATCACATTAGGCATGACAGGTGCACTTTATTTAAATAAATAAACAGCTGAAAAAGTTGCTTACTCAAATCCACAAAACTGAGTGCATGTGTGATGAAAAAGCATTTGATCCACAGGAATTTGTGAGGTACTGTAGTCCTGACAGTTTGTATCAGGGCTGATATAAGATTTTCAGAGGTGTGAGGATAACATTTTCATATAAAACACCTTTTTCTCCTCAGGGTAAGCTAAAGTGCCACAAAACCTCCAGAAACCGACACTGTAGCTCCTGTTGGAACAAGTCAATGTTGTGCTGTAGCAAAACACTACCTTAGGCCACTCTTACACCTTTTTATAATAGCAGTACCTCAGTGAAACACACACAGACATACCGTCATCATCACAGGATGATTCAGCCCTCAGTGTGTGTATGTTGTGTGCCTGAGAGTGTGTGTCACTTTTATAGAATCCTCAGTGGCTTCAGTTGAAAAGGATAGAATCTGGGTCTCTGTTGGTCATCTGCGCCATGTGTTTTAGAATGTCCTTTTTAGTAATGATTCCCAGCAAACGTCTGAGAGAGAGAGAGAGAGAGAGAGAGAGAGAGAGAGAGAGAGAGAGCAGAGGGAAAATTGAGAAAAATTATTTTTAGGTATTACAAATCACTGATCTGTCAGCTCACACAAATATAATTGGAAGCGAAATTGAACAGATGGTCCTACTCAGTCTATGCATGACAGAAACTATAAAAATTTTGTTTGCATAAAAATGCCATGTGTACAGCATTTAATGTGTGTGTGTGTGTGTGTGTGTGCATGTACAGGTTTAGATACTATTATACAGGCCAAATTTTTGAAAACGTAAAAGTATAAAACCTAAGTTGTAAGAACATTTAAAGCTGTCCTCATTTGTAGAAAATATCATTAGCCTGGAATGAAAATAACTGAAGTCTACAAAATGTCCTCACTAATATAGTGAAGCTAAACTGTGTGTATGTGTGTGTGTGTATTTTCTCTTTCTGTTCTATGCAATTTCCTTTTATTGTGCTAGACAGAATAAGGGTGGATCACAGAAACAGTGAAAGACCATTTTGATCTACTCAACATACGATCCTGATTAACACACACACACACACACACACACACACACACACACACACACACACACACACACACACATATTTTAAAAGCAAAACAACTGCAGAGAGGATCAGCTTTAGCTGTTTTGAACAAATATGATAGGAAGGACTTTTATGAAAACAAAAGAAACAGAAACCCTTTATGGACTTTCATAAGTCAGAAACATACTGAGGAAACATATCCCTAATATAAAAATGCTGAGAATGTTTTATTCCCTCAGTTTTGCACACAATTCAGTTTATTTGATTTGTATAACACTTGTGCAATGTTAAGACAACAGCTCTTTTTAAAAACAGCCAGACAGTCTTGAATAGCCAGATATATTACACAAAAACAGATGCTGTTGCATGATTGTACAGTAAATACACGGTAAAACAGAAAAATGTTGACACTGAGTGTTAAATCTTTTAATCTAATCTGTGTTCATACAACAATTGTAAATGACAAGAAAACAGATTAATTCCTTCTAGCAGTGAGTGCTGCTCATTTCACAGTTGTTTTTCTGGCTTTGAACAGCATAATATAAACTAGATAGGTATATTTTCTGAAGAAAATGTGAGTGGTGCTTGCCATGGCAAAACTCTGGACAGAATATATCAATGATGTTTTAACATGATGCTAGCATGATTTAGAATGCTGATAGCATGAATTAGCATGAAACTAGCATGGTGCTGACGTTACTTAGCTTGATGCTATTATGATTCTAGCATCACTTAACATGATGTTAACATGATTTAGCATGATAGATATACTGAAATATGGCTTTTTTTTATGATGTTAGGAGGTTGCTAGGGTGTTTTAAATGGTTGCCAGGGTGTGGACAGGAAGTTGCCAGGGCAATACCTAAAGCCCACTGACAGCCTGAGTCAAATAAGCCCAACACGTCTCTACAGTGTTCTAATGCTGAGATATGGTTTATTAATTTTGTTATGTGATTGCTAGGGTACAGTAAATGGTTGCAGTAAATGCTTCGCAAGCACCACTATTAAGTATACAGGAGAATAATAGTATGCTTTGCTTTGCAAGCACCACTAATTACAGCCTCCTTCTGCTTCTGATGGGATCAGACAAACAAAATATGTGCTTCTCATGTATCTCATAAATCCACAACTTCAGACAGATGACACACATCATCCACAGACTCACCCATTCTGTGTAACCAGGCACTGCCGCAGGCCGAGCTTGCGGAAGATGTCCACCACGATTTCCATGGGCGTGTGCACAGTGACTGTAAAGGGGCTGAGGTCCATGATGCTGCGCAGTTTTACGGCAGGGGGAGCACTGGGTGACGAGGGTGCAACGCATTCAGTGAACAGGACTGCAGACACGCTGACAACACCATCCTGATGCCTCTGTGCATTTTCTGATGAATGAATGAAAGCAGTGCAGAAAATGACATGAAAATGAGAAGAAAATGAGGTTACTTAAACTAGCCAATTTATTCAAACAATACAATAAATACAACTAGATAGGTTCATTTCCTGAAGAAAATGTGACTGGTGCTTGCCATGGCAAAACTAGGTAATATTTAAACGCTGTTAACATGTTTTAACATGATGGCGTAGCATGATGTTAGGATAATGTTAGCATGACGTTAACATGGTGCTAGCATGACTTAGCATAACTTAGCGTGATGCTAGTGTGACTTCGCATGATATTAGCATGAGGCTATCATGACTTAGCATGATGCAATTATGACATAGCATGATGTTAGCGTGCTGCTAGCATCACTTAGCATGATTTAGCATGATAGATATACTAAAATATGGTTTATTCATGATGTTAGGAGTTTGCTAGGGTGATCTAAATGGTTGTTAGGATGCGGTCAGGAAGTTGCCAGGGCAATACCTAAAGCCCACTGACGGCCAGAGTCAAATAAGCCCACCCACATGTCTCTACAGCGTTCTAATGTTGAGATGGCTTATTAATGTTATTATATGGTTGCTAGGATACAGTAAATGGTTGCTAGGGGGTAGCTAGATAGTTAACAGGGTAAAACCAATAGACAGATGTGTGTGTGTATCAAAAGATTCAACTCCCATGTCTCTATGATGTTCTGGTGCTGAGATATAGCTAAATCATGTTGGTTGCTAGAGTACTCTAAATGGTTGCTAGGGCATGACTGGACAGTTTCCACAGTAATAATTAAAGACTACTTGGCAGTCTGAGTCAAAAGAGGTCACCCACTTGTCTCTATGATGTTCTGATGGCTCACCTTTTTAAATGGGAGTCAATGGGGTGGTTGCTAGCGTACTGTAACTAGTTGCTAGGGCGTGGCTATTAAGTTGAAATGTCACCATGTGTTGCTGTTTACTAAGCCGAGGGATATGAGACCACCCCCAAGTCACTACGACATTCTGGCCACCAGATTACCATTTATGGTCCACATCTAAACCGGGCATGCTGCAATGTGAACCAGACTTTATACTGCTACTACCACTAAACCCACATACCACTTACCTAAAGATATGACCAGATCCCTCTTTAGTACAAAGCCCACCAGTCTCTGAGACTGTTGTGAGATCACCACAGGAAAACCGCTGTAGGTGGTGTCTGTAATCAGCCTCTCCACTTCTTCTACTGTCATTCCACTTTGCGTCAACACAGAGAGCGGCGGGTCACTCCGGCGTGGGCGCATCACATCGACAGCAAGAGTCTTGTGGTGGAATTCCTCTTTGGGCTCCAGGAAGGGGTAACCATTGAGACGGATGTGGGCTTCGTAGATGCCCTCACGACCCAAAGCATCCGCAACCCACTTGCTGGTCATAGTGGCAGCCATGAGGGGCACGATGTACTCCAAACCCCCTGTCAGCTCAAACATGATGACCACCAGAGATACGGTCATCCGGGTCACACCACCTTGAGTGGGAAATGAGAAAACAAATTGCTAAGTGTTGCTGACAGTAAAGCTGTATTAAAGCCAGACATGACCGTTTAGCAGCTTCTAACAGGAAGTCTAGTAGTGTTTTTTGCACGTTATCAGCTGTAAGAAAACTACAGGATGAGTCACACGCCAACACTGAATACTTAGGTTAGGCATTCCCTAGCAGCAATGGTGATAGCGATGCTTGTATTACCAAGCATCACATAATTACAATGTATAAAGGGAACAACTCATGAAAAATGCAACACAGTCAAACACAGGGCAAGGTCAAGCAATGTTCCAGAAAGCTCCTCTAAATGCTTCTGCGTGGGACACAGCACACAGCAATTTAGGTAAATTGAGAACTGAAAACATCTGGAAAATGAATCAGTAACTAATGCAGCTGAATCACCCCTCACCCAGGCAGGCTGCTGCGCCCACCATGGCGTACAGGCCTGGTGTGATGCAATCTGCCCCAGGAGAGCACCAGCCTCTGAAAACCGGCCAGTCGTGGTGGTAGATGGCCAGCTGCTCCATGCCCACACCAAGAAGTCTTCCAGCAATGGCACCCACCGCCATACTGGGGATGAACAGACCGGATGGCACCTGGAGAGAGAACAAAGAACAGGAGAGAAGTAAATAAAGATGACAGAAGGTACTTTTTATGCAAGCAGTTTAACTATAGATCTCTATAGGGTTTGAAGGTTTTGCTGTTTCCAAAAAAGGGGTTCAGAATCATGGACACTGGCCATTTATGGAAATGTATGTATTTGGAAGACAATTTTATCCAAAGTAACTAACAGTGCGTTCAAGCTATACATTTTATGAGCACATGCCTTCTTTAGGAATCAAGCACATGACCGTGGCGTTGCTAGTGCCATGCTTTCTAAGCTGAGGTACAGTAAAATTCATTTACAGTCTTAAATCTGCAATCCGTAACTTTTTTTGGTTACAAATAAACAAATTGATCAAGTACGTAAGAAATTAGCATTCAAAAACATGATTCAAAATGTTCAAAAGGTAAGGTCTCTACTCAACCTTGATTCAAAACAGTATGTTTCAAACAGAGATGGCGATAGAGGCAGAAGTTTTTTTTACAGATTGCAGCTTTAACCATAAGAATAGCATAGTTATTCATCTGCCTCCATTTTGTACATCTAAAAGGTCTATTACCTTCATTCCAAATGTAACCACAGTGATGAACATCTTCAAAAACAGAGCAAGCACTAGCTGCCAGATGGCCGTATAGAGCCCTGGTCCTGCTGGTCGGTCCGCTAGACCATTAGCACCATCACTTGCATTAACGTTTTCTGGTGTGTTTCCGCTGTTGCCAGTGTAGTCACACAGTTTTGAGGAGTCCAGCAGACCACAGTCATTGAAGAGTTCAGAGATCAGCTCACTGCTGCTCATCCGTGTGTACTCATTAGGGAACGCCAGCAACGCAGTAACCAGGGTCACCACCAGAACCTCCAGGACAGGATAGTGTCCAAGACGCGTGGTCTTCCGCTTACGACACCAGGCGATGTTGGCACGAATAAAGAAAGCCCCCCAAAGGCCACCAAAGATGCCTAGAAGTACAAAAGGTAAGAGCTCCAGGAGATGCCAGGGAGTGTGGAACTCCACATAGAAGAGGACCAAACGGCTGTTGCCAAAAGGATTGATGGAGCGAAGGGTAAAGGCTGCAACCAGAGCTGCAAAGAATGAACGCCAGAGAGTCTTCAAAGGGAAGTAGTAGCTGACCTGTAAAAAATAAATGTAAAAGAGACTGAACCATGTACATTAGGAGGTATTTATTCAATGTGAGAATTGACATCTTGAAGGTGAGGTCTTTAAAAATAAAGACTGCTCATCCATATGCCAGAAAAAATTTCCTGCTGGATCCAGAAACACCACGTTAATGATGATTGTATGTGGATCTTTATTATATTTGTTTCTAAGCCTGCCATCAATTCAATAATATGACTACTAATTAATTAAATGAGTCACAATTAATTGCATAAATAAATGCAAATATAATTTGCTGAGAAAACAACCCAAATGCCCCAAATAAAGATAATGTATAGACATTACATCATCATTGCAGACAAAGTGTTACAACAAGTTAATTCATCATAAGCCTATAACTGACCTGCAGTCTACAGCAATGAATTTTGCAATTTAATTAGCAAAATGTTATTTTTATTTGTATAGCGCTTTTCACACTATATACTGTTTAACACTCTTTAAGCCCCCAGCTGCTCATCGTTTTTTCTAGCATTCTATGAAATGTGCATACTGTATGCCAAAAGTTGCCTAGCTATATAGTATGTGTAATATACAAAACATCTGTTCAGTGAAAATTCAATTTTAATTTGTCAATCTCTCAGTGCTTACCTCCTCCAGGCTGAAAAGTACCCCTCCAATAGGAGCACCAAACGCAACCGACACACCCACTGCAGATGCTGCAGATAAAACCTGACACACACAGTATTTACCTACTTTACAATCCATTCCATTTCTAAAATGCATGACTGCTTTCATCCATATTGCCACATCACTCTCACATCATTTCCTTATCACTGTCCCTGTTTCTCTCACCTCTCGCCTCTTGGCCTCATTTCGACGATATTTGGTGAAGAAATGGCACAGGATGTTTGCGCAGCAGCAGGCAACATGGACCAGTGGGCCTTCCTTCCCCAGACTGAGGCCAGAGGAGACAGCCAGCACCAGTGTGATGGTCTTTATGATCAGAGTCCACTTTCCCAGGTACCCTCGGATTATGAAACCACTCAGGATGGTCTTAATCTGCAGGATGAAGGATTATTTTATAGGATTAGACAAACTGGCCCAAAACTGTCAATTTCCCCAAAACAGACTTGTGGAACAGTTTTTATTCACTGAAGCAGATATTCTTGGCATATAAGCATATCTTAAAAAAAGATCTCTTCCCTGACATCTCATTTATAATAATCTAGGTCAGTAGTACCAATTCAAAGATACTCTTATAAACAGACAGTGTGACCTCTTTTTGCTAAGTTCAGAGCAAAGAAGACACTGTGGCTGAACATCTGAAAACATTTAAAACATCTGAAAACATTAAAGCAAACTGTAGAAGTGACAAAAAAATGTAACACCGAGATATGACTCTTTCCAACAGTCCGTCTGTCTCACTGCAGTCACACACTCACTTTTAATTAGACAGTACTCTGAAAGCTATAAAAATTTACTACTGAAATGTAATACTAACGTCTGACTCACTACTGTGGTCTTAATAAATGTGAGACTCATATTTTTTGTCACTAGCTGCACCAAAGGGGATTTAAAAACAAAAATTCATTTTTTTTACTTTTTATGAAGAAAATGTATGTGGTACAGTCTACCCTTGCAAAATCTGCCACAGCAATTCAAGAGTGTTTTGAGTAGTTAGTACATTTTGGGTGGTTGCTAGACCGTTGCTAGTTGGTTGCTTACTGGGTCACATCTCTATGATATTTTCATCCCTAGATAATGGCAGGTTTCTCATGGCAAAGTGATTTCTTTGTAAAGACTGCTATTTGTAATAATCATGCAGAATGGCACAGAAGTTTAATACTTGGCTAAGGGTTTGTTTAAATCCCTTACCTTACAAAACTCTAAGAAGCAAGCACCAGTCAGAACAGCTGTTTCTAAACACATGGTAGAATGCCCACAGAGACCATAACATAAGTAGTCTTGCTCTTGGGAAAATAAGATAGAAAAATACTAACAGTGATGCATGGGCTCTGTGGGCTGTATGTAAGGAAACCACCAGCATTTTTGCTTTTCAGTTTGGTGCTGCTAGTGTCTTAAAAATAACACACTTTACTTTTATAAGCACAGCAGAACAGATAATGCACACAGAGTAAATGAGCTCTCTCTCTCTGTCTTTCTGTGCTAGTGTATCTCTTTCTGCTTGCTCTTCTCTCTCTCCCAAAAAGAAAATGAACTTCCAGCTGTTCATCAACAACAGAGATTCTGTTTCTGCCTGTGTGTTCCATTTGATTGAGATAAGAGAGGGGGAGAGATCCAAACTTACAGAAACAGTTCAGAAAGATTTACACAGCAAACAGCTTCAGGCAGGATGTTGAGTCATATTAAGACCATTCAACCACACGTGTGCAACTTCTTCAGATCTTTACATACTCTGAGCACAGTACTACATAAGTCTACACTGGACTTTTATTAGTCTAAACTGAAATCTGAGCAGCAGTATATGTATATTTACTCTTCTTCTTGTCCTTCAGTACTACATACTGCTCCCAATCACTGTTTCATCATCTCACATTTCATTTACAGCACTGTGCAAAATTGGCAAAGTATCTAATGTGTTTATTTATATCTTTTGCTTTAGCGTGAGATATCGAACATTCTTCGCCTTTAACTGTAAAATGAAATCAATACATTTTTTCTATAAACGAAGTCCTAACACAGACGGTATGTCTCAAACAGAGATCTGATCTTATCATCATCGAGTCAGTCTGAGTTTAAAGTAAAAATCTGAGAGGTCCTAAATCCAGTGAGATTTTTGTATGCACAGGGAGACTGACAACGGCCAGTGCTCCACAGAGAGATCTGATCTCATAATCATCGAGTCTGTCAGTGATTACATTATGAACCAACAGAAAAAACTGAGACAGATTAAATCCAGAAAAACTGTGGCAGACTTTTTCATTATTTGGTGTGACAGTCCTTTGTCCCCCAGCTTTTGTTCTTTTTGCACACAGTTTGTTTATGGTTGATGAAACAATTAAAAAAGAATTCAATTGAGATGGGATGGACTAT
This sequence comes from Chromobotia macracanthus, assembly GCA_036877525.1. Taxonomy (NCBI): domain Eukaryota; kingdom Metazoa; phylum Chordata; class Actinopteri; order Cypriniformes; family Botiidae; genus Chromobotia; species Chromobotia macracanthus. The sequence goes on from JAZGTH010000016.1 coordinate 9,382,763, forward strand.
ATATATATATTTGATCCAGATGTGGGAACGATACAGGTGTGCAAGCATGTGAGTGTTTGTGTCTCACCTCTGGTATTCCTGAACCACAGGCATACGGGGCAAAGGCTCTGACCAGACTCACTGCCAGGAAGGCAAAGAAAAGAGCCCAGCACACATACAGCAGGTAATTCACCACATATGCACTGGCCCCCTGCAGGACACAAAGGACACCGCTGATGAGTCAGTGACCTTATACATTGCCGCCCCCTACAGGACATTTCCAAGCAATTCTTACACTTTATATACCGAACCAATGTCTAGGCAGCTTTTAAAAGACCTGGTTTATTATTTTGTTATCTTTACAATAGGTAATACAGCGAAATATATGCCCTATTATTATCACTTTATTATAAAATCACATTTTGTAAAAATTTTGTAATCACTTCAGCAGAGTGAGCCAAGGTAACTTACAAATGCATCATTGTGGATCATTTGGGTTGTGTAAGACAGGCTGTCAGTATCTAATACTCCACCTAATACCACTTTCAGTGTTACCCATGAAAGAAAGAACATCATATGTGTACTAAAACAGTATTAGTAAATAATAATGATAATCTTCTTTTTGAAGTGAATAATTTCTTTAAATATAACAACTCCCATGATGCTTGAAGTATCATTTACCAAAGGCACTTTTACAACATCAAATTTTTATTTTAGTTCTATTTCTTTAAAAATTGCACATCTGCTTCTTTTTTAGACCACGAAGGGGCGCTATTCCTATTGAAATACCAGGACCAGCGACGAAACGGTTACACAAGCACACAAGTCTAATCCACAGGGAAGTGAGGCAGCTGGAATTCATTTCATTTGGGCTTCTCTAAACACTTAGTCATACAACTATTTGGAAATCTTCGATGAGCAAATCGTTTCGATAAAGCCTGGATACTGCTGAACTAGGGAAACTTTTTTCCAGAATCATTTAACAATACACACAAAACATGTACAACAAATGCATCTATCTTTCATCCATCTACTGGATGATGAATGAAGCCGACAACAATACCCACCTTTTATGTCAGCAAGCTTGTGTTAATGGAGTATTAAATGAAGGTCAGTACCATTACTTTCCTTATACGCAAAGAAGTAAACCAGCATAAATTATTATATTTTACCTCAGATGTTAAATTCATACCCGAAATGTGACCTCTGCATTTAACCCATCACTGGTAAGGAGTGAACACACACTGCAAGTCGCTGCAAATCGTGAACACACACCCGGAGCAGTGGGCAGCACACTACTGTGCCCAGGGAACAATAGAGGGTTAGGTTAGCCTTGCTCAAGGGCACTTCAGTTCCTACCTGCCAGCACTGGAATCAAACCAGCAACCTTCTAATTACAAGCCAGACTCACTAACCAGTAAGCCACAACTACCCTCTTTAGGGTCTTTAAGTTTTGTTACATGCAGTAAACACGTGGGTGGAATGTAAAACCCACCTCATTGACTCCAACCATGAGTTCTGCCCAGCTTCTCCACTGAGGGCACTTGTCTCTCTCCTGGAAAGTGGTTTCATTGGATGTCCAGCAACAATGCTCATGGTTAAACCAGAACCCATTAAGGCACACACCTTCTTTCATGTCTGTCATCCAATGGGCCGCAATGTCTATACCTCCAGCCAGGGCCCCTGGTGAAGACAGAAATGGGACCACACAGCACATTTTCACACAAGTAATGAACCATTAAACTTCTGAAACAAAAATTAAACTAATACTTTATCTGAATAACTCTAGGTTGAAGTTACACAGGTATTCATAATGGTTTTAGCACATTGCTATGTGGCTGCTATAGAGTTATAGGTGGCTACAAAGTTGAAAGATTCCAGCCCACCTCAGATATGGCACTGGTCCCTTTAATATAAGCTGTATTTTTTTTGTCTGCCAAACAAAATTAATTTTTCAAGTCTAAAAAAAGTACTGGAATCTTATAGCACCTAATGCTTAAATGCTTAAGTCTAATACACAGGCTTAGGAGTTTGTTCGCATAGATTAATTCAGTACTGCATGAATTCAGAGAGCTCAGGTAAATAGTCAGGTTAAAGAATCATTTAGCTGCTGATGCTCATAAGAAAATAATTCTGTCAGGCCACAATCAAGAAGTGAAAAACATGAATAGGAAGTGAGGCAGTAAAAAGGATCTGGGCCAGACGTGGGCAGACCTGACATGAGTCCGATGAGGAGCATCAGAAGCCAGCCCGAGAAAGCATCACTGACGCTGAGGAGCAATGCAAGTGTTGACTGTTTTCTCTTGTTGGCAATCTGAAGGAAAGACAAGATGTTAGAGCAGGAAGTGATGAAAGTGGCTCTGTATGTTAAAATCCTCACCTCTCTGTGCCGGTCTCTGTCTTTGGACTTCTCTCTAACCCAGTCGATGGTGTTGAAGTCCTCATAGGTACCAATGCCAGGAACAGTCTCATCTAGCAGATCCATCAGCTTAGCGCTATTGCTCCCCTCCACTTTACAGCGGCCTGTAGGCACAGAAGATAACAGAAATACTCATGGGAAACCAGCAGTCACACCATTTTTCTATTGTAAAACCAGAATGCAAATTAAATGAAATCTGATCGTGAAAAAATTACATTATGGTCTGAGAGGAATTGCAGATACCAATTCATTTTGTCATTATTCCTCAAGAGCTGTTAGCTGTGAAATCACTCAAAAATGAACTTCTCAGTTTTGCCTACATAGCTGTATCTCAAAGGACACCGTGAGTTCCAATGTCTTCACTTCTACTTGTAGGTGCTGCATCATGTTGCTGCTTGTTATTATAAAACCTTAACACCCCTATAGATACACAACCCACAACAGCACATTCTTATGGGTTGCTGTCAGCCACATTGACTGAAATCAGTGGCTCTTATTAAAAAAAACAAATGGTTTAGGATTGCTTTGAACATTGTTGGTGTGAGTGGTCACTTTCAAAGAGCCAGACAGACAGACAGAAAGGAATAAAGTTGACCACAGTTATTCTGCTCAAAAATAGCAAGAGAAAAATACAAGTCAGTCAAAACTGGATACACAATGAATGAGTTCACACTGGACACAAAACACAAAAACCCCTGAAAGATTCCTAAGCAAATGATTTTCCTCCAACAGCATACACACATTTGTTTTGCTCTATATTTTAAGTCAAAATAACAACATGAAAGCATGAATTTAATATGTACATATTTTCTTTACAGAACATTAACACAACTACCTTTACAACATGCATACTGACTAAACAGGAGTTACTAACTAGAAAGGATTTGTCTACATCTTCATTAATGACACTACGTAATTTCCTACATGTCAAATGACACAAAGTGACTTTTGAGCATGACTTTGAGCTGTCAAATGCTTCTAACCAAACAAGTATTACTGGTTTAACAGATGCAGAGGCACCAGGCCTTCAGACTGGTTTCAAAAAATGTGATACAGGTAGAAAGATTCAGGTTCAACTTGAAACAAGGCCATTGAAAGTAAATGAACTCAGTTGAGGGTGTCATCCTAATGGGTATGTTGACATTTTTAGCATGTTTCTGGATCTAATAGCTTTTCATCACTAATCTAGGACCAGTTTGTCCTATCAGAATCCTTGCCTGAGTAGAAATTAAATTAAAAGAATATTTCACCATAAATTGTCTCTGTACTCATGTTATTCCCTGATTTCCCAGCTTTATTAAATCACCAGATGTTTTTTTAAGCATCTGTAGTAATTATTTCAATAAATGCAGGGAAATGTTTCCAGAAGTTACACATCCATAACAGGTGCAATGTTTTGAATGAAAGTTCAAATCATACTTCACACTCCACCTTGACATGCAAAGGACTATGAGGCCCTGTGGAAAACAAGATTAAGTAAGCAGTGTGGACTCTGATCCATAAACCCCTATTTGAGTCTGAACTGAACATTAAAAATTGGAAAGAAACATTGGAAAACATTAAGAGGAAGGATGCTTAAAGATACAGTATGTAGTCATTAACAATAGCTATAGATTTAAAATGAGACAAACTCTAATTAGATTATGTTAACATGTATTATGTATATTATGTACCTGTATTGCATGTACATGTTGTTGTACTGCCAATTTCAAGCTTTTCTATCAAACAAGAGGACTAAACAATAGAAAAAATGAGCAGATAATCCTAACATTAACCCAATCTACATCCTTTCCGTTTTCTCAGTTCTCCACCAGCTATTTCTGCTGCTCCAAGATCTTCCTATAAATCAATATGAATGACACTTATTCTACAAAAGTAACATGGGTGTACAGACATATTTGCTTCTGAAGACAGGCCTGGGAAACAGCTATAGTCAATCATTTCTATTGTGAGACTGTGCCATAACTAATCATAATCTTTCATTATACTGGAATAACACTTTTTGTCCTGTGGGAACTCTGCTTTTGTGCAGAATGTGTGGGTGAAAAGTCAGAACAGCCAAACAGTAACTAACAGGTCTATACGGAAAACACTTCCTGTGCTGATATAATTAGAATACTGAGTAACAGGACATATGACATGTTCTTTCAACAGTATTGACATTTCAACAGTATTTACATTTATGTATTTGACAAATGCTTTCATCCAAAGTGTCTACTATTTTATACAGTGACACCACATGTGTAAACAAATTACACATTCTGTAAACCTCAGAGAGAATTCAACTGACCCAGTTTGATTGGGCCTTAATCAGCCAGACTATCTGAAAACAGTTCTATCATCAGTGTCATTGACCCAATTTCATCTCTCTGCACCATTAAAAACACAATGACACATGATCAGCTCTCACAGCTTGAGAAAAAGAGCCTTGGGGTAGTTCTGACGTTACACAAATAAAACCAACAACAATCCACTTCTGAGCACTTCAAAAAGTCATAAAAAAAAAGCACATTCTCAACTAATTTGTTGAAATTTGTTAAACTACTTTAAACTAAATTAACATGCTTCCCTGTTTTCAACATAAAGGTTTTCATAAAGTGTTGGGAATGTGTATACATGTGTACCATGGTATTCTTAGAAGTACCGTACAATATACAGAACATGACTGTGGTTATTATATACAACTTTTCTCTTTAGACTGACTGAAGAGAAGGAAGAGTGAAATGAGGAAGAGAGAACGAGTTGTGAAACGTAGAAGGAAAGGGGAACTTCCTGGTATAATAGCCTGTCTGTGACATCAACACAACATCATCTGTATCTGTGCAGGCAGAAAACAGAGTGATCTGATCTGTCCACTGATATTGTCAACAAGATTATTACAAGGCTGTATGTGTTACTACAATCATCTACAGGGACAGCACATTCTGAAACCAACACATTTCAAGTGTTTTGAGTCTAAAACCAAAAACAAATTGACTGATAATAAATAGAAATTAAAATAGTTGTCTGCTAATGAATAGCTGGCAAGCGCAAACGTTTATAATAAAAGCAGAAGACATGCCCTTGTGATCAGCTGTCAATCTTTGCCTTAAAGTGATAGCGTCTACCTGCGCTGTAGTCCAGAGGCGCCACATCTGCACTGAAGTCCACCGTAACATCGGAAATATCCACCAACTCATCATCGCTACTTCCACTGTTATAATGATCGTTATAAAATCCCCCGTTGTCCATTATCCGCCCTGTCAGATCAAACAGAACATCAGCTGAAAAACATGCGATGATGAAATAAGGGTTGGAAAACGCTACTATTATTTCTATTATGTTTTTATATTGTAATAAAAAACGGTTTTATATTAATTAAACATTTTACCCATATGTTATAAGGTTATACTTCACAAAGTAGTAATTAATTAAAGAACACAATTTAAAAACAGTACGTGCAGACTTAATGCTCCTATACACTTTTGAATTGTGAATGAATTGATATACTGGTAACGCAGCTGTCTGGAATGACTGTCTAAAAAGTCAGTCACACAGTTTCTTTGAGTATATTGTTCCCAAAGCGTAATATGAAAAATTACTAAAGAAACAACATATAATAACATATACTACAGTACCACCTTTCAATGATACGGAATTACAGAGTGATGAGAGTTCAAACACAAAAACCACTTCCTCTGTGTGTGACACTCGTATGACTTTACAAACCCACGGATACACGACGATCGACTACCATACACACTTAAGTACAGGACCTTAAGATAAGGACCATCGATTCCGTCTGTTTCAAACTATGGACGGTACAATGCTGTTTATATGGAGAGTTTATACCGTGTATTCACCAGATAAGTTATTGACTGTTACGTCAGAGCAAAAAAAAAAGTCACCAAACATTACAGTCGACTATTTGATCAGAGTATAAAGAATATAACATAACACTTAAGATTTAAAGATGTATCACAATCATTAGTCTATTGTCATTTATGTCATCTGACACGCGCTTTTTACATCAATACAGCCTCGCTGCAACGATTCTCAACTTTGATGTAAATCACTCTGATTTAATCAGCTAGATCGGAATAACACGGCGTGTAACGTACCTCTTGGACTCTTTATCCAGCGGTCACTCTTAGTGCTGGACTTTTTGCAGACGCCGGGTCTTATGACCGAGATTTTAAAGTCGCTGTGTTAAGAAATACCGACGTAATCTTCACCAGCTGTCAGTCAGTTCCGTCAACTTGTGCGTCATCGTTCACCCAGTAAATGTAGCTCACAGCCTCTTCACCACTTATTTCTTCAATCAGACCTCACAGACTCCATCTCATGGGATGCTGTCTGGTGGGAACGCTGGCCGTCAGTGTACTAATGTCGTTTTCAGTTCAGTAACTGCTCCCTTTCTAAGCGTTCACAGTAACCTAAAAAGCATTTAGAGGTCAAGAGCGCCACCCAACGTCTTGGGAGTTTAAGAGTTAGTGATAGTTGCAGTAATTCATCTAAATGATGTGACATACTGCCCACGGGCCAGTAGTTGTAGTTGACCTAACTTGCTAAACATTGACGTCAGTGTCCTGGAGTGTGACATTATAAACATTTTATAAACTTTAAAAAATAATATTTTTGAAAAAACAAAATCCTATCTCAAAGGTCTTATAATACATACATACATAGCTTTGGTAACCTCAGGGTAATTAAAATACAACATGAACTATTTGTAGTCTTAAAACGTATTTTTAACACCGCAGAAGACTTTCTGGTACACTAATGATACAATTTTATTAAAATACATCCAAAAACTGCACCTAAATATCCACTTCCCTATATTATATATTTTAATCTAAAATATTATTGATGAAGATAAAAACTTAATGTTTTTATCTTCGGGCAAAATTGCGAGCCCCGAGCCCTCCCACCAGAAAACACGCTTAATATGCTTTTATGTTAATTTGCGATTGCATGTTAGTGCAAACTAGTGAAACACATATTGTTGAAACTTGAAACTATATGCTACACATTGTAAATGTAGATAATGACACTTCCTTTGGGTGATGCACCATATCCATTAATTATGAATTATGAGCATACACTACACAGTATTCTAACTTACAATAAATATATTATAGAAACTATGTGTGTTACTTTACTTGTCTAATTACTGTATACTATCATTAACTGTTATCGTGTCTGAAGGTTTGAATGATTGAAAGCTATGAAATGGTTCAGATTTACCTGGATTTGTTACTTAGTTTCCCTCATTCTTCTGCCTTTTCATTCTCTGTCTCCCACCTATCTGCCTTCCAGCTCTGTTGGGATCCATTTTTTCCAAAGCACAACTGGACCTGTGGCCCAGTTTATTTATCCTGACATTCTGACTGGTGTTGTACTCAGTTCGAGCTGTGAATTGTATTGAGTGCTTACTCTTTCTGAATGACATCATGGTTAAACCTGTTCTGCCTGTAATGTTATCTGCAAAATGAGTGACCACTGTTTATGTTGTTTTTGAGAAGTTTTTTAGGGTTTGGGATTCTAGACTAATAAAAAATTGCACTGTCAGTGCACTGGCAATTGAAAAAACTAAACAGAAATAGATGTTCTTGGAAAAAAGCAGAAACAACAAAGCAATGGGTTACTTCATAATTTATTTTCTTTTTGTTACTCTTCACAAGTGTTGCAAGACTGTTTGGTGTGTGTTGCCCTCAACAACACAGGCAAAACATTCAAAGATAAAGAACCACCAGATTATGTGAAAGAGGTGGTACAGCCATCAGGAATTTAAACCCAGTTCAACTAAACGGGCACTTCCACTGCAGTAGTGTGATGTGGGTTTGCCTTAGATTAAACATTGTCTGCTAAATTTCCACTCAGTGCTAATCCATAAGCAATGCAGTGTACATTTGTGTAACATCTCTGTTTCCTATTCTAAATATATAGGGCTATCATATTATCAGAGGAAATACTTTTCAGTGTGTTGAGTGAAGCCTTGCAACAACAAAAAATAACACTTCATTGTTGAGTTAGTATCTCACTCTGAGGCTACCTAACAGTCTTCAGCAGTGTGCACATTATAGTATTATATAAAGTCTCAGACACAGCCTTAGAGCAGTATATGTGCACATAGCAATGCTTTATGACAGCAAATGATTCCTTAAGTGCTAATCTGAGGAGCTCAGCAGGTGAAATAAATCATCAATAGATCAATCAATCAGCAATAGATCATTAAAAGGCCAATGAGAGATTGGCCTTTTAATGAGGCAGACAATCAGACCTTAACATACACAAACAGTACTCATGGTTAAGGCCATGAGTTTGTTGTTTTTGTTTTGAGTCAAAGAGCCAGACAGAATAAATAACTGGACCCAGTACTAGGTGTTGTGAAAAGTTACTGTAACTGTAATCCAAATCTACCAAATCTGATGTCATCAAAGCTCAGACGGCTCATTTGTCAATAGCCTGTCAACTAAAGCAGTTCTTTATCAATCAGTCTGCATTTCTAAAAATTGATATTTGCATGGATTGACAGACAATGTTGACAGACAAATACATAAAGTCTCTTCATATTATTCCACAGAAAAAGTGACATTCTTACACCAACATATACATAATACATACATAAACATGCCACAAAGCTAGATGCACTGACGGCCTGTCACTGGAGGAGGGATTCAGAGAAGTTTGTGTGAGGTATTCTGGCTGTCACATGGCAAGAGAGAGTAACCTCCTATAACAACATTAAAATTACTTTTATATTTATACTTTAAACTTATACTTTTAGCTTCACAATGGTAAATAAACAATGTAAGAACAGCTACAACAATGGGAAAATTTTATTTCACAGAATGACTTAACGAGGGTCATCAGGAGCTGCAATCTTTTCCAGGCTGGGCTCCATGCCCCAGATCTCACGAGCATACTGGGCAATGGTTCGGTCACTGGAGAATTTTCCACAACCAGCAATGTTGTGGATGACCTTCTTGGTCCACTCTTTAGTGTTCTGTTTGGGAATAATAAAGATGATTGAGTTTTTACCCACAATGCTTAGTCAATTTCTGAACTGTTGTTTCTGTTTTGTGTAAAGCCCTTTACACAATGCATGCTAAATACTTCGTTCATCTACAGACACAGATTATCAAAAAAGCATCCTGATTCCATGTGTGTATACTGTACAAATTAAAAGCTTTGTAGAATGAATCCTTTTATTACCACATGTCTCTCACTAACAAAAGCAAGTAGTAAATCATGGTTCACTAATGTGATGTAAACTAAAGGCTATTGGCTATTTAAAAATAAACAAGCACTTCAATATTTCCTGTTCCAACTTTTTGTTTCAACAAAAAACATGTCAACATTAGATTATGTGTGTTGCAATATACCGGTATTGACAATAATAGTGATATTAATAACTACACATGTTAATAGTGATGTTAATACTACACATATGATATTATCATGAATAATTCAGTTCCAGTATCTAGTCTCATCTGGACTCTCCAACACAATAGTATTGTTACACTATAATATGATATGATATGATATATGAACGTAATAGTAACACTATTGTACCTATTTAACACTTTGCCAAACTCTTTCTGCCTTCCCACAATTGCATTTTGAATGTGATTCATTGGCCAGCATTATGATAGCATTACTGTTTATTTATAATATAATACTGCTGTGAATAGTGATATTACCATAAAAAACTGATACAGTGACAACCCTACATTCCAGAAAAAATTGTGTATTTAATAAAGTCAATACCAACCTTATAAAGAGAACTGACTTTGTCCTGACATTTAATGTAGTCCTCATAGTCCGCAAACACCTTGAACCTGCAACCATACCAGAATTGATCGTATACATGATCAGTATTAAACTCTGATTATATAAAAATGAAATTAAAGCCAATGATTTTTTTTTCTGACCTGTCATGGTACATCAGAATATTGACAATATCTTTAAACAGGTCAGGCTGTCCAGGACTGAAGAATCCAGAGGAGATCTGATCAATTACTTGCTTCAGCTCTGGAATTCGATTATAATAGTCCATTGCATCATATCTGGAAACAAGCCCATTAAAACTAAGTTATGCAGCACTGGATTTGATTTCCTCATTGTAGCCTTCACTACAATAAAATAGTAATACATTTTAATTTGTTTTGTCCTTTTTACACAGTGTTCCTATCCTATCGATATTTAAATTAATAACATTTAATAAAAATAACATCAACACAAGCAGATAACAATTAAATAAACATTCATAACTAAACTTGAAAACTAAACTGTAGACTGAAATTCCAATATTTTAGAAATAGTCTATACATTTATTTTGTATCTGTCTGTTACCCTTTTTTATCCATAGCTTCCACATCCTCCACTCTCATGCCAAAGATGAAAAGATTCTCCTCCCCTGCCTCTTCTGCCATCTCAACATTAGCCCCGTCCATGGTGCCAATGGTTAGAGCTCCATTTAGCATGAACTTCATGTTACCAGTTCCAGATGCTTCTGTTCCAGCAGTGGAGATCTGCTCGGACAGGTCAGCTGCAGGTATGACTGTGCAATGATGAGAGAAGGAAACCAGAAGAAGAATGAATGAAATTAACAAACAAATGAATAAATGAATGAATTGCATAAAACTGACAGTAGTCAGTTCACATAATAGCATCAGCTGAGAAGATTGCATCATACCTTTCTCAGCCAGTGTGACCCTGTAGTTCTCAAGGAAGATGACTTTCAGACGATCTCCCACCACACTATCATTATTTACCACTTCTCCAATTGCCGTGATCAGTTTGATGATCATCTTAGCTGTGTGATACCCAGGGGCAGCCTTGAAGTCATAATTTAACCATGTCACAATTATGGCACAATCAAGTAACACATTTATCAGTATACATGCTGGAATTGAATCCATGATGTTACCATTGTTAATAGCATGTTCTATAACTGAGCTACAGGAACGCTCTGCCAATTCTTACTCAGTGTCAATGAGAAAGATTAGATTGGTCAGTAAATCAGCCTCACCTTTCCTCCTATCATAATTGTTCTTGGAGTCCAGGCCTTGTTTGGCTCCTTCTTGATGCCTGACCAGAAAAAATACTAAATTGGTCTTGTTGTATGGAAAGTTTCTAAAACTAGGAGTAAATGTAGCTGGTTGCAGAGAAACTGTGAAGGATGTTTTTACTTACGGTTGTAGAGGGTGATTATGTGCAGACAGTTCATTAGTTGTCTTTTGTATTCATGGATCCTTTTTACTTGAACATCAAACATGGAGTTTGGGTTGATCTTCACCTTATATTGCTCTTCCAGATGCACCGCAAATTTCATCTTATTCTCCTAACAATGGCAAAGCAATATAAAATGTGATGCTCATCTTGCTCTTTTAAGATAAAAAAAGTAATATTTGTCTCACCTGTTTGACTTTTGCGATATCTCGAATTAATGCATCATCATCTAAAAACTTCAGGAGATTCTTCAGCTGACCCAGGTCACGGATGTAGTCCTCACCAATTCTCTAACAATTGACATCAGTCCATCACAAAATAAAACCATAAAACCAAAACGTCTTATCATCTTACCATACTTACTGAGATGTGCTTTTGCTGAATAGCACAAGTTTTCGTTCAACTTATGATTTGTTCAATTGAATTTGATATACAGTATTTTCTCTAAACTTGCTCAGCGTTGCTCTCTTGGTCCCCTATCTGTTGCCACCTGTATTAACTTAATGTTCCTTACCTCAGCAATGACTTCAGCCAGCCCAGGGTTACACATGACAAGCCAGCGACGGGGTGTGATGCCATTGGTCTTGTTCTGGAACTTCTGTGGGTCCACTTCATAGAAGTCCTTAAAACTGTTTATAAAATTTAGCGCCACCAAATAAGTCTTGATGTATGATTCATTCACTACGATCTTTGATTCATTCACCAAGGCTAAGATGGTGATATAAACCTTGTGATTATGAAAGGACAAGTTCTTATAATTAACCCTATATTTGAAATGATCTCAACTGATGTACATGTACTAATATATGACTGTAAATGTGAGGAGACATACACAGTGTCTTTGATGATGTTGGAGTGGATTTGTGCCACACCGTTAACTGCGTGAGAGCCAACAATGCAGAGATGAGCCATGTTGATCTTCTTCTGACCTCCCTCTTCAATCAAAGACATGCGTCTCAAACGGTCAAAATCACCAGGGTAGATTGCAGAGATACGCTAAGAATGAGATACGAGGCCAACATAAATAAAGTATGTGGGATTTTCCTTCCTACATGTGAAGCAGAGGGGACTGTTTTAATAACCTCACTTAAATTATATTCCATTGGGAGGAAATGCAGATACAGTCCTAATGCAGTGAGTCATGCAAATAAAAGTCAACTGAAATGCTGATTCCTAGACCTCCATGTGGCGACGGTTAATCTCGTAGATGATTTCCAGGTGGCGGGGCAGAAGGGTTTGGAACAGGTCGACAGGCCAGCGCTCCAGAGCTTCCGGCAGAACAGTGTGGTTAGTGTACGCACAGGTACGCACAGTGATGTCCCAAGCCTGAGAGAAAAGTTAGTCACAGAGAAAATAAGGCAGAGAAAAAGAACAAAGAACAGTAGATTGCATAAGACCAAAAGAGAAATACTATGTCATGTTCAGCATCCAAATGGATTAATAATCTTAATTCTGCAGTTTACATTTATATTTTACATTTGTGCATTTGGCAGACACTTTTATCGAAAGTGACTTACAACTAATTCAGTTCATATACAATTTGTCAGTATGTGTTCCCTGGGAATCAAACACACAACCTTTGAGCTGTTAACGCAATGATCTACCAATTGAGCTATAGGAACATTGTTAAGTTTAATAATGCTACAGTTTCACAGCTTGTCATTTTGAGTATAATGATTGTTCATGGCAGCAATTTCTACTCACCGTCTCCCAGGACAGTTTCTCGTCATCCACCAGAATTCTCATAAGCTCAGGGATCGCCATTGCCGGATGGGTGTCATTCAACTGAATTGCCACCTATATGAATAGAAGGAAGCTGTAATAACTTGTTCATATAAAAATGTGTAGGGTATATGGATTAGTGTATGGATTGTACATATTAGCACTCTGTCATACCTTATCTGGAAGTTTGGTTAGGTCCATCCGTACCACCTCAGTTGAGCCAAACTTTGAGGCTTTGAACCTGCGGATTATGTCCTGGAGAGTCGCGGCCACCACAAAATACTCCTGCTTGAGACGCAACTCTTTGCCCTCAAAGAACTGACACACACACATACACACACCGGATGATTTGTTGAAGTTTGCTTCTGTTTAATGTTAATGCAGTAGCAGAGAGTTGGACTCACATTGTCATTAGGGTAAAGTACACGAGAGATGTTCTCAGCCAGATTCTTGTCCAGCACAGCCTGAATGTAACCACCAACATTAACTGTTCGGAGGATAGAAAGTCTAAATTGATCACCTTTCATAAGAACTGTTATAAAACCTTTTCTAGGAAATTAATGCTAATGTAATATATATTTGCAACCATATTTACAGAATGATACATGATTCATAAAACATTACAAATAATACTCCAGAAAAAGACTTTTAATATGGCTGATGATTATTAATAGGCAGAAAGAATAATTAACTCACAGTCTTTGAGGTGGAATTCACATGGAGCTTTGGCAGACCATAGCCTCATGGTGTTAACAATGTTGTTTCTGTATCCTGGGACGGGTGTATCATAAGGGAGTGCAAGAACAACCTGTCAGCCAAAGAGGTACATATTCATCAGGGTAAATTTACAAATGTAGCTGTATGTATGTAATGTCTGTCTGTATGTAAACTGTATGTAAAAATACAGTAAGAATGTAGTTCATGAGTCTGTTTTATTTAACAAATTGGATGTAATGCTTCATCTCTATTGCACATTATCTTCTGATGTACACACTAATTCATATGTGGTTTGTGTGGTTATCTATTTTCTATTCTTTTCTATTTTCACACCTGTGTGTCCACCCATTTTACTCCATCTGGATGGTGCTCCACTCGACCATAAAAATGGACAGGACGCATGTATTCAGGACGGGCCTTTTCCCAAGGGTTACCATAGCGCAGCCAATCATCTGCCTCTTCCACCTGTCAGACTACGTCAATTACTACATTTTTTGAAAACCAGCATTTGCTGGTAACACAAAGATGGAAATGTAAGCTTGCAAGTCATCATAAACAAAGAAACTACACACTGTTTTTACCTGCCAGCCCTTAACAATTTTCTGATTAAAGATTCCAAACTCATAGCGGATTCCATAACCATAAGCTGCCAGCCCTAAGGTTGCCATGGAGTCAAGAAAGCAAGCTGCAAAAGAGCAATTGAAATGGATTACAATGCCAATCTACTTGTCTGTACTGGCCCTACGTTAATGTTATGAATGACAATAACATTAACATGAAAGTTAAAGAGACTGAGCTTACCTGCCAGTCGGCCAAGGCCTCCGTTGCCCAGGCCAGCATCCTCCTCCATGTCCTGAAGCTCCTCCATGTCCAGACCCAGCTAAGAGCAACAAGAACCAACAAAAGTCAGGTGGGACTGAATGAGGTTTGCAACCTCAGAACATATGTAAACATGACCTGAGACATATAAAAAAAATCATGCAATTATGCACAGTGCTGATATAGGAATTTTTTGATACATGTCCTAATGTATCACATTTAACAACAATGGGCAACACGTTATCATTCTTATACTGTAGAGTTTAAAACGACTCTAGGTCTGATCCATACATAATGATAATGATGATGATATTGTCTGATGATGACTTTACGCCTTGTACCTTTAACAAACATTTTGTAATATCTGTGCCTCTAGCACAACCAAACAGAGCTATTATATCCATGCGAGTCAGGCTGTTCATGCAAACAGATTACAGTCCTGACTGGCACCTTGTGACACAAAACTTCCTCTTCATCTTTACATGTTTTCTTCTCTTTGTACTGTGACGATACTAGGTAGAAGTGAAGAGTGGGAACACTTCCACTATTCGTTTTCTGTTCTACATAATTGATCTCACCTGATAGATGGCTTCATCACAGGCATTCTCCAAAGCTAAGTTTACCATGGTGTTCTGAAGGGTCCGCCCCATATAGAATTCCAGAGAGAGATAATACACACGCTAAAGGTGGACACAAACGAGAGAGAAAGGTAAAGAAAAGCAAAGGGAATGAGAGTAAATAGAAGCGGTAAAGGGGGAGAAAATATTATATAATCATCACAAATATTATAAATAATATAATATAATATATTCAACTTTCAGAATCATTTCCCTTATAAAACAGATTTTCTGTAATCCAATAGCAGAGCACCATTTAGAGAAACACTCATAAACACTGAAGTCTTAAAAGTCCCTGGTGACAAAAGCTATTGTGACAGCTGCACAACCGAACTGATCTGTATTCTGTGAGCCCTCACTGACCACCACTGCGTACCTTCAGTCAATGGGGGTTGCAGTTACATGAAGACCTTACTAGTTTACACCAGCCAGTAATGTTTTAGTCTCATGTCTATAAAAGATTATAAAGTTAAGGGCAAAGAATGTGTATGTTTGTGTGCTGTGTCTCTGAGATGTTCTTTATGTATACATAGCTGCGCTAGTACTCTGTGTTAAAGGTTAGACACTCTGTCAGGATTACAGCCATTTGGAAAGTGCAAAGACAACTCAAAATCAGTAACATAACTATTACAATGTATTTTTTTTTGACTTATTTATACTACCAAGTAATTTTATATGGCGTCGTTACTAGATGAGTTAGCATCGAATCAATAGATATTATTCTACCTTTAAACTTAAATTTCACAAAAGTATACATTTTATTAGGTCAAAAACAGCTTACACAATTAAGGCTTGTTTTTTTAATAAAAAACACGAATGCGCCGAGTCTTTTAAATTATGCATAATAAAAATTCCAGTGTATTACTTGTTTGAACATTACTAGTCTGAGTACATAGTTACAATAGCAGGATATATGCTGGTAAGTCGAACTCGCCTCAACAATCACATATAACAGTGTAACCTGTTGATATACTTGTCAAAGGCACATAGCAAAATCCTTCCTGTTCGGGTAAAGTCATTCGTGGGACCTTTAATTTAAGGGATGAACGGACATGCTGACATCAAACATGGCGATTATGTAATTCATGGAAATAAGATTAGCCATCATCAACCGAAGCGCGAACGCTGAGCGACACTTCTTTCTGCTTTACGCAATCAACAAATATTGAGATACTGCTTTTTCAAATATATTTATTTTCGATGTTGCCGCTATTGCTGCGCAACAATTTGTTCCTGGTTGCGATCCTGCCCCTCCTCCCTTTGCCCATCTGTCAGTGGCGTACGTGCGGCCCCGGACTATGAGATGAAACTGCGGCATTTGGGTTTCTTACTTTCGGGTCTTTCTCGTAGTAATGCTGCTGCGTCCGGATCCATCTTCCCACCAAATGGTCACGGACGGTGTGCGCCAGGGCGGAGTAGTAGTCGCGCTTGGTTGCAACATTTCGATCCTTCACCAGAGTGAAGTGAAGATGTCGATTAAAATTAGTCTTGAGGTCGGCGACGTTTTCAACGCCGGCGAGTCCTCGCACGGAAATTTGCTTCCTCTTTTCTTGGTCCGTCAGGGGCTTGGACATATTGTAGACTGTATAACACTAGCTTTCGTGCACCAAGGATATTAGCCTACGTGATGCCGGCTGCGTGTACGGCGACGCGCGTCACCGTGGTTTGCAGATGCTCAGGGTTAAGCCCGCTCATCGGCGGCGCGCTCAACCTCTATATATAAACATGGCCACTATGTATTTCACAGGCTGGCCAGATCATAATAAATGTAGGCTACTTGTCTAATGATGTTACAAATAGCACAAGCATTCACAAGACAGTTGGACCTAAAAGAAGACAAATTATCATTAAAGGTTTGAGGGTGCCAGCCTCACATTGTGTGCTCATAAAATAATGCTCTCTAATAATCATACAAGTTTAAATTAAAGCTTATATACCTACTAGAAATGTTGTATGCACATACAGAAAACATATCTTTGCACAAAGGCTATCAGTGATCAAAAATGTATGCTGTCTAGAAATGACATGAACATTGCTCTGAACGTTAGCCCAACAACAAACCATAAGGACTGACAGATTTGTCAACTCAATCTGATGCCATGCCAATTTTTATTTAGTTGAATGCTTCATTACAAAAATACTGAAATACATTTGGTGGAAGGCAATGGAGAATTAACTTACAATTTAGTTAAATATAATGGTGGGGTACAATACAAGCACAAAAATAGTAAGCTAATCACCTATTCTATGCCTTAACAGCAATTTTTCTTATAGTTTGCAGCAACAAATGTTAAAAGTTTTGGTTAATAGCATAATGGTTGTTTCTATCTGTTGGAATGTTGCTAAATGAGCATATGTAGATGTAACTTCACTTTTTACTGGAGTGCAAAGAAAACAAGAAAAAAACAGGCTGGCAGAAACAAAATAAATCAAAACACATTCCCTGCACATCAATATTTTAACAGTGTCAACAAATATTCTACCAAAGAGTTAAATATTACAGTTAAAAATCATCAACAATTGAAGCAAATTTACACATTCTAAACACCTACTGCCCAAACAGGAAAAGATGCAAAATATCTGAACCAAGGGCAAGCACAAAAGTAAAAAGAAAAAAAACAACAACAACACATCAAGCTGTTAAATGAACAGAACTAAGTATAGTCCTGTGGTTTATGCATACATTTTCTTAAGCATCACTGCAGGCTTAGTGGTCCAGAAAGACTACACAGCATCTTTAACTTTGGGGTGGAGGTGGTGGAGGTGCAGGGGGCATTCCATAAGGTGGCATTCCAGGAATTCCCATCATGGTTACAAAGTTAGGGTCCATGGGTGGCGGTGGGGGAGGGGGTGCATACATCATGCCTGCTGAGCCAGGTGGAGGGGGTGGTGGAGGAGGTGGGGCACCAGGAGGAAGTGGAGGTTGGACCCCAGGTGGAGGGGGCACCATAGAAGGGGTGCCCATAGGTGGGGGGGGCTGAGTGGCTGAGGCAGCTGTTTGCTGAGGCTGTTGCCAGGGCGGTAGGTTTCCCGTGGCAGGAGTAGATGTGGTGGTTGTATCTGTAAGAGAATGAAGAGGAAAAAAATTGACCACTACACTGCAATACTGTTCTTTGACTTGAATCTTGTCTTTGGAAAAAAGTGACAATAAATGAAATGTGTACAACTATTGTGATAACTTACTCTGTTGCCATGGCAGCGGAGCACTGGTTGCCATGCTGCTGGTGGGTGGTGGGGGTGGGGCTTGCTGCTGCCATGGTGGAAGAGATCCTGAAGGTGGTGGTGGCTGGTTGTTGGGGGGAGGTGGAGGTGGGGGCATCATACCCATAGGTGGAGGTAATAAACCTAAACACCCAAAAATGGGCAGAAAATTTATACATTTCTGAATGTACATAATTATTCCCAAAAAAGATGCCAAAGCTGGACTTCTGGGGAAATTCTGCAATATCACCCAAAGCAGTTTTCCTCCAATAAATATCTAATTTCACACTTGCAAACATCCTTTCAGGCAAAGGTTTCATTACATTTTAAGCAAGTATTGTAGCATTGAAACTTTGTCACAATATAATTTACACTCACCCATAGGGTGTCCAGGCGGTGCTGGGCCTTGGCCCATTGGAGGAGGTGGTGGCTGCATCCAGGGTGGGGGCATTCCATTGGGATTTGGTGGCATTGGAGGACCACCCATATTTGGCATAGGTGGAGGAAAATTATGCGGGCCACCAGGACCCCCATGCATGCCATGGAAATTCCTGTTATCAGTAGGGCCTGAATTCATCCAAGGAGGACGATTCTGGAATGTTTGAGAGAGAGCCATTTTAAAATTACACAGACAAATGATGAATAAATAACATTTAATATAGAAAAAAGTCAATTTCTTCAGCAATTCAACCTCAAAAAGTCAAAAATGTCTTGTTCTGGATTTTTGATACCTGTGGTGGCTGGCTGTTGGTGGGTCCTGCTGGACGAGGTCCACTGGGGGGAGGGTTGCTGTGGCCCGCACTAGAGGCAGGTACTGGAGCCTCACCTAGCTCTGCCATGAGGGAAAGGTACTCTTTATCCATGCGTGCCTTATCCTGAGCAGACTGGGGTGGCTCACCTGCCCGTGGAGCAAAAGAACTGCATAGAGAAAAGAATGTTAAACTTAGTGCAGCTGTGAAATACACCAAAACTACAGTGCTGCTGAGTCCTGTATGATAAACTACTTCATCCGTAAATTGCTTGGAATAAAAGTGACTAAATGTAAACCACTAAACAGTGAAAACACTAGCTGTCAGTGGTAAGTGTGGAGACCAGCAGACTGCTAATGGATGGGGTTACCTTGTAAACTTGCAGTCTGAGGAGATGTGACCTGCTCCTCCACACTTTGTGCAGACAGTTGTGTTTGTGATGCTGCGAGGCTCAGTGCTCTGCCATGGACGCAAGATCCTGAAATAGACAGTAACATGAGTATCAAGTACATCCACAGCATCTTCTTTCATGATACTCTCAGAAGAGGGTCCAAAAAAACATGCATGAAGTCTCTCACCTGTTGTCATCCTCTCTTAGAGTACCATTAAGTCGTGCCAGTTCCCTCAGCTGCATCTTTCTCAGGTCATTCTGGTCCTCAGGGGTCTCAATGCCTTGCTTCAGGATGTTCCGGATCTGGCACAAACACAGAAATAAAATGGTTACTGATACCGCTTTTAATATGACTGACACTGACTAGACAGGTGTTGTAAAAGCTGCCACAATTACAAGCTGACAATTTGCTTTTAAAGTAGCAAGTAGGGCACATGTTGAGGTTATCATTGGAAGCATTTCTAAATCTGTTTTAGTGACAAATTTTAATGACTAGTCTTCAAAGATGAGCAGGTCTGAAGATGACTCACCTGGTCTACCGCCTTCTTGACATTCTCCATGGTGTTTGCTGTGACTAATGCATGAAGAGGTTCATCCTCCCCTGGAAGCATCTGCCCGTCCTTGCGGCCCACTTTCCCTTCCTTTACTGAGCCTTTCCCACGGATCATGATCTTAGCACAGCACTCTTTCTCAATATTCTTCAGGGTGTTGCCACTGAAGAAAAACATACAAGTTTCAGTTCTAGTTGTCCAAATAAGACAGATATAAAGAAAAAAAAAACTCACCGTGGCCCAATCAAAAGTCCAACAAAGTTGATCTCTGGATATTCGTCTTGAGGAATCATCACTTTATCACTGACCCGTGTGGCTGGTGGTCTGAGATAAAATACAGATATAAGAAGGAAAAGTAAATAAAAGGCCAGAGAGAAGATAAAACTGAAATTTGTTTGAAATTTGTAAAAACCATTGAAATTTATTTGTTAAAGCCATACTTGTAGTCAGCCGGGGGTTTGAATTCAGGGTTGAGTCCTACCATCTCAGTAATAAAAGAATGTCTCTCTTCCTCTACTTTCTTTCTTGTGCGATATTCACGTGTGTTTAGCCTCTTCCCCTCGCTGTTGTAAATGGGCTCTGGAGAAGGGGACCTGTTAAGAGGGTAGGAAAAACAGAATGGTACAAGCCAAACAGTCAAAATCATAAATTAGAACAATTGTGTTAAACATTCATAGGTTTGCCTAATCTTGAAAGATACTCATTTGGCTTCTACTCTGCGGCCATTTAAAAAGTGCATGGGAAGCCCCAGAGTGCTTGCCTTCTCACAGGAAAGATTTAATAAAAAAGCCCACTAGGACCAAAGGAAAGAAAACCTCAGAGGCATAGAGCTTGGACATCAGAAACTGGAAAACACTTGTCAGTGGCCACTGGATTTTAAAATGTTGGTAAAATGTGTTTTGATATTATCTAGGACTTAAAAAAATAGACAAATATTAGAAACAAATGGGGCAACCAACACACTTAAATTGCGTCTGTTCTTGTACACTGATCTAAATCTTCACACTCTGAGAATTCCAATTGTTACCATTCCATTAGATGGTGCTGAAAACCTGTTATATGGCACAATGAGGCTCTGTGCTTGAAAAAAGTTACGAAATGGGGAATTTGTTAGAGAAATGAATTTTAAATTGTTAACTTTCAACAGCTCTCAAAGAGAGCCACACAAGTGTGACAGGTTCATGAGAGGCAACTCGTAGAGGAGTGGGGGAAAGAGGAAAGTGGGGAGGCAGAGGGAAGAACTTTCTGATGGTTTTCTTTTGGTTTGATAGCTCCAGCGCAGACAACCTGAAGCACCCCCAGCTTCGTTTTGCAAGGTGGGAGTTGATGAGTGATCATTCCTAAATCCTGGAGTGGATAGACCTTTAAGAAGAACCTTTTTAGAGCTGGCGCTGCAAAAATTTAGGTTTAACAACAATAGGTTCTTTGGCAGAATCTTGATCTTACTGTTGCAAGGGCTGTGATTACTAGAAAAACACTCTCACGTCATGAACATGACATTTCCTGCTAGGCTGAATGCTTATGAAGTCTATGTGTGGCCAAGGTGATCAGTGTTAAGGTTATAGTTATACCAGAAAGAAATATGTCAGAGGAGTCTCCTCCGAGCGGTCTTCCAGTGCGGAAATCTGGAATACTGTGGAAATTCCTGGACAAAAATGGTGGTAGCCCCATTATGGAAAACCATTATTGACCAGCCAATCAACCAACAATGCAGATGTAGAATTAAGGACCCGGTTATATCTGTCAACACTGCATTTTTGAGGTTAGCAAGAAGGGGATTCCATTAAAAATATAATCCAATGAAAAACAAAATACCTTTAAAACACCTGACAAATTAATACTAGCATCTTGGACTACATAAACTACACTGGACAAAAAAATACAATAAAATTGCTACACAAGGCTTTATAATGTTATATAAACGTTTGAAAAACATGAATGCATTAACATCTGCAAAACAGTCCAGAATAAAATTCACATCAAGCAAGACGTGTTTTAAAATTTAAACACTATCAACAAGGTGCATGATTCCTTATTGCCATTTCATTGACAACTCTATTGGTAAATCTAAAAGACAGTCACTAGAGCTATCCTTCATATCTGATAGTCTATACTTTAGTGCTGTGTATTATCAATAATTAAGTCCTGTTCACACAGAATGCAAGACAAACTGCATCGGAAAGGTTACTCATACTAACTGTGAATTAATATTCACTGGGCTGAATGACAATCAATGTCTCTCAAGGTTCTCATCCAGAACAAGCAAGCTCATTGACAACAATAACCCTATTGAGACTTTATTTTGGAATCATTTATTGTATGCAAAACTAGTAAGGGCACTAATGCAGAAAAATCATCATTGGTGCCTGCTAAAATTATTAAAAGATTACTAAGGTTGCTGGAACTGTGGAAAATAAAAGCATCTAATGCTGCTGAATTAGATTTCCACTTTGTTGGTATAAAGCTTTAAAACAGCTTTTGTAACTTTTAAATGTTGCACCCAGTGAGAACAGGACTACAGGATTTCAAATTTATTTATATTCTATGTGAACAGGCCTTTAGTCTTAGGTGCATTATGAGCTGCAATAAACTGACTGTAATCTATTTTTAATTTCAGAGTGC
The DNA here is from genome assembly GCA_036877525.1 of Chromobotia macracanthus. NCBI lineage: Eukaryota > Metazoa > Chordata > Actinopteri > Cypriniformes > Botiidae > Chromobotia > Chromobotia macracanthus. The sequence continues at coordinate 9,405,766 of JAZGTH010000016.1, forward strand.
TTTGTATTTGCTAATGCACCAGTTACCTGGCAGCACTAAACAAATGGAAATCTGATCTTGGATGACCATATACTACCCTATGAGGCTTTGGCCATATCTTTGCTTCTCTATACATAACAGAACCAACAGTTCTAAAATTTTACCAGGCTTTTGAAAAAAAGGATTAGATAGAAACCCAATTTTACTGTAATCAAGGTATAGATTTTATAACTTATTTATTTAGGAGCAAGATATTAGGACTTACCCCTTGCTTTAACAATCACTCGTAAGGCTACCTGTTTCACAAACTGGCCTCATTTACACATTGAAAAGGTAAAGAAAATGTTACTGTTGGTGGGTTTAAATCGTTATTCCGACCTGTCCTCAGGGTTAACAGGGATTCCCAGGTCTCCTGTACGCAGTTTACGTGTCAGGTCTTCAATCTGCAGTTGGACTGGAAGAAATCAGGTTAGGAAAGAAAAAACAAGGATGGAGAGAAATGTGGTTAACAGCTAAAACCCACAAAAGCAGAAAAACTATACTGAAAATTAACTACTGTATAATTAATGTCACTAAGGTTAAACAATGGAGAAACAAGTACATTAATGTCAGGTCACTAAGAATCAAGGTCAACTTAAGACATCCTCTGAAATAAATGTTTAGATTTACTAAAATCCCATTTAATTCTTGAAAACACATGTATGCTTGAGTTTAACAGTACTGATATGAACCCACACAGATTTCAAAAAAAAAATTTAAACGCAGGGCTAACTCCATATCCAGAAACCTAGAGGGATTTCAGTAAATCACCATTTTAAAGGAAAAGGTTCATTGCAACAAGCATTTGATTTTTTTGCCACCTACTTGAAGAAAATACTTTGACAATGCCTGCATATTATATAATTTGCTAATACATAAATCAATTATAATTGCCATCCACAGTGAAATTGATAGTTATTTAGAGGATAATACCAGTTTAATTCAAGACATTTAGGACAAGAAAGTTTTAAAGTAAGTTTTTTAGCACTTTCAAATGAGCATTACTGTTTCATTACTGCCGTTTCTTTGTCTTGTCCAAGAGCAAAAACAAGGAAAAAGGAAATGTGTAATTTAAAAAGGCCAACAAAACGTGAACATTTGCATACTGGGTATGAGTGACCACTAATAAGAAACTTCAATCAACACTAACACTCATCAATAACAGAATCAGTTATTGAAAGGTCACAACAGCCACTTACCGTGTCACCAATAACAATTATAAATTGAACTAAAATCCAGTATTTAGAAATTAGATTAACCAATTACTGAATTTTTGCATGCAATGGGTCAAAAGACTACATTAGGCCTCAAGCCACATCAACCAAATCAGCCTGTATAAACCTGTAAGAAACCAAGGTTTTTCATCACTCATGAAGCATTTAATGAGGTTTAAACATGCATTTCTCTATTACATGCTGAAAAGAAAAGCAGACCCCAAAAGTCATGTTGTCTAAAAGGTACAGGATGATGGTAGGTAAGAGACACAGTGTGTCAGTATAGTCTTCAAGTCACATTAGCTTTAAACACACTACACCACATGCCATCGCAAAACAAGTGTCTGACAGCAATGATAAAGCAATTTACTACACAATGCTTTTAGACACTGGAGACATAGACAACTTTCACAATTCAATGTTGGGCCTGCAATGCTTGGTGACCATATTTTACTTATAACATTTTGCATTGGAAACATGAGCATTGATGGTGTCCTGCAGCTGGATACAGTTCACAGCAAGCAGCAACATCAGAAAAACACTGTGGGTTCTTGCTAATGGACCTCAAATGGAATGCAAACACTGACAGTGCTATTATCACCTTAGTACTTCCAAGATGAAGAAAACTGTCCTCACATTGCACAACAATAGAGTTAGTACATTCAGTGACTTCAGGCAAAGTGCTGAATTTCAATGAAATGGCTGTCTCCACATGTAACAGAATCTCTATATGATCCCTAGAAACATACAGAAATGGCGATATTGCAACTTTCTAAATTCTATATGCATAGTCACTGGAATTACAATGCAAACGTCCAAAAGATTAACCCGTTGAGGGGCACTCAGCAATTCTGCTATGTTGTGCTGACACTTAACAGCATAATTAGAGCATCACTAAAAAGCAGGACCAGACAGAATCTGTGAAATTTTTGCCATCTATGCTGAACTTTTGAAAAAATCTGCAGAATTCTGCGGAGTTGTTTTAAATATGTTTAAAAAAAGCTGAGAGTATTCTATTTAATTAGCATTAAATTAAAATAGTTGAAATTGTTTCTATTAACCAATTTAAAGGAAAAACTTTAACAGAGCTTATAGAGTCTTATTATTTCATCATATTCTTTTAAACTACCCCCCAAAAAAAGTCCCCAAAAGTCCTTGAAAGGCTAATTAATACAGATCTCTGTTAAATGTATTTAACTGCAGTTGACTGCAGGTTTCATTCAGTTCATCTACTGAAAAAGAAAGCTACTGAGAAGTTGTCATTAATTGATGCTATAGAGAGACTGTCATTAAACTCCTGAATACACCAAATAAGTACCAAGTTAAATTAAACAAACAGACAATGTGCACATCAAGATCATACAATTATATTTTGTACCTAAAGTTAGATTATTTAGAATATTATTGTTTATATAGATATATTATAGCAAATAGAAACACCAGTACAACTTATATGCTGTCGTCATGAATTTCTCATGTATTATAAGGCTTTTATATCATTTTGAAAATGCAGTGTAAAACTCGCCTCTTTTTTGTGGCAAACATATCAGAAAAAAAATTCAGTGCTGTCTGTCACCTCTGGTAACAACAAAGACGTTTTCGTAACTCATCCGCGGTATGTTTTATTTCAAATAAGACATTTCAAATATCTGACAGGCTATTAATTGTTAGCGTTTGCTTTCATTAGAATAGCGTAACGACAAACAGCACAGCCTACCTTCTCACAAACACTTGCAGCTGTGTTTACTTGTCAATGACGGGAAGTTTTCTGCTGATATCTGCGGGCACGAATTCCGTGCAGGCCTGCTCAAAAGCAAAGGTTTGCAGTCACCTTTGCCATTGTAGAAATGTGCTACACACACTCACCTATGTATAATTTGTTATCTTATGTGTACAAGAATTTACTATCTTGTAAAAATAAGTAAAAATTAGTAGTATTAATTTATGCCCAAAACGTTAAAAAAAATACTGACCAAGTCAAACTAATGAAATTCAGCAATCACATCCTGCATGTGATGTGCAAACTGTGAGGTTTTTGGTTTATAAGTATTCTACAACTTCATAACAGTAAGATTCATTACACACAGTACAGTAAGTGTAAATGTAGATATTCACCTATATAAGCTCGTTCCTGGTCGCGAGTCAGCCCAGGAGGGATAACGGTGGGCATGCCCGGGATAACGGTTTTCTGATCAGGGGTCTCGCTGCTCCATCGGCTCCTTTTCCGCTTCTTTTGTCCAAAATCTAATAGGGAAGAGTTATACGCAAGGTGTCAGCAGCCCATTTAATGCAGAGAGCACCACGCATTGTTCACGCTAGTACGAAAAACAGTACAATTATTCTACAAAACGCCTCTGAAGTCACGTATTGCCTTCAGGTGATATAACTGTATTGCACACGTTGCAGCGGTTTCTTATGTAATACTAGTGACAAGACCATAAATGTAAGTTTAATGTAAGTTAAATTAAAACCACAACTATGAAAGGCCAGGCCTTTTGGTCATTAACAACTGTCACTGCTACACTTAGGACCCATTCTCGTTCTTTACCTCCGCCTCCCGCCTGTGTCTGTAGACCTCCTATCGGGTTTGAGAGCGCAGAACTCACGGCTCCGGGAAACTGGGGGAAGCCGGGGTTTGACAGCTGCGGCTGCTGAAAGTTTTGCATCGGGAAAGACACTGTAGGACCAGGTGGAGCCATTAAGCCCGCGCCGGGACCGGAGTCGAAGCCTCGCTTTGCGCCGATACTCGGGTGTAACTTCCCCAGCGGGGTTGCGTTAGCTCCCGTTGCCATTTCTAGGCGTAAGAGACTTGTCTTGTGTCTATCGCCTTTTTAGATAACTATTACAAACATATATCGGCTCGCATGCAACCTTCTTCTGTCATCTGCTAGTTAAAATGGCGTCTGCTGAGATTGACAAAGACGGTTTGACGTCACGTTAGAGCTGCCTGATTGGCTACATGCCACAACGTGCTATTTACTACGTACAGCCTTTGTCATTGGAGTGTTTGGGGTGTGTCGTAGTTCCCACAATAAAATCATGGTGATCTCTTATTGGTTATTCCAGTGTTCATTCAACAAACCAGACACACCCTCGAGCAGGAAAGTTGACTTTTTTCTATTGCTTATTGCACACGCTTTACACAAAATGTCATAAGACCAAACATTTATTTATTAAGCAGTGTATGAGTAGTTTAAGGGATCTCAGAATCTGAATTTATCTTTACAAATTTTTATGTATTCCGTTTATCCGTTTTTCATGCATTAATTTCTATTTATTATTCCTGTTATTCTGCATTACTTTCATTAATGTTGTTTAATCTCATGTTGTCTGCAAATAAAGATAAGGGAATGGTCTTCATCTCAAGGTTTTTAAAAGTGTCACGGGAGAATGTCATTTTTCACTGTCTCTGGTATAATAATATAAATGGTATAATTGAACTTGTGCTAGTCAGACAAAGATTATTCAGTAAACTCTGCTCATTTTATTCCATCATCACTTTGCCTCCTGCCTGCTGTTTTTCCCCCTCCATCTCTGAATCTGTTAAAGTGATAACTCACAGAGCTTCACTATCTTTTAGTAATGAACAAAATCATTTCCCTAAAGGAGTCCAGTGAGACCTAGTGAACTGGACCTAAACCGTGGTTCTGTTTGGATCTACCAAGTTAAAAAAATAATTTGTGTACATTTTAATGAGTTTACATTTGATATGCAAATTAACCAATATCTGCATTAAACCATATTCAGAGTATTATATATTTAGAAGAAAATAGTTCAAGGAAAGTTGTTTTATTAAGAATTTAACAGATCTTTTTAACTGATTCGCACATCAAGAACATTAATTCCAAAGTCAAATAGCTAAATCAACTTTTCTAATAGAAAAGCTGGTTAACTAAACTTAACATTAAATCATGATGTATGCCACATCAGGTCGAGGGCATACAGCTGGAATCAAAATTGAATTAAAATTATCTGCACAAGCTTTGCAGCCTGCTCATCACCATTGGTATTCTTGGTCTTTTAATTTTAAAAATGTATAATTCAAGTTAAAATTAGTTAAAAGGGTGCCAAAGACCACAAGCAAATGCAAGCACAATCTGTACAATTCAATGATCTCTACAAAAAAAATGTTTAATACCTCCAACTATTAATAATGAAAATAAACTATTTACAGGTATCTGTACTGAAAATCCCAGAGCTACATTTGCTAAGAGAATGAACATAGTTCAGTGAAGAGGTGAGCCATCTGTTACTATCCTTGAGTCAGCCAAACCTGAATGCACCATTAAATGCATCATACATATATTATGATCGATGAGTAACCAAGAAACACCTGCAAAGAGAAAATACCATCATCACATTTTCAGCCAGTTATTGGTTCTGTGGACTTAAATGTATCCATATTGCCAAGATGCCAACGTTGTTAAAAGACCCTTTATAGGTAACAGAAAGTACAGTTAAATGTTTGACTAATCTGCAAATTGCCAATCAACATTGTCCTGAGCCTTTGCTATTATTTATGAACAAATGCGACCAGTAACATAAACACCTTCTGAGGTTCTCTACATTTAGCGGAACCATAATTTAAAGGGCAAGAGAAAGTACAGACCATTAAGACACCAAAAACTGTAAGTACTTTAAAGTAATTTCGCTCATAGCCATTACTTTAATCCAATTTTGCTCTCACCATTTGTAATTCTAAAATGATCTCACCTGAATGAGTACAGTTTATAGGTTAGTAAGCATATCGAGCCTGCTCGGCATATGGATCCCGCGGTATGTTGTACCCAGAATTCCTGGGAAGTGAAGAGACGCGCGGAGAGGGGAGAGGCGAGTTTGCTCATAAGCGTATCCCTCCGCTTCTAGGGGGAACTGATGTTCCCGACATTAAGTTTTGTAGATGTCTTTGGCAGGGGCGTCGCTAGGCCGTAAATTTCTGCTTTTTCACCTCTAAAAATGTTGCGATTAGCCCCATAAACTGTGCATGATTTGTGATCGCCTCAGTCCCCTTTAAATTTAATATAAAAACAGCGGGCACTATCGTCGAGCGGACTCAGAACAGAAGCAGGTGACAAAGGTGTGTGTTTATAGATGGATTGTTATAATATCTGCATCTGTTTAGTTCTTTGCCATAAATACAGTTTAGAAAAATGTTATGGGGGAGAAATCGGTTTTCCATCTGGTTATATAAAGGCTGCGATTGGACTACCTGGGATGCGTCATTGCTAGGTATGCGTCACTGCTAATATGTTTATTGTAATAAAACATACTACAATACATTGGGGGCTGAGCCACCCTAAAACGAAACTCCTAGAATCGCCCCTGGTCTTGGGTTTCCCCTTGCTCAGCTCTATGTTCGTTGCCAAACCATTTAGCACGTAATGGTGACGGTTTCGAATAGCTTCATCTGCCTCTGTTTCGTCATTCATGTGCACAGAGCCCACGTTTTTTTAACTATGTCACACTCGGAGATCTTACCATGCTGAAAAAAGAGAGCGTATATCTCATCCGTTGTTGTTTTCGGCGAGAGGTTCCCAACGAATATTGTCACCATTTTACTAATGCAATTTCAACTTCTAGGCCCAGTTTGTTACTACATGGCATGTAGTTATAAGAATATTAAGTCAACGAGGCAGACATACAAAACTTTTGTATACCGTTATATTAGGCTGTAGAAAACACTCATTACACAAAACACTGATGGGTGTGCTTCCAGGGTTATTGCAAAAGACGACAGTGAGTAGACGCGCCATTGGCTGGGCACTGATTTATGAGCTGCGTGGAATATTTAAATGTACAGTACTAATACAACAAACCAGGCTTTTTAACCAAATAATGCAAATAATTTATATGCATGGTTTATCAGAGCTGGCACATAGCCCTGCAACAACTAGCTAATGACACATGCATTTACGATACATCCTGTGAGATCCATACTACGCGATAAGCTGTATGTTCTGGGACATTGCAATATTTTAAAATTCTATGTATACCCAACATGATCACGTGACTTAGATCCTTTTTGAATAGTTTACTAGTGTAAGGTTTAAAAAAAAACAGACATTTTGTCACCAATATAGTAATTTATTACAAAACAAAACACACTCCTGACTTCTGTAAGAAATACAAAACGTACAGAAAATAAGTTTTATAAACATTCTCAGATCTTCCCAAGGCAATAACTGCCAGCAGCCTCAAAATGTGAATAAAGCCCTGAGTGAGAGTTGTTCAGCATATTTTTAACCAAATTTTAACTACTCTCATTTACAGTCCATTTTTCCATCTTCAAACAACAAGGGTCCCTCTTACAATTAAAGATCTCCAGCAATAAACAGTCATTGGTGAGTACAGAATAAAACGTTTCCATCCAAAAGCAGACCGAGTATGGAATGTTAACCTGTTACATCAACTTCCCAAGAATTTTACCTTCTATATTAAATCTTTAAGGAATAATACATCAGTCAAGGGGTAAGAAAAAATAATTTAGCCAAACTCCCAAATCTTGTATGTACACAAAACGAAAACTCATAGAGTAACAAGCTCTCAAAACCCATAAACTAAACCACTATTTTTTATTTTAAACTTCACAGATGACTGGAAATGACTTCATGGGAAAGGAAAAATTAAACTGTAGTATATGTAAAATAATCATGACATAGCTAGTAAGCGTTGTGATCAATGTCTTTTTAATTCTACATCTTGAAAATCAAAATCTCTTGAGCCTTTTTTGATAAAGGGATGGTTGTATCACTTGAAAACACCTAAGAGAAAAACAAATATTTGGTGAAACATTTGATGGGCAAATAACAAGCATTTAAAATGGCACTTTCTGACCTGAGTAAAGTGGCTGCTCTTACAACTGTCTGTACTCGAAAATGTTTACTGCATTGCTCTGATCCATGGACTGAAATTCTTTTGTCAGAACACATCATTTTGCTTTGAACAGGGTCACGCTGACAATTCATCTGGGTCATCAGTGTTAGCTACCCGCAATCACTCACCTTAGCATTTGTGTGCCTTATATGTATATTGATTATGTATATTGAACCCACTCGGTGAGGTTGTCCCTGGCTCACAGACCAGTGAAAGTCATGACTGCCCATGCGTTTGATTGGGCTACGGTCTCGTGAGAAGTATGACGATTGCATGGGAGGCAGAGGCACCAGAGGGCATCACTCATAGGGATTAAGGATGGGGGGAGCCAACCAGGCAAGCCAGATACTTCTCATAGTAATCGATGCTTCGATAGTGTTCTCTATCATATATGGGAGACCTCTCTGTGTAGGCACTCAGTGGCCTGCTGGGATACCGAGCATCTGCACAATACTCCCCATAGCGAGGACAAAGAGAGGACCTCCAGGGACACTCATGCCATAATTTGCCCCTCTATTGCCAACAAATCCCCCCATGTTTCCACCAGATACCATTCTGGCCACATCTGCAATCTTTGGACCAATGACCATGCTCCAGACAGACATAACAGCCAGTTTGGTCTCCCATGCCTGGCGCTGTATGGAGACGACTTGTGGATAGTTGTACTTTGATCAACTTGCCTTGTGGGAGGAAGAGAACATACGCAAGACAATGTAAAATGTTCCTCCACTCATGCCACGTATTACAGAGAATAACTGTATGACGACAGCCGCAGTGCACTTACATATGATCTGCATGAAATACTTACTAATCACCTAATGTCTAGTAGTAAAACTTGTAGCGAAAACAGTCACACACACTTAGTAAATTATGTACAATTTAGCCTTAATGCACAGTGAAACTCCCCTATTGTCTATTGGCATTTTTATAATATTGTTTCTATTTACCAATTACAAACTGAAAAAAGGGGTAGTATATTCTCTCAATACAAAAATGTTCTACATTAATACACATAACTCCCAAACCTTGTTTGAACACAAAACGAAAACTCACAGACCTCACAGAGTAACAAGTTGTCCTTCCTGTTGAACGTACCCAATAAATACAACACAAGCCATTTGACAAGCGTATTTGAGTAGATGTAAACCTCAGATCTGAGAATCACCTACAGCAGATATGAAAAATTTGAATGTTGAATTTTATTTTTTTTTTACCAGTAAAGCATTTTGCAGCATTAGGTTTAATTACAGATGTCACTCCTCCATATACACAACGTTTACATATGATCACCCAAAAAAAGAGAGATTTACTATTATTTAATAAAAGGAGTTTTAACAGGAGTTTGGTTTTGCTGTGGTGGTTTTAACAGCCTCAAAGAAAGACCAACCATAATCACAAACTATACTAACACCATACTACTGTTTATGTAGCACACTGTTGCATTTTTTTAAAGATGTCATGATGCAAACATCTGTCATGGCAAATTAGGAAAATATCTAAAGTATGTTGAATAAAGGTATATTAACAAATATAAATTAAAGCTTAAGCTTTTTAAAAGTTGTCATGAATGCAAACACCCATCATGACAAATTAAGAAAATATCTACAGTACTGAGTAGAACTGTTTCAGAACTTCTTTAGTTGACGAAGGAAGTACAATCTCTGCTGGGCCTATTTCACATTGGAGTTAATGTTATTGTCCACTTCAAGTCCTGAGAGAGGGTGGTGCCCTGGAACCTGAATGACCTCCACTGCTGCCACAGTGCTGTCCATGATGGTTAGTGCGGGGAGTCCTGGGGGTTTCTTTGAAGTCCACAATCATCTCCACTGTTGAGTGTGTTAAGCTCCAGGTTGTTGTGATTGCACCAGACAGCCAGCTGTTCAACCTCCAGTCTGTAAGCAGACTTGTCACCATCCTTAATGAGGCCAGTGACTGTGGTATCATGTGCAAACTCCAGAATTTTGACAGAGGGATAATGTGCAGTGCAGTCGTTTGTGTAGAGGGAGAAGATCTTGAGCACAGATGTGAGAGCAACGGGTCTGTAGTCATTGAGACCTGTAATTTTGGGTTTCTTGAGGATTGGTATAATAGTGGAGCATTTGAAGCAGCAGGGGACTTTACACTGTTCCAGATATCTGTTGAATATCTGTGTGAAGATTGAGGCCAGTTGGTCAGACCTTTAGACAGGCAGGTGAGACACCATCTGGGTCTGCAGCTTTCCTAGTCTTCTGTTTTTTAAAGACTCTGCTCACATCCTCTGTACAGACCTTGAACGCAGGTTGAAGGACAGAGGGGGACTGCAGGAGGTGCAGGTCAGAGCAGGTGTGGGGTGAGTCTGGGCTTTATAAACCTACAGTAAAACTCATTTAGATTGTCTGCCAGTTGTTGATTCTCCATGGATCGTGGGGGCGGTGTCTTGTACTTTGTGATGTTCCTCAGGCCTATCCAGACTGATGCTGGGTTGTTGGCTGACGACCAGCTTTTCAGAGTAGCTTCTTTTAGCCATTCTGATCTCCTTTGTTAATCTGTTTGAGATTAACTAAACAGTGATCGGAAAGCCCCAAAGCTGCACGTGGGACAGAGTGATATGTCCTAATCGTTGTGTAACAGTGATACAGTGTATTACTGTCTCTGGTGGGACATGTAACATGTTGTCTGTATTTTGTCAGTTGACGGGAGAAATTAGATTAAAATCCCTGAGGAATGCTTAAAAGTGAATCTGGGTACCTTTACTCCATTTCAGTTATTTGTTTAGCCAGCTGTTGTAGCGCCGCGCCTACACACGCGTCCGGAGGGATGAATACATTCAAAACAATGGAGGAAAATTCACGCGGCGAGTAGAAAGGTTTACAGTTTATAAAGAGCGCCTCTAAATTAGGATGGCACACCTTCTTAAAAGTTGGTATGTCTGAACACCAACTTTCGTTAATGTAGAAGCGCAATCCACCACCTCTTGATTTTCCCGTTACCTCCGCGATGCGGTCCACGCAGAACAGCTGAAAACCCGGCAGACTCAGCGCGTTGTCCGCGATAGTTTCGTTCAGCCAGAGTTCAGTGACGCGCAATGCTGCAAAGTTTGAAAAGTCATTATTAATACGGGTGAGAAGTAATTCATCCGTTTTGTTCGGAAGGGCTTGTACGTTCGCAAGGTGAATGCTTGGGAACGCAGTTCAAAAGCCGCGCTCAAAGAGCTGAACAAGCCTGCGCGCTCCCCACGTTAGCACGTGCTGATTGCCCATTCAAAAAATCTCGGGTTTTACAACATGAAAATCGCAACCTCAAATCGCGATTTCGGTTTATAAGCAATTAGTCGTGTAGGCCTAGCATCACTGTGTGGGTGTCATGGCCAAAATAATTCACATTAACAGTATTAATTTAAATATAAACCAATGCTATCAGTCCATCTTTAATACTATTTTAGTATTTTCTCTTGTTCGACCAATGAATCACATTCTAAATACAAGTATAGGGAGGCAATGTTTGTAGCCATTGTGGCTCTGGAGGCAGAGCGGGTGCAATAGCACCACCTACCGTGTTGTAGTGTCACCCAGCTAGTGACGCTGCATAACAATAAGTATTAACACAGTATCAATAATCACGGTTACTGACATCACCTGACATGTTGTAAATTTAATTTGAACCTCTACAGTTACTGAAAGAGGAAAACATATTAAGACAGACAATTGCCACAGACATTTTATTTTCAATTTCACACAAGCTTGAGACGAAGATATAGAGGCAAGAAATAAAATGACTATACTAACGCAGTTATTTTACACAATCATCCCATGACTGCTGCCATCTCTCACCGATATTTCATCACCATGAATCCATACAGACTTGATATAGCACATTTCCACAAAGCTTTGACAGCTAAAAACATCTAAATACAATAAAAATCGTTATGCAAGCAAACAACAATATAACCTTCCTATAATATATAATATAACCTAACCTTTAACCTTCAATATATAACTTACCCATTGCTTCATCAGGACACCATACAGTGTATCACAAAGTCAGGCAGTGACTTTGTCTAACCAAAATAATTCCTGGCCTAAATAATGTCACATATCACTTATACATGCAATCTGTATCATGACGCTGAAAGAGTCTGTGTAGTACAAGGTATACAGCTATACTGTGTAACAATCAAGTAAAGTCATGCTGAGTGGTAAAGACACTTATTACATCCACTTACCTGTCTTAATCAAACCTCTGAATGCACAAAAATAAAGAATCAGAGATTGATTGAAAGGAAAGTCTATCCACTTAGCAGATCAAAATGGCAAATCAAACAGACTGGGTGATTTGGACACAGACCAGGGTATTGGGAAGCTAAAAACAGCCTGGAATACAAAATAATGATGCACATTTTATTGTGGAATTAGTTCCAGCTCTCCAAAACAAGAAATGACTACATTTTACCACAACTTCTACTAATAACTGCTTTAATACCTAGTCGGCACTTCTTTAATTGGGCAAGTTAACTTTTAAAGATTTGCAAGAAAATCAAAACGACGCACCAGGTTCCAGTCTTTATTAAAATTTAAATCACTGTTTTTAGGAAACAAAGTACATATTCCTTGAATCGCTATGACCTGAAAATAAAATTCAAACTACAGGAGTTTCAATATAGCCAGTTATCAAAGTTTATTGCTGTGAAGATATACGTACTTGCATGCCGCATGTGTACCTACTCATTTCAGACTTTTACAAAGGCGTAAAAAAGGGCTTTGTTCTAAATCAAAGTTATTTTATATATATATATATATATATGCTATAACGCTCGTTACACGCGTTTAATAACAAAACGATAAGCTCAGTTTAGGTTTAGAAGAATTTAACGGCGTTAATACATTGCAATGCTCCTTAAAACAGCAATTGTTGTATGTGCTTTTTTTAATAGCTCAACAAACCACAAATTAACTTTTGTAATCTGGCTTAAACACTAAACAAAAACAAGCAAGAAAAAGTTAATTTAGCATAAGAACGAATTTTATACGTGTAAAAACGTTTTTGTTTTACAGAATGCAGTCAGCAAAAAAATTCTTCCACTATGATGCGCAGGCAAACGAAACGCGCTCTGGCAGACAAAGACGTATCGCGCCACGTGCATCTGGAGACGACAACAACGACGATCTTGAATAATTTACACCTGAAAAGAGAGCAAACCATATAAGTCAAACGACTGCAGTGCCACCTGTTTTTATTAAATGCCTTACCAGTCACATTTACAATCGAAACACTTCGATACGAAGCATAGCTTATAGCTTATGTGCTTTAAAAGACCATGCGGTCATTCACAATACGATCTAGTCACTTTAATGCGAAGTTTACGCTACTGGTACTTGCGCTTTTTACCCTACGTGCAGCAGAAAACCCTTTATGTTAAAATGGTTATTTAGAGCTCATTTGAGGATTGCGGAACACAAGATCCTATTCTCACCTTGGTTTACAAAAGAGCAGGGATTCACTTTAATAGGGATTTGAGTAGCGCGCAGGAGGTGCAGGTGGCACCCTGTCAGCATAGGGCTCTCTGGGCCGCGGCATGCTGTACATCGGGGCACGAGACATTGAGAGAGGGGAGAGACGAGCACGCTCATATGAGTAACCATTCCCTGCAGGTGCTGGAGGGGCAGGAGGAGCACGTCTGATAGGACTGCGGTCCCGGATGTGGAATGGGGATGGCGGGGGTGGCAGGGGGTGTCGCTCATAGTGGTCAAGACCATTGCCAGCTAGTCGCTCTCTCATAATGGCTGAGGCAGGAGGCGGTGGGGGAGGTGGGATGGCACCAGCATGCTGGTCCTCAAAAGAGGAGACACTATAAGGGCGAGCACGATACTTCTCATAATAATCAACAACACTGTGATTGCGGTCATATCCAGGTGTGCGCTCTGGGAATGGGGGGCGTCTGGGAGGGGGAGGTGGTGGAGGAGGGGGGCCTGGGTGATACCCAAACCGACCTCTAGGATAGCCAGGGGGCTCAGGCTGATCACTGGGAAAATGGGGCTGCCAATATCCTCTGTCCGGGGGGCCGTAGCAATCATCTTCCTCTCCTCTTGGTCGACTCTTTGAAATCTGCACATGAATTCTTTTGCCTGTAATTGAAAAATAATTCTAATATTAAAAAAAAAACTAAACACAAAGAACATCAATATGAATGAATAAGAATCATAGTATGGCTTCCTACCTTGAAATTCAGAATTGTCCAAGCCCTTGAGGGCATCCATTGCCTCATCATAGTTGCTCATGTGCACAAAGGCAAAGTTCTTAATGATGGCACATTCAGTAACTGTACCATAGTCTTCGAATAACACTCTAAGCTCAGCATCTGATCCCTTCTCCACATTGGCCACATGAAGCTTTACTGGACCCTGGTTCTTCCCCCGACTTGCTTCAACATTAATTGGCGTTCCATGTAACTTGTACAAATGAAGGTTTCTGATTGCCTTTGTTGCACATTTGCGATCATCCATGTGAACAAAAGCAAAGTTCTTGATAATGGCACACTCAGTGACTGTTCCATATTGAGTAAACAAAGATTTAATTTCATCCGCTTCTGCTTGCTGAGGCAGGTTCCCAATGAAGATCTTTACCATCTTGAAGTGTTACTGGTCTTAAGTTTGAAACACTGAGGAAGAGAACACTAATAAGTTACAATCACTTTTAAACATTTGTCAATAATGCATTACAGTATGTATACATACAGTGGTCTTGACAGAGACCAAGGAAACATGGAAAACATGAAAGCTTCGGGGGACAGTGGGACTTCCTGAAAGCCAACCCAGTCAAACCAGTTTCTTAAACAAATAACCAATTTACATGCCAGAAAACTTGATTTGCAAATATGCAGATAAGACGTTCTATTGTTTATTAACATTTAAACCATTTTGAAAATAATGTTTTGTACTAAATAAAACATTTTCGTTGATCACGTTAACATAAACGCTACGGCCTCGAGTGTTGCTAAACGATAAGTTGATATGATCGTTTAGCACCCATTCGAGGCCGTAGCGTTTATGTTAAAACGTTTTTTTGCAGAACCACACAAGATTAAAATTACAGACAGCCTCGTTTTATATTCTCTTCCTTTGATGCGCTGCACATTTCCGTCGCTAGGTTTGAATACGCTAACAACATTAGCTTACTAGCCATTAAGGCGTTGTGCGTTAGGATAAGACGGCATCATTCAAACCACTTTGAAATATTTTACAACTAAATTTTACAACTAAACTACATTTAAATATAAACGTCAATTATATATGTGTGTGTATATATGTATTTTAATGCCAAACGCACACTAAAACACGCCGTCACAAAAGTTATAAAGATCAAAAGACCCTCTCAAAACTCTTACCGCCAGTTTCTCGCCACAATGAGAAGAGGTGGGCCTTTAATATACTTCCTGAGTTCTGCCTACATAGCGGGTTGAACAAATCAACATTAAATCCACAGACTCCGGGTCTTTCCAACGTTCAGCTCTTCACTTCTGCTGATTGGATAAGACGACACTCAATCAACCACAGCTTGGGTTAACGTACGTTGCCTTTGCCTTTAGATGGCGTTATTGTCTATATCGATTTACGTTTGACGCTTTCAGTATTTGCCTCAACCCCCTACGTTTTAATGTGAAAATGTGCATTCAGCTTACTGAAAAAGGGTGGTCGAGGATAACATTTCTCGTCAGCTCTGGTTACAGTTCATGGTGTGTGACTGTTAAGATACATATGTCACGACCCTTAACTTTTAATCAGTAATGTTTTAAACACCAACATGTGGCAGTAAACCAGTAGCTTCATCTACAAACGAAGAATGCGGTGCTGCTGCTATTTTCTGGGTTCAGGTCAAAGCATCAGCAAAATAGTAGGCTATTTTGAGTTAAAACATGAAATCAATAGTGAAAGAATGAAAGTTCGTTGCGCAACTCTGGAGTTTTTGAGAGCAACATTTCAGTGGCTGGCAGGGCGGCGCTTCAGTTTCTGATGCAACACTGCCTTTGTTGTGAATGTTCTTAAAGCGATCTCGGATCCGTACAGAATTCCGCTACTTCACGTTCGAGCCAGGCAGCTAGTGAAGGTGAGCTGTAGACTATTTTTTGTTAAAGTTGTGCGACATTTTGTTAGCGTAAATAATTTAACAACGTATGAGCTATAAAGATAAAGTTTATTTACTTTAATTTTCGCAATAGTTGACTTAATCCGTCTTTTTGTAACATATTGTAAGTATGTTAAGGGGTTATATAACGATTATAACTGACAATATAACGATTTGTTTCTTTACGTTTTTCCTTAGGTCCTAAGAATATCTGAATTTAACCCTATACAACCCTATAGACGCCTTTCCAGCTCCACACAAAATGAACGAGATTAGCAACTTAGAGACTGAAGAATTGCTTACCTGTCTCCATATCCATTTCTTCCACCCTGATCAAGCCTGCTACCCTCTGTTCCACAACCTGCCCCTAAATCACCCACACACTGTGGATGCTGAAGATCCACTAAGACTTGGTCGTGATGGACAAGCCTGCACCTTTGTCCTAAATGACACTTGTGTCTCTAGAAAACAGTTCTCTATACAGGCATATAGGACTGCTGGCAGCCCGTGCTTGTGCTTTATGGTCCAGAACATGAGCCAGAAGGGTAAACTCATGGTCGGTGGGTCTGAACTGAGCTATCTTGAAAGAGCTGAGCTTGACGACAAGGTCCTTCTCCGATTTGGGAGATATGAACTGTTGATTTTCCAGACTCCAGGAGACTCAAAGACAAAATTTGAAGTCCTGTTTCAAACATGCAATACACCCCCTTCACAGGAAATGGGCATAGAGGTACCATGCAGGCAACCCATTATGGATACTGGTGCACCATGGAGAAACTTTCAAAAT
Organism: Chromobotia macracanthus; assembly: GCA_036877525.1. Lineage (NCBI taxonomy): Eukaryota > Metazoa > Chordata > Actinopteri > Cypriniformes > Botiidae > Chromobotia > Chromobotia macracanthus. The sequence goes on from JAZGTH010000016.1 coordinate 9,422,755, forward strand.
GGATATCCTGCAAGCCAAGATCCTCTAGAGTCAGAAGAGACTGCATTAGTATAAGTGGTTTCTCCTGCAATGAGCCAGTAAGCCTCTAATGGTTTAGGCTGGGATTAGAGCATGGGTAATGGGAAGTCCTTGCTCTGCCTGTACAAGGACTATAGAGTTTAGCCATTCTACCATTAATATTATTAAAACATAGTATAAGTAACTGAAATCTGTAGATGGAGAATGCCACTGTACCAGTGTTTGTTTTCTTAGGTATTTCATTGTAATAGATTTTACTGAATATTCTTAAATATTTACTACACAAATGCTCATAAGATGTTTGGTGCTTTCTCTCCATTATTGTAAGTGTTCATCACACCAGTGTATTTACTTAGTGTTGTTTATTAATGTAGTTGGAATAATAAGCTTTCGAAAAATGTGAATTACTGTGATTGAAGGGTACCTCAGATACTATATCTAACTTTGAATATTTCAATAAACTTTATACATTAATTTTCACACTTTAACTTAATGTTTAGGTGTGATAAACAATGTGAAAGAGTTTCTGTTTCTGTAGTGTTCTATAGTGTATAGCCAGAAGACAAGCCAAAAGACCACTCCCAAGTGACACAGGAAGAAAAAATACTCAAGATATGAAATGTAATGTGAAACAAAAACAAAATTGCACAATTAGGAAATTAGAGGATGGTTACAGAGCCATCTGAAGACAACATGATTCTTCCATCAAAGATGGAAGCAAAAAAATCGAAGGTATTTAGGGATATAGAACTGTTGGAAAAAGTTGAAAATAACAGACCGTCAAACAAGTTTTTCTACTTCTGCTACACAATCAGCGTTGCAAAACCATTTTTTTCAGATGTTTTGCCCTTTTAACTAAAAAGGAACGTATTGTAAATTAATTTTATTTTCATGAGCAACAAACCTAACATCTTTTAAAAATATTTATATTGAAAAACTCTAAAAATAAGGATACGGTGGATACTGTCATTTCTCATCAAAAATACTGCTCAAAAATGTATGAAATTAACATTATTACATTTGTACTTGCATACTGCTATTGCCAGAAATTACAGATTCATAAGAAAATGCTTCTAAAACAGAGGTTTCCTTTTGATTTTCTTGTTTGTTATTGACACACCAATACACAGTAAAACAGTTCATGTTTACAGTAAAATAGACAGTTCATGTGTATTCAGTCACTCTTTGAAGATATCTTAAAATGGTACCTCTCTTAAAATCCTTCTCACTCAGATGATAAGATGTCATGCTAAAGCAGAGGGTAGGAGTGGAAATACTTTCCAGAAGTCAAATGTTTACTTTACTTTCAAACACAGAAGTGTTGCATTACCACTTTTATGAAACTAAAGTCATGAAGTGTGTTCTCTTGCTTTTAGAAACCAATAAATGAGTAAAGCTCTGTGCTTCAGGTGAGTATACATGGCAATACATGAAGTACATCGAGAAGTAGTACAGGATTTTTTTTTACTGTATATTTAGACAAGGTTTTCATTGTAGCCTAAAAATAAAGAAAATGAGAGTGCTTTTGAAAACAAAAAAATCGTGTTTTTCTTGTTTTTTTATGGTACTACTGATCTGTACTACTTGTTCGATACTACTGATTGTTTTTGAGAATGAAAAAATACACTCTGCACAACAACAGGGTTCAGATGTAGCTGTTTACTTAATTTTCAGTTGTGGGCCTTATGCTTCTGTATTGATAAATGATAAACGAAAAGTGATAAAGAAAATGATAAAGAAGTTAAAAAATGTTTTTGCATTTCTAAATATAATTCTGACCACAATTACACTGAATTTGAATCACTTAATAAATTGCAAGGAATGCATTTTAGATTTTTAACTCTTATAGAAAACCTTTAAATAAAGGTGATCTGTTTTTATACATGCTACTACGAAACATACAACAAAACACTGATTTGATCAAAACATCATTAACACCTTGACACTTTTCAACTTCCACAACAACTGACTGTTTTTAAAGGAGTGATAGAAGAGAAGTGATAAAGAGAAGGCAGCTGCATAAATCCGATAACAAATCATTGAAATAAATAATAATATAATGAATATGTATTTTCCACAACTAAAAAATTACATTAATGTGTATAGTAATGCTTAATGTTTTAAAATAGTCTATTACTGTGATCAGACATACATAAGTAGTCTGCAGCTGACAGAATATTATAGTAGAATATTATTGTGGATTGGATTTGCCAAACCAAAGAAAAGCAAACCATTAGGAACAAATACTTGACAAGCACTCTGTTCTTTGTTTTGTGTGCCAAACAAGATGAACAGCAATGCAATACAAGCCAACAAGAGAACAGAGAACCAGCTCTTTATGTTAGGTACTAAAACATTCACACATGACACTTTGATAGAGATCTACCTACATACCTGAACTGAGACTTCAGAACATACCTGGTTGTAAGTACAGGGTAGTTAAACTGTATAATAATATCTTCAGTTATTCCAAACATATAACATTTACTGTAATATAGTAAATAGGTAGAGAGAGAAGCATCCAAACGTGAAACATAGACACTTAAATTTAAGCATGTAACAGACACATTTATTCAAACGTAAAAAAAGTGAGAAGCACAATGAAGCGATTTATTCTTAGGAGGCAATAAACATGAACAGTTTCAAGAATGGTTCAGAAAAAGCATGAAAAAAAACAATAAGAAGAAAGAAACAAAGGTTTTTTTTATAAATACAGCATAAACATTCAACAGATTCCAGTCATGAGACATTTATATTTAATACATTTCTTTTTGTCTTTAATTGTTGCCATGTAATTTGAAGCTGCACATGCTTTGATGTGGCAACTCTCTCTCATAGTGAAATACGCACTCACAGAAACCTCAGGTAGAGGAAGATAGAACCACTCTGCAAACTCTACAGTGATCTTACACATCAGACAACATAGGCACCAGAGAACACAACACCCTGGGAAAACAGAATAAATAGCTTTTGGCAGGGACTTCTTTTGAACTACATTTACATCAAGGGAACAATGGCAGTTTCTTAGTCAGGTTCACTTCAGTCAACATTCAAATGAACTTTAATAACTTTAAACTCCCGTAACTTTAATCCAGTTTAAATTCATTAAAACACAAGCACGCTAATGCTCCCTCACACACATGAACATACTTACAGATATATATATATATATCTTACAAAAAAAAGAGATCATACACTCCACTGCAGCACTATGTCTTTAGACACCTGTCAGCTGATTGGGCTATTCTGATTGTACCGAACATCAGCAGTTGTCATTAACACAAATCAATGATTGAATTTTTACAATACTTATTTATACTTAATTTATAAATATACTAAAGATTTAGATGAACTTGATATATATCATAAAAAGATTTTTAAAAGAATTTTGGAATTGAACAATACACAGTATTCTGGTGAAATATATTTTAAACTCATAATGGGATTAATGGGATTAAGCAATACATTGATAAACAGGGGCGCACCTAAAAAGATAATGGCAAATTATACCATTTGAATGTGTATGGTGATAAACTAATAAAACCTACACTGAGAGGCTCAAAGCACTGTCCTGTCCACTGTTCCAAAGCACATTTCTAATTTTGTTTTAAGACCCTGCTACTTAAAATTGAAGAAGCTGTGGTTTGAAGCCTAAATGTGTAAAGGCACAGTACTTACAGGGCACTCAGAAAATATTCAGACCCCCTTCACACCACAGGAGTGGCTTAGAGACATTTCTGTAAATGTCCCAGCAAGAGCCCTGACTTGAACCCTGTTGAGCGTCTCTGGAGAGACCTGAAAATGGCTGTCCACCAATGGTCCCCATCCAACTTGACTGAGCCTCAGAGGATTTACAAAGAGAAATAGCATAAAATTCCCCATTTTATTGTGCCAAATTGGGTGTGCAAATCTTGTGCAAATACCCAAAAAACTCAATCCTGTAATTGCTGCCAAAGATGCTTCAACTAAGTACTGAGTAAAGGATCTGAATAGTTTTTTCTTTTTAATTTACAGACATTTCTAAAATTCTGTTTTCACTTAGTCATTATGGGGTACTGAGGGTAGATTAATGGGGGAAAAATGAATTTAAACAATTGTGATAGAAGGCTGCAGCAAAAAAAAATAGAAAAAGATGACTGAATACAATGATGGGACAAACATTTATATTCCTGTGCCTTCCACAGAAGATATATATTTATATAAAAATACTTTGACTACTTTATGTAGTAATTGCCATCAAAAGGTGGAGACTTTTAAACCAGCATGAAATAAAATCTGGAAACTTTGCTTTGCCTTTCAAAGCCAAATTTTAAAGTGTACTTTGTCATTCCAACTATACAACGCATAGTGTACAGCAGAAAAAAAAACTCTCATTTGTTTTTCCAAGCTCTATGTGCAAGGTAAGTACAGACATAAGACAGACAAGACAACATATCAACATGCAAGACAATCTTAGCTAACTATATACAAAAGCTATACAAAACTAAACATTACACAAAAAATGCACTGCATAGTTTACACTGTGAGTGTATTAATGTACCAATATAAACAGGCACTAGTGGATGGTGAAGAAAGTGTTTCATGGTGAAGGCACTGAACTTAGCAACATAAGAAATAAGGGCATATGTGGTTAAATTAGTCTATGTATCGTCAGTTCAACAGCCAATATGCCTGTGTATTTTTAACGAGAGTTGAATATTCTGCTAGCCTCTGGGTAGAAGCCATTTCTGAATCTGGCAGTCTTGTATTGGTAGCGATGTTATGGTAGTGTTTGCCAGAGGGCAGAAAGTTAAGTGATCCATCTGAAGACTTCAGACTGGATTTCATGCTGTCCTAGGTTTATTTTATTGCCTGGCTCTTCACCCTGGCACAGTACAGCTTTACTTGCAGACTCTAGAACCTTATCTGGGGACAGATAAGACATAATATATACATATGTACAACCCCAATTCAAAAAAGTTGGGACGCAGTGTAAAATGTAAAAAAACAACATACAACGATTTGCAAATCTCATATACAAATATTTTATTCACACTAGAACATAGACCATACATCAAATGTTGAAAGCAAGACATTTTACCATTTCATGCAAAATATTAGCTCACTTTGAATTTGATGGCAGCAACACCAATCAACACAGTTGGGACAAGGTATGTTTGCCACTGTGTAGCATCCCCTCTTCTTTTAACAACAGTCTGTAAATGTCTGGAAACTGAGGAGACCAGTTGTTGGAGTTTTGGGAGGGAATGGGACAACATTCCTTGTCTGATGTATGAATAGAGGCTCAACAGTCCTGGGTCTTCTTTGCCAGATTATACGTTTTATGATGTGCAAAATATTTTTAATTGGTGAAAGATCTGGACTGCAGGCAGGCCAGTTCAGTACCCAGACTCTTCTTCATACTACTGTAATTGATGCTGTATGTATTTAGCATTGTCTTGCTGAAATATGCAAGGCCTTCCCTGAAAAAGATCTTGTCTGGATGGGATTATATGTTGTTCTTAAACTTGTATATACCTCTCAGCGTTGATGGTGCCTTTCCAGATGTGCAAGCTGCCCATGCCATAGGCACTAATACAACCCCGTACCATAAGAGATTCAGGCTTTTGAACGGTGCGCTGATGATAAGCCGGATGGTGCCTATCCTCTTTAGTCTGAAGGACACAGCGCCCATGACTTCCAAACAGAATTTCAAATTTTGACTTATCGGACCACAGTTTTTCACTTGGCCTCAGTCTATTTTAAATTAGCTTTGGCCCAGAGAAGACAGCAGCATTTCTGGATTGTGTTTACATATAGCTTCTTAGCATGATAGATCTTAACCTGCATTTGTGGATGGCATGGCAAACTGTGTTCACAGACAACGATTGTGGAAGTGTTCCTGAGCCCATGCAGTAATTTCTAAGGTGGAATTATGCCTATTTTTAATGCAGTGCCACCTGAGGGCCCAAAGATCATAGGCATCCAATATTGACTTTCGGCCTTGTCCCTCGTGCACAGATTTCTCCAGATTCTCTGAATCTTTTGATGATATTATGAAATGTAGATGATGGGATATTCAAAGTCCTTGCAATTTTCCATTGAAGAACATGGGATGGACTACTGCAATGCCCTTCTGGCATGAACTCCCAGCCTCCACCGGATCCACTGAGACCATCACAACCTTCAAAAAACAATTTAAAACACACCTGTTTCACAGACACCTGACTAATCCCTAATGCTCTATTCTATCCTCCACCCCCCCCCCCCCCCCAAAAAAAAATTTCCTGTCTCTAGTTCATCTTGTCTCTAGTAGCAGAATACAATATCCGCTTGTAAATGTAGCTTTGTAGCCTTGGCTTGTTGGCTCGCAAGGCAAAATGTTCAATGCTCTCATCCTTTGTAAGTCACTTTGGATAAAAGCATCTGCTAAATGACTAAATGTAAATGTAACATTATTCTGAAATTGTTCCATAATTTGTAGATGCCATTTTTTGCAGATTGGCGAACCTCTGCCCATCTTTACCCGGCCTCCCTAAGATGCTCTTTTTATACCCAGTCATGTTATTGACCTGTTGCCAGTTAGCCTAATTAGTTGCAATATGATCCTCCAGCTAGGGCTGGCCGATTAATTCGAATTTACGTTTTAACACGATTTTATTTGTTTTAATCGAGGTGTCGCGATTTTTAATAAAACTATTAGCCTACGCATCCAATTAGATACATTGTCAATACAGCAATGGTAGAATAATTGTCAATATTTCCCGACCACATGATGGCGCGCCTGATTAACCGTGCAAGTGTGGCCTGATTAATGTAACGTGTAACATCCTGGAGACGGATGGATCTTCTGAGCGTTTCGTGTTGGTGGGAACATTGTGATCTGTCACAGAGCACGTCTTAAGCCTGAAACAGTAGACAGACTGGACTGCTGCATGTTTATCATGTTTCAACAATGGTGTGCAAAAACATGCGAACGTGTGTCTCTGTGGCGCAATCGGTTAGCGCGTTCGGCTGTTAACCGAAAGGTTGGTGGTTCGAGCCCACCCAGGGACGTCAAGACACGTTTTTGACACATTGAGTGCGTTTGTATGCGTTTTGCTCATGCTACAAAACATAGATGAGGCAAGATGTGTAAACAGTCTATTACGCATAGTGTCATGTACATTTCGACAAATATAGCTAAACGTAGCTCGATTTAAACTGCGCATGTAAACGTATTTATGAATGACTCCTGAGTATCCCTACGAACAAATACAATTCCTCTCAAGAATTGTAAATATAGAACAAAATACAACTTTTTAGTGTCATATTAGAAGACTGAGAAACCCGATTACTTTTACGTGACTGTCCTCTAGTGGTTATTTGTATTTAAATAGCTTAAACTCTTATCAAATTTAGTCAATCCGTAAAACAAATCACGGTTTAAACAGATTCCTTGTTTATTCTGCTAACGGGATTGCTTGACAAATGCATTTTTTTCTGCAAATCCTTTCACAGTTGTCAACAACTGATAAGTAATTAAGGATCATGTTTCTGTTTGCAGTGTTATGGATCATGTTAATGTGGTTATGCATTTTGTGCTGGCTACATTTTCTTTGTTTTCTGTATATTATTGTCCTCTCACCCAGATGCCTTGTGACTAATTTTAGTCACAACACTCCACAAGACAGATGTGTGTTTGAATACTCCACAGACAATCTACAACAACCCAATCAGACAAACAGATCAACGAAAAAGCCCCATTAGTGTACACCACAGAGCTGTGGACATTGTGATTGTTAGTATCTGGGATTTAGGATTTATATCCATGTGCTTGGTTTCCTAGGGCCTCATGTTATAAGTGGAATTAAATATGAAACAAACTTTTGAGGAAATATATTATTTATTTACTAAAATAGGAAGTGTTCATTCAATCACTGCTTCATATGAAATACATACTGAAAAATGAAATACAAATATGGAACTACATTTGGCAATTTGTCTATAGAGGAAAGTGCTATACAAGGAGTATATGGAAAATATGAGGAATAGATTTTGTTGTTAAATATTGTCGTTCATGAAATATAAAGGCACTTTTACATTCATAAAGATAAACATTGAAAGATTTCTTGAACTACATAAACTCAACAGATCAGTAGGTGGTCATTGAGGAACTCAAGGTAAACATAATAATTGCAGGTGTGCTCGTATGTGCTGCAGGGATTAATAGGGAGGATTGACAGGGTGCTGGGGGTGGTAGGCCGTATTGATAGCTTGGGTTGGCTGGTGGAACGTTTGTGGCTGCTGGTGTACCGGGTTGATGGCAGGATTAAGGACCACTAGGGACTGGCGTCGAGTCTTCAGCTCTCTTGCCATTTGACACCAGACACACAAAGTGCAACAGGTTACCACACAGCAGTCGTCTTGTATTGAACCCTTAAAGAGAGAAAGATATAAAAAGAATTATTATATGGAGAAATATAATTTAAAGATATGGAACTTGAATGGAGGCATGAAGTATGTCTTTAATGTTAAACACCATGACATGTTTTTCAACAGGTGCCTTTTCACAGTATGATAACGCTGTACATACCTTAATGTGGTACCTCTCTCTCATACTACTCCGCATGGAGAGAGTGATAGGATGTAACACGCCCCCAAAAAAGATCTCCAGCAGAGGGAGACAGAGACACTCTCCAAAATCCTCACTGGTCTTACACATCAGGCAATAAGGACACCAGAAACCACAGCAACCTGCCAGATACACGATACAAAGCTGTCAAGTGTTATATACAGATATAGCATTTTGTATAAAGCTATTTATTAACGTTGTTATAGTCAGAGAAAGATCCATATTTCTATTTTCACTGAAAATATATACACTCTTTTATCGTTAACATTTTCTTGGTCATTTTGCAGACATACAAACATACAGGATTTAAAAGTCCACATTTGGGCTTCAAAAGAAATTTTTAAACAAAAAAATGTTATGATGATATAGGAAATAATGTATAGGAAATATTTACAATTCTGTAATATTGCTAGCTCACTAATCAAATGTATGCAAATTGATGACATTCAGTGAGATATTCAGATTTCATTGGTTCCTTGAACCTTTTGGGATCCTTGTTCCTTTTTGGAACATTCTCAAATCAAATTGCAGTTTCACACAAACGTGTGGAGTCAAGGCCAGCCAAGAGAAGCATAGAAAAAACTAGGAAATTCTGAAATGCATGTGTCTGTTTCACTTTTAACTCAAATTTCTTATTTCATAGTAATTTGTGAAAAAGTATAACCTATTAGAATGCAAGATAGTACAATTTTCACAAGTGGACGTTTTAATCCCACTTTAAATCTTCACCATCTCCACCCCTTCCCCAAACACACACACTAATGTTTGACTATATTAGTGAGGTCATTCCACAGACATATATTGATTTTATAACAGGCTAATAATATTTTCGATCCCCCAACCCTAACCCTCTCCCTAAACCTCACACAAATATACTCATGCCATTAGATTTAAAGAAAAAACTTGATTTGGCCAAATTATAAGACTTTTGTTTAGAGAGGACCAGTAAAATGTTGGTTGGTTGTTATGACATTTCACTATGTTAGTGGAGATATTTGGCCCTCACAAATATAGTATATATTTTATATATATATTATATAAATATAATATACCTGTCACACACACACACACACACACACATACTTACAGATGCTCATATCGTCACAACAGTCACAGACTCCACTGCTCCATTGGCTAATCTTCACATTCTCAGCAGTCACCACCATTGCTGGCTGCACGTTTACAGCTGAATGTGCCATCATGATCATCAGTGACCTGAAAATTCACATCAGCACTCAGTCACTCACTGACTCTGTCACTCATTGTTTCTAAAGTCTTAATTTTATACAATTTCTATATATGACAAACATTCTAAGCGTTTGACAATTTTTAGGTCAGTCCACCTACACATTACATTATTAAAAAGGATACAGGGAAGAAGTACAGTATTAATATTGGCAGAGCTTTTATACTTTAGTCCTTATATTCCATTATCTAATATTTTTTACTACAAACAGAGCCCACTGGGAAAATTGAGCTGGCTCACAGGAAAACTCCCTTTTCCACCTGCAGGGCTGGTAGAAATACAATGCAGATTATCTGTAGCTCTTGTTCTGCTAAAGAGTGTAGAGACAGGCAAGAGAAAAGGAGAAAAGAAAAGTTTCATCCTCATTGGTCCCCCCTTCATTTTACTTGTAAATATCACTCTCAGCCTCTCCCATTATGTACAGGGACAACATTAACCATATTGTATGACAATTTGCTAAATTGTTAAAAAAAGTAAAACTGATGGCTACAGGATTGCATTTTACTAATAATAGTGAACAGTGAAGGTTAATAGTAAAATAAAGATCTCAGATACAATTACAGTACCATCTCAATTACAGGATATATACAGTTAACTGTTGTCCCTTCTCTGGACATGCTTTACAGTTTTGCTGCATAAATCACTTAAGCACATTTGTTCCAAAAAAACAATTCACTTCAGGCAAACACATTTGGCAGTAGACATTTCCAAAAATTTACAAAGACGTTTGAATAATAGTCTAAAATCAGAGCAAAGGGAAAGATAAGAAATGGAAAAATACAGAAAAAAACTGATGCAAACTATCAACACCAACCTGCTGGGAGCCTGGTCTTCTGTGTTACTGATGTCTCAGTGGTGTGGAACAGAAGGTACCAGGTTGTAGGTGGAGCACCAGTCAGCGTCACAGATGCGTGCAAGAGAGCAGGATGTCATAGTGCATGTCTACTCTGAAATGTTCCTCTTAAAATATATGTGATGGCTCTTATGGCTCTCATAGCTATTTATGATTTTTTGTGTAAAAATACCTTTTCCTCTTTTGCAGATGTACACCATACTTGCACTAACCACACTACTAACCACAAGTTTTTGTTTATTTCTCAATAGGTATATTTTATTAGTGATCAACAGGTTGTTAACGTTCTAAACATTTTTATCTCTCTTTACACCTCATGCGGCATGGAAAATTTTTCAATATACATTCTGCATTAAAGCCTAAGCTGTCTAAGTGGGTCTTGCTTATCTTAGGTAATACAAGCACATATATTTTGTGCCCATGAACAATGAAGTTGAGATTCAGCAACACAATACACTTGAGTGTGTGTTCTTTTTCTGGTTCTCCCAGTGCCATATCTCTTGGGGTTCTCACATGGCCTGCAAACAAAGACAACTAACAATTTATATCTAATTTTTATCTTACAGTTACTAAACATCTACCCATCATTATTGTGCACTATAACAAAAAGCAGGTGCACTTTTGTGATTATGGAACTGAAGGCAGAACACATCCTGGAACAAAACCGGTTTGAAAGCATTGAGCAAATAAAGCTGCGAACAATGAGACTTTATGTAATAGGAATACAAAATGATATTCCATAGTGATGAATTAGTAAAACACATTATGACTGTTGCAGGAATGAAAAGAATTTTTATTTTAAGTCTGAATTGACTGTGACATCTGAACCCCTGATCATATTAAACCTGTACTGTTAGTTTAGCATTTCTTATTTAAGAGCTTTTAGGAGTCTGTGGATGGATTCACGAGGCACTCCCACACAGGCCTCTCTGTTTTAATGATAAATGAAGTTTAAAGCTAAACCAATTATCTCTGTTGGTATGAGTACATTTAAGAGCTTATCACAGGGTAAAATTAATTTACAAAGGTATCAGGCTTTAAAATGATAAAATCTGAGTAAAAATGACAAACAAAGGTGTCATTCCAGAAATAATTTATTTCATTTCCATTTTAATCTTTGTTTTTCTATGATGTGGAAAGAACAAAAAAAAAAAAAAAAAAAAAAAACTTTGAGAGCAGGAACAAAGATGACAGTATTAAAGTAAGGGAGAGGTCCCTAACCTTTTCAGCCATGACAAACGCCTTGATCAGTTTCTCTGCTGTAACATGAAACCTCTCTGAAAGAGTCAGAAGAGGCCAAAACTCTGTGTCGAAATTGGAGTGCATTACAAAGACAGTCTTCGGAAATGTGTATGAACGAATGCATCTGTCCTAGTGCTTCTAGCTTTCATCTTATGAGGCTGCACTGTTCCCAGATTAGCTTCTTGACAAGAGGGGGCACCAGTGACAAGCCACTCCCTTCCTTCATGAATGGAAGCTGTTTGTACATGCTGCCTTCCACACATACACAACACACATCCCCCCACGAGAAGCTTTAATGGATTGCTGCAGAAATATTTTAACACTTTGAACCTGTCAGTTTATAGTTTGTTTACCCCTCTCACTGATGCTGTTTGGTAAGGCTGCTACCACCACAGCAATGGCCCAGAATCCTGGCACTGAACGTGGGAAACAAAGACCCTTTGCTCTGCTTTCCACTCATTTTACTGGAGACAGAATCCCCTCATGATTCTACCAGGCTGACTGGATCATGTAATGATCCTCCAAATTTAAATGCTTTTGCTGCATCTCTCGCAACTATACATGTACAAACAGACACACATTCATCCACAAACACACACATTAAACGGCTTTCAAATGAGTAGATGGTGGACAAATGTCCTAATTTCATGTTTGGCATTATTATCTTTCTTTTCTCCTAATCTTAGCCCCAAACTCCTTTTCTGCATAAATTTCCTTGGACAAAAATAAAAACACCAAAAAAAAGGAACCATCTACTTCATCCCATGAACAATTTAAATATTAAGAAAAAAACTCAAGTTTTTCAAATTCAAGGCACAATGTCTCTCCATTTCCCCTTTTTGCCCTTATTTTCAGAGTACCACAGTCTCAACTGTCAATCACTTACGAGAGGCTTTGCCTTCATACCCACTGCCTCTCTGCAAGCTCCTCCCTCGTTTTGCTAACACTGTTTCAGAGATGTCTGTTAGGGAGTGTTTTCACAATCCCACACCAGTGAATACGAACAAACAAAAACAAATAATGACAGCAATGACAACAGCAAAACAAAAATATCCAAAATAAATCCCAAATAGTCACGTCCTGTTTTCTGTTATGTCAGAAATTTGAGTCATATCCATCAGCTCAATTTGGCAAGCTTGTCTTAAATAAGCACTAAGTACTGATAGATAAGATAAACATACACCGTTTAAGTAGATGCCTTCGTCATTTTTTGTATCTTTTTCTTCTCATAAACTTGTATGAATTCAATGATTTTATTCAGTTTCATTTGTCAGTTTAAAGGTTTACGTGAATGCAAGCAGGGACAGAGTTCGCCACGGTGTCTTGCTCTAGACGTGGGTCTTAACAGGGTGAGATGACTGTTTATGAAACGCCATTCACCAGGGCCTCCCCAGGTGAAGCCATGCCATTGCTAGGGGAACGCTTGGAGGGAGTACGCTCTTCCTTACTTCCGCCTGTCCCATTCTCCTGTTGATCAACAGGAAAATCAGTTTTAAATAAACTGTAGAAATTGCCAAATTCTGCTGTGTGCCTAACTCTTTGATATAGCTGCATAAAAATAAATTATAACCAAAACAACTGAATATTCTCTGACAGCCCAGAGAAATACTATTAGTTATTGAATTAGACAGCCTTGTTGTCTTATTTATATGGTAAACCAGTTCCTCCACAGTCATCTATTTCGCATTAAAATTAAGCGATCAAAGAAATGCTTGTAGGATGTGAATAAAACAAAAGAACAAACAGACAGTATTAAGCAACTAAATCATGAGTTTGAAGAGTTCGAATAACATTTCTTGAGAGGGGTGTATTTTTTGTTGTCATAATATTTGCTCACTTTGGGATGGGATGTGTGCTGTGTCTCCTTTCCTGGGAGGTTCTGTCTGCTCTGGGATTCGGCACGGGAGATGAAGTCAGCAACAGTTACTATATCAACCCAGAAAAAAGGGAAAGCATAGTATTAAAGTCTGGCTGGAAAAGCAGAGATGCATATAACAAGGCTAAACCTATTACCAACAGTATGAAGACAAATTTATCAGCTGCATTAATTTACATACACCTTTTGCCATTCCAGTAGACCAGTGGTTGAACTAGTTAGAAACTTCAAAGCAAAATGGGTGGAAAACGCATAAACCATCTTAAACAAATACTTCGAAACTGAGTCCAGAGTAGGCTAAGGAATCAATAAAGGCATGAAACACCAAAACAAATACAAGTTTAAATCAAGGTTACGCTGTCAGCCTACCAGATATATTGGACTCAACTTGACATGGTGAGTCATGGTGCTTATGCTCGTGATTAAGATTTTGCCACATCTACCAATTTTTCTCCCTTATAATAATTTCATATTGTGCATTTCATTCTTAATTTCCTCTTCATCACTTCTCATCCAAAAGTTCGACCCATTCTTCTCACTCTTCTTTACCTGGCTGTCTGTCACGGCTAGTGGAGCCTCCCTCAGGGCGGCTGCCACGGTTGCGGCGACGGCGGCTTCTATTGCGGCGCTGGGGCCTACCCTCCTCTTCTGGGAGACAGAGTGAGAGAAAATGGAGAGGAAAAGAGCATGAGATGCTAGGGGAACAATTTAAATTCAGTTAATCTCCTTAGGCAGTTCTATAAATTCCCACCAACACATTTCCTTGGATGATTCTTTATGAACCAATGGCTGTCTTAAGGTGGACAATCACGTGTTTAGATACATTTCAGAAACATCTTCTTACACAACCGGTATGTTGGTATAGGTTTGAACACTCTTATTTTAATAATTGTTTCTGATTATCATTCACAATGCTAAATGGTAATAACTCATTACCACATAAGATTTAGGTTAGGTATAGTGTTTCACTTTTTTCAGGTTTTCGCATATTTCTGTTGGTTGGTTTGGTTCAATGCTATAAATTTGAGATTGATTTCTTTAATGCCTGTGTAGATATTTAATGAACAAAAAGTCACGGCAGCACAATACAGATATTACACACCACAACGTTACAGAATTATTAATTCTGATTTGTTGGCTGATTACTTAATTTCACTGCTACAAATGCAGTGAAATTGCAGAACAAAGTACAGTTTCACAGCACTCTGCCATGTCCCTTCTAAGCCATTAGATTCAAACAAATACAAACATGACTGCCAGTGCAATAAATTTACAGTCATTTAATCGTCTGTCGTGAATCATTTCTGCCTCGAGCAAATTACATGTACATTTATGTATTTGGCAGATGACTATTCAATGTAACTTACAATTCATTTAAGGTATACTTTTTTGTTCCCTGGGAATTGAAGCCACAACCTTTGCTGGTAATGCTTTGCTTTACCAATTAAACTACAGAGACTGAAACTAATGAACAACACAGACTGAGCCAACACTAGAAAACACATTAAGTGAGATGCAAAGATTGATGCTATCATTTAAGGGAAAGGTGCTAGTTTTTATACCCATGCTATAGCCATTTGACATCATAATTTGGCCCCTGGAGTTGCAGTGTACATCAAAACAACAAAATTTGACAGTACCAAGTCCGTTCTCACTGGCGGCTGCCTGACTGTCCGATTCATTAGCGGCTGCATCTATCAGGCTGGGTTCCTGGTCGTTACGGCGACGACGTGAACGTCTTCTGCGGTCATTCTCACCCATGCTTTCACTGATATCTGTATCACCGGCTAGCTCCCCTTCCCCCTCCAGCAGAGAGTATGGGTTACTGTCTGGATCTCTGAGCACTGCAACACACAGACAGATGAATCCTTACTAGGCGACAGAAAGACAATACGATTGTCATATCGATTAATATGTACCTTAAAGTTATTTATGTTATGTATTTGTTTACTGACTGTTACATGTAATCTGGAAATAGCATACTGCAATAAGGCATTTGTTATGAGAAACTTTAGGGTTGGGTCTGGGACCATGTCTACCCACCTCAGACCGCATGTAAATGCACACTCCTCTTTTTCCTTTCGTGACTCAGCACATAGAGTTGCTACAACTACTGTGCTCCAGCACACCTGTGTTTTTTTTTATCCATTATGCTTTTCCTAGCAACAAGGCACTTTTCTGTCCTGAGTTTGTTGTGTTCTGAATGATTTAAAATTCTGGAAATGCATGATCTGCAGTAATTTAATGTGTGATCCACACACACAGACTATTTTATAAAGTCAGCAAGTGTATGATGCTTAGTGTTTTAAAATCAGTTCAGATTTTAAAAGCTATGCAGTGTATGTCAGCCATTGGATGCATTCAAATGTTCCATGACTGTGGGAATCCAACAAAAGCCACACTTTATATCTACCTGAGCTAATAATGTTAGTGTTTCGGGGTCCCAGTCCTCCCCTGCCCCTGCCAGTGCTGGAGCCACGGCCACGACCCCCAGGCTTGGAGCCTCTATCATCTCCCCCAACACCTCTGGGCCTGGGCTCTCTCTCCATCATCTCCTCTGTCTCTGATGCATTGGACAGCTCAGAGTTTGTTCCTGTGAGGGATGGATGAAATAATTAAAAGGTTAGAAGTGTTTAAGAAATTACTGTCCACAGAGAGTAAGTTTAGGAGTGTATTACATTTTTGTACAGAATAAAATTTACTTATACTGTCTGGCTCAGACAAGTTCAACCAAGCCTCATTTCCACCCACAGAGTGCAATGTGGAAGAGTTCTGCACATTGCAAGAAAGATGGTTCAGGGTCCAAATCAATTAAAAGCAATATTTTGTGCATGATTTCTTTACCCTGTGCTGTGATCTACATTTGTTTTGTTTCTCATGTTTTGTTTCATCTTTCTGTCTTTGTTTTTTGTTTGTGAAGTGACCAGAACAATAACAACTTAGTCAAACAAGTAAAAAAAAATTAAAATGTAAAAAAATATAAAGCACTCAAGGCAGAGTTGCACATTCAGGTGACATCTTATGCATGTTAGATTTCAAAGCAGTTTAAGTTACCCATTTTCCCCATGGGTCGAAGCAACTAATAAATGTTATTTGTACAAATTGTGTGTGTTAACGGCATTCTGTTTCAATAAACTTTGATGCAACTTTAAACTACATTAAAAAAAGAAGGTTGTGATGACATGTATGCCTTTTGGTGTTAAAATACATTCCCAAAAGACATCATGACGTTTATTTGTGAGCAGGTGTTGTAGTAAGCGATTTACATCACTGTTCACCTCTACTGCAGCAAAAATGGGTTCCGCATTTGACTTTTTTTGATGTAAATGACCTGCCAGATGTAAAGGACATGTAAATCCTAAAGACTAGAACAAGGTATTATGTAGAATTATGGGTGTATTATTATTTCAAACTATTTACATTTAAATGTAAGCGTTTGGCAGATCCATAACGACTTACTGACAAAGTGACTGTATGTGTGCGAAACGGAAATCGAACTCTTGACATTGTCATTGCTAGCACAATGTTCTGTTCAGCTGTTAAGGTTGCATAAATTCTAAGCAGTTACACCAATAACACACTGAAGTTTTGAAATGCTTTATACACACAGACACACACACACACAATTATACATATAATAAATACAACGTAGGACAGATAGTTAGATGGTATATTATTTTTTTGCATGATTAGCACAACTATGCTCTTACCATAGCCAGAGTATGTATTGTTGGATTTGCGCCCACGGCCTCTTCCTCCATAAGTGCGTGTGGTCTGCAGGGAGTTGGTGCTCTCATCTGTAAGGTAACCCCTGTCACGCTCACCAGCAACCCCTGAACCAGAACGGCTAGGGGGGGCACGATATCCCACCCCGATCTGACGAAGCTGTTCATCAATCTGTAGACGCTCAAGACGCAACTGCTCCACCTCCTGTCAACCGTAGTGTATGTGCATATGAGAGAGAAATACTGCCAATGAACTTGGCAATACTCTATTGAAAGTTCCTTTAATGTCTCCAGTACTCTTACAAAATCCTACCTATTTTACAGCATAATGCACAAAAACTAGATAGTAACAAGATTTACATTTTTTCATTCAGCAAATGCTTTTATCCAAAGGTAACATGAGGTGCTGCATTACATCCCATATGTTCCCATAATTGCTCATAAAAGTATAAGCTGGTACAGAGATATAGGTGAGACACTATGAAACAGAAAAAAACATTTATATTAAAACTAAATGTGTGTCATTTACTCTGTCAAAAAACTGTCAAGCTCCCAAAAAAAATGAATTGTTCAATCAAATTTCTGAATTTCTGGACCAGATTACCTCTGGAACCTCTTCTCTGAAGGGAACTGTCTCAGTAGAAAGATTTGTTTATAAATCGACTCGGATTGGATCTGGCTGGCTCAATCAGCTGGTCACTGTGATAGTGATTCTAATATTAATAGCTCAAATAATAAACACTTAACCAATAATTAAATTTCGGGCAATTTATCACACAAAGCTCCAACATGGCTTTAGAAGACTTGGCATAGAATATGTTCTATATACTTAAGCTTTCTTTGACCACTAGACAGACATGATCACTATGACAAGCACCAAGAGAACATTTTTCATAAATTCTCCTTGTGTGTTCCACAGATTCTTCTGGTGGGAAACAACATAAGGTTGAGAATATTTTTGGTTAACTATTCCTTTAAATATTATTTTTGTTGTTATTATTATTATTACGACTACACTACTAAGCAATAAAAATCAGTAAATATTAGTGTCTCCTCTGGGGAAGTGAAAGTGATGGTTCTTCATGGAAGCTTAAAAGTGGGATCAACTGCACAGTCAGCATTTTTGGGGTGGTCAAGTGTGATGTGCCTAAGAAACGTGTGAGTGAGCATCAAATCAGAATGTGACAGCTGCCCATAAACAGCAGCTGAACAGTGAAGGAGGAGGGGCAATGTTGAAGAGCACAGGGCAGTGTGGGGGGGTGATGGCTATTTTGAAAGGCACCTGGGCAGATAGCATGTAATCCACACTATGCCTCCTCCCCCTAGATCTACCCATAACAGGGGTATTTTTAGCATTGGTTGGTGGTTAAGGGTCACCAACAGATTTCAATGGAGGAGATCAGCTCAAAAGCATTTCAAAAGCTCCTCTTTGGTATTATACAGTCATATTCATGAACACAAAAGTTGATTACCCTCAGATAAAGCAGAATTTATCAGCTGAAAGCTGAACAACAAGCAGAACAACAGGAATGCAGATACAGCTGCTCAGATACTAGCTCAGTTTTTAAAACTTATGACTAACCTGTAGGTAGGCCACATGATATTCCAGCAAGGCCTGGGCATTACATATATTCTCTTTGGTTCCAACAAAGATAAAAGGAACCATTCCCTGAAAGAAAAGAAAGAACAGTAACAGAAAAGCCACAGTTAGTAAAAACCAATGGCTAGTTTAAAACGATTAAGATGGAAAACTGTTCACATATATGCAGAAACCTATATGAAATCAAACAACAGAAAAAGGGACTTGTAACTACTAATGTGTTTGTTTCCTCACTGAGGTTTTATGAAGCTGTAACAGTGAGAGGGGTTTTGTTGTATCATGTGGGTGGCTCATTCACCTCTTGGCCACTGACAGTGTTGACTCTGCCAGCCCCCTGCCTGCCTACCTCCTCCCTGGGCAGTTTTTTGTCATTGTCCCCTTCGATTCGGACCCGAACCACACCCGACTTGTCCACAATCTCCTGAATGATTTTACCATTTTTGCCAATGACTTTGCCTGTGGTGAAAGAGAGAGAATCATCATGGAAGAACATTAGTACTTCAAATTGCCAATATCTGATCTCAATCAGCTGAATCCAAAAACAAGAAAATTATTTATGTGATCTCACCTACAAGGTTCCTTGGTACCTGGAAGGAATCCTCCTTAAACTCCAAATATGTTCTGGCCTGTTTTACTGCCTCGGGGGTCTGATTCAAAAAGAACAAGCAGTCAGAATCACTGCTGTCACTCATCAGCAGTCATCTTCAAAACTAATGCTATATTTCAACATGCCATTCATTGAAGTTCATAAGATGAGTTCATGCTTTTCTGTAAGCTCAAGACATACAACCATAAAATTGTGCCGACCTAAAGGCTATTTTTTTTCTACTTGGCAGACCCTTATACTGCCTGAGCAGAAACGAATTACTTTGCAACAGCATGTTTTATATTAATTACTATAAATAAACAATTATAAATGTAGAAACCCACATACTTTTGAACCTGCCTTCTGTGTGGGAGAAAAATCAGAAGTGCATGGCTGTACATGCATTCAGCTTAGAGGGAACAGTGGAGAAATCACCTACTTCCATGGTGTAAGAAATAGTATGTCTGAAACCTCAATATGCAAATAACACTTTCTAAATTACCATTCTAAAACTATTCTAAACTAAAATTACCATAAATCTACGTACTGAGCAGCTGTTTTCAATGCGAGTTGTGGTTAAAGTGTACATTGTGGTTAACTTGTACATTTAACAGTACCTGACAGAATTATTTTTGCGGTTGCTAGTACGTAATGGGTGTCATACGGGTGAACATACTGGTCACATGACAATATAAACAGTAGTATTGTAGTATTTGTATGCAGTATTTAAAGTATATGGATACTGCACGCATCCATACTATACAGAACATAGAGTCACGCTCTCTATCTCTCACCCACACCACACCCACACCACACCCACCCCACACCCACCACCCCACACCCACCACACCCACCACACCCACCACACCCACCACACCCACCACACCCACCACACACACCACACCCACCACACACACCACACACACAGAGTACCTCTCCATAGATCCTGAAGGTGCAGCTCTCTTCCTCCAGCTCAATGGCAGTCACACCGGGAACTTTGCGGGCCTGCTGGATGTTGGCCCCATGGGAACCGATGGCCAGACCCATCAGATCCTCACGCACCCTCACTTCCTCCTGGTATGCAGACGCCAGCTGTTTACTCGTCTGTGGCACACATACACAAACATATCATACTGCTTTTCTGTTTAATTAAACCACAGGAGCAATCCAGCATGACCTGGATCTTTTACAAGGACAAAACTGAAATATGCCTAAAATGACAAGTGAAAGAGAGAGAGACAGAATCATCTGCACAACATATCTTAACTACTGAGAAATATTACAGAACTTATTTTGCATTCTGGAACTCAACCCACGAACAGGCAGCTTCAGGGCAGTTTAACCCACTGAAAATGCACAGATGGATGCACAGTTCTATTTTTGCTTCGTTCCAGTGTGTTTGCTGAGTGAATCTGTATTTCAACAAAATATTGCTTTACATAAGTAAGCCAGTGAACTCAAAGTAGTCATTGACTAACGGGATTCTCAAAGACCACTGTTTATACCAATATCTACAATGTATGGTGGTCACAGAAGTTTTTTTAATAGATTTTAATAGATTTAATAGACTTATTATAATGTCCTACTGAGAAACAAACAGTTCCTACTGTAACTTCACAACCTCTGTACAGTTCCACTACAATTTTGTAACATAGGAAATAAGTAACAATGGCACAGCTAAAAACTGAAAAGATGTTGACAGATAAACAAAGGTAGTTATGCGTTTATATCAGACCCATTGGCACATTAGCAATTTATTCTGTTTACTTGTTTATGTCTGAATTGTACATCAAGCTCTTATTCAGAGCAGGGAACTTCCTGTTATCCACAACCTTCCACATTTACCATCCAGAGCTGAAGTGTGTGCATGTTATCTTGTGCGTTTGTGCACCTCTAAATGTTTGGTAGCCTCCTCATTGCGGGACATCAACATGAGTTTGGTGCGAATACTCCGAAAGTGCATGTCACTCAGCAGGCCTGCTCGTTTCACTGTGGATTCGTTTGTGGACTGAAGGAAACACAGACATTTTTTAGACAATGTATATTACTCACAGTGAATACAAGAAGAGTTCATCACTCACCAGGACAATAAGTTGTTGTGTGGAAGTGTTATAGTAGATGCAGTTGGCTCCAATTGCTTTTCTGAAGTCTTTGTGGATGTTCTCGCTCAAGCAGCTGCAACATTCAGAAATGAACGAATATTAATTCTTAAATAAGTTAATAACTACAGCCTATACAGAATGAATAGAAAAATCCATAAATGGCTTTTTCAGAAGACGTTTTGCATTTCTAATTTACATTTCTCTGAGGTCTTCAGGTACAGCGATGGGAATTTTGTAGAAAGAGTTTTGAGAAGATGGGCTGTTGGGATTGACTGGCCGGATTCGCTCCGATGTGACAATTTCATTGTATGTGGCATCGCAGGCTGCGTACTCGATCACATAGAACTGAGAGGACAAAATACAACACAGATATTACAATGACGATGATCTTTGTTTAGGTAATTAAATTATAAATTAGATTAGAAATCAAACTACTGTTATTCCATGACCAGGATGACCTTTAAATGAAACTGCTTTATAAACACTTTAAGCTGTATAATTGCAAAGTCTGCACAGATGTGGGAGCCCCTTACATAACAAAATACTGGACAAAAACCCAGAAAGTCATAGCTGCCCAGACACACAAATCATTAGAGAGACACAATGGTCTCTTTTAGTCTCACCATTTTAAAGATACAGCAAACAGGCGGAAGCTACTCAAAGTCAATGCAATCTGTTGTGCTACACAATTGGCTCAAAATGACAACAATTAGTCACACTGCTAAGACCTTTAGCAAACCGCACACTCGCAGTGCCACTGAAGCCATTTTTCCAGGCAGAGGCATTTAAACATTTTTCATCCAACACCTGTATTCATTGTGGGGTAAATACAACAAATGCTCTGAGATGAAAATCAATTTGAAAATAATCTGGACCAGGCCCTCCTACCTATGAGCTTTCCCATCATAAAACAGAAGAGCCACATCTCGTATTGGCGGCCATGTGTGACTACACATGACGACCTAGAATACAGTCATTCGACTGGCCCAGTATAAGCGTGAGGGTGCACGTGAGAGAGAAGACAGCTCCCCAGTGCTCCATGTAATACTTTGAGTCTGCCGGTTAACCCCTGTGCTGCCTTAACCTAATTAATCAGGCTGTGAGGAGTCTGGAGTGAGACCTTGCGTCAGTAAATGGTGGTCAGCCGACACAAGCTCCAAAGCATTTAGAAGGCATTTACGAGTGTATTTAGACCTAATAAACAATTATTTACAGCACCAATTCTTATGTTTTTTTCCATAACCTATAAGTTACATAGGAATGTACCAGGTTTAACACTCTGTCGACATCTGTGATATGTTGATTACAACAGAAAATCATTTAAACAGCCACAAAACTTTATAGACTTTATACACATTATATTTGTTAACCTGACACTAATCATTTGCTAATCTTAAAGGCACTGTTAACACTTAACTCCAACAAGAATTGGCCATAACACACATCTAGAAGTTCATCAGCCTTAAACAGCAGTCCCACCACATGACATGAACAAATATGAACACATATTTGGGTGTTTAAGGCGATCTGCAGTTAGATCAGCAGGCACTTCAGTCTAATTTGATAAATGAGATCACTCTAGTGTTTTTAGGTAACTGGGACAGTGCTGCGGATGTGTGTCCATGGCCTACTGGAGTGTCAAGTCCTAAAAATTCCCAAACTCTCCTCTATCAATATTCATATATTCACTTTGGACTGAAGTCAGCTGAGTGAATAATGAGAGGGAAAAAAACTGTTGAAATGCAGACCTTGTAACCCACCACGACTAAACATGCATTTGTGTGCAGTGGCCACTCATACACCTGGCCCAACTCACCTCGCCCTTCATCATCCTCACCCTCGCCAACCACCAACCGCAGGGCTCCTGTTCATTAGCTCTGGAATAAACCTGCAAGAGTAAGACCAGGTAAGTGAGGGCATGCATGCAGGAGTGCTGAAAAAATGGCCAGGTGCATTTGTGTATAGAAGAAAACATGAGATAAATAAGTACCATGTTTATTTGATTGTGGGAGGATTTTTGCAGAAGTGTGCGTGAGATAGGAATACATAGATGAGGTATACCTGTAAAGGTGCAAGTTGTGCAAGTATAGGCCAAATAAACAATATTGTGTGTTGCAATGGGGAGGCAGGAGAAAAAAAAACAGATGAAAACTAACCACCAAGGCACCATTCTTGAAGCCATATAAAATC